>JAYESD010000005.1:15825421-16499647 GCA_036927565.1 Tuctoria greenei
TAGCTCCCCACCACTAGGCCCTCAAGCTCGCCGCGCGGCGCCCCCTGCATTCGCTCCTCCTCCTCCTCCTCGCTCCAGCACTCGGGCTCCGACGTGTGCGGCGCCGCGGTGGCGGGTGACAGTGCCAGGGCGAGGGAGAGAGAGGGCGCCGTGGCGGTGGTGGGCGCGGGGGGTCTCGGTGGAGTGGTTGAGGGGAGAGAGGAGCTGCGCGACAGCATCATAGGGGATGGATCGTGGGTGCCTGGCTAGATTGGATCGAACGGAATGGATCGTGGGTGGCTGGTGGACCGGACGGAGCAACAGTCTAACTACAAAATTCACAATTTTATAGCTAAGTATAATATATATGTTATATATATATATATATATATATATATATATATATATATATATATATATATATATATATATATATATATATAATCCCATTGACTTACTACGAGCGCGCTCAATGATATATAAGGCAGAAATGTATGGCTGATGTCTCCGCCTGCGGGCGCCTGTGCTTCATACTCCCATTCTGATTAATAAAGTTTGGGTCCACTAAAAAAATCGACCCATACCGTTGCCTAGGAGAAATCTCAAACAATACACACATCCATTTCCAAAATCAGCACACATCCAGTCGTACAGTACCGGCAAGTAAGTTGCACAGGATCGCAGCACAGGACCATGTCCTGGGATCCAACTTCTCACATGGAACGTTTTCAGTTGAAAGCCAATCAACGTAGTGGCACAGACGGATATCTATTATAAGACCAATATGAACGAAACCGAAATAGAGCTAAGCCCAATTCCAAGTAGCGGATCAGGCAGGTCCCCAGGCCCGATTCCAAGCAGGGGATCAGGCAGCTCACCGGGCCGCGGCAACGCTTTGCCGATAGTCGAAATGGTCCTTTGGTTTCAACGCAACTAGTCCGAGATAAAACGGTCAGAAACGAACAGAAAAAGAGTCAAATCATTTTATTTAAAATTTTCTGAAACGGAGTTATCAGAAATAATTACGGTATCGAAAAACTCGAAACTATAGAGTACGGAAGTATCGGAATGAAAACATGTCGATAGAACAGTGTCGAACTTTTTTCGGATACAACATCTTAAACATTATCAGCAATCATCGTTATTTAAAAAACATAAGTAAATCACGATAGTTTTGTTGTGAAAGCTCAAGCTTACTAGATAAAGCAACTACAAAATCAAGAAAATAAGGAAACTATGCTGAATTCAACAAATGTGGCATGCTTTAAGGTCAGGCCTTTTACAGATCCAACATTCTATTTTTTTTTTCCAGAATAGCATGGAAGCACCGCCCTGTAAGGAAATGGAACTACGCTGGTGGATGGATACAAAATTGGCATGCTCCATGGTGAGGCTTTGGGCTCCATGAAATTTTTGTCTCCTTCACGTTGCGGGCCCTCAGTAGTGAACGTCAGATTCTATTAAATTAAGATTTGTGAGGGCAGATCTCAGCTAGAGATATTTGCTGGTGAAACAAGATTCGACGGTCAAACAAACACTTCCACCTGAAGTCTTTTTTTTTTTTGAAAACCCCGTAGGGTGAACTATATTAAACAGAAAGAGTCACACATTACATGGTTAAAACACAAAAATGAGAAAACTGTAGAGAAGGCAACAGCAATTTGCTCAGCAGCAGAGCATATGGTACTGACGCCTCTAAGCTACAGAGCACCGACAAACAATGTCAGGCTTCACCCCGTTGTGTGACTTCCACCTGAAGTCGTTCTCATTTCTGTTTGTAATTCTCCACTATTAGGGTACTCCGTATTTTAGTACACCAAAACTGATCACCGTTTTCGAAACAAAACCTCGAAGATGAAAGATCCCAAGTACTCCCTCCGTTTCGTTTTAATTGTCGTTAGGACAACATTTATTAGTTCATTTGTAGTTCATTTGGTTGTCTGAAACGACAATTATTTCAGAACGGAGGGAGTATATTCTCCGCTCCCAAGGGAAGATCAAACATGATACATGCTGCGGATCCCTTCTCAAGCCTCACCTGCATCCGCAACGACTTCTCGCCACGGTTGCAGCAGCAGCAGGCGTGGTGCTCATGAGGCTGCTGTCTCGCACGCGTCGCTCCTCCAGCGGCTGCAGTCCTGCCCGGCCCTCGCGGAGATGCGGAGGTTGCACGCCGTGACCGGGGCACCATGCTCGTCGCGCAAGCAGAGCGACGCAGGCTGCGCGCGCAAGCGGAGGAAGCGGTGACGGTGACTCTGGGCATTACCGGAGGCGGTGATGGCGACGGAAAGTGTCGATGGCTAGGCGTTCGTCCGTCGGCGCAGAACCGTGTTAGGGAATTAGGGTCGTCGCCCGTCGGGTACCTCGTAGGCTGCAGCTCCGCTTCAATTCAATCAATGGATGGGCTGATGGGCCAGCGAAGTGGGCTAACAAATTTGGAAATTGTTCGGAATGAATTCGGAATTTCCGAATATATATTTCGACTATTCGGTCGGAAAACTGTCCAAATCATTTTCATTTCAATTTTTGAATTTAAATTTCCAATTTCCGGATCATCTCCGAGTGATTCTGATAAAAACGATAATCTGTTCGGAAATTCTCGAAAAAAATCACCCTACGATCCGAAAAATTACCGTCCGTATTTCACTCTGAGTTGGTACCGGGGAGCCGGACGGGGCTAGCCACCGATAGATCTTCACTCAACCACTGGCTAGCAAGTCAAGCGCTTTAGGATCCGATGCCATATTGTCGCTGGATAAGGCCTTGCATCTGGCAGCCACAACCAGGACCGCAGGAGCAGGAACATGGCCCCAACCTGGCAACCTCTCACATGGAATGTTTCAGTTGGAAGAACGGATATCTATTGTAAGACCATACGACTGAAACCAAAACAGAGCTAGGCCGAATTCCAAGCAGGGGATCAGGCAGGTCCCCACATCACGACGACGCTTTTCTGTTCGCCAAAATGGCCCCGTGGTTTCGACGCAGCTGGTGCCGGAGCCGGACGGGACTAGCCACCGATAGATCTTCACTCAAGCACTGGTTAGCAGCTCAAACGCTTTAGGATCGGGTGCCATCTTGTGCATTGGATTCGGTGCTACGAGTACGACCGAGGTACAACTTCTACAAAACTTTTGTCTCTCAGATCACCGGGCGAGGCGAATGACGAGCAAGGAGGGGACTGACTGAAACGACTGCAAAGCATGGGCATATCCATTTTGACATTTGGATTTATAGTAGCTGCAAGGGCTTAGTAAACCTGCACGGTCCGCACTAAAGCATCCAACTGAATAAGTTGCGTATCGTAGAGCGACACTAGAGCTTGCAAGGTACTCTTTCCCTTTTTTTTTTATTTGTTACGGCTGGTTTATTTTTAAACTGATCGGTGACAAATAAATAAGAACAGAGAGAGTATGTTTCAGGGTTCGGGCTTTTAGAAATTCAAGGAATCAAACGGAATCCCATATCACAAATGAGGCATCTTGAAGAACATGACTCTGAACTCGGTATTCATTAATAAGAGTAACCAACAGTCCAGCATGTAGAAGAGGGCCAAATACAGGATCCTTTAGACGCTCAGCAGGGAGTAGTCATGCTTTCGCACTCCACAGTTCACAGTACTTAGTAATTACAGAGAAGGGTAGAAGGAAACAAAGCAGGCAGGGTAACATGACATATTGACATCCTCATAGCAGAGTTCTTCAACTGAATTTGGCGAGTAGCCAAACAGGATTTTATCGCGGCCTACTTCTAGTAACCCCATCAGGACTCTCTATACATATACTACACCCATTCAGTGATCACCAAAAGGCAGACGCATATAGCTACGGAGATAGCGCTGCATCATCTAGATCACATACACAACATGACCGGACCGGATTCACAAGAACAGGTAAAACAACAACACATGTTGGCTAGCTTCCACAGTCATGTCCTCTGCTGGGTTGCTTCCTCCGCGTCTTGCTCAAAGGTCCAACGAACTGATCACCACCCTGCAAGAACACGGATCAGGTGAAAAGCTCCATCAGAAATTCAGGACTCGGAACAGCACGTATGCTAGTGACTCGTTGTATGGGAAAAGAGAACTGGAGTTCGATCGAAGGCGACGCACGCACCAGTCGTATACGGTGGGGCTCCTCGGACCGACGGTCAGCTCCGGCCCGTCCTTGGATTTCCGGCGGAGCTTCTTCCAGCTTTCACCCTTCGGAGTGGTAGCTGCACCAAACACGATAAGTTGGGTCAGAACTATTACCAGTCAGATGCATGCAAATCTTGTACTACTGCACTGTACAAACAATATTTTCAGAGTGCGAGACCAAATCACGTTAGACCACCTGTACTAGCAACATCTAAAGCATACTCTATCATTTAAATCATACTCTATACTTTCAATATGTACACTTACAAAAAAATTTCCAATATATTTTTCAATACGCTTTACAACGTACGACTGCGGATGCCCTTATACTGGCATCACCACTCTCTTGCACAAAGCACATGCTATCATCGATTTCAAAATTTTCAATATCACAAAACGTTAAAAAAATGAAATACATAGCCCGGACGTCATGAGCAAAAGTACTTCCAATTAATTAAGACAGAAGAAACGAGAACCAACGCCGAGCGAACGCAGGCGGTACGGGCAGAAACTCATCGCGCTGGCTAACTGGGCAAAGCTCCGGTCCCTTATCACAAAACATCATAGTTGCATTAACCAGTTCTTACGGTGTTTTACCTCCTTAGTCGTATAGTTCCTCCGTTCTAAAAGCTTGTTGCATTGTAATTCTTTTTGATGAAGGGAGTAGATCTGTGGCTGCATCCTACTCAACAAGGCTTAAGGCATGAACTAAACGGACAACCAATTATTGCTTTTTTCTTCCCATTTCGTTGAATCTGAGTTTTTTACTAAATGATTTCATTGGAGATGCCAAACAAGTACGCGGCCGGATCCAGTCCCCAATCAAGCACACCGCACGGCACAGTACAGCCGCATCCTTAAAAATCGGAACAATTTTGTACCCAAAGAAATAATAAAGAAAGCGATCAGCGACGAGCACCTGACGCGAACGGAGAGCCCGGCGTGCTGGCGGGGGAGTCCGGCACGGAGGAGCTGTAGGACTCGCCGCGCGGCGACGCGTCGACAGTCAGCGCCGGCGGGCGAGCGATGTTGAAGCCCCGCGTCACCGCCGCCGCCGGCGGCGCGTCGTTAGCCGCCACAGCCGCGGGCGCCGAGGAGGAGTAGGACCATGGAGAGAAGGACGAGAACTTGCGTAGCTTGCCAAGGCCGGAGTCCGGCCGCGGCCCGGCCACCGTCTCGTCCCACAGCTGGTCGAGGAGGCCCATCCAGCACCCGGGTGCGGCCGTATGCGGATTGCGTCGTCTACGTGCGTGCTTTTGGACGCTTGCGCGCGCTGTCGTCTTCCCTCGCGGATGAGAGCAAGGGAGAGGGGAGAGGAACAGATCGACGGAGCAATGATGCGAGCAGGTGAGGTGAGCCTCGGGATGTGTGACTCCTTCGGGAGCGTGGGTGAGGGCATGGTTTTATAGAGGCGACTGGCTAGGCGCCGAGACAGGGATGGCGCAGAGAGGATTACGGCGAGATAGTAGGGGTGTTGCTGTAAATTTTGGATAAGGGATGAACGGGTAATCTTTGAGCCCATCACTTTTCAAGTTTCACCCCTTCCTCGGCTTGGCTAGGCTCTTCTAGAAGCCGGCTTCAACATATCCTCATAATAACATTTTGCTTGTTTTCAGCCTGCTTGTAAACCTATTTCAAAGCATTGATCATGCTGAAACGTTTGACTGAATGAGTAGATACATTAGAGGCAGCACGATTGGCTCTAAGGTATAGCATGTCATTGCTTCTAGAGTTTTATTTCAAAGCCTTCAAAATTGTCACTACTACAAAAAGCATTTTCACAGGCGCCTGAATTTTTCAAACACATGCGGTCCGTAAAAAAATGTGACTGTAATGACGAATGATACAATAACCGTCTGTGATGACAGAACATCACATACAGATTTTAAGAAACAACTGCCCGTGAAAATCATGTATTTTCTCAGGCGTTGGTTAATTAAGAACCGTCTGTGATGTAGCTAACATCACATGCGGCTTTTAATTAACCAACGCCTGAGAAAATACATAATTTCTACAAGCGGTCATTGTTTAAGAACCGTCTGTGATGCTGATAAGCTCCTGTCAAGCTAAGCCCTGCACAACAAGCTCTTGTAGATGCAAGTAACACATGTGGCCAATCATTTAAATTGTTGAAAGCATTAATTTGAAGCCTGACGATCTCTGGAAGGATTTTCCCATCCATTTGAAGGATTTCTTTCCCTCCTGTCCATTTGAAAACTTAGGAAGATGCTCCTTTATCAGTTTTAATGCCTAAATATATTGACTAGAAATCAGTACCTACTTTCTTAGTGCTTCACACAAGCGAGTAAGCGAACAACTTCAATCACAAATCTTATTTTTACACTTTTATAGAGATTTAACCTTAATCTTTTAAGCATAGATTTATCAAATAAGTGAAGTTTCCTTATCACACATGTTAATGACAATTATATGTGAAGGATGTGTCGAAGCTAACGAAATCTGAATCGGACTGAAGATAAAGAGATCCTGCATATGAGTAGCAATGTCCAGATTAAACAGCGTGAAGCTATGATGACAACCTTCAACAACAAGAAAAGTGATGCCAATGTTATGCTTGCATCAACCAAGGCATGTTTGAGGGTATAACACTTGTTGGGGCAACATAACTTATGTTTGCCCCCAACAAGTGTTATACCCTCACAACATGTCTTGGTTGATGCAAGTATAACGTTGACATCACTTTTCATGTTGTTGAAGACTGCCATCATAGCTTCATGCTGTCTAACCTGGACATTATTACTCATATGCAACATCTCTTTGTCTTCAGTCCCGTTGAGATTTCGTTAGCTTTGACATACCCTTCACTTGTAACTGCCATTAACATGCCTGATGAGGAAGCTTCAATTTTTGATAAATCTATACTTGAAAGATTAAGGTCAAATTCTTATGAAAATGGTAAAAAAAATTGTGATTGAAGTTGTACGCTTCGTCGCTTGTGTGAAGCACTAAGAGAGATGGTACTGATTTGTAGTCAATATATTCAGCCATTAGAACTGATAAAGTAGCATCTTCGTAAGTTTTAAAATGGAGAGAAGAGAAAGAAATCTTTCAGGGCTTGTTTGGGTGTACTCAATCTTGGATTGAAGTGGATTGAAGTGAAGAATGAACTAATTTTCTCCTCAATCCACCTCAAACCACTTATATTGAAGTGGATCCACTCCTATCCAAACAAGACCTCAAATGGACAGGAAGTATCCTCAGACTTCAATTGAAGCTTTTAACAATCCAAATGATGAGTCTCGGGTGTTACTTGCATCTACGAGAGCTTGCTGTGAAGGGATTAGCTTGACAGAAGCTTCAAGAGTTGTGCTTCTAGATGTTGTTTGGAACCGAGCTGTTGGAAGACAAGCCTGATCATCATAGGTTAGAAGAAATTTATATACACATACTGAATTTAATAATATTTGAAACAAAAGCTGAATTTAATAATATTCGAAACATGCTATCTAAAGCTGAAATAGAGCATTGTTCTAAGTTGATTTTAGAAGATACAAATATATACAATATATATCATACATTTTTTTCAGCATTGGCATCTTCTCGCATATAGTGTTTCAAATTCTTTTTAATGCTTCTCTCTACGCGCTTGATGTTTTCTAGTTCGGTGAAAAGGTACATCTCTTCATACTGATTATATTCCTCTTTATTATCTCCCACATTCTCAACCCCAACAATATTTTGCTTTCCAGAAACAACTACGTGCATCTTCTCAGTTTCTGGATCTTGAACATAAAAAACTTGTGCAACACTATCGGCGAGAACCCACATGTCATCTTTATAACCCACTTTATTTAAGTCTACTAGTGTCAGCCCGTAATTGTCCATTTTCATACCATCAGGATGTTTGACCCATTAGCACTTAAATACGGGCATAATCGAGTTCCCATATTTCCTCTATGAACCTGAAGTATGTGGTCTTTTGCCCTTGTGAATCATAACCCTCAATACGAACATCACTATTTTGTGCAACACTCTTACGTCTTTTTCTTTAGTGTAAAATGTGTAACCATTGATGTCATGTGCTTGCCATGATGTCACCAAAGCAGATGGGCCATAAGCTAACTTCTTCATTGTTGCCTCTTCTATAGTGTTTCCGTATGGTATATTTTTGTGCATTAACCATTCAGTGAAACATCTTATGTGCTCTTTTATGATCCAGTCCTCTATGCGGTTTTGGTTTTTATCACGAAGCTCAATTTGGTGTTCCTCGATGTACGACTCAGCTATTGCGAGCTGTTGTAGTACACCAAAATGTGCACAGTGTACATTCTTGTAATCTTGAACGATAAAAGTTTTCTTATCCAGTTTGCCTCTCCGACGTAGTCTACCCTCATGTACTGGTATATGCACACCTATCGATTTTCCATCTTTGATGTAATCAGCGCAACCCTCAATCACTTCTTCAGTGGTGTATCCTTCCATAATTGAACCCTCTGGGTGAGCACGGTTCCGCACATAACCTTTTAATACTCCTAAATATCTCTCCAACGAAAACATATGATGTAAATATAGTGGTCTCAATGCTTTTATCTGATCAACAAGATGTATGATTAGGTGTACTTGCATATCGAAAAAGGATGGTGGGAAACACATCTCAAGCTTGCACATAGTCTCGACGATGTATGTTTTCAGATAGTCTAAATCTTTGCATGCTATCACCTTTTGCAATACTACATTGAAGAAGTAACACAAACGTGTGATGACAAATTTTATATGCTCAGGTTTGATGACTCTTATTGCAATGGCAAGGAACACTGTCATCATCATGTCACAGCCGTGAGAATTATAACCGAATAAAGACAAGTTTTTCATCGAGACTAGTTTGCGGATATTGGATGAGAAACTCGTGGGTACTTTGATCCCATGCAAGCATTCGCAAATTGCTTTTTTCTCTTCTAGCGTCAAGTTGAAGCTGGCTGGGGGAAGGTAATGCTTCCCGTTCGCCTTTTCTACTGGATGAAGCTCTGGTCTCAAATCAAGA
Organism: Tuctoria greenei; assembly: GCA_036927565.1. Taxonomy (NCBI): domain Eukaryota; kingdom Viridiplantae; phylum Streptophyta; class Magnoliopsida; order Poales; family Poaceae; genus Tuctoria; species Tuctoria greenei. Next base: position 15,834,541 of record JAYESD010000005.1, read on the forward strand.
TTTACTAGGTCCATACGTGAATTTAATCCGTCCTTTGTTTTCCTCGGCATGTCCAGCAAGGTCCCAATGATGCTGTCAAATACAATCTTTGTGACGTGCATCAAATCAATACTATGACAAAATTCCAGATTCTTCCAATACGGAAGATACTTGAAAAAATTGATTTTTTCTTGAATGCCATGTCAGTTGTATCATCCGAAGATGTACTTTTCTTTTTCTTAATTCCTTTACATTTTTTGCCCTTACCGAAAGAAATATGAATGTTCTTGACCATTTCTAACACAAGTTTTCCACTGTAAGGTTTTGGTGCAGTATCTTTTTCGATTTTGTTATCAAATTGTTCTTTCATCTTCCTATACTTGTGTGTATCTGTCAGAAACCGTTAGTGTCTCATGTACACCGTCTTTCTGGAGGAAGTGAGGTATAAAAATCCAGTTCTATCCACACACCTTACACAATCTTTCTTCCCTTTCATTTGTCTCGATAATGTAAACAGTCTGGGATAATCATGCACGGTAACAAATATCATTGCTCTTAGTGTGAAATAATTCCGCTTGTACTCATCCCATGTATGTACCCCTTCATTCCACAATTTCGCCATATCTTCCATTAAAGGTTCCAAGAACACATCAATTTTGATGCCGGGTTGTTTCGGACCTTGGATAAGAACATATAACAAGATATATTTCCTTTTGTGACACAACCACGTCGGTAGGTTGTACATCGTTAAGACCACGGTCCATGTGTTGTGTATGCTCCTTTTTTCACCAAACGGATTCATTCCGTCTGTACCCAAGGCAAAGCTCACATTTCTGATTTCCTTTGCAAATTCTGGATACTGAATATCAAAATTTTTCCACTGTATTGCATCACCAGGGTGTCGAATATGTTTTTCATTCTTCTTGCATTGCTCGGAATGCCAACGCATAAGTTCAGCCTCCCTAGGGTTTGAGAACAAATACTTCAAGCGATCAATTACCGGAAGGTACCACATCACCAAGGTAGGAATTTTTCTCTTATTCTTCCCGTGTGCATCGCCAAAAGTATAGTCGTCGTCACATTCAGGACCAATAATAAACTTCTTATTCTTCTGAGACTTTTTTATGTTGGTGACATACTGGTGATTGTAGTCCTTCTTATATCTACTGACACCACAAATGGGGCATCCAGTTGCGAGCTCATGCTCTTTGCGATACAGAATACAATGGTTCACATAAGCGTGTATTTTTGTCACACCTAGTGCCATCGGGCAAAGAAGTTCCTTCGCTTTATAAGTGCTTCTGGGCAATTTATTTGGATTTAGAAGAATTTCTGCCATAAGATTCAAAAGATTAGAGAAACTACAATCGGACCATCCGTGCGTAGCTTTCAACTTTAGTAGTTCTAAGACTGCACGCAATGTAGTAAACTCTTTATCACAACCGTTTGATTCATAATATAAAAGCTCTGTCGCCGCATTCTGCAATGTCTCCATTTTACTTAAACCTTTACTTGCTCCCATCAAAGTCAATACATATGGTTCAATGTGACGCAACATCTCCTCACAATCGAACTCATCATCATCATCACCATATGGATTATCACTACCATCATCGATATGAACATTATCATCATCTGAACCTCTCTCATCATCTTTATCCACATCATGTGTATCTAACTCACCATGCTCTGTTCATATTGTGTAGTTTTTTTTGAAACCTATTTTCACCAAACTAGATTGGATTACTATAGTATCCGTCCAAGCAATCTTATTTTCGCAGTCGATACATGGACATATTATGTCATCTATCTTTTGTAACTTCGCATGTCTCTTGGATGCTTCAATAAAATTTGCAACATTATGAATATACATAGGATCGGGTCTTGACATGTTATACATCCACGCTCAATGGTCCATGCTTCAATAATAGAATTTTTGTAAGATTTACAAAATTTGGCCACAAATATTCCCTAAATGTCTTCTATAAAATGAATTTACAGAGACATAACAAGACTATATCATATGAGTGAATACTAGTATAATGTAGGTCTGTTCATTAGGGCGACGTCTTGAGGCAGACGGAGTTGAAGGTGATACAGAGTTGTAGAGAGAGGTGGCACGTAAGAGAACAGCGACAACATCAAATAAGACTCTAAGATCGGCGATGAACAGAAAGTGTGGTAGACGGGAGGCGGCAGCGTCGAGCGGAGTTTGGAGGATATGGGCGACGTCTTGAGGCGGACGGAGTCGAAGGCATCGGGTGCAGCAAGCGGGGGTGAAGGATTGAAGTCGTGGGGCAAACAGGCCCAGTAACATGGGCTAGGTCTGGGTGGGATCCGATCTGTTATATCTTGACGTCGGATACCATCCAACGTGGTAACTAAATGGGTGAGTTATAAAACCATCTACCTAGAAAGCTAACCCTAATCACTCCTTCGAAATATATGCAAGCAGGAGGTACGCACACACAAGTAGCATATTGAAAAGGAAAATACATAAAACTACAATTACAAGTTCGGGTAAACTTCATGCATCTTATATATATTACAATATCATCTGTTAATTAAACATCATATTCATGTCACATAATAGGTACGAACTACAATAAGCTTATTACAATATAGTCCATACATCAATATCTAAAAGACCAAACTAGCAGAACACACAAAAAGGACACAATCCATATAGTCCATACATCAATATAGTCCTTACACATGCAAAAGGACACAATCCATATACCAGAACACATGTGTAAGGAAACTACAAGAAATTACTAGGTACCTTGTGGCGTGGGGCGTCAGCACGGTGGGGCGGTGATGTGGGGCTGGGTAGAGGCGTGGCTCCGCGGGACTAGGTGGAGACGTGACGGTGCCGGGCTGGGCGGCGACGCGACAGTGCGGGCTGAGCGGCAGCGCGGCGGTGGGAAATTTTGACAGTCTTGCGGCGTCGATGGAAATTCTATAGGGTTACGTTTTGACTGTGCTGAGGGGTCTTTATATAGGCATCCGTTTTTCACAGGCGGTTTTTAACTTTTTCTCAGGAGGTTGGTGCTTAGTAACTGCCTGAGAAAAAGATTATCTCAGGCGGTTATTAGTTACCAACCGCCTGAGATAATTGTCCTAGCCTCTTCAGTTTCCTTATCCCTTGTTTTTTATTTAGATTCCAATATAAACACTCAAACATGTATAAATTCTGCAAATTGAATCCAAATTCGATGATTCTTTCTTCTATATTTGTAAAAAATTAACATCTACCACCTGAATCAAATATTTTAAAACTTGTATAGCTGACATTGTAATGTTTTGGTAAATATCAAATTAATTTCTACTCACATATTATTCACATTTGTGTATCTCCTAAAAAAAGATCCTTCAGTGAAATTTGTTTGTATGAACATATTTGTATTATTTATATATGTATGAATTTTGTTAATTTTTTAAAGCATTCCAACATGTCAAAATTAAAATTATCCATCATTCTAACTAAATGCTCATATACATATGAGGCATTCATCAAATTATGAACAAACATTGATTCAAATTTTTTTTTAAAAAAATTGAAAATATTTATAGAGGTTGGTATGATGAACAAAAATTTTCATTGAAAAAATAAATGAAAAAAATCATTATATTCATCAAGATAGAAAAATGAAAAATAACAATTGTTATATATTTTTATGTTCTGACCAATTTAAAAGGATTTATGAAGTGAAATTTAATGATAACCCTTACTAATCAAGAATATTAAAAGAAAGTGGTATTTTTCCTTTTTAAAGGCCCCACATTTAATCAAGAATATTAATTAAGAAAAAGTAAAGATCTTCTGAGGCAGTTGGTACTTAATAATCGTCTGAGAAAATGTTATCTCAGGCAGTTATTACTTACAACCCGACTGAGATAATGTCTGAGTCTGTTCTTCAGTTTCCTTTTCCTTTGCTTCTTTTTTATTTAGATTCCAATATAAATACTCAAACATGTATAGATTCTACAAATTGAGTCCAAATTCGATGATTCTTTCTTCTATATTTGTAAAAAATTAACATCTACCACCCGAACCAAATATTTCAAAACTTTTATAGCTGACATTGTAATATTTTGGTAAATATCAAATTAATTTCTACTCACATATTATTCACATTTGTGTATCTCCTAAGAAAAAGATCCTTCACTGAAATTTGTTTGTATGAACATATTTGTATTATTTGTACATGTATGAATTTTGTTAATTTTTTTAAAGCATTCCAATATGTAAAAATTCAAATTATCCATCATTCTAACTTAATGCTCATATACATATGAGACATTGATCAAATTATGAACACACATTGATTAAAAAAATTTAAAATTTTTTGAAAACATTCATAGAGGTTGGTATGATGAACAAAAACATCCATTGAAAAAATAAATGAAAAAATTATTATATTCATCAAGATAGAAAAATGAAAAATAGCAATTATTATATGTTTTTTATGTTCTGACCAATTTAAAAGGATTTATGAAGTAAAATTTAATGGTAACCCTTACTAATCAATAATATTATAAGAAAGTGAAATTTTGACTTTTTAAAGGCCCCACATTTAATCAAGAATATTAATTAAGAAAAAATAAAGATCTCAGGCGGTTGATACTTAATAACCGCTTGAGAAAATGTTATCTGAGGCAGTTATTACGTACCAACCGACTGAGATAATGCCCAAGCCTGTTCTTCAGTTTCCTTTTCCTTTGTTTTTTTATTTAGATTCCAATATAAATACTCAAACATGTATATATTCTACAAATTGAGTCCAAATTCGAAGATTCTTTCTTCTATATTTGTAAAAATTAACATCTACCACCTGAACCAAATATTTTAAAACTTGTATAGCTGACATTGTAATGTTTTGGTAAATATCAAATTAATTTCTACTCACATATTATTCACATTTGTGTATCTCCTAAAAAAAGGATCTTTCACCAAAATTTGTTTGTATGAACATATTTGTATTATTTATACATGTATGAATTTTATTAATTTTTTAAAGCATTCCAACATGTCAAAATTCAAATTATCCGTCATTATAACTAAATGCTCATATACATATGAGACATTTATCAAATTATGAATACACATTGATTCAAAAAAATTAAAAAAAATTGAAAAACCATAGAGGTTGGTATGATGAACAAAAATGTCCATTGAAAAAATAAATGAAAAAATCATTATATTCATCAAGATAGAAAAATGAAAAATAGCAATTGTTATATGTTTTTTATGTTCTGACCAATTTAAAACGATTTATGAAGTGAAATTTAATGGTAACCCTTACTAATCAATAATATTACAAGAAAGTGGAATTTTGCCTTTTTAAAGGCCTCACATTTAATCAAGAATATTAATTAAAAAGTAAAGATCTTCTCAAGCAGTTGATACTTAATAACCGCTTGAGAAAATGTTATCTCAGGCGGTTATTACTTACCAACCGCATGAGATAATGCCGAGCTTGTTCTTCAGTATCCTTTTCCTTTGCTTCTTTTTTATTTAGATTCCAATATAAATACTCAAACATGTATAGATTCTGCAAATTGAGTCCAGATTCGATGATTATTTCTTCTATATTTGTAAAAAATGAACATTACCATCTGAACCAAATATTTTAAAACTTGTATAGCTGATATTGTTATATTTTGGTAAATATCAAATTAATTTCTAATCACATATTATTCACATTTGTGTATTTCCTAAAAAAAGGATCCTTCACTAAAATTTCTTTGTATGAACATATTTGTATTATTTGTACATGTATGAATTTTGTTCATTTTTTAAAGCATTCCAACATGTAAAAATTCAAATTATCCATCATTCTAACTAAATGCTCATATACATATGAGACATTCATCAAATTATGAACACACATTGATTAAAAAAATTTAAAACAAATTTGAAAAAATTCATAGAGGTTGGTATGATGAACAAAAATATCCATTGAAAAAATAAATGGAAACAAATATTATATTCATCAAGATAGAAAATGAAAAATAGCAATTGTTATATGTCTTTTATGTTCTAACCAATTTAAAAGGATTTATGAAGTGAAATTTAATGGTAACTCTTACTAATAAATAATATTACAAGAAAGTGAAATTTTGACTTTTTAAAGGCCCCACATTTAATCAAGAATATTAATTAAGAAAAAAATAAAGATCTTCTCAGGCGGTTGGTACTTAATAACCGCTTGAGAAATATTGTCTCAAGCGGTTATTATTTACCAACCGACTGAGATAATGCCCGAGCCTGTTCTTCAGTTTCCTTTTCCTTTGTTTTTTTTAGATTCCAATATAAATACTCAAACATGTATATATTTTACAAATTGAGTCCAAATTCGAAGATTCTTTCTTCTATATTTGTAAAAAATTAACATCTACCACCTGAACCAAATATTTTAAAACTTGTATAGCTGACATTGTAATGTTTTGGTAAATATCAAATTAATTTCTACTCACATATTATTCACATTTGTGTATCTCCTAAAAAAAGGATCCTTCTCCAAAATTTGTTTGTATGAACATATTTGTATTATTTATACATGTATGCATTTTATTAATTTTTTAAAGCATTCCAACATGTCAAAATTCAAATTATCCGTCATTATAACTAAATGCTCATATACATATGAGACATTTATCAAATTATGAATACACATTGATTCAAAAAATTTAAAAAAATTTGAAAAACCATAGAGGTTGGTATGATGAACAAAAATGTCCATTGAAAAAATAAATGAAAAAATCATTATATTCATCAAGATAGAAAAATGAAAAATAGCAATTGTTATATGTTTTTTATGTTCTGACCAATTTAAAAAGATTTGTGAAGTGAAATTTAATGGTAACCCTTACTAATCAATAATATTACAAGAAAGTGGAATTTTGTTTTTTTAAAGGCCCCACATTTAATCAAGAATATTAATTAAGAAAATGTAAAGATCTTCTCAGGCGGTTGGTACTTAATAACCGCCTGAGAAAATGTTATCTCAGGCGGTTATTACTTACCAACCGCCTGAGATAATGCTCGAGTCTGTTCTTCAGTTTCCTTTTTCTTTGCTTCTTTTTTATTTAGATTCCAATATAAATACTCAAACATGTATAGATTCTCCAAATTGAGTCCAAATTCGATGATTCTTTCTTTTATATTTGTAAAAAATTAACATCTACCACCTGAACCAAATATTTTAAAACTTGTATAGCTGACATTGTAATGTTTTGGTAAATATCAAATTAATTTCTACTCATATATTATTCATATTTGTGTATCTCCTAAAGAAATGGATCCTTCACTGAAATTTGTTTGTATGAACCTATTTGTATTATTTATATATGTATGAATTTTGTTAATTTTTTAAAGCATTCCAACATGTCAAAATTCAAATTATCCATCAGTCTAACTAAATGCTCATATACATATGAGACATTCATCAAATTATGAACACACATTGATTAAAAAAATTTAAAACAAATTTGAAAAAATTCATAGAGGTTGGTATGATGAACAAAAATATCCATTGAAAAAATAAATGGAAAAAATTATTATATTCATCAAGATAGAAAAATGAAAAATAGCAATTGTTATATGTCTTTTATGTTCTGACCAATTTAAAAGGATTTATGAAGTGAAATTTAATGGTAACTCTTACTAATAAATAATATTACAAGAAAGTGAAATTTTGACTTTTTAAAGGCCCCATATTTAATCAGGAATATTAATTAAGAAAAAAATAAAGATCTTCTCAGGCGGTTGGTACTTAATAACCGCTTGAGAAATATTGTCTCAGGCGGTTATTATTTACCAACCGACTGAGATAATGCCCGAGCCTGTTCTTCAATTTCCTTTTTCTTTGCTTTTTTATTTAGATTCCAATATAAATACTCAAACATGTATAGATTCTACAAATTGAGTCCAAATTCGATAATTCTTTCTTCTATATTTGTAAAAAATTAACATCTACCACCTGAACCAAATATTTTAAAACTTGTATAGCTGACATTGTAATGGTTTGGTAAATATCAAATTAATTTCTACTCACATATTATTCACATTTGTGTATCTCCTAAAAAAAGGATCCTTCACCAAAATTTGTTTGTATGAACATATTTGTATTATTTATATATGTATGAATTTTATTAATTTTTTAAAGCATTCCAACATGTCAAAATTCAAATTATCCATCATTATAACTAAATGCTCATATACATATGAGACATTCATCAAATTATGAACACACATTGATTCAAAAAATTTAAAAGAATTTGAAAAAAATCATAGAGGTTGGTATGATGAACAAAAATGTCCATTAAAAAAATAAATTAAAAAATCATTATATTCATCAAGATAGAAAAATGAAAAATAACAATTGCTATATGTTTTTTATGTTCTGACCAATTTAAAAAGATTTGTGAAGTGAAATTTAATGGTAACCCTTACTAATCAATAATATTACAAGAAAGTGGAATTTTGTTTTTTTAAAGGCCCCACATTTAATCAAGAATATTAATTAAGAAAATGTAAAGATCTTCTCAGGCGGTTGGTACTTAATAACCGTCTAAGAAAATGTTATCTCAGGCGGTTATTACTTACCAACCGCCTGAGATAATGCCCGAGTCTGTTCTTCAGTTTCCTTTTTCTTTGCTTCTTTTTTATTTAGATTCCAATATAAATACTCAAACATGTATAGATTCTCCAAATTGAGTCCAAATTCGATGATTCTTTCTTTTATATTTGTAAAAAATTAACATCTACCACCTGAACCAAATATTTTAAAACTTGTATAGCTGACATTGTAATGTTTTGGTAAATATCAAATTAATTTCTACTCATATATTATTCATATTTGTGTATCTCCTAAAGAAATGGATCCTTCACTGAAATTTGTTTGTATGAACCTATTTGTATTATTTATACATGTATGAATTTTGTTAATTTTTTAAAGCATTCCAACATGTCAAAATTCAAATTATCCATCATTCTAACTAAATGCTCATATACATATGAGACATTCATCAAATTATGAACACACATTGATTAAAAAAATTTAAAACAAATTTGAAAAAATTCATAGAGGTTGGTATGATGAACAAAAATATCCATTGAAAAAATAAATGGAAAAAATTATTATATTCATCAAGATAGAAAAATGAAAAATAGCAATTGTTATATGTCTTTTATGTTCTGACCAATTTAAAAGGATTTATGAAGTGAAATTTAATGGTAACTCTTACTAATAAATAATATTACAAGAAAGTGAAATTTTGACTTTTTAAAGGCCCCACATTTAATCAGGAATATTAATTAAGAAAAAAATAAAGATCTTCTCAGGCGGTTGGTACTTAATAACCGCTTGAGAAATATTGTCTCAGGCGGTTATTATTTACCAACCGACTGAGATAATGCCCGAGCCTGTTCTTCAATTTCCTTTTTCTTTGCTTTTTTATTTAGATTCCAATATAAATACTCAAACATGTATAGATTCTACAAATTGAGTCCAAATTCGATGATTCTTTCTTCTATATTTGTAAAAAATTAACATCTACCACCTGAACCAAATATTTTAAAACTTGTATAGCTGACATTGTAATGGTTTGGTAAATATCAAATTAATTTCTACTCACATATTATTCACATTTGTGTATCTCCTAAAAAAAGGATCCTTCACCAAAATTTGTTTGTATGAACATATTTGTATTATTTATACATGTATGAATTTTATTAATTTTTTAAAGCATTCCAACATGTCAAAATTCAAATTATCCATCATTATAACTAAATGCTCATATACATATGAGACATTCATCAAATTATGAACACACATTGATTCAAAAAATTTAAAAAAATTTGAAAAAAATCATAGAGGTTGGTATGATGAACAAAAATGTCCATTGAAAAAATAAATTAAAAAATCATTATATTCATCAAGATAGAAAAATGAAAAATAACAATTGTTATATGTTTTTTATGTTCTGACCAATTTAAAAAGATTTGTGAAGTGAAATTTAATGGTAACCCTTACTAATCAATAATATTACAAGAAAGTGGAATTTTGTTTTTTTAAAGGCCCCACATTTAATCAAGAATATTAATTAAGAAAATGTAAAGATCTTCTCAGGCGGTTGGTACTTAATAACCGTCTGAGAAAATGTTATCTCAGGCGGTTATTACTTACCAACCGCCTGAGATAATGCCCGAGTCTGTTCTTCAGTTTCCTTTTCCTTTGCTTCTTTTTTATTTAGATTCCAATATAAATACTCAAACATGTATAGATTCTCCAAATTGAGTCCAAATTCGATGATTCTTTCTTTTATATTTGTAAAAAATTAACATCTACCACCTGAACCAAATATTTTAAGACTTGTATAGCTGACATTGTAATGTTTTGGTAAATATCAAATTAATTTCTACTCATATATTATTCATATTTGTGTATCTCCTAAAGAAATGGATCCTTCACTGAAATTTGTTTGTATGAACCTATTTGTATTATTTATACATGTATGAATTTTGTTAATTTTTTTAAAGCATTCCAACATGTCAAAATTCAAATTATCCATCATTCTGACTAAATGCTTGTCGGTGATTTGGAACCGGGAGATCTCCCTACACTGCTAAAGTGATAGGGGAGTTTGAGGTTCGGTATGGGCGCACGGAGATTCAAGAAGGTGAGTAGGAATTGACACAGGAGACACAAGAGTTTACGTGGTTCGGGCCGCCTGAGCGTAATACCCTACTCCACGGATGTGTTGCTGTTGTATTAGCTGTATGAGCTTGTGTTTAGCGTCAATGGCGTGTGTGTCTCTCCCTCTAGCCCCCTGAACGTGTCGTCAGCCTGTCCTTTTATAGTACAAGGGCAGGCCGTTACAAGTTAGCCTGGCCCGACATGTGGCCCCGACGGTTACTAGTATTGACACTTATTTAACACATTTAATTGCTCTTAATGACCCTGTAACGGGCTTTGACAACACCGTTATTGGTGTTAAGATCGTCTGTTTAAGTGTCATTAATATGGTATTAATGACACTTAATCGGGTCTTGAAGTCCTTGATTCCCCTTTGAAGATCCGGAGCTGTTGTGGGGTCTTCCGGAGGTTAGAGGCTGAAGATCCGACGGTTGGACACGTGGTAGCTCCGGAGCATACTGTGGAAACAGGTAGCTCCGGGGCTACCCGACACGTGTCCGGTCCGGAGCTTCTCTCGGTCTGGGGCTAAGTCCGGAGGTGCCATTTCGGTACATGGCCCGGAGCTTCCCCCTTGTGGGCGGTAGCTCCGGTTTGGTAGTACACGGGGCGACCATGGGATTAACCATGTTGGAGAAGCGAGTCCGGTTATGTCTGACATGTGGGCCTTCCACTACAGGAATCCCGACGATTTGCGACGGCCAGGGCCGTCGCAAATAAGCCATATGCCGTCGCAAATAAGCTATTTGCGACGGCTTCCGGCCGTCGCAAATATGGCGTCGCAAATAATCTTATTTGCGACGGCCACCGTCGTAAATAACCTTATTTGCGACGGCTAGGAGAGGCCATCGCAAGTTGTTGCTGCGGGCTGGTGGGCCCCGCGAACTTATTTGCGACGGCATCGCCATCGCAAATAAGCATTAATTGCGACGGCCCAGCCGTCGCAATTAAGGACCACTATTTGCGACAGCCAGGCCGTCGCAAATAAGTTCAGAGGGCAGGGTCCACGTGTCCTCCTCCGGGACCCACGACGCTACTGCTGCGCTGGTGCCGATAAGGCCTTTGGACGCGACGTCGTTGACACCGACTACAAGGCCTGCCTTTACGCTGGAATCAGCATTAGCGGCATCAACGGGGAAGTCATGCCTGGGCAGGTACTACCAAGCATGCACGATGAATCTACATGACAGTCTCAACTAGTCTCACCAACTAACCAAAACAAAAAGTTCACTCTACCAGTACAAACAAACCCTCAAGCTTTAAAAGCTTAGGTTATTCTAATCAATTCCATGGGCCTTGTTCTTTCCCTTCCACGATCCCATCTTCACTAAACATAAATCTAAGTTTAAAATTCTCAAAATCTTTTGAAGTATAGGATTTATTAGTAAAACTCTCAAATCAGATGGACCTAAATGCAGGCAAATAATAGTAGGTACCTGGAACGGCGGCGGCGCGGTGGACCGGAGCCGACGAGGCTGGGGGAGGCGGGAGCGCGGCGGGTCGGGGGCGGCGAGGCCGGGGCGGCGGCGGCGCGGCGGGCTGGCGGCGGGATCGGGGGCGGCGGGGTGCGGCGTGGCAGCAGTGAAGTCGGGGGCGCGGCGGGCCGGGGCCGGCGAAGCCGGGGGCGGCAGGGGCGCGGCGGGCCGGGGGCGGCAAGGCAGGGGCGGCGGCGGCGCAGTGGGCCGGCGGCGAGAGCGGTGGCGGAGCGGAGCGGCGGTGGCGGTGGTAACGAAATGACGAAGGGAACGGTTCGGCCCGACGGTATAGGCTGTAACTTGCGACGGTCAGCTTATTTGCGACGGCCCTAGGGTTGGCCGTCGCAATTAATACTATTTGCGACGGCTAGCGGAAAAGGCCGTCGCAAATAAGCTTTATATGCGACGGCCTTGTTATTTGCGACGGACATTTTGGAAACCGTCGCAAATACAGGCTTATTGGCGACGGTTTTTATTATTTGCGACGGCCATCTGCGGGCCGTCGCAAACAGGTTTATTTGCGACGGCTGGCTGTCGCAAATCGTCGGGATTCCTGTAGTGTTCGAGGGTCTTCAAACCAATTAGATGATTTTCCTTTGAGATCTTTATAACCTCAAGGGGTGTACGGTTTCTAGGGTACTAACAGTGGCCCCCTGGACCTACCTCTGCGGAAGTCATTCCGCCGGAGGTGGGTCCATCCTCGCGACCTTTGAACTGAGTCTTCAAGGGTCTTTGAGGGTGCCGTTGGCAAGGACTTGGAATTAAATCCTCGCCGCGTGGTGTATCCCGCGTGCGGCAGATGAGATCTTTGGCGTGCGGATCTCACGCAATTGAAGGTCGCCGGTTCCTGATACGAAAACCGTATCGGTTCCGCGCGCCTTGTCAGGCCGTCTCCTTTGGGCTTCCCGCCTCTTGATGACAACCGTTCACCTGGGTAAGAACCTCGACTTGATCGTCGGGGTGGTCCCGAACCCGCTTGTCATCGGCTGGGTGGAATTTTTGGGTGGTACCTTCGACTTCCTTGCGGTTTCCATCCAAGCGTTGTGAGGGCTTACTTAAGAAGGAAAGTGCGCACCGTCGGGAGTTCTTTACGCCTCTCATCTGTTCTTGCGATCAAACTCCCAACTTGTGCTTCACTTTTCGAGAGTCGCTTGAAGACCGATGGCGACCTGAAGAAGGTCCGGGCCCTCATGGGGTGGTCCTCGGACTTCTTCAACCGTTCGGTCCGCGCCGGTGGAGAGCTCCCGTTCGAGAAGGAGCACTCCGGCGAAATGGTGTACTTCTCCTCGTACGCCATGGTGGGGTTGATCCCACCTTTTTCTTCCTTTTTCTTGATGCTGCTAGACTTCTATGGTCTGCAGTTGTATCACCTTGGCCCTCACTCCATTCTCCTCGTGTCTATCTTCGTCCACTTCTGTGAGATGTGGGTGGGCATCCCCCCCTGCATCGAGCTCTTTCGGACCTTCTTCACTGTCCACACCACCGGTAGGAGCAATGAGTACCTTGGCTTCTACTACTTCGTGAAGCGCAAGAAGTGCCCATTCAAGTACCTCCGGTCATTTCCTTTTGGGAAGTGGGATGACTGGAAGAAAGACTGGATAGTCATCAGGGTGGAGGAGCACGAGAGGTTGGAGCTGCCCGATGGTCTTCCCAGCATCGACACGACGATCTGGAGTGAAGCTCCGGTGCTGGCAGAAGCTTTCAAACCTGCTTTGACCAGGATCCGCTAATGCGTGGAAGGAGGATTGACTCCTCAGGCGGTATTTTGCAATTTCTTGGTCAACAGGTGGGCGCCGCTGAAGAGGAGGGAGAAACTTGCTTGGGCCCTCAACAGCGTGATGGACGACGACCGGGTTGAGACCGGGTTGAAGTCCAACATGGTGGGGAAAACCTTGGAGTTCCACCTTAAGAAGTTCCAGCACAGCATCGACGTCGAAGGCGACGACTTGACTCCACCATCAGCTTTTCTTCCTCTGAACGTGGAAGTGAAGTTCAGCAGGGAGCTCCGGCGGAAGATGCCCATGCTTAACGACCTTGGTGTCGTCGAGAGAAGACCAACCTCCGGGGTAGCGATCCCCGGAGTACCCAAGGATAGCTCTGGCTCTGTTCCTAAGCCGAGGGGAGAAGTTGTCGGCAAGGGCAAGGAGCTAGTGGATGAACCAGTGAGCCGGAAGAGGAAGTTGCAGTACGCCGACGGAAGGTCCGTCGGGCCCGCTACTTCTGCGTCGGCTCCTTCTCCCCGGAGGGGAAGGTCCTCTGCAGCTGCGGCGAATGTTCCCGTAGTGGGGTCATCCCGGAACGCGACTGTTCCCGCGGTGGGGTCCTCTCGGAGTGCGGCTGTCCCCGCAGTAGGGTCCTCCTGGGGTGTTAGCTCCGGGCGTGCAACTCCAACTCCTGGGCCGGTGGAGGCCTCCAGGTCCGGGGGTTCTTCCCGATCGAGAGGAGCCTTGACCCGGGAAACACCCGTGGCCGCGACGAGTTCCGGGGGGCCTTCCAGAGCTTCTGCGCCGGCTATGGCTAGCCCAGAACGCCCGGGAAAAAGGTTCCGCGCAAGCTGGTGCGGAAGCCTCTCAAGGTAATTTTTGATTTCTACCTTGGATAGTTGTTTTTATTGTAGCAACTATTTTTTAATTTTCTTCGTTCATCATCTACAGCGTCTCCAAGAAGGGGAGTGAGGCTCCACTCTCGGCCACAGTGGCTGAAGCCATGAGAGTGGGAGCTTCTGCTCCTGTCTCGGTGCCGCCCCAAGTGGTGGCTGAAGCTGCGACAGCTCCAGCGCCGGCTGTTGTGGTCATGGACCTAGACTCATCCCCAGAAGTTCCCTTGGTAGCGCTGGACCACGGGAGTGAAGATACGCCAGCGGCACATGTCCCAGAGGTTGAAGCCCCGGGTTCTGGTGCTGCGATGATGGAAGCTTCGGCTATTGAGCCGGAGGAAGCAGTAACCCCAGCCTCTGAGCCGGAAATTGTTGAAGCCCCGGCGGTTGAGCCGGAGGTGATTGAAGCTCCGGCATGCGCGCCGGAAACTAAGGTAGTTTCGGCAGTTGGGCCGGCTACCTCCGAAGCACCGGCCGCTGAGCCGGTCATTGTTGGAGCTTCGGCCATAGGGCCGGTCGATGTTGAAGATATTCCGGCTCCTGAGCCGGTTGTTGAAGAGGTGACGGAGCTTGAGCCCTCATCAGAAGAGGTGCCCAGACCGGAGCCAGTAGCGGCTCCTGCTCCGGAAGCCACGACGTCGGAGGTACCTGCGGCTGAGCCGGAGTGCCCCAGCGAAGTCGCTGGCCCCCAGCCTGAGGGGATGAACGAAGATTTGGCGGTGGGGCCTTCCTCGATGGCGACTGAGGCCATCCCGGAGGACGGCCCTAGTGCCATGGAGAGCCAGGGGACCACTCTTATAGAGTGGGACCCAATTTTTGTATCCGAAGACCCGCTGGAACCAGCGGAGGAGACCCCAGTAGGTCCGGAACCCATCTCGTTGTCACTGTCCATTGACAACGCATGTTCTAGTCTGCGTCAAGTCCAACTGGCCTTCTTCCACGACAGCAAGGCTCTTGAAGAGGAGCGCCAAACCCTTAGGCGGTGGCGTAATCGGCTCTACTTCGAGACCAAGCTGGCGCAGTCGAGGCTAGCGGATGACAAGGAATGGATTAAGCGGGAGAAGATCCGCCTGGAGTACTGGGGCAAGTTACTGGATGACAGGGAGAGTATGACTCGTGCCCTCGACGCTCAATCCCGGGAGATCTACGATCAGGCCAAAGCTGCCAATAATGCGGCCGATGCACGCCACGAACAGCTTGAGGCCATTAACACTGCACTCATCAAGCGCCGAGAGGCACTTGAAGAGAGGGAGAAACGGCTCGAGGATGAAGAGCGGAAACTCCTAGAGCCGCGGGATGATGTCCTGAGGAGGGAGGAGGAGCTCACCGAGAAGGTGGCTCTGGCTGACAAGGGTCTCGAGGAGCGCGCCAAGAAATTGGAAGAGCGCTGCTAAGAGGAAGAGGAGAAGACCTGGGTGCGAGGGCAGGAACTCTACGAACAAGAGTGTGCCCTTACTGCCAGGGAGAAGAAAGTGAGGGGTAGAGAGAAGGACCTGGTTGACCGCCGGAACAAGATCCACCTCCGGGAGGAGGAGCTCGGAAAACTCGAAAGGCGGGTTGCTGAAAAGATTCAGCAAAACGCCAAAGAAGTTGAGCGCCTTGCCCGTGAGAATTCTGAACTGGTGGCGGCCAGAAGATCCCTGGAAGAGATGAAGGGCTTGAGGGCTGAGGACTCCCTACAGATTTGGGAGTTCTTGAGCAAGGACAATGATGCACTGACACCGATGGGTTTCAGCCCCGTGCGCTTGGATGATCCGGAGCCGGAGCCGTACCTAGCGCTGCAGGCGTTGAGCGCAGCAGGTAGCAAGCTCTCCAAGGTGGGCGATGTCATCGCGGACCAACTGGAGGTTGAGGGTCAATCCCTGGCGAAGAACATCGCAGAGTACGTGCTGACGTGCTACACCAGCCGGAACTCCCAATTTCCTCTGGACCCGATGCTTGAAGGTCCCGTCGAAGGAGAAGGCGAAGCTACCCGAGCCAGCGTATCGGAGGTTGCCCAGAAGGTCGCCCAATTCTTCCATAGGGTCTAGGACCATCTCTGTAGTTCTCACTTGTATTTTCTCTTCTTCTTCCTCAATTTTGTAATCCCTTGTCTCCAGATGTAATCCCTTGTCTCCAGATAAATGAAATCCCCAAAATTTTTGTGAATTTCAATTTTTGTCTTCAACACTCACTTTTATCTTCACTTGGCCCCCTGGTGGATGTACAAAATTTGATTGTGAACATGTACCAAGAGGATATTGTGCATTGTTGAAGACTCTTTTGCTCTGAACTTGTAGAATTTAGGTTCGAAGTCTTCGATAGTGAAGGCCTCCTGAGGTTGTTGGAGCTTAGAAGCTCCGGCATTGTCTATCGCTGGAGCTTAGTAGCTCCGGCAATAGTCTCTATCAACGCGTATAGCATCGATAGTTAATCCTCCGGGGTGTCGGAGCTTAGTAGCTCCGGCAGTGACCTTTGCCAACACTCAGTTTGTTGGCAGCAGACTCCATTTACGGGGTCTTCTCACCATCTTTTATTCAGCATCGACGGCTGGCCCCCCTAGGGGGGTCGGAGCTTAGTTAGCTCCGGCTTTTCTCCATCAATGTAGATTTTATTTTTCCTGCACACTTAAGCCAAGAAAAATAGTAAAATTTGTTTCTTGTCTATAACTTCGTCGCGGCTTACGACTCTCAAGGAGATTTTAAGTCAAACACGATTCTAAATACAATCGAATGTGTTGTCTTTTCTTCTAGATCCAACTGTACACGGACCCGCCTTACTTTGGCCTGCCGGGGTGTAGGTAGAGTGGCGTACTTAGGGTGCTTGACCAGGCTAAGTCGATAGCACACTCCAGCCCTAGATTGGCTACGCGGCTTTCAGGCGAGTTGGCCATGAACAATATCTGAATCCAAAAGAATTGATAATACAACTCGAATCGTATATAAACCGGTCGAACTAAAATTTTCTTAAGAATTGCACGTCTTTGTTATAGACAAGAAAGAGAAATAAAAATGTTGAGCCTGTACAAAATAAATGCACGTGGAGTCTATTTCACATGAAAATGTCTTTCATTATAGGTTCGGGGTACAGGGGAAACAAGTACACTCTTAGGGTACGGGACCAGGCTAAGGGTGTTTCATTTCTCGTTTGACCCAAAGTAGTTAGCGACACTTTTAGTCCTGAGACTGTGACAAGCGTTGCATGAGCTTTGCGGACCTTTCGGGAAAGGTCCGGCTGCTCTCCCGGAGGAACTACCCGACTCTGTACAATGACTCTATAACATACATCTCAAGTTACTCAAGACTCACCTCCGTGGTATTAAGTGTAGAACTTACAGAGGTGCTCGATGTTCCAAGGATTTGGGAGAGGTGTCCCATCCTCGGTAGCCAAGCGAACGCTTCCGGGATGGGATACTTTAATCACTCGGAAGGGTCCCTCCCAGCCGGGGGAGAGTTTGTTTAACCCTTCTCTGGATTGTATTCTCCGTAGCACCAGATCGCCTTCCTCGAGCTGTCAGTTGTGTACATGCCGCTGGTGATAACGCCGTAGAGCTTGGCGATATTGGACATTCCGAACAGCTGCTTGGCACCTTCCCTCCTCAAGGAGGTCTAGGTCTTCACGCCGGAGCTGGTCCTGCGCGGCTTCGTCGAAGGTCCGGACTCGGAGTGAACCCAAGGTGATTTCCGGAGGAAGGATTGCTTCAGCTCCGTACACCAGAAAGAAGGGTGTCTCTCCGGTTGACCGGTTTGGAGATGTCCTGTTGGCCCATAGAGTGGGCGGAAGCTCTTCGATCCAGTTGGCTCCATGTTTTTTCAAGCGCTCATAGGTGCGCGTTCTAAGTCCTTTAATGATTTCAACATTTGCTCTCTCGGCTTGGCCATTGCTGGCTGGGTGAGCTACGGAGGCGTAGCAAACCTGTATGCCGAGGTCTTCGCAATAACTTGGAATGCGGGGCTTGTGAATTGGGTCCCATTATCAGTGATGATTTTGTTTGGGACTCCAAATCTGCATACAATGGACTGCAAAAAGTTGATAGCAGATTGTTTGTTGATTGTCACAACTGGAGTTGCTTCCGGCCACTTGGTGAACTTGTCAATGGCGACGTACAGGAACTTGTAACCTCCGACGGCTCTTGGGAAAGGTCCCAAGATGTCCATCCCCCACACAGCGAAAGGCCATGTAGGAGGTATCATTTGTAAGGGCTGAGCCGGAGTGTGAATTTGCTTTGCATAAAATTGACATGCTTTGCATTTTTTCACCAGCTCAGTTGCATCCTGGAGTGCTGTAGGCCAGTAGAAGCCATGCCGAAAGGCTTTACCAACCAGCGTGCGGGAAGACGCGTGGTTCCCACACTCGCTTCCATGGATTTCTGCGAGGAGCTCGCAGCCTTCTTCCCTTGTGATGCACCGCATTAGGATGCCGTTGGCACCGCGCCGCAGAGATCCCCTTCTACCAACGTGTATCTTTTAGCCAATCTGACTACCCGGTCAGCGGATACATCATCATCAGGAAGGATGTTCTCTTTCAAATAGTTCCGGATCTCCGAGATCCATGCATCGGAACTAACTTGAGCATTTGAGTCTTGCGTGCTGGGTTGCTCGGAGCTTCCGGCAGCACCTACGACCCTTGATGGCTGCCATGGTAACAGGGCCATCGGGACCGTCAGCTTCGGGATGCTGATCTCGTCCCCTTCGCTCAGTTCGGCAGGCTGAGCTGTGGGTTTCGACAATCTCCGGACAAAAGTTCCATCAGGAGCTGGAGCTCCGGTTGACGCTTTCTTCGAGAGTTCATCGGCTTCAGCGTTGTGGGCACGCTGAACATGGTGGAGATCTAGGACTTCAAAGTCCTTCTGAAGCCTCTGGACTTGAAGGAGGTAAGCAACTAGCTGGAGATTATTGCAGGAGCATTCACCCTTCACCTGCTTAATGATGAGCTGTGAATCTCCCTTGACCAGCAATTGCTTGACACCATATGACAGTGCCACCTTTAGTCCGTAGATGAGTGCTTCATACTCTGCCATGTTGTTGGTTGCCTTGAAGTCAAGGTGTACCATGTATTTCACCTTCTCCCCAGTCGGTGCAAGGAGAAGGATTCCAGCTCTGACCCCCTGCTTCTGCATGGAGCCATCGAAGTAGAGGGTCCAGTGAGGCTCGGTGAAGGTTGGAGCTTGATGCTCCGTCTTCTGCTCACTGGGGCCCCCAGGGTTTGATGGAGAGGGAGTCCATTCTGCCACAAAATCTGCCAATGCTTGACTCTTGACTGCTTGCCTTGAAATAAATTCAAGATCAAATTCAGCCAATTCCGCTGCCCATTTTGCAATATTCCCAGTTGAATTGGGATTATGCAAAATTGCTCGAAGTGGGTAAGAGGTCACCACTGAGACTTTGTGAGCTTGGAAGTAATGGCGAAGCTTCCTGGAGGCAATAAGAACTGCATAGAGCAGCTTATACACCTCTAGGTATCGAGTCTTGGCATCATGTAGTACTTCACTAATGAAGTACACTGGGCGCTGAATGGTCCGGACCCTCCTGGAGGGGTCCAGAGCTTCCTCTTCACTGACCCGGATCCTCTCGGAGGAGTCCGAATTTTCTTCAGGGACCTCTGGGTTCTGGCTGGAGGATCCCGGAGCTTCCTCAGAAATGACCTGGACCCTCCTGAAGGGGTCTAGGTCTCCTCAAGCGACTTCTTGTGGATTCGAATCTGGGGGCTGGGACCCACGCTCGCTGTCAGGAACCTCCGGACCCTCCCGAAGGGGTCTGGATTCCTGAGTATGGGGTAGTTCTGGTCTCTCCGCAACTAGAACCATACTGACGACTTCGTCAGTAGCTGAAATATAAAGCAACAAAGGCTCACCAGGGTTCAGAGCTACCAGAATTGGTAGGGTGGTGAGGAACTGTTTCAGCTCCTGAAATGCCTTTTCTACTTCTTCGGACCATTGTAATGGTCCGGACTTCCTCAATAACTTGAAGAAGTGGAGTGCCCATTCCGCTAGTCTTGAGATGAACCGGCTGAGGGCTGCTAGACATCCAGTTAATTTTTGGACGTCCTTGATGCGGGTTGGTGGCCGCATGTCTTCAATGGCCTTAATCTTCGCTGGATTAGCTTCTATGCCCCGGTGACTTACCAGGAAACCAAGAAGTTTTCCGGAGCTAACCCCGAAGACACACTTGTCTGGGTTTAGCTTTGTGCGGGTGGCCCGCAGCTTGTCGAAGACAGCCTACAAGTTGTCAAGGAGTGACTCCTTGTTCCTGACCTTGACCACGATGCCATCGACGTACACTTCCACTATGTCTCTAATAAGTTCTTCAAAAGTTTTGTACATAGCTCGTACAAAAGTTGAAGCTGCATTCTTGAGACCAAAGGGCATGGCTGTGTAACAATACAATCCATCTACTGCGATGAATGAAGTATGCTCTTCATCTTCCCTAGACATCCTGATTTGATGATATCCGGAATATGCATCTAGGAAACACAGTAATTCACACCTGGAGGTGGAATCCACTATCTGATCTATTCTAGGTAGTGGGAATGGATCTTTTGGACATGCCTTATTTAGTGTGGTGTAGTCGATGCACATCCGAAGCTTCCCGCCGGCCTTGGGCACAACGACAGGGTTTGCCAGCCATTTTGGATCGAAGACTTCTCGGATGAAGTTCTGTCGGATGGAACACAGTAATCCGGCTTCGAGCAACTTCTTTACTTCTTGTCGGATGAAGTTATGTCGCTCTACGGATTGCTTCCGAGGCTTCTGATGCACAGGCCGAGCATCAGGGTAGATCTTCAGATTGTGCTCAATCACTTCCCTGGGGATCCCAGGAGTTTGTGACGGTTGCCAAGCAAACACGTCGACGTTAGCCCGGAGGAAAGTGATGAGCGCGAGTTCCTATTTGTCGTTCAATCCTCCCGATATACGGGTGGTCTGAGCGGCATTGGAACCAATTTGGACGACCAATTTGGACGACTTTGACGGGAATGTCGGTGTCGCCGCTTGGCTGCACTCGAGGTGCAGAAGCCGAGCCTCGTTGACGAATGCTCGGGGGTTTTGGAGCTTGCTCCTGCCTGGAGTCCTCCTCTTGCGCCATGGTGAGCGCATGGAGCTCTTCCAGTGCAGTTACTCCGGCAGTGTGATCTCCGCGGATCTGGAGAACGCCTACTGGCGTTGGCATCTTCAACACCAGATAGTCATAATGAGCAGCCGCCATGAATTTGTACAGGGCAGGTCTACCCAAGATGGCATTGAAGGGTAAGTTGATCTGCGCGACGTCGAAGACCAACTTCTCGGTGTGGTACTTCTCCCGTGTCCCGAAGGTAACAGGGAGAGTAATAGCTCCGAGTGGGGTGATGGCCCCCGGACCTACTCCGGAGAAAGGTCGAGAGGGGTGGAGATCCGAAGGTCGGAGCTGAAGCTTAGTGAAAGCTTCGAAGCTGATGAGGTTAAGCCCCGAACCTCCGTCTACCATGACGTGGTGGAGCTGGATGTTGTTGATGGTAGGAGATACCATCAAGGGTAACTGTCCTGCTCCAACCATGCTTCGGGGACAATCCGAAGCATCAAAAGTGATGGCTGTGTCCATCCACTTTCGGTGTGGTTCTGACCTGACTGTAGGAGCTATAGCGGCCATTTCCCGACGCATAGTCTTGATGACGCGACGGGAGGTGATATCCCATGATCCACCAAAAATGGTGTTCATGGTCTTCTGACGCTCGTTGTCAGAGACATCAGAATCATCGTCGACAGAGGTGTAGACGGCCTTCAGGACCTTTTTGGGATCCTGGAACCCCAACTCCTCTTCTGCCGGAGCTTCGTTGACTTTTTGCTTTCCTTCCCTCTGTCGGAAAGGAGATTCCTCCCGGCGCTTGTTGTAGCACTTGGCAAGGTTTTGGACCTCCCGGCAGTCTTCCAAACTGTGGCTGCCCGTTTTGTGAATGGGACACCACACTTTGGGTTTGCCACCGTCTTCAGAAGACGGTCGAGATCGCTTCCCGGGGCGTGGCCCCCGACCACCCGGAGCTGCAGTAGCTGCAACGTTGGATGTGCCGGCCGACGACTTCTTCTTGCCGTTGGTCCTCTTTTTATTCTTGCCACCCCCGGAGGTAGCGGCTTCTTCTTTGGAGGATTTCTTGTGACCCTCCGAGGTTGGTTTGGAGTGCATCTCACGGCCCTCCGCAGCTCGGGCACATTTGTCAGCCAAGCTGAAGAGTTCCGTGACACTGGTGATCTCCTAGATCGCCAGTTTCTCCAACATCTTCTTGTCCCGTACGCCCTGTCTGAATGCCACAATGACAGAGGCGGTAGAGATAGAAGGGATAGTGTTTCGTACCTGAGAGAACCTCTGGATGAATGACCGCAAGGATCCCCCCTTTTTGCACGACCGCAAAAAGGTCTAGTTCAGTGCCTGGTCGGGTGTATGAACTCCCGAAGTTGGCAGTGAACTGATGGCACATCTCCTCCCAACTGTTGATAGAGTTGGGTGGAAGGCTCATAAACCAAGACCTGGCAGTCCCAGTTAAGGCCACTGGAAAGTAATTGGCCATCACGGCCTCATTTCCTCCAGCTGCCAAGATTGCAGTGGTGTATATCTGAAGAAATTCGGCGGGATTGACAGTCCCATCGAATTTTTCCGGCAGGTGAGGCCGAAACTTCTGTGGCCACCTAACCATGCGCAGGTGCATGGCCAAGGCTGAAAAGCCTCCTCCTACTCCTTCAGGAGTAGAAAGGTCCTGAGCTTCCCGTCTTTCACAGGCACGCTCAATATGGACTCGGCCATCCTGCTGGTGGTATCAGCGATCAAGCTCCGCCCGAAGGTCATGAGTTGAAAGCCTGGATACCGTGTGAGTACGTCGTGGCCTGGAGGGCAATGACGTCACTTGTTGTGATGCAGCACGTCTCCTGCTATTGGAGACGTGCGGGCCAAGTCTACCAGACAAAGTCCGCCGCTGCGATGGGGCTTGTCCTGAAGGAGGAGGACCCTAGTTGCTGAGGCGTTCGGCTGCTGCTGCAACCAAATGCTCCACATCGGCCCTCCACTGCTCCAGTGCATCCCAGGATGCATCCGGAGGTGGTGGGCGTTGGAGAAGAGCACGCGCTGCATGAAGCGCGTGTTCCGGGTTGTCATGATTTGCCGACGTAGTGATTGACGCCGGCGCACCATCACGCTGCCCAGCACGATTTGCTGAAGGAGACGGTGGTGGTGGGAGTGTGACTCCTGCTGGTGCTGAGGCTCCTGCTGGTGGCTGGCTATTGGAGGGATTGCCTCCAACAGCCTGAATACCAGGTTGATCGTTGGATGATCCAGCAGCTGAGTTCACCATTCTCGAAATCTCAGGCGCCCCTTCCTGGCGCGCCAACTGTCGGTGATTTGGAACCGGCAGATCTCCCTACACTTCTAAAGTGATAGGGGAGTTTGAGGTTTGGTATGGGCGCGTGGAGATTCAAGAAGGTGAGTAGGAATTGACACAGGAGACACAAGAGTTTACGTGGTTCGGGCCGCCTGAGCGTAATACCCTACTCCACGGATGTGTTGCTGTTGTATTAGCTGTATGAGCTTGTGTTTAGCGTCAATGGCGTGTGTGTCTCTCCCTCTAGCCCCCTGAACGTGTCGTCGGCCTGTCCTTTTATAGTACAAGGGCAGGCCGTTACAAGTTAGCCTGGCCCGACATGTGGCCCCGGCGGTTACTAGTATTGACATTTATTTAACACATTTAATTGCTCTTAATGACCCTGTAACGGGCTTTGACAGCACCGTTATTGGTGTTAAGATCGTCCGTTTAAGTGTCATTAATATGGTATTAATGACACTTAATTGGGTCTTGAAGTCCTTGATTCCCCTTTGAAGATCCGGAGCTGTTGTGGGGTCTTCCGGAGGTTAGAGGCTGAAGATCCGACGGTTGGACACGTGGCAGCCCCGGAGCATACTGTGGAAACAGGTAGCTCTGGGGCTACCCGACACGTGTCAGGTCCAGAGCTTCTCTCGGTCTGGGGCTAAGTCCGGAGGTGCCATTTTGGTACATGGCCCGGAGCTTCTCCCTTGTGGGCGGTAGCTCCGGTTTGGTAGTACACGTGGCGACCCAGGGATTAACCATGTTGGAGAAGCGGGTCCGGTTATGTCTGACATGTGGGCCTTCGAGGGTCTTCAAACCAAGTAGATGATTTTCCTTTGAGATCTTTATAACCTCAAGGGGTATACGGTTTCTAGGGTACCGACAATGCTCATATAAATATGAGGCATTCATCAAATTATGAACACACATTGATTCAAAAAAATTTAAAAAAAATCGAAAAAAATCATAGAGATTGGTATGATGAACAAAAATGTCCATTGAAAAAATAAATGAAAAAAATCATTATATTCATCAAGATAGAAAAATGAAAAATAGCAATTGTTATATGTTTTTTATGTTCTGACCAATTTAAAGGATTTATGAAGTGAAATTTAATGGTAACTCTTACTAATCAATAATATTACAAGAAAGTGGAATTTTGTCTTTTTAAAGGCTCCACATTTAATCTAGAATATTAATTAAGAAAAAATAAAGATCTTCTGAGACGGTTGGTACTTAATAATCGTATGAGAAAATGTTTATCTCAGGCGATTATTACATACCAACCGCCTGAGAAGATCTAATCTTCGCAAGCGGTTGGTAAGTAAAACCCGTCTGAGATAACCATCTTCTCAGGCGTTCGGTACTTAAAATCCGTTTGCAAAAATAGGCGTCTATATATACCCCTCGGGCTGCGTTGGAAAAACCTCCGGGCGAAACACTTAGACGCCGTCAGGCTGCCAAAATTTTGTTTGCCGCCAAGTGTTCGCCGCTATCGTCGCCGAGCTTCGCCGTCGCCGCCGAGCTTCGCCGTTGTCCGTTTGCTTCACCCTCATCACTTCCAGGTACGCCGAGCGAAGCCATTGCCGTCGCCGCCGAGCTTCACAGTAAACTCTAAATCCTTGGACCTTCCCTCCTCCGTCCCTGTGCTGCCTCCCTCCTCGCCCTCACCGCCGGCTGAGTCAAATGATGCCTTGCATAGATTTCCTTGGTTAGAGTTCAGGAATTCGAAAAGGGTAGGCATCCTTCGTTGTTATATTATCGAATGGTAGAATAGCTTCGTGTAATACATTTCCAGAAACATTGCGACCTGTATAACAAGTTTGTAATGTAACTTGCTTTCAAGTTGTGATGTTATCTGTTTGAGAATCAAGGATCAAACCAGCCACAAATAAAGTAAATTTTGTCAAACTCACTTCTGAAATCTGGTGGCAGTGTCCAACTTTAAAAATCCATATCTCTTCAACGTGAAGGGATATGGAGGCGAATGAATACTTTTTGGAAAGCTGTTGAAGTATTATGTAAGTTTTCTATTGACCTTCAAGACAATAGACCGTTGTAAGGTGATGAAAATCTTCTCTAACTAAATCAGCTGCTGTTCTGAAACTGTATGAACAAGCATCTGAATTTTTGCCATAATTATCTGTAGAAAGCTCTTCTAGTCTATTGTGATACATTTTTTGAAAGGGGAATATATATTATACAACTTTTCTATTCATGGTTACATCAAATTCGGTATAGAACTAATTAGAAACTGGAGTTGAAGTTAGTACCTGTGTACAATGCTATCTGAAACATCCAGAAAATTTCTAAACTTTGAACAGCCATAATTCCTAAATTAGAAAAGCAACCTATGCATATATATACATGTATGGAAATACTAAAGAGTCCTTTATCAATTTCCTATTCAACGCTAAGGCTAAAACACGCAATAACCAGGTCTAAATCGAAGTACCGTTTAAGGTGTCGTAACAGTCTAGAATTTGGACAGTTATGTATTCAGTTGCTGTTTGGATCGTATTTTCTAGTAGGATCATAAAAAGACTTCATAATTTACATTTATGGAATCCTGAGGATGTGTGTAACAAGTTTGCAATATATTGTTTCTGCAAATATCAATGTTCTATATTTGTAAATTATGGACAAAATTAGCAACATACAAAGGAAGCTCTGCCAAATTTCCGTTAAAAATCTGGGAACTTGGTGGTAACATGAGTGGATAATAGCATCTGTACTAAAAATAGAGTGTAACCGCCCCACACTTCATCTCACAGGGTTGTGCTCCTTCGCGATCGGTGTCGCTATCCTTTTGCCAAACAAAGCAATGTGCTCGCATACGGCTGTTGAACATCGCTTGTGCTCAGAACACATATACAAGTAACTGCCTATTTAGAATAAGAAGATAAAATTGCCATTGCTGGTGAGCAACTTTAACATTCTTGTCACCCTCGCAATGTATAGGAAACTTTTGGTCAGTCTCCTTAAACCCTAGAATGCCTTATCAAATCCTAGAATGCTTCCATCTTTTTCTTCATGCAACACTTCATGTAGAGTTAATATGTCATTTATTATATTTTTTGCCTTATTATTTCTAGCATGGAAAGCCCTAATAAGACTGGTGCTGGTAGTAACAATAAAGAAGACAATATGGAGTTTACTAACTCTAGCAGTTCAGACTCCTTTCACAGTCCATCAGATCCTTTTCCTAATATAAAAATTAAAAAGACTTCAGAGGATCTCGACCCAGAATATGATCCTACCGACGAGGTATGGATTACGAATCTTAAGTTCAGCAGTTCAAGTTAATGTTGGTTGTCAAGTATACGAAGTCTTATAATTCTTTTGTACCTAGATTAATCGCGAAGACAACGAGGTGACTTCAGCTCTTAAAACCGCAGAAGGTTCTCCAATGGATGAATCCTCAGCTTCACTCAAGCGGAAACGAGGGCAACGAGGTCCCAATAAGGGTCCATTGGACCACATCATGTACATAACAAGGGTCAATCCAGGTGGGATTCCCCAAGAACCACTGGATTTAGTTACCAAGTACCACAATGCATGCGTTCTTGTTAGGGAGCTTGTGCTGATCACAACCGAGAATTGGAGGAAATTACCCAAGCAGACCAAGAATGAGTTGTGGGAAAAAATAAAGAAATAATTCAAGTTCCCGAAAGAATTTGTAAAGAAAGCAACATTGGTCTCTTGCGGCAAGATGTTTCGTGGTTGGAAGAGTGAAATGAATGCTTATGTTAAGGCCGATAAGGTCCCTAGCCCGAGGAAAATGGGAAAAATCACACAAGATCAGTGGCAATAGTTTGTTTGTCACAAGACCACACCTGATGTTAAAGCTCTAAGTGAAACTAGGTCAGAGCTTGCAAAAAATAACAAATACCATCACCGCTTGGGGTCTGCCGGATATGCCCTCAAAGTCCAGAAATGGAATAAGATATTAGATGAAATTACCAATAAGGGCAATCCTCACCCATTAGAAGGCTGCGATGAGAGAACTCAGCGGTGGGTCTTTGCTCGGTCAGGTTTCATCAGTGAGGGCAAACTTGAAAAGCTCGACTCTGTGAATGAAGTAGAGGATAAGATGAAAGAAGTAATTGAAAAGCAACAGAAGGGTCTCTTCAAGCCGAAGAGGGAGAATGACCAACTTACCGCTATCTTAGGAAACCCTGAACACAGCGGACGGGTTCGAGCAGTCTCTTCTCAAATGTCTTGGCTAGATGGTTTCCCTAAAGATAAAGACATATATAGAAGACGTGAGAAGTTTAAGAAAACACTTGATGAAACGATTGCTCAAAAGGTCAAAGAAAATATGCAAGAAATAATGGAACAACTTAGACAATCGGGACAATTAGCGTGCCAAAGGAGCAATTAGTATCTCCAACTTCCTACCCTAGCAGCGTTGGTTCTGTGCCAGGCTTAGGGTCAACCCATAAGTTCCCTGTCGATGATATTGCTAACGACAAATCTTGTCGTTTTCTTGTCCCGATTGGCAGAGCAGGGAACAAAACCAAATAGGTTGCCACTGCTATGGCAAAGCCTGATCGTGACTTCAACGGGAATCCACTTCCGTTGTATTATGCTGCGGTGCAAGTTCTTCAGATTATTGATAATGATTATGAAGATTATGAAATAGACCACGTCACACCTGAGGGGATCGCGACTCCGGGGCAGGTTGTCAACCAATTAATACTTTGGCACCGACGCAATATCATGTTGGACGATGAGCCAATTTCTAGTCCCGTCGCATCTCGAAATACTGCAACCCCATCTTCTAAGCTGAAAGTCTAGGAAGATACACTCCCAGTCCAGGAAGATCCACTCACCCTATGTCTCAGCAAGGATGATAGTAACCTTGCTAGTAAAGATATCCAAGAGCAATAAGTTGGACAACAACTTCAAGCAGTACTAGAGCAAGCTGTTGCTAGTAAAGAGCAACCAGTTGATAAATAGCTTGAAGTAGTACTAAAGCCAGCTGCTGTGAGTAAAGAGCAATCAGTTGAACAACATGTTGAACAACAAGCCAGTGTCCAACTTCCGACGACTACTCCTCGATCATCAATGCCTATCAAAGTTAGCCCATACGAAATTAAGAAACCTTCATCAGAAGTGTAAAAGTATTTGGAAACTATGAAGGAAAATATTAGAAAATCGAGTGCATCTCGTTCTTCTCATGAGCCAGCATTAGAAGATATCGAGGAGTGGGAAGAAGACGGTGTCATGTATAATCGGCGGATGACTTTAGTTAAACCAGGAGTTCCAATATACAAGCTTGAGGATGTTCCTTCTGAATTTAAGAATGGGAAGCCGTTAATGACATCCGTACAACTTAGCAAACAACCTGCCCCGCTCAAAAGAATGCATGAGTGGTACATCCTTGCCAGCACAAAATATGAGATTTCTTGCGTCACATTTCGTATTCCAAAAGAAGCATTCTGGAGCACTGGAGCAGATAGACGAGTCATTTTATTTGAAGAGCTGCATCCCCTTTTCTATCGAGGCATGCTCGAAATCAACCTGCTGCTCGTCTGGTGCTTGTAGGTGCCTCTAATATTTTGCATTTGCTTTTCTTACTACACGCATACACATTTCATGAGATTATAACAATTCTGGACTTCTTCAATTGGATGCAATACATGAATAATGAAAAGATGGAACACAAGACTGGTATCCTTGACCCTACATGGATTGCAAAGACGCTATTCGACGTCAAGGCGGATCGAGACTCAGCAAAGTTCAAGCACATGAAAAAAAAAGAATTTGAAAAAGCAATCGCAAAACTTAAGAAGGATAGAAGGACAGAAGTTGCAGCTTACATAGGACATGCAATGTTTAACATTGTCAGAGATGGCAAGGACCTCGTAAAGGCTCTGTACCACTTCGAGTAAGTTCGACACATGACATTGAAATAGCAATTATTGGTAATTGTTAGTACGTGTGTTTGTATGTTTGCAGTGATCACTATATAATGATCTTCATCAAGCCAACACAGGGAATGGCAACAGTCTTGGACTCGCCCGATTTCCCACCAGATCGTTACAAAGATTTCCTTTCCATTTTGAAACTGTACGTTTATTCAATAATTTTAATTTACACACATTTAGAGTGTGTTGACAAGTTTTATATGACATTTCTTGTATTACAACGCTTGGCGGTTTTACGCGGAACGACTTGGCAGTGAGAGACCTTCTAATATGACTGCATTGGACATTAAAACATATTATGCTTGTCCGAAGCAGCCTGCTGGAAGTGTCTTATGCGGGTATTATGTATGCGAGCATCTTCGGACCGCCAGCAAATACAGACTGAATCGTGAGAATGTAAGTTATCCTTAATGTCGATATCTTATTTTCTTACTTTTGAATTTCATTTTCATTGTAACTAGCATAGTTTAATACTTATACTCTCTGGTGTTCAATATTACCAAAAAAAAATTATTTTCATATTTTGATTCCAACTTCAAATTTCAATTGCTCATAGTACAACTGCTCCAAAAATATCAAATAAATTTCTGTATACTCTCACTTTGATCTATACTTTGAGACTGTTCAAACACATTCTAAACCTTGTTATATGTTTCATTGCAGCACACGAAGAATGTGAATGAATAATGGCCGGTTTGTAGAAGTATTCCTGGTGGAGGAGCCGACAAGATTGCTGCTGAACTCTGTCAATTCATTCGTCGTGAAATTTTGCACAAAAGAGGGAAGTTCTTTGATGAGAATGGTGCAATAACTGATGTGCCAGAACTTTGCGACTATGCCAATAGAAACAGTTTTTAGTGAAAGCTTGTAAACTATGAGATGAATTGTATGTGTAACTTGTACATATGTATATTGTTTTAGTGAAACTGACTTCTGTGATGATATTGTTGATTTCTGTGATGATATTGTTGACTTCTATTCTGTGATTATATTAAATTGACCTGGAAATTAGAAATAACAGTAGCTAGTACTGCATAGGTTATACCTTATCACAGGCGGTTATTTACCAACGACTAGACCTGCCTGTGAAAAACAATTATCACATGCGGCTAGATATAGGTAAAGAACCATCTGTGATAACCTAATTATCACAGATGGTTACTATTATGGTAGAAACCAACTGCGATAAACTGTCTTCACAGGCGGCTTGATGTAGGTCAAGATCCGCCTGTGATAACACTATTATCACATGCGGTTATATATGCTGCACGACCCGCCTGTGATAACTTATCTTCACAGACGGCTAGCCTAAGTAAAAAACCGCCTGTGATAATATGTCTTCACAGGCGGTGTCACTTCTTCGCCTGTGAAATTGCGGATTATCACATGCTCTTCGTTTCAGGCAGTTTTAAAAACCGCGTGTGATAATTGGTTTGGAGCCGCCTGCGATAAGGCTTATTGTAGTAGTGTGTTGTTGAACTTAAACACATGTCACAAAAAGTATTTTATGGTGCCTTATTTCTAAAAATGCAATAATGCTAGATTTTAAATATTGCTTCATTTTAGTATATTATGCTTTGTTAGCTAAAAACGTAGACAACCCACTCTCAATGTCAGCAACACTTTGAGTTTGAGATACTGTTCTTTGAGCTGGAGATGACATGCAATTTTAAAGTCAGGTTTGTGACTTTTCCGTTTTCCAGCAACAATCCAACTCACTGGCAGCCCTACCTATGGTTGATTGGAGGGCACGTATCTTGAGGTTTATTTGTGTATGCAAAGTTGTCCCATGTTTAATGTGACTACTACAATTTTTTAGATAACTAATGTGACCATCACATATGCACTACAGGAATCCCGACAATTTGCGACGGCCAGGGTCGTCGCAAATAAGCCAAATGCCATCGTAAATAAGCTATTTGCGACGGCTTTCCTTATTTGCGACGGTTTTCGGCCGTCGCAAATAAGTCGTCGCAATTAAGCTTATTTGCGACGGCCACCGTCGCAAATAAGCTTAATTGCGACGGCTAGAAGAGGCCGTTGCAAGTTATTGCCGCGGGCCGGTGGGCCCCGCCTCATAGTTTGCGACGGCCTGGCTGTCGCAATTAAAGCTTATTTGCGACGGCCGGGCTGTCGCAATTAAGGGCCTCTAATTGCGACGGCTGGGCCGTCGCAAATAAGTTCAGTGGACAGGGCCCACGTGTCCTCCTCCGGGACCCACGCTTCTATTTGCG
Source organism: Tuctoria greenei (assembly GCA_036927565.1). NCBI lineage: Eukaryota > Viridiplantae > Streptophyta > Magnoliopsida > Poales > Poaceae > Tuctoria > Tuctoria greenei. The sequence continues at coordinate 15,866,758 of JAYESD010000005.1, forward strand.
ACAGCCTGGCCGTCGCAACTAAAGCTTATTTGCGACAGACTGGCCGTCGCAAATAACAGGGGCTTAATTGGCCTGGATCCTTATTTGCGACGATACTTTATAAAAAGCCGTCTCAAATAAGGTTTTCTATTTTAAAAAAAAAACAGAAAATACTACCTGGCTCGATGGCCAGAATCACAGAACAGATACAATACACAGTATATACACACAATCACAGTATACACAAACATTATCACAATCACAAACTAATAAGTTCTGATACATCTCACATCGTCATCAACAAAGCAAATAAAAGGGCTCACTCGCCCATATGACCTCCGTAGCCACCTCCGGAGCCACCTCCGAAGTCGAAGTCGTCGTCGCGCCTCATTCCAGACGGCGGTAGCGATGGCGGCGGCATTTGTGCAGCCGTCACAGATCCCTGCAATTAATGAAACTTAGAGTTAGAATATAAATGCATCAACATCTCTCTCCCTCCCTTCCTCTCCCTCTATCTTCATCTAGATCCCCCTCTCTTCCTCTCTCTTTTCATTTATCTCTTTGTCTCTCACTCTATCTTTCTCTCTCACTCTATCTCTCTATTGCTATCATTTTCCCTCTATCTTCCTCCCTCTATCTCTATCTACATCTCCCTCCCTCTATCTTCCCCTCTCTCTATCTCCATCTACATCTTACTCTCTTTCTTCATTCCCCTCCTACTCCATCTAACTATCTTTCACTCTTTCTTCTGTCTTTCTTTCTTCTATCTCTCTCTTTCTTCAATCTCAATCATTTTCTTCTATCTAACTATCTCTCTTTCATCTATTCCCCCTCTCTTCCTCTCTCTTTTCATTTCTCTCTTTCTCTCTCACTCTATCTTTCTCTCTCACTCTATCTCTCTATTGCTATCCTTTTCCCTCTATCTTCCTCCCTCTATCTACATCTACATCTCCCTCCCCCTATCTTCCCCTCTCTCTATCTCCATCTACATCTTACTCTCTCTCTTCATTCCCCTCCTACTCTATCTAACTATCTTTCACTCTTTCTTCTGTCTCTCTTTCTTCTATCTCTCTCTTTATTCTATCTCAATCATTTTCTTCTATCTAACTATCTCTCTCTTTCATCTATCTCAATCTTATTACGCTGGAGAAGAAGGATTACATAGAAACTTACCTGACCCGCTGAAGAAGGATCGCCTGAAAGGACCGGTGGTAGTACCGGTAGCTGGATTCCCAGACCTTGCGCCCAAGCCATGGCCTGTCATTGCAAACATTAAATGTTATCTATTAGTAAGTCATTTACGCTGAATTAATGAGAACTTTAGTTTTTATTTTGTTACCTCTATTGCTTCCCGCATCCGTGCCAACGCTGCTGCCTGGCTTTGGATCGTGGCCTCCATCATGATGCTTTGGCGTTCCGACTCCTTCTGTCGCCTAAAGAGGGACTGCATCTCAATGTCCCTCTGTGAGGCGCGACGACTAGTCGTGCCCACCGAAGAAGCCTGCGTGGGGCTGCCTCTCGCAGGTCTCCCCGCCCTCGAGTCGACAACTCCGTCGAATATGGCGAGCCTATAAAAAAGAGAGTCAGTAATATGAAATTGAAATATCTTGAATACTTTGAATTGAAAACGATAAAATGACTTGTAAACTCACCTTCCGTGTGCTTTTCCACCACCGGTTGCATACACGGCTTGAGGATCAATCGATTGACGTTCCCAATCAAAATCCTCGCCGTGTATCTTTCTAGCCTCCTCCCCGTACTTAGCCTGCAAAACAAGAAAACCGTGTAAGTTCAACAATCTATATAGTTATATTTAATATGAATGATTTTTAAACTTACCAACCGCTCGGCTGCAGCCTGAATGCACCCCATCGGCTGAGAAGGGTCCCTGTGACCTCTCTTCCAGACCTCAGCAGGGGTGGGCGGCACCCCCATCTCGCGCTCCTATCAATACGTGTTAGTACAAACAATATATTATTAATATATAAACATAAGTTACACACACTTACCATGCGTTTAGCTAAACGCAAGTGGTTATCTTGCCCGTGCCTGCTCTTCCCCTCGACCCCTCTGCAGTCTCGACCCTTCTCAGACTTAGCTTTAAACTCATCGCTAGCCCAGTAGCGACAAAGGGCCCGAAATGCATCGGTCCGACCCTGCAACCAGCTCACGTGGCCCTGCACATAGTTGGAAGTCGTTAAAAATACCATTGAGGAAATTATCAAAAGAAAATACTTACTACACTCCACGTACCTGCGCGTACTCCTCCTCCGTCAGGTGCATCTCGCTCGCTTGCCGGAAGTGTAGCACGGGCTGCTGGTTCGCCTTCAAGTGCTCATTAACAAGTTGAACGCGGGTGTTCGACAAAGCTTGTCGAAGCGCCTTGGCAGCGTTGTAGTGAAACACTCACCTCGCATCCTCAAACTGGTGATGGTCGTTCGGGTCCTCTAAAATATATCTTGCCTGCGATAAAGAATATATTGAAGAGATGTTCACTAAAAGAGTTTAAGAGTTGAAACTTAGAAACTTTTTTAACATACTTACCATAAAATCGGCCCATACGGCCTCCTGAAGGTTGCCGTGCTCCTGGTGATGGACGCATGCGTAGTCCTCCCACGAAAGAGCAGGCACCCCGTCGATGACCCCGGGATAGTGCAAACGCACTATGGACCCAAGGACACCGTTCACCGATCTGTGGTGTCTCTCACCAGTGAAAGACGTGTCGTCCCAAGCCCTGCAAGATATTTATTCATTCATTACTTAAGTAATCAAAAGAAACTAAAATTGAACACTATAATTTTTATTACCTGTCTCCGACTGGACGAATCACGATCCTCTATGAAGGGATCGCGGGAGGACTGACAAAGTGAGTCCTCCTCGTCCTCCGCGTCTGCTGGGGCGCCATGTTAGGTGACCCAGACGGCTCCTCACCAGCCGAGTCAAAGGCCTCAGGAACAAACTCATCGCCAGCCGGGGGCTGGCTGGCCGAGGGCTGGCACGGCGAGGGCTGGCACGCCGAGGGCTGGCTCACCGAAGGCGCCGCAACCTCTGAGTCAGCCGGTGAGGACTACAACATTCAAATGATTCATAAGTAAGTTTAATGTGAAATTGAATTTAAAGAATTTGTCAAAAACGAGTGACATTTACCTGTGACGAAGCTCTAGAGCTGGTCTGAACGTGCCCCAACAGCTAAGAGCGTCTGCTACCTGTCGACGAGGCACCAACGAAAGCATCCTCAGGTCAAGAGGGGTAGAACCCCCTCATCGGCGGCACCTTCTTACCCTTCTTTGACGCCATCCTGTTGTAATTAGATAATTAGTAAATATGCAAATAAAATATATAAATTTCATGTTACTATCTTCAAGAAAACATTACTTGTAGTCACTTTCAAAATTCATCAACATCATTGTCATGTGCCTGTGCCCTACTCCTTAAACCATCCCAACGATCTTCCACCGTGGCCTGTTCTAATTTTCGTTTTCGCGTATCATCTGCCTCTACATCTTCAACGTCTTCAACATCTCCAACTAATTGATCGAGTCCTGCACCAAGCTCGACGATAAAAGTGTCTGTCAACTCTTCTTCTTGGTACACTTCTTCAACGTCTTCGCTATCATGGTAACCATCATCCCCAGGAGTATATAGCCGCTCACGAGGATTCACCTTATATACCACCCACCAAGCACTGAGCTTCGTGCATGGATAAGGTAGATAATACACTTGTTCAACTTGATGCGCAAGAACAAATGTATCGTAACCTCGTAGTCGGTCCTTATGTTTCACTTCCACCAACTCCGAGGTAGATAATACACTTGTTCAACTCCGAGGCTTTCCAAAAAGGGACAATTCTGAACCTGCATGTCTCACATGCCAATGGCATGTGAGACGTGCCGATCCGAAACGGGTAATATATTGCTATAGGTTACGTTGCTCATTTTCATTTTCAGATCATTTAAGAGAGAGGAAAAAACTAGAGAAAGAGTGAGAGGAAAGTTGGTATTAGATGACAATTCCATATCCATTTCCATCGTCCATGCAATCGCGGGTCATTGACGTCCTTGCCAACCCGTTCGCTTCCATGTCGCCTTGACTACTGTGGTATACACGGCACGACCACACTTATTGCGTGTCGTGCCCTTCCGGGTTGGTCCGAGCCGGCCCAAAACCCCATTATTTATATATATTAAGTAGTCACTCAAAAACATTATATGAATGCACTAAAGTCCAAACATACACTAAACAGAATAGAAAAAAATTATTAATTCTAAACACTAACGCAATCAAAAGAACAAGAGAAAAAATTATTAATTCTAGTAACCTGCATAATAAACATATTTACCAAAGCATGCCAATTAGTATCAAATTAGGATCTAATTCTCCGACTCAACCCGGCCAATATTTGGACTAAACCAAACCCAATCCATTTTTTATGTATCAATCAACCCGGCCCAACCCAGCCTGTAAAATTAACATACAAAACTAAACAACCCAACCCACACCTACTTTTGAGCCCAACCCAAACCGATCTGTTTTCAATAACCCAGATCGCCATCGTTGCGCCCCCACGGCGTCAACCCTTAATGAGCTTATGGGCCAAGCAGGCAGGCCCATTTAAGCATCACCAAATAGAAGAAACCTGGCAGACAGAAGCCAACAAGTGAAGTCCACACAAAAGCAACGCTTAATCAAAGTCGTCGTTCTCACTCCCCCGTCAATTGATAAATGCTGCCGTCAATGGCGGCAACCAACCTCCTAGTTGGAGTGGAGAGGCGCGGCGCCACCGGGACGCGTGCTGGCGGCTGGCGCAGCACGTGGAGCTCGTCGGCGGCCTGCTGCAGGACCTGGAGCTCTCCGAGATTATGCGGCGGGAGACCACGCGGCGGCCGCTCAAACAGCTCGGGGGCGCGCTGTGGCGCTGCTACACGCTCGTCAAGGCGTGACAGGACTGCGGTAGTTTCCTCCCTCGCCTGCTCCTTGGCGTCCGGATGGCCGAAGAGCTCCGCGATGCGGAGCAGGAGATCGACATGTTTATCCGAATCGTCCCACTTATCGCTCTCGTCGACACTACTCATGATCGCCCGGCCAGGGTACGCGTTTTTTGAGCTTAATTGTTGATTAGTACTCATAATCTTTAGGATTCACCCTAAAAAGTAGGAATTATCGTGTGCAAATTTGGTAACAGCAAATGCATGTGCAAATTGAACCTTGTAATATGAAATCATTCTAGCGCCAAACTCATTGGGATATACTGTACTGGCCAATACACTTATAGTTGGTCGAGGTCCGATCGAATTCATGACCTAATAGGCTAAGCTCCATTTCACAACATTAATTTCGGCACATATTTTGTGAATTTCGTATGCTATACCAGCTATTCTAGGCTACTATAGCTAATTGCTGCTACCTCTGTTAACAAAATTGCTAGCTAGATCTGAAAAAAGAAGAGTAACACGGATTAGCACGGACCTCAGTGGCGCCGGAGGCGTCGGGGGCCGGGGGCGCGGCGGTTCGGGCCGGCGGGGCCGGCGGTGGCGACGCCGGGGGTGCGGCGGGTCGGGGCAGCGGGGGGCGCGGCGGGCCGGGGCGCGGCGAGCCGAGGCCGGGGGGCGCCACGGACCTGGGGCAGCAGCGGGCCGGCAGCGGCGCGACAACGGCGGGCAGGCGGCGGGGTCTGGTGATGAATTGTGAGTGGACGAGAACGAAGGGTCGGGTCGGGATAAAGGCCCTTATTTGTGACGGCCCGCTAAATTGCGACGGCCCGACCATATGGCCGTCGCAATTAATGTTACTTGCGATGACCCTTTTTGCAGCCGTCGCAAATAAACAGTTATTTGCGACGGCTGCGTTAGTTGCGACGGTACTAGGGTTGGCCGTCACAAATAAGTTGTTATTTGCGACGGCACTAGGGCTGGCCGTCGCAAATAAGCTGTTATTTGCGACGGTCATGTTATTTGCGACGGCCAGGGGCGGGCCGTCGCAATTTATTTATAGCCGTCGCAAATGATCGCTTTGCCTGTAGTGATGTCAAAGTGTCAAACTATTTATTGCCGCTCTCTCCCTCTATTTATATAGAGAGAGATAGGAAAATGTTTGGTACTAACTTATAATGTTTCAACAGTGTCAAAATAAAGTAATGTGCAAATTGAAAGACTCGGTGATCAGCTAAGGAAGAAATAAAGCAAAACAACAATAGTACAATGTGCGAGAATGCTGCCGAGCCAAGAGCCATGTGCCATCACCGAGCTGAGCTCACGACGAGGCTCCAGTGAAGAATTGGAGGTAGTTTGACCGGTCCATTTCAAGGGCCCTTATTCCGGTAACGCCATATCGGATCTGATCCATACATCAGGTCCACTAGCGGAACGCTGCCCTGGCGTACCGTCCGTTCCAGCTGCTTTTGACATGGCCTGCTCACGCATAGACAAACATGAACACAGACAAACATATCTCTTTCTCCTTGACAGCAACTTAGAGCGACTTGTATGCACTTTATTTTGAGTAATCGAGCCCCCCCCCTTGGGACACAATTATTTGTGTCGCTGGTCTCCTCTTTGCCTTGTTGGGCGTTGCATTATTTGCAAGGCGGAGGCAGGAGCTGGAGCAGCCTGCCTATCACATCGCAGCAGCATCGGCGTCAGTGTCCGGGGCAGTGCCGAGTCAACATTTGTCTGGACCAGCCCGGCTCGCCGCCCTCGTCAGATCAGCGCACACACCTCTAGCACCATTGATCGCAGTAGCCGCTTGGTCGCTGATAACAAGTGGTGCGAGAGCACAGGGAAGAGAGAGAGAGGACATATTAGTGGTTGGTAAAAAACAGACGATGATCGTGATGTTTTTTGGTGGTGACGAAATTGGGCGGGGGCGCCTGGTAATGCCTGTTTTGGTTCGCCGATTAGCCAGGATGACCTAATCAATGTCACGGGGTATAATTCTCTTTTGCTGCAAGGTACGTCACTGAAGTATCAAAAACATAGGTTGCATCGCATCAGTGAATAAACATATTCCTGCTTTGCTTCGTTTATTGTATCAAGGGTTATGTGACAGTTCTTGATCAAATGAATCAGACGGTATGGTTCTATGTTGATTCACAGGAAGAATCAGATGATTCTAGAGTATCATCTCATGCCAAGAGGCGACTGGAGAGACGCAGAGACAGGGGTGGCGCCAGTGGCGTAGCTAGGATTTTATGCAAGGGTATGCCGCACAAATAAAATTTGTAATTGGGTAAAAAAATAGAATTTCTGATACATTCATATACATGCAGTAAAACATGTAAATATTAATTCGTCAAATGAAAATATAAAAACGTCAAATATAATATGATATTACAAAATATAGGTACAAGGGAGACTTACAACACTATTTTTCAGAATTTTTTAATCGTCGCTTCCTAAATGATGTATATGTTCTAATATACAAACAAATTATTGATAAGAATGCGTGCAAAAAGAAGAATACAAGCAATTTATCTAACCACAACAAAAAATACATAGGAAGAAATACGAATAATCTTTATAAGTCGTTATCAATTTAGGAATATGTGTATCCGAGAGACGATCTTGCGTGCGCTGCTGTGCTTGCCGCGAGTTGTTCACTCGCGATCGAAGGACGATTGGACCAAGGATTGCGGTTGCGGCCAACCAACGCGAGCGTCTCCAACCTATGTGAATATGAAGGCGATCAGGCCATGTCCAGCGAGGACGGAGGCCGGAGGGCGTATGGCCAATCTGCAGGCGTACGTACGGCGCAAGGACGCGAGCGTAGGGCAAGATCAAGGATCGGCGGCGGCGGCTTGCTGACTTCCTTCCATGAGCCGGAAGTCCCGTTCCTTCCGCAGAACAACCGATCAGTACCGCATGCAGGAATAGAGATAAGAATACGTACCTGTGTAACTGTTTGTTGGACCTGGGCCCAGGGTATGCCGGGGCCCACCCGGCATACCCTGTGGCTACGCCCCTGGGTGGCGCAGAGAGGGTTCCAGCGAGATAAGAGGGGTGTTGGTATAATTTTGGCTAATATCTGTGCCCATAATTCACTTCCAGAGAACAACTAGAATGCAATCAGCACTCCGGTGTAGCAGTGCAAAAATTAAATCTAAACCACACGATCTCCATCCAATGGTTACTGCATTTTACACTTAAACCCTTCCACCTGGTAATATAAATACACAGTGTTAAGTGGAGGGATTTAAGCGTAAAATGCCGTATCATTAGATGAAGATCGTGTGATTCAGATTTAACTTTTGCACGATTACACCAGATTGCTGATTGCATTCTAGTCGTTCCCATCTTTTCAAGCTTTACCTCTCCCTCGGCTTGGCTTGGCTCCTTGCTTGGAACCGGCTTCAATATTTCCTCCGAAGAACATTTTGCCTGTTTTCGACCTGCTTGTCAAACTAGTATTTCCAAACATTGATCTCATTGCTGCTAGAGTTTTATTCATTCAAAGCCTTTAAAATTGTCGTTGAACTTAAATACCGGTTACAAAAGTATTTTTAAGTGCCTTATTTCTAAAAAATGTAGAAATGCTAGATTAAACTTTGCTTCATTTTAGTATATCACAGTTCGTGAGCTAAAAACGTAGATAATCCACTCCCAATGTAGCAGCACTTCGAGTTTGAGATAGTGTTTTTTGAGCTGGATGTGGAATGCAATTTTGAACAGACAAGTTTGCTGACTTTTTCGTTTTCCAGCAACAATCCAACTCAGTGGCAGCCCTACCTATGATTGATAGGATCACACATATCATACGGTTTATTTTTATGTGCAAAATCGCCGCATGGTTAATGTGACTATCACACGTGTCAAAGTGTCAGACTATTTATTTCCTTTTTCTCTCTATATATGTTAGTATATGTATATATAGGATAACGTTTGGTACTAAGTTGGGCTTTGTTTGGAATGGAGGTGTGAAAAATACATGAAAGGGAAGAAACGAGAGCATGTCACTACTAGAAAAAACATTTTGACGACATCACTACTACAATAAGCCTCATCACAGGCGGCTCCAAACCTATTATCACAGACGGCTTTTAAAACCGCCTGAAACGAAGAGTCTGTGATAATCCGCAATTTCACAGGCGGAGAAGTGAAACCGCCTGTGAAGACTAATTATCATAGGCGGTTCTTCACTAAGGATAGCCGCCTGTGAAGACCGATTATCATAGGCGGTTCTTTACTTAAGCTAGCCGTCTGTGAAAATACTTTATCACAGACGGGTCGTGCAGCATATATAACCGTCTGTGATAAACGTCTTATCACAGACGGTTATTGAAGAATAACTAACCGTCTATGATAAGAAGTCTTCACAGACGGGTATTGAAGTATTACTAACCGTCTATGATAATTTGTATTCACAGGCGGATTTTGAAGCATAACTAACCGCCTATGATAATATGTCTTCACAGGCGGGTTTTGAAGCATAACTAACCGTCAATGATAATGTGTCTTTACAGACGGTTATTGAAGCATAACTAACCCGTCTATGATAATGGTGTTATCACAGACGGAGTTTACCTATATCAGCCGTCTGTGAAGACCCTTTAACGCAGCCGGTTTCTACCATAACAGACACCGCCTGTGAAAATTAGGTTATCACAGATGTTTTTTTACTTGTATCTAGCCGCCTGTGATAATTGTTTTTCACAGTCATGCAGTACTACTGCTGTTATTTCTAATTTCCAGGTCAATTCAATATAATCACAGAACAAAAAACAACAATCATCACAGAACAAAAGACAACAATATTATCATCACAGAAGCCAATTTCACTAAAACAATATACATACACACAAGTTACAGATACAATTTCATCTCAAAGTTTACAAGTTTTCACTAAAAACTGTTTAGATTGGTATAGTCGCAAAGTTCTGGCACATCAGCTGCTGAACCTCTCTTATCAAAGAACTTCCCCGTTTTGTGCAAAATTTCGCGACGAATGAACTGACAGAGTTCAGAAGCAATCCTGTCGGCTCCTCCATCAGGAATACTTCTACAAACCGGACATTCTTCGTTCAGATTCTTCTTGTGCTGCAATATAACACATAACAAGGTTTAGAATGTGTTGGTTTGAACAATCTCAAAGTATAGATCAAAGTGAGAGTATACAAGAATTTAGTAGGTATTTTTGGAGCAGTTGTACTATGAGCAATTGAATTTTGAAGTTGGAATCAAAATATGAAAATAATGTTTCTGGTAATATTGAACAGCAGAGAATATAAGCATTAAACTATGCTAGTTACAATGAAAATGAAACACAAAAGTAAGAAAATAAGGTATCGACATTAAGGATAACTTACATCCTCACGATTGACTCTATATACGGCGGCGGTCCGAAGATGCTCGCATACATAATACCCGCATAAGACACTCCCAGCAGGCTGCTTCGGACAAGCATAATACGTTTTAATGTCCAATGCATTCGTATTAGGAGGTCTCTGACCGCCAAGCTGTTCCGCGTAAAACCGCCAAGCGCTGTAATACAAGAAATGTCATATAAAACTTGTCAACACATTCTAAATGTGCGTAAATTAAAATTATTGAATAAACGTACTTTTTCAAAATGGAAAGGAAATCTTTGTAACGATCTGGTGGGTAATCGGCCGAGTCCAAGACTGTTGCCATTCCCTGCGTTGGCTTGATGAAGATCATTATGTAGTGATTACTGCAAACATACAACCACACGTGTTAACAATTACCAATAATTGCTATTTCAATGCCATGTGTCGAACTTACTCGAAGTGGTACGGAGCCTTTACGAGGTCCTGGCCGTCTCTGACAATGTTAAACATCGCATGTCCTATGTAAGCTGCAACTTCTGCCTTTCTATCCTTCTTAAGTTTTGCAATTGCTCTTTCAAAATCTTTTTTTTTTCATGTGTTTGTACTGGCTTGATTCTCGATTTGCCTGGACGTCGAATAGCGACTTTGCAATCCTAGTAGGGTCAAGGATACCTGTCTTGTGCGCCAACTTTTCATTATCCATGTATTGCATCCTATTGAAGAAGTCCAGAATTGTTATAATCTCATGAAATGCGTATGCGTGTAGTAAGAAAAGCAAATACAAAATATTAGAGCACTTACAAGCACCAGACGAGCAGCAGGTTGATTTCGAGCATGCCCCGATGGAAAAGGGAAAGCAGCTCTTCAAATAAAATGACTCGTTTATCTACTCCAGTGCTCCAGAATGCTTCTTTTGGAATACGAAATGTGACGCACTGAAGACCATATTTTGTGCTGGTAGTGATGTACCACTCATGCATTCTTCTGAGCGCGACGGGTTGTTTGCTAAGTTGTACGGATGTCATTAACGGCTTCCCATTCTCAAATTTAGGAGGAACATCCTCAAGCTTGTATATTGGAACTCCTGGTTTAACTAAAGCCGTCCGCCGATTATACATTACACCGTCTTCTTCCCACTCCTCGATATCTTCTAATGCTGGCTCATGAGAAGAACGAGATGCACTCGATTTTCTAATATTTTCCTTCATAGCTTCCAAATACTTTGTCACTTCTGATGAAGGTTTCTTATTTTCGTATGAGCTAACTTTGACAGGCACTGATGATCGAGGAGTAGTCGTCGGAAGTTGGACACTGGCTTGTTGTTGAACCTGTTGTTCAACTGATTGCTCTTTACTCCCAGCAGCTGGCTCTAGTACTACTTCAAGCTGTTGCTCAACTAGTTGCTCTTTACTAGCAACAGCTTGCTCTGGTACTGCTTGAAGTTGTTGTCCAACTTGTTGCTCTTAGATATCATCATCCTTGCTCAGACATAGGGGGAGTGGATCTTCCCGGACTGGGAGTGGATCTTCATGCACTTTCGCCTTAGAAGATGGGGTTGCAGTATTTGGAGATGCGACGGGGCTAGAAATTGGCTCATCGTCCAACACGATATCGCGTCGGTGCCAAATGATTAATTGGTTGACAGCCTGCCCCAGAGTCGCGATCCCCTCAGGTGTGACGTGGTCTATTTCATAATCTTCATAATCATTATCAATGATCTGAAGAACTTGCACCAAAGAATAATACAACGGAAGTGGACTCCCGTTGAAGTCACGATCAGGCTTTGCCATAGCAGTGGCAACCTGTTTGGTTTTGTTCCCTGCTCTGCCTATCGGGACAAGAAGACGACAAGATTTGTCGTTAGCAATATCATCGACAGGGAACTTATGGGCTGACCCTGAGCCTGGCACGGAACCAACGCTGCTAGGGTAGGCAGTTGGAGATACTAATTGCTCCTTTTGCACCGGAACCATCATTGTACTCGGTGCCACTAATTGTCCTGATTGTCTAAGTTGTTCCATTATTTCTTGCATATTTTCTTTGACCTTTTGAGCAATTGTTTCATCAAGTGTTTTCTTAAACTTCTCACGTCTTCTATATGTGTCTTTATCTTTAGGGAAACCATCTAGCCAAGACATTTGAGAATAGACCGCTCGAACCCGTCCGCTGTGTTCAGGGTTTCCCAAGATAGCGGTAAGTTGGTCATTCTCCCTCTTCGGCTTGAAGAGACCCTTCTGTTGCTTTTCAATTACTTCTTTCATTTTATCCTCTACTTCATTCAGAGAGTCGGGCTTTTCAAGTTTGCCCTCGCTGGTCAAACCTGACCGAGCAAAGACCCAGCGTTGAGTTCGCTCATCGCACCCTTCTAATGGGTGAGGATTGCCCTTACTAAGAATTTCGTCTAATATCTTATTCCATTTCTGGACTTTGGGTCCATATTCGGCAGACCCCAAGCGATGATGGTATTTGTTCTTTTTTGCAAGCTCTGACCTAGTTGCACTTAGAGCTTTAGCATCAGGTGTGCTCTTTTGACGAACAAACTCTTGCCACTGAGCTTCGGTGATTTTTCCCATCTTCCTCGGACTAGGGACCTTATTGGACTTAACATAAGCATTCATTTCACTCTTCCAGCATCAAAACTTCTTGCCGCAAGAGACCAATGTTGCTTTCTTTACAGCTTCTTCTGTGCCTTTCGGGAACTTGAATTGTTTCTTTATCTTTTCCCACAACTCATTCTTGGTCTGCTCGGGTAATTTCCTCCAATTCTCGGTTGTGATCGGCACAACCTCCCTAACAAGAAAACCGCATGCATTACGGTACTTGGTAACTGAATCCAGTGGTTCTTGGGGAAGCCCACTTGGACCGACCCTTGTTATGTACATGATGCGGTCCAATAGACCCTTATTGGGACCTCGTTGCCCTCGTTTCCGCTTGAGTGAAGCTGAGGATTCATCCATTGGTGAACCTTCTGCGGTTTTAGGAGCCGATGTCACCTCATTGTCTTCGAGATTAATCTAGGTAGAAAAAAATTATAAGACTTCGTATACTTGACAACCAACATTAACTTGAACTGCTGAAGTTAAGATTCGTGATCCATACCTCGTCGGCAGGATCATATTCCGGGTCTAGATCCACTGAAGTCTTTTTAATTTTTATATTCGGAAAAGGATCCGAAGGACTGTGATAGGAGCCTGAACTGCTGGAGTCAGTAAACTCCATATTGTCTTCTTTGTTGTTACAATCAGGACCAGTCTTCTTAGGGCTTTCCATGCTAGATCTAATAAGACAAAAAATCTAATAAATGGCATAACTAAATTTGGTCATATTTAAAACAAATTTTCTCAATTTTGGCTCAATTAAGTAAATTTAGCCAAAACACATTTTTGAAGTTATATAGGTCTAACTAAATTCTTGTATCATAGATATCAGCATCATATGCTCAGACTCCATCGCCACACCTAGTGTTACCTAGATATGGGCGTGAGGATGCTCCTGGCATCACAAATGAGTTGGCCAGCAACTTTTGTTTGGCTTCAGAGCTAAATATAGCATAACTTTGGTAGCTCAGATTAGGTACAATTGCTCAAATGAAGCTGATGGAGCCACAAGTGCAGACATCTTTGGTAGCACAGATTAGCTACAATTGCTCAAATGAAACTTAGAGAAATAAAAGCAAACTTAGCCAAACTTAGTCTAGCATAGCTAACTCTAAGCAAAAGTAGCCAAATATAGCTAAATATAGCATAACTTAGTCAAAATTAGTCAAGTATAACTATATCTAATGTAACTTAGCCAAAATTAGCCAAATTTGGTCAACTTAACCAAATATAGCTAAATCTTGCCCCTAATAGAGAATTATGTGGCATATGCAAGGCCGATGACAGAAATAGGGAATATACTGCTGTTACTAGAGTCTAAAATCATGTTTACCACTAATGTGTCAGAACAGTTTCAGACACACAGAACCAACTACCAATTTATCGTGATATAACCATCCACATAAATCTTTCCCCACCGAACCCTAACCAAAGATGCCACCGAACTTGACAGTTTTTCGAATTCCACCGAACCCTAACCAAGGATGCCTACCATTATCTAATTCCCGAACCCTAACCAAGGATATGCAAGGCGGCAGCGAGGGCGGGGAGGGAGGCAGCACGGCGAAGGAGGATGGAAGGTCGAAGGGTTTAGGGTTTACCTTGAAGCTCGGCAGCGACGGAAATGGCTTCGCTCGGCGTACCTAGAAGTGAGGAGGGCGAAGCTCGGCGGCGACGGCGAAGCTCGGCGACGACGGCGAAGCTCGGCGACGGCGAAGCTCGGCGGCGTACCTGGAAGTGACGAGGGGGAACACTTGGCGGCAAACGAAATTTTGGCAGCCTAACGGCGTCTAAGTGTTTCGCCCGGGTTAGGTTTTTCCAATGCTGCCGAGGGGTATATATAGACTCACATTTTCTCAGGCGGATTTTAAGTACCGACCGTCAGGGAAGACTGTTATCTCAGTCGGATTTTACTTACCAACCGCCTGAGAAGATACAATTATCTCAGGCGGTTGGTTAGTAACACCCGCCTGAGAAGATACAATTATCTCAGGCGGTTGGTTAGTAACACCCGCCTGAGTTAAACATGGGCCTGTGAAGATATTTACTTCTTCTTAATTTGATGAACGCCTACATAAAGACCCCTCACCAACCGGGATGAGGATCCCCTGACTTAATCAGCGGTCACTGACATGTGGACCCGGTCCCACACGTCAGTGACCATGTCACGCGTGCGCGACCTTTCTTTTCCCCGAGGTGCGACCTTTCTTTTCCACTCCGCGCGGCCTTAAAGACGCGCTATCGCTCACAAGCGCATCGCTCACTTTGAATCCTCTTGTTTTCTTCGTCTTCCTCCGCTCCGACGACCCAACACCACTATGGCCGACCTTCCGCCGCCAAGCCCTCCGAGGGAGCCACCTTGCAAGAAACAATGTTGCAGCTCCCCCGAGAAGATCAACGCCGAGCAGCGCCTCCTCATGGCGCGAGAGGCGTACAACAATACGTCTCGCGCCATGAGTGCCTTGGGGCTGGGTACCCTTCCAGAGTATACTGGAATGGGTACCTTGGGCCACTACCTCTACGCCCTCGTGGGGGTGGCTGATCGTCTCGACATTCTGTTCGCGATGATGGCCCAGGTTCTTGGCCCCGAGGGCCGTAGAACGCTGGTGGAGGCGACGGCTAGCAACCTCGGGGTTGCACCGCCGGTGCAGCCGGTGCAGCCGGTGCAGCCGGTGCAGCCGGCCCTGTCTCCTGTTGCACCGGTGCCGGAGTCGCCGCCGGAGGACGAGGAGGAGGAGATGGAAGAGGAGTAGGAGTAAGATTTAATTAGTTTTTCTTTTTGTTGTTTTTAGTTGCTTCTGTTTTGTAAATATTGTTAATGAATGAAATCTATCTTTTTTCATCTATGTGATTGAATATTACTTGTGTATCTTTTGTGTTCTTGTGTGTTCTTGTGTAAATATTGTGCATCTTGTGTGTTCTTTTGTGAGATGTGCATATTGTTAATGAATGCGTATCTTGTGTGTTCTTCAACTGTGTGAATGATTGAATATTGTTAACGAATGTAGTGTGTTCATCGTTAATTAAAATTTCACGTCTGAGAAGAAATTAATTTGATATTTACCAAAACATTACAATGTCAGCTATACAAGTTTTAAAAATATTTTGTTCAGGTGGTAGATGTTAATTTTATACAAATGTAGAAGAAAGAATCATCGAATTTGGACACAATTTGCAGAATCTAAACATGTTTGAGTATTTATATTGGAATCTAAATAAAAAAGAAGCAAGGGATAAGGAAACTGAAGAACAGTATCGGGCATTATCTCAGACGGTTGTTAAGCAATAACCGCCTGTGAAGATATTTACTTCTTCTTATTTAATATTCTTGATTAAATGTGGTCCTTTAAAAAGGCAAAAATCCACTTTCTTGTAATATTATTGATAAGTCAAGGTTACCATTAAATTTCACTTCATAAATCCTTTTAAATTTGTCAGAACATAAAAAACATACAACAAATGCTATTTTTCATTTTTCTATCTTGATGAATATAATGCTTTTTTCATTTATTTTTTTAGTGGACATTTTTAATCATCATACCAACATCTACGAATTTTTTCATATTTTTTTAAATTTTTTGGAATCAATGTGTGTTCATAATTTGATGAATGCCTCATATGAATATGAGCATTTAGTTAGAATGGTGGATAATTTGAAGTTTGACATGTTGGAATGCTTTTAAAAAAATTAAAAAAATTCATACATGTATAAATTATACAAATATGTTCATACCAACAATTTTGAGTGAAGGAACCTTTTTTTTATGAGATACACAAATGTGAATAATATGTGAGTAGAAATTAATTTGATATTTACCAAAACATTAAAATGTCAGCTATACAAGTTTTAAAAATATTTTGTTCAGGTGGTAGATGTTAATTTTATACAAATGTAGAAGAAAGAATCATCGAATTTGGACACAATTTGCAGAATCTAAACATGTTTGAGTATTTATATTGGAATCTAAATAAAAAAGAAGCAAGGGATAAGGAAACTGAAGAACAGTATCGGGCATTATCTCAGGCGGTTGTTAAGCAATAACCGCCTGTGAAGATATTTACTTCTTCTTATTTAATATTCTTGATTAAATGTGGTCCTTTAAAAAGGCAAAAATCCACTTTCTTGTAATATTATTGATAAGTAAAGGTTACCATTAAATTTCACTTCATAAATCCTTTGAAATTGGTCAGAACATAAAAAACATACATTAAATGCTATTTTTCATTTTTCTATCTTGATGAATATAATGATTTTTTCATTTATTTTTTCAGTGGACATTTTTAATCATCATACCAACATCTACGAATTTTTTCATATTTTTTTAAATTTTTTGGAATCAATGTGTGTTCATAATTTGATGAATGCCTCATATGAATATGAGCATTTAGTTAGAATGGTGGATAATTTGAAGTTTGACATGTTGGAATGCTTTTAAAAAAATTAAAAAAATTCATACATGTATAAATTATACAAATATGTTCATACCAACAATTTTGAGTGAAGGAACCTTTTTTTATGAGATACACAAATGTGAATAATATGTGAGTAGAAATTAATTTGATATTTACCAAAACATTACAATGTCAGCTATACAAGTTTTAAAAATATTTTGTTCAGGTGGTAGATGTTAATTTTATACAAATGTAGAAGAAAGAATCATCGAATTTGGACACAATTTGCAGAATCTAAACATGTTTGAGTATTTATATTGGAATCTAAATAAAAAAGAAGCAAGGGATAAGGAAACTGAAGAATAGTATCGGGCATTATCTCAGGCGGTTGTTAAGCAATAACCGTCTGTGAAGATATTTACTTCTTCTTATTTAATATTCTTGATTAAATGTGGTCCTTTAAAAAGGCAAAAATCCACTTTCTTGTAATATTATTGATAAGTAAAGGTTACCATTAAATTTCACTTCATAAATCCTTTGAAATTGGTCAGAACATAAAAAACATACATTAAATGCTATTTTTCATTTTTCTATCTTGATGAATATAATGCTTTTTTCATTTATTTTTTCAGTGGACATTTTTAATCATCATACCAACATCTACGAATTTTTTCATATTTTTTTAAATTTTTTGGAATCAATGTGTGTTCATAATTTGATGAATGCCTCATATGAATATGAGCATTTAGTTAGAATGGTGGATAATTTGAAGTTTGACATGTTGGAATGCTTTTAAAAAAATTAAAAAAATTCATACATGTATAAATTATACAAATATGTTCATACCAACAATTTTGAGTGAAGGAACCTTTTTTTTA
Organism: Tuctoria greenei; assembly: GCA_036927565.1. Classification (NCBI taxonomy): domain Eukaryota; kingdom Viridiplantae; phylum Streptophyta; class Magnoliopsida; order Poales; family Poaceae; genus Tuctoria; species Tuctoria greenei. Next base: position 15,884,883 of record JAYESD010000005.1, read on the forward strand.
TGAGATACACAAATGTGAATAATATGTGAGTAGAAATTAATTTGATATTTACCAAAACATTACAATGTCAGCTATACAAGTTTTAAAAATATTTTGTTCAGGTGGTAGATGTTAATTTTATACAAATGTAGAAGAAAGAATCATCGAATTTGGACACAATTTGCAGAATCTAAACATGTTTGAGTATTTATATTGGAATCTAAATAAAAAAGAAGCAAGGGATAAGGAAACTGAAGAACAGTATCGGGCATTATCTCAGGCGGTTGTTAAGCAATAACCGCCTGTGAAGATATTTACTTCTTTTTTCTCAGGCGGTTTATAAGTAATACCCGTCTGAGATAATCATTTTTAAACTACAATATGTTAATTAACGGCCTGAGAAGTGTTAATTAACTGACGCGCCGCACGAGGTCTGCGGAGAAGTTGAGAAGCCGTGGTGCAGGGACGCGTGCAAGGATCTCTCAAGATCGTCTTCCACAGTGGTTTAATTGTGCGCCGCACGAGGTCTGCAAAGAGTTCAATGCGCAATGAACTAAATATTTTGTTCAGTTGGTAGATGTTAATTTAATACAAATGTAGAAGAAAGAATCATCGAATTTGAACACAATTTGCAGAATGTAAACATGTTTGAGTATTTATATTGGAATCTAAATAAAAAAGAAGCAAGGGATAAGGAAACTGCAGAAGAGTATCGGGCATTATCCCAGGCGGTTGTTAAGTTATACCCGCCTTAGATAAACATATTTGCAGACGGTTGTTAAGTACCAACCGTCTGTGAAGATTTTTACTTCTTTTTTCTCAGGCGGTTTATAAGTAATAACCGCCTGAGATAATCATTTTTGAAACTACAATATGTTATTTAATGGCCTGAGAAGTGTTAATTAACTGACGCGCCGCACGAGGTCTGCGGAGAAGTTGAGAAGCCGTGGTGCAGGGACGCGTGCAAGGATCTCTCAAGATCGTCTTCCACAGTGGTTTAATTGTGCGCCGCACGAGGTCTGCAAAGAGTTCAATGCGCGGGAAACGAACCGCTCCCTCGTCTACTCCGCACAGACCTATATAAGGCGCGTCGTCGGTTATGGACAAGCACAAAACTTTTCTCCACTCCTTTCCTCTTCTCCTAGCCCGCCGCCGATTAACCACCACAGCCATGGCCAACCTTCCGCCACCTAGCCCGCCGAGGCAGCCACCCTGCAAGCGGATACGCTGCAGCTCCCCCGAGAGGGTGAATGACGACCAGCGCGTTCCACCGCCGGTGCAGCCGGAGCCACCGGTACAGCCGGAGCAATCGGCTCAGCCGGAGAAGCCGACCCTCTCTCCTGCTGCATCGTCGCCGGAGGAGGAGGAGGAGGAGGAGGACGACTTCGACGACGACGACGATGATGACGACGAGTCGTCCTCCGACGACGGCGACGACGAGTCGTCCACCGACGACGGCGACGACGAGTCGTCCACTGACGACGGTGACGACGACGACGGTGACCACCACCATGGTGACGACTACGACGACGACGACGACGAGTCGGAGGAGGACCGCTTGGCTTGGTTTGAGAAGCTGGCGGAGAGGATGGAGGAGGCGGGGCCGTAGTGTAGTTTTAGGATTTCAATCAAGTGTTCTTGTACATTTTTCTTGTGTTTTGTACATATTTCAATCAAGTGTCAATGAATACTGGTGGATAATTTGAAGTTTGACATGTTGGAGTGCTTTTAAAAAAATTAAAAAAATTCATACATGTATAAATTATGCAAATATGTTCGTACCAACAATTGTGAGTGAAAGATCTTTTTTTATGAGATACACAAATGTGAATAATATGTGAATAGAAATTAATTTGATATTTACCAAAACATTTCAACGTCAGCTATACAAGTTTTAAAAATATTTTGTTCAGTTGGCATTATCTCAGGCGGTTGTTAAGTAATACCCGCCTGAGATAAAAATCTTCCCTGGCGGTTATTAAGTACCAACAGCCTGTGAAGATATTTACTTCTTAATTAATAAATATCATCTCAGGCGGTTGGTAAGTAAAACCCGCCTGCGATAAAGTTAAAAACCGCCTGTGAAAAACCTACGTCTATATAAGGACCCCTCACCGCAGTCAAAATGCAACACTGGAGAATTTATATCGACGCCGCCAGGCTGTTGAAATTTCCCCTGCGCCGCGCCGCCGCTCCGCCACCCAGCCCATACTGCCGCGCCGCCGCTCAACCCCGCACCGCCACTTCTCCACCCGGCCGGCCCACCGTGCTGACGCCTCCCCACCGTGCTGACGCCTCTGCAAGGTAAATGTAGTTTCCTTACTTTTTCTTTGTATATTTTCATTAGCTGATAAGCTGTTAGTTTTGTGTGTTCTGGTATATGGATTCTGTCCTTTTGCATGTGTAAGGACTGTATGGATTGTGTTCTGGTATATTGATGTATGGACTATATGGATTGTTTCCTTTTTGTACCTATTATGTGACATGAATATGATGTTTAATTAACAGATGCTATTGTAATATATATAAGATGCATCTGGGCCTTGTTTCCCGATATAACGGACTGGATCCCACCCAGACCTAGCCCATGCTGCTGGGCCTGTTTCCCCCTTTGACTCCGTCCGCCTCAAGACGTCGCCCGTCTCCTACATTAGTCGCCCTAATCATACTTGTTATGTCTCTGTAAATTCATTTTATAGAAGACCTTTAGAGAATATTTGTGGCCAAATTTTGTAAATCTGACAAAAAATTCTATTATTGAAGCATGGACCGTCGAGCGTGGATGTATAACATGCCAAGACCCGATCCTATGTACATTCGTAATGTTGCAAATTTTATTGAAGCATCCAAGAGACATGCGAAGTTGCAAAAGATAGATGACATATTATGTCCATGTATCGACTGCGAAAATAAGATTGCTTGGACGGATACTATAGTAATCCAATCTCATTTGGTGAAAAGAGGTTTCAAAAATAACTACACAATATGGACAGAGCATGGTGAGTTAGATACACATGATGTGGATAAAGATGATGAGAGAGGCTCAGATGATGATAATGTTCATATCGATGATGGTAGTGACAATCAAGCTGGTGATGATGATGATGAGTTCGATTGTGAGGAGATGTTGCGTCACATTGAACCATATGTACTGACTTCTATGGGAGCAAGCAAAGGTTTAAGTAAAATGGAGACATTGCAGAATGCGGCCACAGAGCTTTTATATGATGAATCAAACGGTTGTGATAAAGAGTTTACTACATTGCGTGCAGTCTTAGAACTACTAAAGTTGAAAGCTACGCACGGATGGTCCGATTGTAGTTTCTCTGATCTTTTGAATCTTCTGGCAGAAATTCTTCCAAATCCAAATAAACTGCCTAGAAGCACTTATAAAGCGAAGAAACTTCTTTGCCCGATGGCACTAGGTGTGACAAAAATACACGCTTGTGTGAACCATTGTATTCTGTATCGCAAAGAGCATGAGCTCGCAACTAGATGCCCCATTTGTGGTGTCAGTAGATATAAGAAGGACTACAATCACCAGTATGTTACCAACATGAAAAAGACTCAGAAGAATAAGAAGTTTATTATTGGTCCTGAAGGTGACGATGACGATACTTCTGGCGATGCAGACGGAAAGAATAAGAGAAAAATTCCTGCATTGGTGATGTGGTACCTTCCGGTAATTGATCGCTTGAAGCGTTTGTTCTCAAACCCTAGGGAGGCTGAACTTATGCGTTGGCATTCCGAGGAACGCAAGAAGAATGAAAAACATATACGACACCCTGGTGATGCAACGCAGTGGAAAAATTTTGATATTCAGTATCCAGAATTTGCGAAGGAAATCAGAAATGTGAGGTTTGCCTTGGGTACAGATGGAATGAATCCGTTTGGTGAAAAAAGGAGCATACACAGCACATGGCCCGCGATCTTAACTATGTACAACCTACCGACGTGGTTGTGTCACAAAAGGAAATATATCTTATTATCTGTTCTTATCCAAGGTCCGAAACAACCCGGCATCGAAATTGATGTGTTCTTGGAACCTTTAATGGAAGATATGGCGAAATTGTGGAATGAAGGGGTACGTACATGGGATGAGTACAAGCGGGAGTATTTCACGCTAAGAGCAATGATATTCGTTACCGTGCATGATTATCCCGGACTGTTTACATTATCGGGACAAATGAAAGGGAAGAAAGGTTGCGTTAGGTGCGTGGATAGAACTGGATATCTATACCTCACTTCATCCAGAAAGACGGTGTACATGAGACATCGACGGTTCTTGACAGATACACACAAGTATAGGAAGATGAAAGAACAATTTGATAACAAAATCGAAAAAGATACTGCACCGAAACCTTACAGTGGAAAACTTGTGTTTGAAATGGTCAAGAACATTCATATTGCTTTCGGTAAGGGAAAAAAGAGTAAAGGAATTAAGAGAAAGAAAAGTACATCTTCGGATGATACAACTGACATGGCTTTCAAGAAACAATCAATTTTTTTCAAGTATCTTCCGTATTGGAAGAATCTGGAATGTTGCCATAGTATTGATTTGATGCACGTTACAAAGAATGTATTTGACAGCATCATTGGGACCTTGCTGGACATGCCGAGGAAGACAAAGGATGGATTAAATTCACGTATGGACCTAGTAAATCTTGATTTGAGACCAGAGCTTCATCCAGTAGAAAAGGCGAACGGGAAGCATTACCTTCCCCCAGCCAGCTACAACTTGACGCTAGAAGAGAAAAAAGCAATTTGCGAATGCTTGCGTGGGATCAAAGTGCCCACAAGTTTCTCATCCAATATCCACAAACTAGTCTCGATGAAAGACTTGTCTTTATTCGGTTATAATTCTCACGACTGTCACATGATGATGACAGTTTTCCTTGCCATTGCAATAAGAGTAATCAAACCTGAGCATATAAAAGTTGTCATCACACGTTTGTGTTACTTCTTCAATGCAGTATCGCAAAAGGTGATAGCACGTGAAGATTTAGACTATCTGAAAACATACATCGTCGAGACAATGTGCAAGCTTGAGATGTGTTTCCCACCATCCTTTTTTGATATGCAAGTACACCTAATCATACATCTTGTTGATCAGATAAAAGCATTGGGGCCACTATATTTACATCATATGTTTTCGTTGGAGAGATATTTAGGAGTATTAAAAGGTTATGTGCGGAACCGTGCTCACCCAGAGGGTTCAATTATGGAAGGATACACCACTGAAGAAGTGATTGAGGGTTGCGCTGATTACATCAAAGATGGAAAATCGATAGGTGTGCCTATACCGGTACATGAGGGTAGACTACGTGGGAGAGGCAAAGTGGGTAAGAAAACTTTTATTGTTCAAGATTACAAGAATGTACACCGTGCACATTTTGGTGTACTACAACAGCTCGCAATAGCTGAGCCGTACATCGAGGAACACCAAATTGAGCTTCGTGATAAAAACCAAGACCGCAAAGAGGACTGGATCATGAAAGAGCACAGAAGATGTTTCACTAAATGGTTAATGGACAAAAATATATCATACGGAAACACTATAGAAGAGGCAACAATGAAAAAGTTAGCTTGTGGCCCATCTGCTTTGGTAACATCATGGCAAGCATATGACATCAATGGTTACACATTTTACACTAAAGAAAAAGACGGTAAGAGTGTTGCACAAAATAGTGGTGTTCGTATTGAGGCTTATGATTCACAAGGGCAGAAGACCACATACTTCGGGTTCATAGAGGAAATATGGGAACTCGATTATGGCGAAAGAATGGTAATGCCCGTATTTAAGTGCCAATGGGTCAAACATCCTGATGGTTTGAAAGTGGACAATTACGGACTGACACTGGTAGACTTGAATAAAGTGGGTTACAAAGATGACCTGTGGGTTCTCGCCGATAATGTTGCACAAGTTTTTTATGTTCAAGATCCAGAAACTGAGAAGTTGCACGTAGTTGTTTCTGGAAAGCAAAATATTGTTGGGGTTGACAATGTGGGAGATAATGAAGAGGAATATAATCAGTATGAAGAGATGTACCTTTTCACCGAACCAGAAAACATCAAGCGCGTAGAGAGAAGCATTAAAAAGAATTTGAAACCCTATATGCGAGAAGATGTCAATGCTGGAAAAAATGTATATAGCAATGCGAGATGATATATATTGTATATATTTGTATCTTCTGAAATCAACTTAGAACAATGTTGGTATATGGATTGTGTCCTTTTGCATTTGTGTACATATGCGTTTGGACTCAATGATTTGGAAGTTTGGAAGTTTGGTCTTTCTTCAGATAATGATGTCTCGGGCGTGTAGCCGATTGAAGGAGGAGCGCTTGGCGTGGCGCAAGAACCATCCCCATGTATGTACATATGGCACACCGGTCACATGGTTGTATATACATATGTATCTGTAATGGACTGATGAACTTAACTGTAGTTTGTTTTTCCGTGTTGTTTGTTTTTGGTATTTTCAATTTCTCCGCGTAGGGTTTCTCTGCGAAGCCTGAATCGGGAGATTTATTGAAGTGGCAGTGCATCGTCCCCGGTAAAGAAGGGGTAAGTCATGAAGAACAAGCACAATATGAGTTTAACTATCGTCCTCCTATTAATAAATTTCTTTTGCAGACTGAATGGGAAGATGGTTACTACCCCCTGACAATCTCCTTCTCTGAGGACTATCCCTTGGTGCCTCCAAGATGCTCCTTTGCAATTGGGTTCTTCCACCCAAATGTCCATCGTTCGGGAGCACTCTGCATCGGGATTCTTGATCAAGAGACTGTAAGATAGACCTATTTTGTTCATGTAATTATTACTTATAATTTTTGTCGAATTATTTGAACTGGTTTCTTATATTGCTTAAATTATATTTCGTAGGGGTGGTGCAGTGCTTTTACAATCAAAACTATACTACTTGAAGTTCAGCGTTTGCTGCATCAGCCAAATGTGCCTGATGTTGAAAATGATTGCTATAATCTACTTATCAAGGTTAGATGACACTTTGACTTAGTGACCAATGTAGGTTATTCATTCCTCCTTCGACATTTGTTAATTTAAATAATGTCAATATTTTCAGGATCCAGCGGAATATAAGAGACGTGTTCGGGAGCAAGCAGGACGGTACAATTTAGATTGATCGATGGGAGCTTCATCGTCGATCTACAATGAATGTAGCATGATTTTTGTTCAGTGTGTAAAGAAATTATCTTTGAACAATTGTAAAGCCTCTAATGGTGTATTATCACAATTAAGCCAGCCTCACTGGTGATCGAGCATTTCCTATAATGCATTACTGTACTAGTATCCGCTAGCTCATCTGTGTTTTTTTCCTGATACAATTTTGCCTGCACGACTACATGCGGCTGTGATATATAATTGCAACTACATCCCTGTAATTTCAATGAAAACCGCTTATGATAATTAAACAATGACCGCCACTGAAAATACATGATCTTCTTAGGCCGTTGTTAATCAAGAACCGGCTATGAAGTTCATTGCATTACAGATGGTTATTAATTAAGAACCGCCAACGAAGATCATGTATTTACTCAGACGGTTGTTCCTTAAAATCCATCTGTGAAGTTCATTGCATTACAGACGGTTATTAATCAAGAACCGCCAACGAAGATCATGTATTTACCCAGACGGTTGTTTCTTAAAATCCGTCTGTGAAGTTCATGGCATTGCAGGCGGTTAATAATTAATAACCGTCTGTGAAGATCATGTATTTACCCAGACGGTTGTTTCTTAAAATCCGTCTGTGAAGTTCGTTGCATTACAGGCGGTTCTTAATTAAGAACCGATTCTGAAGATCATGTATTTACCCAGGCGGTTGTTCTTTAAAATCCGCCTGTGTTGTTCTTTCATCACAGACGGTTATTATATCATTCGTCATCACAGTCGCATATTTTTAAGGACCGCCTGTGTTTGAAAAATTGAGGCGCCTGTAAAAATGCTTTTTGTAATAGTGCATATCGTTTTTATTCAGATGGTCTGTTAAAAAATGCGTCTGTGATGTCCAATAAATTAATAGCCACCTGTGATGATAGACATCATAGGCGGCTCACAAAAATAAATCACCGGTATAAACATATACATTTTCATAGGCAGCCTTTTTGAAACACCTATCTGCGATCATGACCATTAACACATGCAGATACCCGAACTATCGTCTGTGACACTCAATTACTTCTCGCAGCCGGTTATTAATAAAGCGACCGGGCGTGCGACCTTTGCGGTTACTCAGAGTAACGTGCATAAAGCGTGCATTGTTATTTGAATTCAATTTGAAGTGTCTCATCACCGCGCGCCGAGTGGTGAACCACCATCCAGACAATGATATAAAGACACACCCGTGCGTTCTTTTTCTCCACACACCATCGATCGTCTTCTCCGCACATATGTAGTACTACTCTTCCTCTTCTTTCACCGTCGTCCTCCATCGATCTCCACACCAAATGGCAGACAACCAGACGCTGCTGTGAAGCTCGCTGAAGGAGCAAGCGGCTAAGCGGCCTCGAGATTTCCCCTCGATCTCCAAGAAAATGGAGGACTTGTGCAGCAACATAGGCGAGATGTATTTGACTGTACATCTCACACTATGCAACGTCTGGATCTCGATACCCTTCCAGAACATATTGAAATGGGCATCATGGGCCACTACTTGTTCGGGCTCACGAAAGTGACCAGTCGTCTCCATGCTATGTGGGATACGATAGCTCAGGAGCTCGGGTTCGACGGTTGTAGGAACCTGTTGATGTCGACGCTCAGGAAACTAAATCTCCCAGTTCCGCTGGAGGCCCATGAGTCTCAGGAGCCCGAGGAGGAGGAGTAGTAGTAATAGGAATAGTAGTAGTATTATTTCTTTTTTCTTCTTATTTTTAGTTGATGTTGTTCTTCTTTTCGTGTTTTGTAATGTTGTTTTAAGTTTAATGAACTTAAATAGAATAAATGTGTTGATGATCGATGAAATTGATGGCAAAGTGAACATTAACAAAAATAACTCCTTTTTGGTGCGACTCTTCAGCTTCACAAACAGGTTTTAATTAGCATCCGCCCGTGAAAATTTATTTTCAAAATTTCTCATCATCTATTTTTGAAATTCAGGTCAATCCTTTCTAAAAGTTAATGAACTATATATATCAATCACATGGATGTGTTAATGATCGACGAAATTGATGGCAAAGTGAACATTAACAAAAAAACACGCCTTTTTGGCGCGATTCCTCAGCTTCACAGGTGAGTTTTAATTAGCACCCACTTGTGAAAATAATTTTGCACAAATGATGTTTACTAGAAGGACCATTTGTGATAATAAACGGCTATAAAGCCTCAAGGCCGCACCGCTCAAACCTAAGGGATTGCAGGCTGCTAAAATTTTCATTTGCGGCCAAGCTTTCTCCCGCTCGCCATGGCCGTCGGCCATCCTCGCCATCTTCGCCCTCATCGTGGTCGCTCTCGCCTCCATCGCTGTCGAGCGTTGTTCTCACTCTTGCCGTCCAGGCCTTCGCCATGGTGGCTCTCGCAGCTGTCGTCGCCGAGCGCCGTCCTCACCCTTCTTTCTGAAGCTTAAACCTGGAAATGAAAAGGACATTTTTCCCTCAAAGTGAGAGGTGTAACTTTAACAATAAGGTCATAGTATATTGAGTGTGTATTCGCAGTTTGGTTGTGTGTAGTCTTTCATGGTAGATAACTTATATTTGGAATCATGTCTTCCAGAGTTTGATTCGAACCACAACTATCAAGGATTTTCAAGGACTCAGATTGCATTTTGGAATGCTTGATGAAATAATTACAGCTCAATCTAGATTAAAGAAACACATCCATTTCCTATTCATTGCAATGTTAGGGAGAGCAAGCTCGACCGTACAGTGTATATTCGATATGAGACTGAGAGAAACTATGAATTGCAATGTATCAACTATGAATTGCTATATATAAACTATATATTGCAATGTAGAAACTATGAATTACAATGTATCAACTATGATTTGCAGTGTCTAAACTATGAATTACATTGAATATATTGTGATTGTTGTTATTTCAATTTGAGCAAAAAATAGAAATAATGGTATTTAATTAGTTTTGTATAGGTTCATATCTCATCACAGACGGACGTTGTCGGTACCTTGCGTATTGGGTACCCCACGATACCGCAAGAAAAACCACAGAATTCCTCTTGTCCGGGTTGAAGACCTCCGAAGGCTCCACGTGTCCCGCAACACTGGCCCCACCTCCCTCATTAGGGTAGCTCCGGCGCTGCCATGTGTAAAGCAAGGCCAGACCAAAATCCTTGTATAGAAAAGCTCCAGTCTTGCCACGTGTCCAGTGGCCCCGGACCTAACCCACAGTAGAGGGAAGCTCCAGTGCTGCCACGTGAATAGCGGCTCTGGACCTGCCTCCCCACAGAGGGAAGCTCCGGAACTACCACGTGTCGAGCCTCCAGACCTAAGCCAGCAACGGGAAGATAGACGGATCTCCAACAGAGCGAACATTCAAGGGGCAGTGAAAGCAACCGTTACAAGACCTGATTATGTGTCATTAATGCCATGTTAATGACACACAATCAGAGGACCTTTAGTACCGGTAACACCGCCATTAAGACGCGTTATGACACCATTAGTCGTACTTAATACATACAGATCGTGTATTAGGTAATTATACACCGCCGGGACCACATGTTGGGTCAGGCTGACATTGTAACGGCCAGTCCTAGGATTATAAAAGGGTTGTGCCGCATGGTACAAAGGACAGGCCCAATCAAGTGCTCACACACACATACTCATACATACAACAAGCACCCGTGGAGTAGGGTAATACGCTCAGATGGCCCGAACCACGTAAAAATCCTCGTGTCACTATCTTGTTCATAACCTCACGCGCCCTCCAACTAATCACGAACCTCTGTGGACTACGATCTAGTAGTACCGGGGGAAGTATCGATCGCACACTTCGACAGACGTTGTACGTAAGGAACCGCATATCATAATGCTTTATCACAAGCGACATGTTATACCCAAAGAACCGTCTGTGAAAAATCATTATCATAGGGGATTTGTAGCGTCCGCCTGTGAAAATGTCCAATTTTCACAGACGCTTTGTTACGAGCGGTATTGAAAACACTACAGGAATCTAAAACGTAAGAATGTAAAATTTTATGTGTTTATAATATAGGAAAGAAATACAAGAACATTAGAAGGTATATTATGATTAAGAGTTAAAAAAGCATGAGCACCAAATATGAATCAATTAGAAGAAATATGAGCCTACTGCTAAGAGATGCTATGAGCTCATGCCCAGTTCCTTCTTATCTCATCACTGTTACTCTCCTGCCTTTTTTCTCTATTTTCTTGTTATTCTCCTTTTTATTTTTATTTTTCCTGTTATTTTTTCCCTGTTACTCTTTTTATCTCAGTTGTTTCTAAAATCACGATGCACCAGCAGTTTCAACTTCGCGTTACTCTTCTGATTTTTTTTTCATGTTTGATTTAGACTCCTGTGGTGTGTTTCTCTGCAATTTAGGGAAGAATGATACTTGTTCCATGATTTCAGTACAACAGAGAAGCTTGATTAGCTAAAGCTAGCTTTCCCTCGAGTTTTGACTTTATTGTTTTCTTCCTGTATTTTGTGGAGAAAAAAGTTCCTTTACAAAGGAATGATAAACATAATTTATTTCATCCAAATACCACCTGACGTCAGCAATCTATAGGAAACTCAATCCTTAAAAAATACTCCAAGCAGGACTTATATGTTTCAAAGAAGTCAAAATAAACGAATATATTTCCTTCATCTCAAAATATTTGTCATTTTTTAGTTCAAAAATAAACTAAAGAGTGACAAATATTTCCACCTTATGGCAAATGCAAGATCAAGGAAAAACTTTATTGCCTCCTTGACTAATGATGCAGGAGAGGTACTGACTTCACATGATGATCAAGAAAGGGAGCTGTTCTCGCACTTTAGCAACATCATTGGAACACGTCAGCCACGTTTGTGCTCTATCAACTGGGAGGCCATCTCCCTGCCAAGAATTCAAGGGGCGCTCGATGCACCCTTCACGGAAGCAAAAATTGTCGACACCATCGCAGCATTGCCCAGTGAGAAGGCTCAGGACCAGATGGTTTCATTGGCTCCTTCTATAAATGCTGCTGGCTGGTAATCAGAGAAGACTTCTTGTCCGCTTTTCATCAATTCCACAGTCTCAATGTTGGCAACTCCTTTCGGAAGATCAACACAGCGCACATGACCTTTCTGTCAAAAGCTGAAGCACCAACTACAGCAAAGGACTTTCGCCCTATTAGCTTACTGCACTCGTGAAGCTGATATCCAAGGTCCTAGCTTTGTGGTTATCCAAGCACATTGATGACCTCATCTCCTCCGCTCAGTCGGCCTTCATTAAAAAGAGGTGCATATAGGAGAACTTTCTTTCGGTCAGAAGTATCATCTGGGATTACCTTCGGCGCAAGCGGCCTATAGTAATGTTCAAGCTTGAGATCTCACATGCCTTTGACTCGGTGGCATGGGACTACCTTCTCGAGCTCCTCCAGCAGATGAACTTCCCGGGAAGGTGGCATGAATGGTTGTCGATTCTTCTGTCATCGGCCAAGTCGGTCGTCAGGCTAAACGGCACCCTTGGGCCAGAGATTACCCATGCTAGGGGACTACATCAAGGCGACCTGCTTTCACCATACCTCTTTATACTAGCGATTGACACTCTGCAACATCTATTCAAGGTGGCCACTGACTCTGCGTGACTTTCTCCACTGCACGGATCAACAGCACGTATGAGGGTGTCCTTATACGCTGATGACGTCGCGCTCTTCCTTCGGCCGGATGCGCATGAAGTGCGCACCGTGATGGAGCTGCTGCAGAACTTTGGGACGGCAACTGGACTCAGTATCAACATCTCCAAGAGCTCCGTAATGCCCATTCACTGCAGTCAAGTTGACTTGGCTCACGCTCTATAGGAGTTCCAGGGTGCCTGCATTGCCTGGCCAATCAAATATTTGGGCTTACCGCTATCCCCATCGTGCACGCGGCTAAACCATCTCCAAGAGGTGCAGGACAAGGTCTCGTCCAGGATGGCAGCGTGGCAAGGCCGGCTATTGAGCTTTGCTGGTCGCCGGGAATTGGTTCATACGGTCCTCAGCTCGGTGACCACCTACCTACTCACTGCTATCCGAGTCCCAAAACAGTTCATTAAAAATCTGGACAAGCTCTGATAGGAGGATGAGTACCAATATTCCAAGAGGTATGGTAAACTTGATTGGGTGGATGTAACACCCATATTTCATGTACAAAAATTTGCTCAAACCCTTGATCATTGTTGTATGCATTTTTGGGTGATTTTTGATGTTCAAGCGAGTAGCATCCGTTTAAAATTTGAATTTGAATTCAAATCAAAAGAAAAGAAAGGAAAAAGAAAAAGGAAAAGAATTAAAACCCCCTGTTGGGCCAAAACCCACCCCGACCCACCTTACCCCTCCCCTCTCCCGCGGCCCAACCCTTCCGCACTCCCTCTCTTCTCTCTCTGCCGGGTGGGGCCCGCCTATCATCACCTCCAGGGCGCAACCGTCGCCTCCTCTCTTCCCGCGTCGCGCGTGCAACCGCCACCCCCGCGCCCACTTCTTCCCCCTCCCTCGGAACCACTCCCCCTGCTCCAATTTCGGCCGAGCGCCACAACCGCACCCCCCTCCACTCTTTAGAGGAGCCGACGCCCCATTTTCCCCCTTCCGCGAGCCTCACTAACCCTAGCGCCTAGCCGTCGGTGAGTTGCTTCCGTTCCCCGCGTTCCCGACGTTTCCACCCTCCTCTCTCCATGATTTTTGGTCTAACATGTTCACTGCACCGCTAGGAGCACGCCGGACAGCCTAGCTTGGGTGATCTCCTTCGCTCCGTCGAGTTCACCGTTCACCGTCGAGCTCCGCCGCCATTCCTCGTCGCCGACCGTCTTCCGATCGATTTCGTGCCCCGAGAACCTCCTAGGTGAGTTCCCCTACTCCTCCTCTCTCGGTTCATGTCCTTGGCGCATAGAATTGGCGTAAGAATCGCCGTTTGGGTGATCTCCGGCGAGGTCGCCGCCGGCAACCGTCGGGCGCCGCCGCGCCGCGCGCGTGCGCCGGTTAGGAGCGACGTGGCCGTTTCCCTGCCGTCGGTTTCGACCGAACGGCCACGATTAGAAGATCATACCGGTTCGTTATTTTAAATCTCGTGCGTCCATTTTAAAACCGACGACCCATGTTGAATCCCTCTTTCCCGCCGCCAGAATTGCACCCAAGCCCCTGCAAACTTAGTTGCTACCCCCTATACTTCTCTGTAATTTGAATCTAGCCCCCAGAATTCGCAGACTAGCCCCTGGATCCCTAAAAATTGGTTTTAATCAATTAATTAAGCATTCTAACCCCTGTAATTTTGTAGAATAATGTATTTAGACTCTGTACAGTGTAGAAAACTATTTATTTAGCCCCTGGACTTTTATTTAATTGCTGAATAGGGTTTTAATTGTGTTTGAGGTGTAGAAATTAGATAAAAATGGTAAATTAAGTGTAGGAATGTTATGAAAATTGTTATAATTTATTTTATGCTGTGAATTAATTGTAGTGTTCAGATAAAATATATTTGGTCCATGGAATATTTATTATAAATGTTTTAAAATACATTTTTGGCCATAGAAAATTCAATAAAAATGGTTTTAGGCTATAATTAAATCCCAAAATTGTAGGAAAAATATAAAATGCATACTTTGGCCATGTTAAGTGATAAATACCTCGTAGGGACGCATTAGTGTAGGATTTTGTGCTTATGTGTATGTGTGATGTATTGTTTTGCGTACCTTTACTTATTTAGCTTTATTCTATTCTTGCCATGCTTGGGCATATGACTAGAGTCGTATTACGACCCTAATCTTAACCTCCAAGACCAGGACTTCGATAACACTCAAGTCTTCAACGAAGGCAAGTGTCCTTGACCATCTTGTACCTATTTTAGGAATTTAGCTAGTTGCATGCTAATTAAATTGATGTCCTACTTCATGTTTACATGCCCTGTTCCTTACTATTCCTTGTTACCTGAAATGGGGTGGGAAGTAGATAGGCTTTATTTATGCTTAGCCATGCTTAGATGTTGTGATTGGGATTTCATACAAAAGTTCTATGCTCAACTTTATGGTTACTTTAATTTGGTGATGAATACACATAATGTTAGTGGATAGGAATCTGGTGGTTGGTTAGTTTTGGTATGGTGCATTTTGCACGAGACCCGGGATTGGGGTTTGTCACCACCGGATTCTAAGGACCGGTTTATGGAGGAAGCCACTAAGCTTTATAGTACCACCACGAGACTGAGATGGGGCAGCTTGGTCAATTAATTAGGTCTCTCCCGATGAACTGCTAGTGGTTGGATGGTGCGGGGAATGAGGCGGGTGATCTGCTCTTGGAACCGCAAGGCTCAAGAGGGGGCTCTGGGGCGGAGGGTTACTCCGAGAATCCTCAGTGGTGGAAACCTTAGAGGGCTAGCACTATTCGGGAGTACCTTTGTAAAGACCATGTAGTGATCTCCTGGCCTCACACCAAAGGAAGTGTGAAATGTGGTTAACTACCACGGGCAATCGGGGAGGTTCACTTAGTCCACCTGGCAACAGGGGATGAAATCACTGCTTGTGGGGAAAGGGTACACTCTCTGCAGAGATTTGGTAAAACTGTCATGACAGCCGTGCTCACGGACAAGAGCGGCTTGGGGCCAGTTCATAATTAGTCTATGGTTGGGAAATGATGGTTCATTATGATTCAAGTACTTTCATTATCATTAATCATGTGTTGATTATCTATTGAATTATGATATCGATAATTGGAAGCTAAGGATAGGTTCTAAGCATAGTGCTAAGCCATAGTTGGCCTTTCCTTGCTCTAGCCAATCATGTCATTCTCTTCCCGCACTTGCTGAGTACTCTATGTACTCAAGCGTTTAATTTTTCATTAGAATATGAAGAAGAAGAAGCTGCACCGGAGGATTTCTTCGTCAATCCGGAGGACTTAGCCTAGGCTGGCGACCATACGCGCAACGGCTGCCTGTGGAGATGAAGCCCCGCTTTCCTATCTTGCTTCCTGTAGTAATGAACTGTTTAGTGTTGTAATAGATGTGGTGTGTATTTGTAGACCTTCGGGTCATACTGTAAGACTATTTATGTAATCGAACATGGCAATGTAATGGTATTTCACTTTCGTCGACGCATGTACGATTCAACTGATCCTGGCGTACATGTGTTTAGCGTCTGTTCATCTTTACGATGACCGGGCGTGACAAAGTGGTATCAGAGCCGTGTTGCCCGTAGGACGCAAGCCTAGTTAGAAATGGCCAAAAATTAAGGACTATACTATTTTCTTATGAAATAGTATTTCCAAAATTTTGTACTCTCTATCTCAAACCTTGTGCTTCTTATCTTGCTGTGCTATTTGCTTTATTCTAATTTAATTTATGGATTATTGATCTAACTCTCTTCTTTTCAAATGTTTGTAGATGGCGCGAACCAAGCAGATGGCTCGTAAGTCGACTGGGGGTCGTGTTCCATGCCACGCCCTAGCCAGTCGCTCCGCACCTTACACCCCCAGGAGGGAGACGACGCTGTTCTCCACTGGGAGTGCTGCTTTGAGGATGCGTGTCTGTCTTCGCTATCTTCTTCGAGCTGCGGGGTACCGTGAGTACCGTGTTCGCCTAGTCTACCACACCACTAGGGTCTTTGCACCCTATACTGGTGGACTAGAGTGGAGTTCTCAGCTGGCCGTCTACTACGACTCGGAGCTGCTGCACTCTCACTTCTCTCCGGCTTGGAGGAGCTCCCAGCGTGCGGCTGAGGAGGACGCCACGTGGGAGGCGACTACCTACTGGAGCCACGCCCACAGGTTCCTTCTTGGGTGCACGGAGCACGCGTACACCCCTCAGCGCCCTAGTGGCACGACCGCCTTCACTGGACGTGACGTCGAGGGGCACTTGACTCACCCCCAGTGCGAGAGGCTGGTGGACGACGTTGTGGAGTTGTCTTCGCGACTCCAGCGTTGTCAGCAGGAGCTACAGGACAGCAGGGACCTGGTTGACCGCTACGAGCGACTTCGCCGACGTTACACGAGGATCACTGGAGTTGATCCTAACTCTCCGCAGTACGCTTCGGACGTGGAGCCTTGGGACCCGAACTCTCCGAATCGCCGCATGAACTCCCCCGAGAACTCAAGAGAAGACTCAGAAGAAGAAGACCCGGAGATGGAGGTTGAGGAGGACTCCGACGAGTAGGAGTGGACTCGTTTCCCCGCTGGACGACTCAGGGCAGTTATCCTTAGTTTGTAGGAGCGTGTAGCTACGCCCTCCTTAGTCTTGAGTTGTGTCGTTTATGATGTTATGCTACTAGTTTTCTTTATGTTGTGTGTGTGTGCGACATGAGTTGTGGAATGCTTCGGCATCCTGTCCACATCCATGTCTTTAGACTTGTTTATGTGTCGTGTGAGTGGTGGAATGCTTAGGCATCTTGTCCACCTCCACACTAGTTGATTAATGAACTTGCTTTATATCTATTACCCTTGATGCATATAGTTGGGACCGTGTTACCCTAGTATATCCTTTCTTATCTCATCTATTGTTCTAAAATTTCAATTCTTCCCTACACAGATGTCTGGAAGAGGTAGAGGTAGAGGCCGTGGTCGTGGTAACCCACCCCTGGATGAAGAACTTGGAGGTGTCCCCGGATGGAATGCAAGGGGTGCTCGAGGAGCCCCAGCCTCTCAACAAATGCAACAGATGATGGCTCTTCAGACTCAGTTACTTAACAACCTCACCCAAATTGTCACCAACCTGCAGCAAGCCCCACCACCACCACCCCCTCAATACAACCTTCCACCACCACCACCTTTCCCGCCTAGGTCCTTTCTAAGGGACTTCCTCAACACTCACCCACCCACTTTTGCCACCGTTACTGAACCAATGGAGGCCGAGGATTGGCTCCGAACTGTTGAAAGCAAACTAAGGCTCATTCACTGCGAAGGAAGAGAGAAGGTATTGCTAGCCTCCCATCAACTCCAAGGGCCAGCAGCTGACTGGTGGACCGCCTTCACCGAAGCCCACCAGGACCCGGAAAATATTACATGGGAAGAATTCCGAACCAACTTCCGTAATCACTTCGTACCTGAAGGAGAGATACAAGCCAGGCGTGAAGAGTTCCTGATGCTAAAGCAAGGCCGTATGCCTGTGAGGGCCTACCTGAATGCCTTCACCCAGCTATCCCGCTATGCTCCAACCGATGTGGACACCGACTCTAAGAAACAATTCCGCTTCAAGAATGGGTTGGACAAGGAGTTAAAATTCGCCATGTCTTCCAGCGACTACGACGACTTTCAGAAGCTGGTTGACAAAGATTTTGAAGTGGAGAGGACTAAGAAGGAACTGGATGATGAAGAAAGAAAAAGGAAGTTGACTATGGCACACGCCTCTAGCAGCAATGTGCGCCCCCGTCTTAACCCTCCGCCTGCAAACCAAATGACTCGTCCCATGAACTACTCGGGACAGAGGTTTCTAAACTCCAACTATAGGCCACCCACTCCCTACAACCAGCCAATGCGCCAGCAGCAGCAGCAGTAGCCACCACGCCAGCCAATGCAACCCCCACGTCAGCAGATGCAGCCACCCCGCCCTTCAGCTCTAGCTAACCGTCCAAACGGCCAACCCCCAAGAAACCAATCAGGAGGCAACAAGGGCCCAAATAATGCTGCGGGAGTACAATGCTACAAGTGCGGAGAATGGGGACACTATGCCAGCAGTTGTCCAAAGAAGCAACAGAACCCAACTGGTCGTGTCAACCATGTGACTCTGGAACAAGCACAGGAAGCGCCTGATGTGGTGATCGGTATGTTTTCTGTTAACTCCCACCCCGCCACCATATTGTTTGATTCGGGTGCTACACATTCATTTATATCCAAGGATTTCATAAAGAAGCATGACATGGTAGTTACATTCTTGAATGGGCCATTATTGATAAACTCTCCTGGAGGAGAGATGGTGGCAAGGCATCTATGCCGAAAAGTGAGTATAAACATAAGGGGGGTAGTCTTTTGGGCCAACCTAATAGTGTTGGACTCACAAGGATTAGATATCATTCTGGGAATGGACTGGTTGACGAAGAATCAAGGAGTAATTCATTGTGCAACCAGAACAGTCTGCTTAACACACCCGGATGGCACTACAGTGGAGTTCAAACCAGATCAGACACAAGAGGCAGTAGTACAACTCAACCATCTTGAGAGTACCAAAGATATCAGGGTTGTGAAGGAATTTCCGGATGTATTCCCAGATGACTTACCAGGTATGCCCCCTGATCGAGAGATTGAATTTATCATTGAACTAGTACCTGGAACGGCCCCAATATATAAGAGGCCATATAGAATGGATGCTAAACAACTAGCTGAACTAAAGGATCATATTGAGGAGTTATTGGCAAAAGGATATATTCGCCCTAGCTCATCGCCTTTGGGAGCACCAGTCATATTTGTACCTAAGAAGGATGGAACTCAAAGGTTGTGTGTGGATTATCTTGCCTTAAATGAGGTAACAATCAAGAATAAATATCCACTACCAAGGATTGAAGATTTGTTTGATCAGTTGAGAGGAGCATGTGTGTTCTCCAAGATTGATCTTCGTTCGGGCTACCATCAACTGAAGATTAGACCGTCGGATATTCCCAAGACGGCATTTGTCTCCCGGTATGGATTATATGAGTATACAGTTATGTCGTTTGGATTGACCAACGCTCCGGCATATTTTATGTATCTTATGAACAAGGTATTCATGGAGTACTTGGACAAGTTCGTAGTGGTATTCATCGATGACATACTTATCTACTCCAAGACTGAAGAAGAGCATGAGGAGCACCTCAGGATGGCTCTACAGAAGCTTCGCCAACATCAACTGTATGCCAAACTTAGTAAGTGTGAGTTTTGGCTAAAGGAGGTATCATTTTTGGGACATGTCATATCCGAAGGAGGTATAGCAGTAGATCCAGGCAAAGTGGCAGATGTTCTTAAGTGGGAAACACCTGAGAGTGTGCATGATATACGAAGATTCTTGGGTATGGCTGGTTACTACCGTCGATTCATCGAGGGATTTTCAAAGATCTCTCGACCACTAACCAAGTTGCTTGAGAAAGGAGTTGCTTTCAAGTGGACCCCCGAATGTGAAGTAAGCTTCGCCGAATTGAAGAAGAGGTTGACCAGTGCACCGGTATTGGTGATGCCTGATATGCAGAAGGAGTTTGTGGTCTATTGTGATGCTTCTGGTCATGGTTTAGGATGTGTCTTAATGCAAGGAGGACATGTTGTGGCCTACGCTTCAAGACAGCTTCGGAAACATGAGAGGAACTATCCAACACATGATTTGGAATTGGCAGCTGTTGTTCATGCTTTGAAGATATGAAGACACTACTTGATGGGAAAAAGGACTGAGATATACACAGATCACAAGAGCTTGAAATACATATTCACACAACCAGATCTTAATCTCAGGCAACGTCGTTGGTTGGAGTTAATAAATGATTTTGATGTGGGAATCAATTACCATCCAGGCAAGGCTAATGTGGTCGCCGATGCTCTAAGCAGGAAGGGACAAAGCAATAACTTGTCAGTACAAGCTCTCCAACCCCAGCTATGTGAAGAGTTTGCAAGGTTAAATCTATGTCTGGTGTCTAGCACTGAAGCAGTTGCTATGGAAGTGGTCTCAACCCTTGAACGTGATATACGAGAAGGACAAAAGAATGATGAGAAGGTCAAGGAGATCAAACAGTTGATGAAGAAAGGGAAAGCTCCGAACTTTAGAGAGGATGAACAAGGAACCTTATAGCTTGGAAAGAGGATTTGTGTTCCAGATGTTAAGGAGATTAAAGAGTTGATATTAAGAGAAGCTCATGACTCATCATACTCCATTCATCCCGGAAGCACAAAGATGTATCAAGACCTTAAAGATCGATATTGGTGGCATGGAATGAAACGGGATGTAGCCGAATATGTGGCCATATGTGATACGTGTCAATTGATTAAGGCGGAACATCAAAGACCAGCAGGGTTGTTGCAACCAATCAAAGTGCCAGAATGGAAATGGGAAGAAATTAGTATGGATTTCATTGTGGGACTACCAAGAACACAGTCTGGATATGATTCTATATGGGTTATTGTGGACCGTCTGACTAAAGTGGCTCACTTTATTCCTGTGAAAGAGACCTACAATGGTCCCAAGTTGGCGGAACTGTACATCTCCAGGATTGTATGTTTACATGGAGTTCCAAAGAAGATCATCTCAGACAGAGGCACTCAATTCACCTCAAGATTCTGGCAGAAGTTGCATGAATCAATGGATACCCGACTAAATTTTAGTTCGGCGTATCATCCTCAAACTGATGGTCAGACAGAACACACTAACCAGATATTAGAAGACATGTTGAGAGCATGTGCTCTAAAGAATAGCAAAAGTTGGGACAAGAATCTGCCGTATGCCGAATTCTCTTACAACAACAGTTATCAAGCCAGTTTGAAGATGTCTCCTTTTGAAGCATTGTATGGGCGAAAATGTAGAACACCGTTGTTTTGGAATCAAACTGGGGAAAGTCAAGTCTTTGGGCCTGATGTATTACAAGAGGATGAAAGACAAGTACAAGAAATTCGGAAGAATCTAAAGGCAGCTCAAACAAGACAGAAGAGTTATGCGGATACTCGAAGACGTGATCTCACATTTGAAGTTGGTGATTATGTGTACTTGAAGGTGTCACCTATGAGAGGGTTAAGAAGATTTAAAGTAAGAGGCAAGTTGTCACCACGCTATATTGGTCCGTTCAAGATACTCGAAAGACGAGGTGAAGTAGCATATCAGCTTGAGCTTCCACCACACTTGTCAGATGTGCACAATGTGTTCCATGTGTCGCAGCTTAAGAAGTGCCTAAGGGTGCCTGAAGAGCAATTACCTATGGAAGCCGTGGATGTACAGGAAGACTTGTCTTATGTGGAGCAGCCTGTCAAGATACTTGAGACACTGGAAAAGGTCACAAGAAACAAAGTCATTCGCATGTGTAAAGTGCAATGGAAACATCATTCAGAGGCAGAAGCAACATGGGAAAGAGAAGAAGATCTCAAAGCAGATTTCCCTCATCTATTCCCTTAGGACGTCCGAATCTCGAGGGCGAGATTCCTTTTAAGGGGGGTAGAGTTGTAACACCCATATTTCATGTACAAAAATTTGCTCAAACCCTTGATCATTGTTGTATGCATTTTTGGGTGATTTTTGATGTTCAAGCGAGTAGCATCCGTTTAAAATTTGAATTTGAATTCAAATCAAAAGAAAAGAAAGGAAAAAGAAAAAGGAAAAGAATTAAAACCCCCTGTTGGGCCAAAACCCACCCCGGCCCACCTTACCCCTCCCCTCTCCCGCGGCCCAACCCTTCCCCACTCCCTCTCTTCTCTCTCTGTCGGGTGGGGCCTGCCTGTCATCACCTCCAGGGCGCAACCGTCGCCTCCTCTCTTCCCGCATCGCGCGTGCAACTGCCACCCCCGCGCCCACTTCTTCCCCCTCCCTCGGAACCACTCCCCCTGCTCCAATTTCGGCCGAGCGCCACAACCGCACCCCCCTCCACGCTTTATAGGAGCCGACGCCCCATTTTCCCCCTTCCCCGAGCCTCACTAACCCTAGCGCCTAGCCGTCGGTGAGTTGCTTCCGTTCCCCGCGTTCCCGACGTTTCCACCCTCCTCTCTCCATGATTTTTGGTCTAACATGTTCACTGCACCGCCAGGAGCACGCCGGACAGCCTAGCTTGGGTGATCTCCTTCGCTCCGTCGAGTTCACCGTTCACCGTCGAGCTCCGCCGCCATTCCTCGTCGCCGACCGTCTTCCGATCGATTTCGTGCCCCGAGAACCTCCTAGGTGAGTTCCCCTACTCCTCCTCTCTCGGTTCATGTCCTTGGCGCATAGAATTGGCGTAAGAATCGCCGTTTGGGTGATCTCTGGCGAGGTCGCCGCCGGCAACCGTCGGGCGCCGCCGCGCCGCGCGCGTGCGCCGGTTAGGAGCGACGTGGCCGTTTCCCTGCCGTCGGTTTCGACCGAACGACCACGATTAGAAGATCATACCGGTTCGTTATTTTAAATCTCGTGCGTCCATTTTAAAACCGACGACCCATGTTGAATCCCTCTTTCCCGCCGCCGGAATTGCACCCAAGCCCCTGCAAACTTAGTTGCTACCCCCTGTACTTCTCTATAATTTGAATCTAGCCCCCAGAATTCGCAGACTAGCCCCTGGATCCCTAAAAATTGGTTTTAATCAATTAATTAAGCATTCCAACCCCTGTAATTTTGTAGAATAATGTATTTAGACTCTGTACAGTGTAGAAAACTATTTATTTAGCCCCTGGACTTTTTTTTAATTGCTGAATAGGGTTTTAATTGTGTTTGAGGTGTAGAAATTAGATAAACATGGTAAATTAAGTGTAGGAATGTTATGAAAATTGTTATAATCTATTTTCTGCTGTGAATTAATTGTAGTGTTCAGATAAAATATATTTGGTCCATGGAATATTTATTATAAATGTTTTAAAATACATTTTTGGCCATAGAAAATTCAATAAAAATGGTTTTAGGCTATAATAAAATCCCAAAATTGTAGGAAAAATATAAAATGCATACTTTGGCCATGTTAAGTGATAAATACCTCGTAGGGACGCATTAGTGTAGGATTTTGTGCTTATGTGTATGTGTGATGTATTGTTTTGCGTGCCTTTACTTATTTAGCTTTATTCTATTCTTGCCATGCTTGGGCATATGTCTAGAGTCGTATTACGACCCTAATCTTAACCTCCAAGACCAGGACTTCGATAACACTCAAGTCTTCAACGAAGGCAAGTGCCCTTGACTATCTTGTACCTATTTTAGGAATTTAGCTAGTTGCATGCTAATTAAATTGATGTCCTACTTCATGTTTACATGCCCTGTTCCTTACTATTCCTTGTTACCTGAAATGGGGTGGGAAGTAGATAGGCTTTATTTATGCTTAGCCATGCTTAGATGTTGGGATTGGGATTTCATACAAAAGTTCTATGCTCAACTTTATGGTTACTTTAATTTGGTGATGAATACACATAATGTTAGTGGATAGGAATCTGGTGGTTGGTTAGTTTTGGTATGGTGCATTTTGCACGAGACCCGGGATTGGGGTTTGTCACAACCGGATTCTAAGGACCGGTTTATGGAGGAAGCCACTAAGCTTTATAGTACCACCACGAGACTAGGATGGGGCAGCTTGGTCAATTAATTAGGTCTCTACCGATGAACTGCTAGTGGTTGGATGGTGCGGGGAATGAGGCGGGTGATCTGCTCTTGGAACCGCAAGGCTCAAGAGGGGGCTCTGGGGCGGAGGGTTACTCCGAGAATCCTCAGTGGTGGAAACCTTAGAGGGCTAGCACTATTCGGGAGTACCTTTGTAAAGACCATGTAGTGATCTCCTGGCCTCACACCAAAGGAAGTGTGAAATGTGGTTAGCTACCACGGGCAATCGGGGAGGTTCACTTAGTCCAACTGGCAACAGGGGATGAAATCACTGCTTGTGGGGAAAGGGTACACTCTGTGCAGAGATTTGGTAAAACTGTCATGACAGCCGTGCTCACGGACAAGAGCGGCTTGGGGCCAGTTCATAATTAGTCTATGGTTGGGAAATGATGGTTCATTATGATTCAAGTACTTTCATTATCATTAATCATGTGTTGATTATCTATTGAATTATGATATCGATAATTGGAAGCTAAGGATAGGTTCTAAGCATAGTGCTAAGCCATAGTTGGCCTTTCCTTGCTCTAGCCAATCATGTCATTCTCTTCCCGCACTTGCTGAGTACTCTATGTACTCAAGCGTTTAATTTTTCATTAGAATATGAAGAAGAAGAAGCTGCACCGGAGGATTTCTTCGTCAATCTGGAGGACTTAGCCTAGGCTGGCGACCATACGCGCAACGGCTGCCTGTGGAGATGAAGCCCCGCTTTCCTATCTTGCTTCCTGTAGTAATGAACTGTTTAGTGTTGTAATAGATGTGGTGTGTATTTGTAGACCTTCGGGTCATACTGTAAGACTATTTATGTAATCGAACATGGCAATGTAATGGTATTTCACTTTCGTCGACGCATGTACGATTCAACTGATCCTGACGTACATGTGTTTAGCGTCTGTTCATCTTTACGATGACCGGGCGTGACAGTGGAGATCTCGACGTTGATGATCCAAGGCTCCGAGCGAACGAAACCCCACAATCATTACACTACTGCTCCGTTGGTTATCACCCGTGTCATATGAATGACCTCGCCACCAAGGCTTATACCTGCAAGTGCAATCAAGAAAACAAGCAAGAACAGATAAGTTGCAATCAAAACTGAATTGATCACGAAATTGGAGTCTCACAACCGATGATCGGTGACACTGTTCAATGACAGATTGTATATAAACAAAACCCAACCCTAATGTGGTGATGGCTGCTGTATAAATTGGGTTTTAGGGGCGTGCAAGACCCCTGGACGCAACCCTAATGGGCTTCCACATGATACACGGGCCAGCAGCCCAAAAGATGGTGGCGCAACACCAGACAGATTATGGGCGCCCACTTGTTTCGCTGATTCCCGTCAACTTAGAAGGAATATTGAGGTGGGGATGGTTCCATTGGAAGCTTTATGAAATTACAGTTCCAACCATATATAGAACGTCCAAATCCGATTCCGTATGTATCCGGGGCGTCAATTTTGGTGAAGACAACCCCTAGAACCCGAGGTGGAGTCGAAGTCGAGTTGGACTTGGGCTCCTCCTTGGTGTGCACGTCCTATATCCTCCTCCTTGACTCGTTGGACCCCTCCAAGCCCTTGCTGGTCCTCTCCATTGTTCCTAATCAATAAAACATGCATGGAAACTAGTGTAAGTTCTGAAAAATAATTGACAAGGTTAGAGCATACCTGAAGATCCAATTTTCACGCACGTGCTCTAGTGATTGGTCCTTGCATTGTATGCAAAGGAGATATGTCCTCATCATCCCCCCCCTCTTGAATTTGAGTCGTCCTCGACTCAAGCTCATCTTCCTCACCCAAGTATGGCTTCAAATCTGAAATGTTAAATGTGGAACTAACTCCAAACTCGGGAGGCAACACAAGTTTATATGCATTGTCATTTATCTTCTCAAGAACCTTAAAAGGTCCAGCAACACATGGCATGAGTTTGGACTTCGTCAAATCCGAAAACCTATCTTTTCTCAAATGAACCTACACCAAATCACCGGGTTCCAATTTTACCTCCTTCCTACCTTTACTAGCAGCAATGCGATACTTTTCATTCATTTTTTCAATTTGTAACTTAGTAGTTTCATGCAACTTAAGAATAAATTCAGAACGTTGTGTAGCATCTAAGTTCACAATTTCAGTATGTGGTAAAGGTAGCAAAGCAATTGGAGCACGAGGATTGAAACCATAGACTACCATAAACGGACTTAACTTGGTTGTGGAGTGAATAGACCTGTTATAAGCAAACTCAATATGTGGCAAACACTCCTCCCACAACCTCAAATTGTCTTTCAAAACAGCCCGCAACATAGTAGATAAGGTACGATTAACTACCTCCGTTTGCCCATCAGTTTGTGGATGACAAGTAGTAGAAAACAACAACTTTGTTCCTAATTTATACCATAAAGTTCTCCAAAAGTGACTCAAAAACTTAGCATCCCTATCAGAAACAATAGTATTGGGAACAACATGCAAATACACAACCTCATTAAAGAACAAATCAGGAACATGTGAAGCATTATCGGTCTTGTGGCAGGGTATAAAATGAGCCATTTTAGAGAAACGATCAACAACCACAAAGACACTATCCCTCCCCCTTTTTGTTCTAGGCAATCCTAAAACAAAGACCATAGAAATATCCTCCCAAGGTGCACTAGGAACAGGAAAAGGCATATAAAGACCATGTGGGTTAAGTCGAGACTTAGCTTTGTTGCATGTCGTGCAACGTGAAACATAGCGGTCCACATCATGCCTCATTTGTGGCCAAAAGAAGTGAGCGGCCAGCACATACTCTATCTTTTTAACACCAAAATGTCCCATAAAACCACCTCCATGCGCTTCTTGCAACAACAAAAGACGAACGGAGCTAGCTGGAACACACAGCTTGTTAGCTCGCTAGAGAAGGCTTTCATGCAGCAAGAATTTTTGCCACGTTCTTCCCTCTCTACAATTTTCAAAGGCATCTCTGAAGTCCAAATCAGTAGCATATAACCTATTTATGGTTTCCAAACCAAAGATTTTATGAGAAAGTTGGGACAACATGGTATAACGTCTAGATAAAACATCGGCAATCACATTGTCTTTCCCTTTCGTATGTTTAATGATGTAACGAAATGATTCTATGAACTCAATCCATTTAGCATGACGTTTATTCAGATTAGCCTGTCATTTAAGATACTTCAAAGACTCATGATCTGAATGTACGACAAATTCTTTAGACCATAGGTGATGTTGCCAAGTTTGCAAGACACGCACTAAAGCATAAAGTTTTTTGTCATATGTAGAATAATTCAGGGAAGGCCCATGCAATTTTTCACTAAAGTAGGCAACATGTTTACCTCCTTGAATTAGCACTCCTCCAATGCCAATGCCGCTCGCATCACATTCAAGCTCGAAGGTCTTCTCAAAATCAGGAAGTTGCAGCAATGGTGCTTGTGTGAGCTTCAACTTGAGAACATCAAAAGCTTGTTGTTGTGCTGGTCCCCATCGAAACGACACTCCATGATTTGTCAACTCGTGGAGAGGTGCCGGAATGGTGCTGAAATCCCGCACGAAACACCGATAGAAACCTGCGAGACCAAGAAAACTCCGAACCTGTGTGACCGTAGTCGGAAGTGGCCAGCTCGTGATGGCAACAATCTCTGCCTCGTCCACCTCAATGCCCTGCGAAGTAACAACATAACCAAGAAAAGACACACGATCGGTGCAAAAGGTGCACTTCTCAAGGTTACCAAATAAACGTGCATCGCGCAAGACATTAAAATAGCACACAAATGTTCAAGATGCTCATCATATGACTTGCTGTAAATAAGGATATCATCAAAGTAAACCACCACAAATTTACCAATGAAAGCATGTAAAACCTCATTCATCAACCTCATGAAAGTGTTGTGCGCATTAGTTAAACCAAATGGCATGACTAACCATTCATAAAGTCCGAATTTAGTTTTAAAAGCAGTTTTCCATTCATCACCTAAAGCCATACGAATCTGATGATACCCACTATGCAAATCAATCTTGGTGAAAATAGCAGAACCACTCAACTCATCAAGCATGTCATCCAATCTTTGAATAGGATAGCGATAATGAATGGTAATTTTATTGATGGCTCTATAATCAACACACATGCGCCAAGTGCCATCTTTTTTTGGAACCAAAAGAACAGGAATAGAACAAGGACTAAGGCTCTCACAAATGTACCCGCAGTCTAGAAGATCTTGGACTTGTCGCTCAATTTCCTTAGTCTCATCGGGGTTGGTCCTGTAGGCGGCATGGTTTGGCAAGCTCGCCCCTGGAATCAAATCATTCTTGTGCTCAATGCCTCGCACAGGTGGTAATCCCGGAGGTATCTCTGATGAAAAAACATCCATATATTCCTGCAAAAGGATAGCAACAGCAGGTGGCAAGACAATGGATGTATCCTCAATGGAATATAAAGCATGTTTGCACACTAAAGCATAGCAAGTTCCATTAGAGGCATATAAATCATCAAGATTAGATTTAGTTGCAAGCAAAATAGGATTTTTCAACTTAATAGGTTGCTGAATTTCAAAATTGAAAACACCCTTTTGCTTAGCATTATTCTTTTTCTCCTGCTCAAATTGCACAATTTTAGTGGGACACATAGGAAACAACACAATTTTCTTGCCCTTATGCATGAGAGTATACTTATTAGACCGACCATGGTGAATAGCATCAGTATCAAACTCCCAAGGACGTCCCAACAAAAGAGAGCAAGCATCCATAGGTACCACATCAAAATCAGCAAAATCATGATAAGAAACAATGAAAAAAATGTATCCTTGCTGTTTGTGTTACCTTTACCTTACCATTGTTGTTAAACCATTGAATGTGATAAAGGTGGGGATGCTCCCATGTGGTCAAGCCAAGCTTCTTGACCACCTCAAAATTCACCAAATTGTTGCAGCTACCACCATCAATGATGGTATGTACACGTCATTCCTTGATGACGAGAAACATATTGAAAAGGTTGTGACGTTGGCGGTTGTCGTCCTCTCAAACCGTGACACTCAAAGCTCGCTGCACAATCAAAGTCCTATAGTTGTTGGTCACAGATGTACCAAGAACCTCCTCAGCACCATCATCCAAACCTGAAATGTTAGTTGCAATAATATTTTCATCTTCAATATCAGAAGCACTAACATACCCACCACCAGCAGTGGCAATGATCGCCCGTTTGTTGGGGCAATCTCGCTGCATATGGCCAATTCCCTGGCAGTGGTGGCACTTGATGTCGGAGGTACGACTTGTCGAAGTGTTGGGTGCAGTCGCCTTTGCTGCAATGCCTGGAGGCATCTGCGACTTGCTGTTATCTTGTCCCCATGATGTAGAAGGTGCGGTGTTGCTGTGTACAACACCGGTGGAGGGTATAAGCACGTACGCTTGAGGAGGGCGCTGCTTTGGATGGCATCGGAAGTTGCCGTGGCGTGAAGATGTTGTTCTGCCGCTTTTGTTGGCGACCCTGCACTTCTTTTTCTGCTAACATAGCAAGTTGAAATAAACATTGAATAGAATGATATTCCTTGTAGTCAACTATGTCCTGGATCTCACGCCGCAAGCCCCCATAAAACCTAACAATTGGTCTTCCTGATACTCAACTACCCCACAACGAAGCATACCTTTCTGCAACTCTTGGTAGTACTCTTGGAAAGTCATGTCACCCTGATCAAAGCATTGCAATTTCTTAAGAAGATCACATCGATATGAAGGAGGAACAAACCTAGAACGCATCTCTTCTTTTAATGCAGCCCATGTCTGTGGTGCATTACGTGTATTGACAAGTTCATTCCACCAAATTATATCAAAATCTTTAAACTCACTAGTGGCTTGTCTAACTCTATGTCGCTCAGGAACAAGATGAGAGCTAAATTTTTGTTCTACCGTCTTCTCCCAATCCAAGAAAGTCTCAGCATCATAAGATCCATAAAATGGTGGAATAGAAAACTTAATCTTAACGTAAGGATCATTATCTTGTTCAGGAGCATGAGGACGAGGTCTACCTCCCATACCTTGACGATTTCGTCGAGGGCGATGGCGTTGCTGTGCATCAACCTCATCGTTATTGAAGTCATCCTCTATGTTATAGTGCGCATATGCATCAGCATCAAGGATGATGGAGGGTGTAGCTTGTTGGGGAAGACGAGCCTCCATCTCGTCCAACCGTGTGGAGAGACCAGCAACACTTGTATGTAACCTCTGAAATGTGGCTGTTGTAGTGGTATGGTAATTGTTGAAAGCTTCAGTCATCGCCCGCATCATGTCCCTTAGTTCCATACGGGACACGCACTCATCATCATCCGGAGGTGTAGAACAAGAGGTCTTATCTATAGGCTTCTTTCCTGTCATTTTTAGTACAAAACAGAAACGAAGACAAAAAGATCATGAAGAACCCTATTACTACGCTCTCTGAGGTGGAAGTGGAAATTTGATCAGTAAGACGTCTTACCCCGCTCTTACAAGTTTCTTACCAGCACTGCAGGTGGCCAACGGTGATCGGTGTGAAAGCAAGCAGAGAGTGGGTGTGATTGCAGAGGTTACCTATTCTACTCGAGAGAAGGTGGAGCTTGGGAGGCTCAAATGCAGTATATGTATGTGGCACACAAGTTAGTAACAAATATCAATGCTGAATAAGTGTCCAAATAATTTCACCTAGTTGCTGGTCTAAGAATGTATTAGAACAGTAGTGGCAACAATCAAGGAGAATGATGAATGATGATGAAAAACAAGGACAATATCAGCAAGTATCCAGCACTCACACAAAAACAGCACAACAAGAAAACCCCTTAGCCTCCTATTTTTGTCTTTAAGCACTAGTAGAAATCAAAATCTTTTTTTTTTCCTCTTTATTTTTTGATATTTTTTCTCAACTAGGGGCACAACAATAGAAACAGCACCAAGTATTAACTCAAACCGATGAAAGATGTGATCGGTACAAATTCAGGAGCGATTGGAAAAACTAGTGCTGGAACTTTGGAGTTCGAAACGAGGGCCTTCTTAAATTTTTTTAATTTTTTTGAAATGCCGTGACTGGCGTAGACGGTGTATCGTATGTGGATTTTTTTCGAGACCTTTCCGGGAAAAAAAATGCGCCTCAATCGAAGTTCTGAGCGAAAAGTTATGCCCGTTTTAAGGAGGATACCCCGAATCAGGTTTTGGTGGTAGTGGAAACTACAACAGAAACGAATCGGTGGATGGATTTTTTCGTAGATTGATTTTTTGTAGATGGCAGCGGATGGAAGAAACAAAACTGAACCAAAACAAATTTAAACCAGAAACCAGACTCAACCTAGGACACAAACTCAGAACTACAGACTCCAAAACTAAATTGTGTAAAAGGCTGAGTGGGGATTGTAGGTCAGAGAAAGTAAAGATTTTTTGTGGCTTTTTGTGGACGATAGGACTGAAAAAAATAAATCTAAAGGGCACACAAGTATACCTCACGTTGAACCTGGAAATCTGATACCAATTGATAGGAGGATGAGTCCGATCTTTCGAGAGGTATGGTAAAATTGATTGGATGGAGATCTCGACGTTGATGATCCAAGGCTCCGAGCGAACGAAACCCCGCAATCACTACACCACTGCTCTATTGGTTATCACCCGTGTCACACAAATGACCTCGCCACGAAGGCTTATCCCAGCAAGTGCAATCAAGAACACAAGCAAGAACAGAGAAGTTGCAATCAAAACTGAATTGATCACGAAATTGGGGTCGCACAACCGATGATCGGCGACAATGTTTAATGACAGATTGTATCTAAGCAAAACCCAACCCTAATGTGGTGATGGCTGCTGTATAAATTGGGGTTTAGGGGCGTGCAAGAGATGCAACCCTAATGGGATTCCACACGACACACGAGCCAGCAGCCCAAAAGACAGTGGCGCAACACCGGACAGATTCTAGACGCCCACTTGTTTCTCTGATTCCCGTCAACTTAGAAGGAATTTTGAGGTGAGTCTGGTTCTATTGGAAGCTTTATGAAATCATGGTTCGAACCATATATAGAACGTCCAAATCCGACTCCGTATGTGTCCTGGGTGTCAATTTTGGTGAAGGCAGCGCTCCTAGAACCCGAGGTGGAGTCGAAGTCGAGTTGGAGTTGGGCTCCTCCTTGGTGTGCACGTCCTATCTCCTCCTCCTTGACTTTTTTGACTCCTCCAAGCCCTTGCTGGTCCTCTCCATTGCTCCTAATCAATAAAACATGCTTGTAAAGAAGCGTAAGTTCTGAAAAACAATTGACAAGGTTAGAACGTACCTGGAGATCCAATTGTCGCGCACGTGCTCTAGTGATCGGTCCTTGCATTGTATGCAAAGGAGAGATTTCCTCATCAAGATCCGTCGTCGCTTCTTGTGGACAGGAGGGGACCCGATCACCGGCGCCAAATGCAAGGTTAACTGGAGCGTCGTTTGTCGACCTCTTTCTTGTAGTGGCCTTGGCATCAAAGACCTTGATCATTTTAGTAGAGCATTGAGGCTTTGCTGTCTATGGTTCTCCTGGGGTACAACCTTCCCACGTTTGGCCAGGTATGGATCTCCCCGTTGACACCAAGGATGAATCTCTGTTTGCAGCAGCCACAGTGGTCCTGATCAATGATGTCTAGCTCGCCCTCTTATGGCTTTCGAGTTGGATAAATGGCCTTGCGCCGGCTGCTCTGTTCCCAGCCATATTCAAAGCTTCCAAAGGAAAGAGACGGACTGTTGCAGTCACGGTCAGGGATATTACATGGATCCACGACATCGCAGCTGCCATGACGGCGGAGCTGCTCATTCAGGCGCTGCGGCTGTGGGTGATCATTGACAAACTCAATTTACAGCTCCAGGAAGGTTGGCCTGATGAAATCAGATGGCGGTTCACTGCACATGGTGAATACTCTACCCGATCGGTCTACACAATTCAGTTCGAAGGTGCGACTCGATTCCCGTTCGGGCCAGAATATGACGCGTTTGGGCGCCCCCAAGATATACGACCTTCATGTGGCTCGTGCTGCATAATTCGGTATGGACTGCGGACCGGCTCCTCCTCCGTCAGTGGCGCAACAAATACTTCTACGCCTTATGTACCCGGAATCTGGAAACAGCACATCATTTGTTATGTGAATGTCCGGTGACCCGCAATATGTGGGATCACATCGGATGCTGGCTACAAGCTCCATCCCTGCAACCTAGGCACTGGGCGCCAACGGACTCCCTCCCGGAATGGTTCCAAAGCCTCACCCCTCCATCCAAGGCTCCTAGCGTCCATGCTCTCCGTTCGGTCGTACTCCTGGTGGCCTGGACTATTTGGTGCGAACGGAATAATCGCATCTTCAAATCCTGCATCCGTTTGGAAGCAGCAATCGTTTTGGCCATCAAAGACGAGCTCAGCCTCTGGAAGATGGTGGGATGCAGGCGACTGACGTTGTTGTTGCCAAGCCAAGACAGATAGATACAATCGTGTAGCACTCCCTGATGTATTTGTTTCCTTGATATAGCGGTCTACCTGTAAAAACTCTACTCCTACTTTAATACTGTAGAGAAAGCTCAGCACAATTTATTCATCAGGTACACGCACACTTATATAGGACATAGTCCAACCAACTATCCTAACGTGGTGCATGTACGAGATAACAACAGTGGAGCGATGCATGCGCCCGGGAACTAGCTATATCGGTTACAAGGATAAGAACATACGCTAACAGACTTAGTGGTTTTTACACCCCCCTCACCTCCCCCCTGCAGTCAATGCATTGGTGGAGACAATGCAGAGACTGTCTCTGAAATCTTGAAACAACGATGTTGGTAGTCCCTTCGTCATGATGTCGGCAAACTGAAGATGACTGGGCACATGCAGAACTCAAATATGATGGAGAGCCACCTTTTCGCGGACGAAATGTATATCTAGCTCGATATGTTTCGTTTGACGATGATGAACTGGATTCTGAGACAAATAAACTGACGATATGTTGTCGCAATAGATAACTGTGGCCTTTGGAAGATGAAAATGCAACTCGCCAAGTGATTGGCGAAGCCAACAGGCCTCGGCTGTAGCATTTGCCACTGCTCTATATTCCGCTTCAGCACTGGATCTGGAGACTGTGGTCTGCCTCTTTGATGACCAAGAGATTAGAGAGTCACCAAGAAATGTGCAGTAGCCAGAAGTTGATCTTCTAGTGTCCGGACATCCAGTCCAATCGGCGTAGGAATATATAGTCAAATCAAGTGAGCTAGACGAGCGAATGTGGAGTCCATAATCCAAGGTCCCTTTAATATAACACAGAATCCTCTTGGCCAGCACCCAATGACTACTTCTTGGAGCATGCATGTGAAGTGAAACTTGTTGAACCGCATATGCAATATCCGGTCTCGTGAGAGTCAAATATTGTAATGTCCCAACAAGGCTTCAATATGAGGATGCATCATCGATGGGAGAGCCGTCAGATGCAGATAATTTGGATTTGGTGTCGACAGGAGTCGAAATTGGCTTGCAATTACTCATTCCTGCATGGTCCAATATATCCTCAGCATATTTGGACTGGTCGAGCAGAAACCCGGATTCCTTCCTTTGCACACGTATCCCAAGAAAATGATGCAGAGAGCCAAGATCTTTTATAGCAAAAGCTTGACCAAGATGCTTGATAACTCGCTGTAAAATTATGGATGACAATGAGGTGATGATGATATCATCAACATATAACAGGAGCTATGTAAGATCTTGTCCATCCTTGAGCACAAATCGAGAGGAATCCGAGATAGTTTATCGAAACCCAAGTTGCGTCAGATTATTTGCAAAAGGTTTCAAACCAAGCCCGGGGAGCTTGTCGCAGACCATATAGTGATTTTGATAGTTGACAAACAAAGTCCGGATGATCTTTGTCAATAAATCCAACAGGTTGTAAGCAGAAAACCTTTTGATGTAAATGACCGTGAAGGAACACATTTTTAACATCTAGTTGATGAACTGACCATTTGTGAGAGGCTGCAATCTGTAGGACAGTACGAATCGTGGCAGGCTTCACCACCGGAGAGAAGGTTTGATCGAAATCTACCCCTGGTCGTTGAGTGAATCCAAGAACTACCCATCTGGCCTTCTGGCGTTGGAAGGAGCCTTCTGCATTGAATTTATTTTAAAAAATCCATTTGCCGCTAATGATATTAGCACCTGGAGGGCGAGGATCCAAAGTCCAGGTGCGATTATCATGAAGAGCTGATATTTCTTCGGTCATTGCCTTGAACCACTCAGGATCACGCAATGCTGCGCGGACGGACTGTGGTACAGAAGGCGCGATGGCAACAGCTGCATAGCGTGGATTTGGAACGCGAATACTATCACTACTACAATAAGCCTCATCACAGGCGGCTCCAAACCTATTATCACAGACGGCTTTTAAAACCGCCTGAAACGAAGAGTCTGTGATAATCCGCAATTTCACAGGCGGAGAAGTGAAACCGCCTGTGAAGACTAATTATCATAGGCGGTTCTTCACTAAGGATAGCCGCCTGTGAAGACCGATTATCATAGGCGGTTCTTTACTTAGGGTAGCCGTCTGTGAAAATACTTTATCACAGACGGGTCGTGCAGCCTATATAACCGTCTGTGATAAACGTCTTATCACAGACGGTTATTGAAGAATAACTAACCGTCTATGATAAGAAGTCTTCACAGACGGGTATTGAAGCATTACTAACCGTCTATGATAATTTGTATTCACAGGCGGATTTTGAAGCATAACTAACCGCCTATGATAATATGTCTTCACAGGCGGGTTTTGAAGCATAACTAACCGTCAATGATAATGTGTCTTTACAGACGGTTATTGAAGCATAACTAACCCGTCTATGATAATGGTGTTATCACAGACGGAGTTTACCTATATCAGCCGTCTATGAAGACCCTTTAACGCAGCCGGTTTCTACCATAACAGACACCGCCTGTGAAAATTAGGTTATCACAGATGTTTCTTTACTTGTATCTAGCCGCCTGTGATAATTGTTTTTCACAGTCATGCAGTACTACTGCTGTTATTTCTAATTTCCAGGTCAATTCAATATAATCACAGAACAAAAAACAACAATCATCACAGAACAAAAGACAACAATATTATCATCACAGAAGTCAATTTCACTAAAACAATATACATACACACAAGTTACAGATACAATTTCATCTCAAAGTTTACAAGTTTTCACTAAAAACTGTTTAGATTGGTATAGTCGCAAAGTTCTTGCACATCAGCTGCTGAACCTCTCTTATCAAAGAACTTCCCCGTTTTGTGCAAAATTTCGCGACGAATGAACTGACAGAGTTCAGAAGCAATCCTGTCGGCTCCTCCATCAGGAATACTTCTACAAACCGGCCATTCTTCGTTCAGATTCTTCTTGTGCTGCAATATAACACATAACAAGGTTTAGAATGTGTTGGTTTGAACAATCTCAAAGTATAGATCAAAGTGAGAGTATACAAGAATTTAGTAGGTATTTTTGGAGCAGTTGTACTATGAGCAATTGAATTTTGAAGTTGGAATCAAAATATGAAAATAATGTTTCTGGTAATATTGAACAGCAGAGAATATAAGCATTAAACTATGCTAGTTACAATGAAAATGAAACACAAAAGTAAGAAAATAAGGTATCGACATTAAGGATAACTTACATCCTCACGATTGACTCTATATACGGCGGCGGTCCGAAGATGCTCGCATACATAATACCCGCATAAGACACTCCCAGCAGGCTGCTTCGGACAAGCATAATACGTTTTAATGTCCAATGCATTCGTATTAGGAGGTCTCTGACCGCCAAGCTGTTCCGCGTAAAACCGCCAAGCGTTGTAATACAAGAAATGTCATATAAAACTTGTCAACACATTCTAAATGTGCGTAAATTAAAATTATTGAATAAACGTACTTTTTCAAAATGGAAAGGAAATCTTTGTAACGATCTGGTGGGTAATCGGCCGAGTCCAAGACTGTTGCCATTCCCTGTGTTGGCTTGATGAAGATCATTATGTAGTGATTACTGCAAACATACAAACACACGTGTTAACAATTACCAATAATTGCTATTTCAATGCCATGTGTCGAACTTACTCGAAGTGGTACGGAGCCTTTACGAGGTCCTGGCTGTCTCTGACAAAGTTAAACATCGCATGTCCTATGTAAGCTGCAACTTCTGCCTTTCTATCCTTCTTAAGTTTTGCAATTGCTCTTTCAAAATCTTTTTTTTTCATGTGTTTGTACTGGCTTGATTCTCGATTCGCCTGGACGTCGAATAGCGACTTTGCAATCCTAGTAGGGTCAAGGATACCTGTCTTGTGCGCCAACTTTTCATTATCCATGTATTGCATCCTATTGAAGAAGTCCAGAATTGTTATAATCTCATGAAATGCGTATGCGTGTAGTAAGAAAAGCAAATACAAAATATTAGAGCACTTACAAGCACCAGACGAGCAGCAGGTTGATTTCGAGCATGCCCCGATGGAAAAGGGAAAGCAGCTCGTCAAATAAAATGACTCGTTTATCTACTCCAGTGCTCCAGAATGCTTCTTTTGGAATACGAAATGTGACGCAATTAAGACCATATTTTGTGCTGGCAGTGATGTACCACTCATGCATTCTTCTGAGCGCGACAGGTTGTTTGCTAAGTTGTACGGATGTCATTAACGGCTTCCCATTCTTAAATTTAGGAGGAACATCCTCAAGCTTGTATATTGGAACTCCTGGTTTAACTAAAGCCGTCCGCCGATTATACATGACACCGTCTTCTTCCCACTCCTCGATATCTTCTAATGCTGGCTCATGAGAAGAACGAGATGCACTCGATTTTCTAATATTTTCCTTCATAGCTTCCAAATACTTTGTCACTTCTGATGAAGGTTTCTTATTTTCGTATGAGCTAACTTTGACAGGCACTGATGATCGAGGAGTAGTCGTCGGAAGTTGGACACTGGCTTGTTGTTGAACCTGTTGTTCAACTGATTGCTCTTTACTCCCAGCAGCTGGCTCTAGTACTACTTCAAGCTGTTGCTCAACTAGTTGCTCTTTACTAGCAACAGCTTGCTCTGGTACTGCTTGAAGTTGTTGTCCAACTTGTTGCTCTTGGATATCATCATCCTTGCTCGGACATAGGGGGAGTGGATCTTCCCAGACTGGGAGTGGATCTTCATGCACTTTCGCCTTAGAAGATGGGGTTGCGGTATTTGGAGATGCGACGGGGCTAGAAATTGGCTCATCGTCCAACACGATATCGCGTCGGTGCCAAAGGATTAATTGGTTGACAGCCTGCCCCAGATTCGCGATCCCCTCAGGTGTGACGTGGTCTATTTCATAATCTTCATAATCATTATCAATGATCTGAAGAACTTGCACCACAGAATAATACAACGGAAGTGGACTCCCGTTGAAGTCACGATCAGGCTTTGCCATA
Organism: Tuctoria greenei; assembly: GCA_036927565.1. Classification (NCBI taxonomy): domain Eukaryota; kingdom Viridiplantae; phylum Streptophyta; class Magnoliopsida; order Poales; family Poaceae; genus Tuctoria; species Tuctoria greenei. The sequence continues at coordinate 15,923,606 of JAYESD010000005.1, forward strand.
GCAGTGGCAACCTGTTTGGTTTTGTTCCCTGCTCTGCCTATCGGGACAAGAAGACGACAAGATTTGTCGTTAGCAATATCATCGACAGGGAACTTATGGGCTGACCCTGAGCCTGGCACGGAACCAACGCTGCTAGGGTAGGCAGTTGGAGATACTAATTGCTCCTTTTGCACCGGAACCATCATTGTACTCGGTGCCACTAATTGTGCCACTACTCGGACTGTATGGATTGTGTTCTGGTATATTGATGTATGGACTATATGGATTGTTTCCTTTTTGTTCCTATTATGTGACATGAATATGATGTTTAATTAACATATGCTATTGTAATATATATAAGATGCATCTGGGCCTTGTTTCCCGATATAACGGACTGGATCCCACCCAGACCTAGCCCATGCTGCTGGGCCTGTTTCCCCCTTTGACTCCGTCCGCCTCAAGACGTCGCCCGTCTCCTACATTAGTCGCCCTAATCATACTTGTTATGTCTCTGTAAATTCATTTTATAGAAGACCTTTAGAGAATATTTGTGGCCAAATTTTGTAAATCTGACAAAAAATTCTATTATTGAAGCATGGACCGTCGAGCGTGGATGTATAACATGCCAAGACCCGATCCTATGTACATTCGTAATGTTGCAAATTTTATTGAAGCATCCAAGAGACATGCGAAGTTGCAAAAGATAGATGACATATTATGTCCATGTATCGACTGCGAAAATAAGATTGCTTGGACGGATACTATAGTAATCCAATCTCATTTGGTGAAAAGAGGTTTCAAAAATAACTACACAATATGGACAGAGCATGGTGAGTTAGATACACATGATGTGGATAAAGATGATGAGAGAGGCTCAGATGATGATAATGTTCATATCGATGATGGTAGTGACAATCAAGCTGGTGATGATGATGATGAGTCCGATTGTGAGGAGATGTTGCGTCACATTGAACCATATGTACTGACTTCTATGGGAGCAAGCAAAGGTTTAAGTAAAATGGAGACATTGCAGAATGCGGCCACAGAGCTTTTATATGATGAATCAAACGGTTGTGATAAAGAGTTTACTACATTGCGTGCAGTCTTAGAACTACTAAAGTTGAAAGCTACGCACGGATGGTCCGATTGTAGTTTCTCTGATCTTTTGAATCTTCTGGCAGAAATTCTTCCAAATCCAAATAAACTGCCTAGAAGCACTTATAAAGCGAAGAAACTTCTTTGCCCGATGGTACTAGGTGTGACAAAAATACACGCTTGTGTGAACCATTGTATTCTGTATCGCAAAGAGCATGAGCTCGCAACTAGATGCCCCATTTGTGGTGTCAGTAGATATAAGAAGGACTACAATCACCAGTATGTTACCAACATGAAAAAGACTCAGAAGAATAAGAAGTTTATTATTGGTCCTGAAGGTGACGATGACGATACTTCTGGCGATGCAGACGGAAAGAATAAGAGAAAAATTCCTGCATTGGTGATGTGGTACCTTCCGGTAATTGATCGCTTGAAGCGTTTGTTCTCAAACCCTAGGGAGGCTGAACTTATGCGTTGGCATTCCGAGGAACGCAAGAAGAATGAAAAACATATACGACACCCTGGTGATGCAACGCAGTGGAAAAATTTTGATATTCAGTATCCAGAATTTGCGAAGGAAATTAGAAATGTGAGGTTTGCCTTGGGTACAGATGGAATGAATCCATTTGGTGAAAAAAGGAGCATACACAGCACATGGCCCGTGGTCTTAACTATGTACAACCTACCGACGTGGTTGTGTCACAAAAGGAAATATATCTTATTATCTGTTCTTATCCAAGGTCCGAAACAACCCGACATCGAAATTGATGTGTTCTTGGAACCTTTAATGGAAGATATGGCGAAATTGTGGAATGAAGGGGTACGTATCGACGGTTCTTGACAGATACACACAAGTATAGGAAGATGAAAGAACAATTTGATAACAAAATCGAAAAAGATACTGCACCGAAACCTTACAGTGGAAAACTTGTGTTTGAAATGGTCAAGAACATTCATATTGCTTTCGGTAAGGGAAAAAAGAGTAAAGGAATTAAGAGAAAGAAAAGTACATCTTCGGATGATACAACTGACATGGCTTTCAAGAAACAATCAATTTTTTTCAAGTATCTTCCGTATTGGAAGAATCTGGAATGTTGCCATAGTATTGATTTGATGCACGTTACAAAGAATGTATTTGACAGCATCATTGGGACCTTGCTGGACATGCCGAGGAAGACAAAGGATGGATTAAATTCACGTATGGACCTAGTAAATCTTGATTTGAGACCAGAGCTTCATCCAGTAGAAAAGGCGAACGGGAAGCATTACCTTCCCCCAGCCAGCTACAACTTGACGCTAGAAGAGAAAAAAGCAATTTGCGAATGCTTGCGTGGGATCAAAGTGCCCACAAGTTTCTCATCCAATATCCGCAAACTAGTCTCGATGAAAGACTTGTCTTTATTCGGTTATAATTCTCACGACTGTCACATGATGATGACAGTTTTCCTTGCCATTGCAATAAGAGTAATCAAACCTGAGCATATAAAAGTTGTCATCACACGTTTGTGTTACTTCTTCAATGCAGTATCGCAAAAGGTGATAGCACGTGAAGATTTAGACTATCTGAAAACATACATCGTCGAGACAATGTGCAAGCTTGAGATGTGTTTCCCACCATCCTTTTTTGATATGCAAGTACACCTAATCATACATCTTGTTGATCAGATAAAAGCATTGGGGCCACTATATTTACATCATATGTTTTCGTTGGAGAGATATTTAGGAGTATTAAAAGGTTATGTGCGGAACCGTGCTCACCCAGAGGGTTCAATTATGGAAGGATACACCACTGAAGAAGTGATTGAGGGTTGCGCTGATTACATCAAAGATGGAAAATCGATAGGTGTGCCTATACCGGTACATGAGGGTAGACTACGTGGGAGAGGCAAAGTGGGTAAGAAACTTTTATTGTTCAAGATTACAAGAATGTACACCGTGCACATTTTGGTGTACTACAACAGCTCGCAATAGCTGAGCCGTACATCGAGGAACACCAAATTGAGCTTCGTGATAAAAACCAAGACCGCAAAGAGGACTGGATCATGAAAGAGCACAGAAGATGTTTCACTGAATGGTTAATGGACAAAAATATATCATACGGAAACACTATAGAAGAGGCAACAATGAAAAAGTTAGCTTGTGGCCCATCTGCTTTGGTAACATCATGGCAAGCATATGACATCAATGGTTACACATTTTACACTAAAGAAAAAGACGGTAAGAGTGTTGCACAAAATAGTGGTGTTCGTATTGAGGCTTATGATTCACAATGGCAGAAGACCACATACTTCGGGTTCATAGAGGAAATATGGGAACTCGATTATGGCGAAAGAATGGTAATGCCCGTATTTAAGTGCCAATGGGTCAAACATCCTGATGGTTTGAAAGTGGACAATTACGGACTGACACTGGTAGACTTGAATAAAGTGGGTTACAAAGATGACCTGTGGGTTCTCGCCGATAATGTTGCACAAGTTTTTTATGTTCAAGATCCAGAAACTGAGAAGTTGCACGTAGTTGTTTCTGGAAAGCAAAATATTGTTGGGGTTGACAATGTGGGAGATAATGAAGAGGAATATAATCAGTATGAAGAGATGTACCTTTTCACCGAACCAGAAAACATCAAGCGCGTAGAGAGAAGCATTAAAAAGAATTTGAAACCCTATATGCGAGAAGATGTCAATGCTGGAAAAAATGTATATAGCAATGCGAGATGATATATATTGTATATATTTGTATCTTCTGAAATCAACTTAGAACAATGTTGGTATATGGATTGTGTCCTTTTGCATTTGTGTACATATGCGTTTGGACTCAATGATTTGGAAGTTTGGAAGTTTGGTCTTTCTTCAGATAATGATGTCTCGGGCGTGTAGCCGATTGAAGGAGGAGCGCTTGGCGTGGCGCAAGAACCATCCCCATGTATGTACATATGGCACACCAGTCACATGGTTGTATATACATATGTATCTGTAATGGACTGATGAACTTAACTGTAGTTTTTTTTCCGTGTTGTTTGTTTTTGGTATTTTCAATTTCTCCGCGTAGGGTTTCTCTGCGAAGCCTGAATCGGGAGATTTATTGAAGTGGCAGTGCATCGTCCCCGGTAAAGAAGGGGTAAGTCATGAAGAACAAGCACAATATGAGTTTAACTATCGTCCTCCTATTAATAAATTTCTTTTGCAGACTGAATGGGAAGATGGTTACTACCCCCTGACAATCTCCTTCTCTGAGGACTATCCCTTGGTGCCTCCAAGATGCTCCTTTCCAATTGGGTTCTTCCACCCAAATGTCCATCGTTCGGGAGCACTCTGCATCGGGATTCTTGATCAAGAGACTGTAAGATAGACCTATTTTGTTCATGTAATTATTACTTATAATTTTTGTCGAACTTATTTGAACTGGTTTCTTATATTGCTTAAATTATATTTCGTAGGGGTGGTGCAGTGCTTTTACAATCAAAACTATACTACTTGAAGTTCAGCGTTTGCTGCATCAGCCAAATGTGCCTGATGTTGAAAATGATTGCTATAATCTACTTATCAAGGTTAGATGACACTTTGACTTAGTGACCAATGTAGGTTATTCATTCCTCCTTCGACATTTGTTAATTTAAATAATGTCAATATTTTCAGGATCCAGCGGAATATAAGAGACGTGTTCGGGAGCAAGCAGGACGGTACAATTTAGATTGATCGATGGGAGCTTCATCGTCGATCTACAATGAATGTAGCATGATTTTTGTTCAGTGTGTAAAGAAATTATCTTTGAACAATTGTAAAGCCTCTAATGGTGTATTATCACAATTAAGCCAGCCTCACTGGTGATCGAGCATTTCCTATAATGCATTACTGTACTAGTATCCGCTAGCTCATCTGTGTTTTTTTCCTGATACAATTTTTGCCTGCACGACTACATGCGGCTGTGATATATAATTGCAACTACATCCCTGTAATTTCAATGAAAACCGCTTATGATAATTAAACAATGACCGCCACTGAAAATACATGATCTTCTTAGGCCGTTGTTAATCAAGAACCGGCTATGAAGTTCATTGCATTACAGACGTTTATTAATTAAGAACCGCCAACGAAGATCATGTATTTACTCAGACGGTTGTTCCTTAAAATCCATCTGTGAAGTTCATTGCATTACAGACGGTTATTAATCAAGAACCGCCAACGAAGATCATGTATTTACCCAGACGGTTGTTTCTTAAAATCTGTCTCTGAAGTTCATGGCATTGCAGGCGGTTAATAATTAATAACCGTCTGTGAAGATCATGTATTTACCCAGACGGTTGTTTCTTAAAATCCGTCTGTGAAGTTCGTTGCATTACAGGCAGTTCTTAATTAAGAACCGATTCTGAAGATCATGTATTTACCCAGACGGTTGTTCTTTAAAATCCGCCTGTGTTGTTCTTTCATCACAGACGGTTATTATATCATTCGTCATCACAGTCGCATATTTTTAAGGACCGCCTGTGTTTGAAAAATTGAGGCGCCTGTAAAAATGCTTTTTGTAGTAGTGTATCCCTAGCACTCGTTACCATCGGATGACGTTCATAAGAGGGAGAAGAACGTCGATTTGGTGCATCAGATCCATGATGCGTAGAAGATCCACTCTGCGGTGCTATGTCTTGGGAAGTGGTTGATAGTGGACCCATGATATCAGCTTCGGGAGGAACAGCCGCAGCAGGGGGCACCCGCATTGATTCCGGAGCAGATCCTGATGAGTCTTGGATTTCAGCATTGGCAGAGGAAGCTGCGGAATCGGTTGGTGGGGACCGTTGTCCAGGAGGATCTGATGCCAAAGAACATGCCAGTATCATTGGCTTATGATTTTGCAATGATTGTCGATCTTGAGATGGAAGAAACACCGGATAGCTGCTTGAAAAATAAGGCCAAGTAGTGGGAGTTGTCGTGACAGTCCCAGATTGTGTCTTGAAGGGAAAGCAATTCTCATCAAAGACCACATGTCTAGATGTTATGATGCGGCGAGTGATGGGATTATAACATCTATAGCCTTTTGATTCCGCTGGATAGCTATGCAAGCCTCAGATCTTGGTGCCAATTTGTGTGGGGCAGTAGAAGACATATTGGGGTAACAGAGACAACCAAATGTCCGTAAGTGATCATATGACGGTGCATGTCCAAACAGCACCTGATGAGGTGTGATATTGTTTCGCAGATCATATGACGGTGCATGTCCAAACAGCACCTGATGAGGTGTGATATTGTTTCGCACCCGACATGGCCGTATATTTAGTAAATAAGTAGCTGTAGAAACGGCATCAGGCCAAAATGTCAATGGTGCACCAGCATGAAGCAGAAGTGTGCGCAAACTATCATTCAATTTATGTAGTATGTGCTCAGCCCGACCATTTTGTGGCTACGTGTGAGGACAAGTGAGTCGGAAACACATTCCATGATGAGTGAGAAAGAAATGACCGCATAGCATGATTATCAAACTCCTTGCCATTATCCGTCTGAAGACACATGATGGGGCGCTGAAATTGAGTCATGACAAAGGCATGAAATGAAATAAAAGTCGCCAATACATCAGATTTATGCCGTAGAGGAAACATCCACACATAGTGGGTGAAATCATCAAGAATAATCAAATAAAACTTGTATCCTAAATTGTTGATTATTGGAGATGTCCATACATCACAATGGGAATAATTGAAAGGGAAATAATGAAATATTCTTTGATGATGTAAAAGGCAAGCACACATGCTTACCTCTTTTACAAGCATCACAGGTATGAAGATCTGACTTGGCACAAGTGAAGTCGAAAGTACGAAGAATACTTTGTAGCTGAGTATTTCCGGGGTGACCCAACCTCGCGTGCCAAAGATCTTTGTTCTGATCGGTGAAGAAGGACTGATGCACTTTATTTGGCTGTGGAAGAGTGTAGAGATCTCCAGAAGAATCATAGCGGAAAAGAATCGTCCCCATGCGAAAATCCTTTATAGAGAAGCCAAAAGGATCAAAAGTTACAGCAACGGAATTATCCCTTGTAAGAGCTCGAACAGAAATTAAATTCTTAATCAAGTTTGGAGAAATAAGAACATTTTTTAGTCGAATATTTGATCCAGGCAGTGTTGACTGACCAATCTGATGTACCGGCATTTGAGTTCCATTACCAACAACAATACTAGAGGAATTAATAGATGGTGATAGAGAGGAAACAATACCCGGATCATGTGCCATATGAGAGGTGGCGCCAGTGTCCATCACCCATGTAAGACCTATGTGTGCTGAATACATTGGCTTGTAGTGAATACACTTGGCTTTGATGATAAAAGTTTTAAATATCACCAAAACACCTTTTTATCAAGGTCCGACTCTAGCTCCGAGCTACAGCAAGGTCCGATGGTAGGTCCGACTTATTTTGGGTAGCTCCGGCTATGTTCGAAGCTAGGTCCGACTTCTTGGTAAAGGTCTGACTAGCTTTGGTTAGCTCCGGTGAGCTCTATCTTTAGCTCCGGCATGTCTTTGTTAGCTCCGGCATGTCCTTGATAGCCCCGGCATATATTTGATAGCTCCGGCATGCTTTTGCTAAGCTCCGACTTACTTTGTTCTAGCTCCGGTTTTGGGTTGACTAGTTCCGCACTAGTTTTGGTAAGCTCCGGCGCTAGGTTCTACTAGCTTTTGATAGCTCCGGCTCAAGCTCCGGGTTGCTCTGGCAAGGTCCGGAACTTGACCGCAGTGTTTCTGCTTTTCATTTGCAATGTTTCGTACTTGCTTTACATTGTTGGAAAGATTGCTTAGTATTCATTTGCTAAGTTTTTGGTGCGTTTTGGATGATATGGTTGATATCGTTTCTACTATGGATTTGCAACATGCTTATGTGAGGTTCTCACGTAAGGTGTTGTGTTCGGAACTAACTTGAGTCAAGTCGAGGACTTGGGCTCGTATGGATTGTTTGTTTGTTCATGTGCAGGTGTTGCTTGAGTTCAAGTCATGGCTGGTGACAGGATCCATTGGACTAGTCTCAGGAGGAGATGAGGTTCCAACAACCAAGTTCGGGAGGAACTGTGGTTGAGCGGGTCAGGAGGTTGCGCAGGATGATTGAATCAAGGGCAGTGCATATGAAGGTCGAAGGAAGGTGTTCGCACGTATGCACGCGGTGCATGACGTGGCAATATGCTTCTAGAGACAGATTATGGAAGGAAGATCTGATAGGAAGGATCGGATCATATCGGTTGAAGACTTAGGCTGCTAGCTGAGTCGGTTATGGCTCGGTATGGAAATATCGAGTTGGTTATGTTAGGATTTCGTGTGAGTCACGAATTTGAGTTGTTTAGGAATGTGGGATACGTTCCTAAGGTGTTTGGAAGTCTTAAGATTGCTTCTATCTGCGTATAGAAGAGTCCTAAGCAGTTATGGAAAGTTCCAATTGTGATCGGATTAGGATTGGAGTCCTAGTTGAGATTGGGATGGCCTAAGGGCTGGTTATATAAGCGAGGGAAGGCCAAAGCTCAAGGTAGACGACTTTGGGGCTGTTCCTCTTGTGTTCTATTGAATAAAATTCGTAGTTTGAAGGAACTTTTGTGCCTTGTTCGTCCGACTTGTTCCAGACAAGTTTTACTCGTCGAGTTTCTGGACAGCACTACCTTTCGTCGGTGGTTTTATCATAACTCGAGTTTTACTGATCCAATCCACGTGATTCTTTTTGGGTTGTCTTAAAAACTTGATTATCTATCATCTGTAAAAATTTCACGGTCATTGGATTTGTGGTTTTTGATCTACACGAGTTTCTTTGCAGCATTCCAGAAACTGTTTTTCTCGGGTAGGTCAGATTGACCAGTGTTTGATCTTTTGATCATAACTTGAGTTGTTCTCGACGGATTTGAGTAATTCTTTTTGTGTTGTCTTCGTGACTTGATTCTCTCTGATATCTATCACTTTTATCACGATGAAACACGTTTAGAGTAGTCTCATACATGATTTCTTTAACAGATCGTTTTTCTACCGAAGGGATTAGGGTTTTATTGTTTCCGCTGCGTAAGATTTTTAAATCTACCATTCACCCCCCCCTCTGGTAGCTTTTCACGTGCTCTTCGATCCTACAACCCAGTCACCATTGCCATTATAACGAGAGTGTAACATCCATATTTCATGTAAAAAAAATTGATCAAAATATAGTGCTTTGTGTGTTGCATTTTTGTGTGAATTTTTGAAGTTCAAACGAGTAGAAACCGTTGAAATTTAATTTGAATTCAAATCAAAGGAAAAGGAAACAGAAAAGAAAAAGAAAAAGGAAATAAAAAGGAAAACCCCCGCGTGGGCCAAATCCCACCCCGGCCCAATTTACCCTCCCCTCTCCCGCGGCCCAACCCCTCCCCACTCCCTCTCTCCCTCTCTCTGCCAGGCGGGGCCCGCCTGTCATCCCTCCCAGGGAGCAACCGCCTCCCTTTCCTTCCCGCATCGCGCCGCGCCCGCACCGCGCATACCCCCTCCAACTGCCTCGCCCCACGCCGATTTCCCCCGGGGAAACTGCCCCACGAACGCGCCCTCAACCGCCGCCGCTCCCCTCCGCTATAAATTCCCCCTCTCCGCCACTCTCTCACCCTCTCGGCGCCTAACCCTAACTCCACCAATGTTAAGGTCTAATCTTTGTGATTTGCACGTGGTTTTTGACTAATCATCATGGAGAAGTACTCCGCCAAACCTTGTGTGTTTGCTGGTATTGATTTTTAGGTTTGGAAGGCACGCATGGAGGCTTTCATCCAGGCACAAGGCTTTGCAATATGGGAGAAAGTATACAAGCCTTACGAAGTGCCACCCAATGATCAAGTCACGGCCACAAACCTACGGGACGTCGATAACAACAACAAAGCCCGAAACTTGATCATCCAAGGACTCACTCAAAGCGACTTTGATCGTGTCGCACACCTCCGGTCAGCATACGATGTTTGGAGAGCTCTCTGTGATTATCATGAAGGCTCCAACACAATCAAGGAGGTAAAACAAGATATGTTCAAAAAGGAATATATGCGTTTTGAGATGCAACCAGGTGAGTCTATCGATGACCTCTTTGCTCGTTTCAATAAAATTCTCAGCAACTTACGTAGTGTCAATGTTAATTTTTCTGATGCTGAGAATGCTAGACAACTTCTTAGTGCATTAGACATGTCAGTTTGGGAGATGAAAGTAACATCTATTCGTGAATCAACTGTCATGAGTTCTCTTACATTAGATGTACTTTATTCTAAACTAAAGACTCATGAAATTGACATACTAGCACGTAAGAACCCAAACAAGTCTATTGCATTTGTCTCACAACGAGATATGTCTAGCTCCGTCCAATCATCATCTTGCAATACTCTTGCTTTGTTGTCCTCACTAACCCTGGAGCAGATCGAAGAATTTCCAGAAGAGGAGTTGGCACTCATCTCTACTAGATTCTCAAAAGCATTGCAAAATGTGAGAACTAGAAGGAGAGGAAGCTCCGGACCTCAACGCTGTTTTGAATGTGGTAAGACAGGACACTTTCGTACAGAATACCCTAACCTTTCAGGTCCGACCACCCGGGAAGAAAAACAAAGCAAGGTCCGGACCTCCTCTGGAAATTCCAACAAAAAGAAAAAGAAGGGTACCATAGGACGCAAGATGATCAACAGCTTCATCACCGCACTTCAAGAGCTCAGTTCAAGTGACATTGATTTTGAAAGTGATGAAGAAAATGATGACCTGGCCAACATATGCTTCATGGCGGGCAAAGCAAGATCAAGATCAAGTCAGGAGGATGCAGAACACAGCAGTGAAGACGATGAGGTATGTTCTACCTGCAATGAAATGTGTGATGCTATTTCTCGTGCAACTATTATTGTCAAGAAAAAGGACAAAAAGCTTAGGGATAATGCTACTCAAATTGAATCACTAGAATCTGAAATTAACCGCTTAAAAACTTTGATTCTTAGTGATGATTCATGTCCCTCATGTGACTTAATCTATGAACAATTGTCCTCCCTAAGAAGTGCACATTCCTCCACTCTAGACAGACTTGATGAAGAAATTGAAAAGAACAAAAAGCTTGCTGCACTTAGTGATAAAAACTTAAAAGATGCTTCTTGTTCTACATATAATTTGCATTGTTCTGCATGTGAAAATCTTGATAAGAAACTAAAAGATGCAATGAATGAAATTTCCATTCTGAACAATGCTTTACGATCTCATGAAGTTAAAAATTGTTCCAATTGCAAACTAAAAGGAAAAACTTAATGTGCAAACTGCCTAGACTTGTCTAAGAAACTTGATGACATGAATAGAACACTAGGTCGGTTTTGTAATGGGAATAAGAATCTAAACTTGCTGCTAAATTCTTCCAAGTCTTGCAAAGATAAAACTGGTTTAGGTTTTGATTCTCATGTTCATGCTAAGGCACATCCACCTAAAATTGTAAAGTCATTAGGAAGGGATTTGATTCAAACAGTTCCTAAACAAAAAGAAGTGGTTTTCAAATCTGCAGGAGTGCTGCCTCAATCGGTTTCAAATAAAAATATTGCTTGCTCATCTAGACATGAACACAAAGTTAAATTTCATTGTACCTTCTATGGTAGAGATGGTCATGTCTTAGATTTTTGTTGTAGACTAGCTAAACAACAGAAAAAGGATAGAAAAATTGCTAGATCTTATAACTTTCATGCAATTAGAAAAACACAACCTGCCTTAGTGAGTCAGAAATTTGAAAAGGTAGCTTCCGGACCTTCTGGTAAGAAATCTGCAAAAGCAGCTCCGGTAGTTCTGATAGCTCCGAGAGCTCCCGGATCTTCTGTTTTTCCCACCGGAGCTTCAGTTTTTGCCTCCGGACCTTCTGCTTTCACCTCTGGAGCTACTGGTTTTCACTCTAAACAAGTAACAACTTCTAAATCAACTGTTAAGAACAGAAAACCTCAATCTTTGACTCATAAACCTGCTGTCTTATCTCAGCTTTCGCGTGTTTTTCCTACTGCACGCCGTGTGACTCAGTACTGGATACCTAAATGCCTTTTGACTAACCCTAGTATTGAGTCATCGACGTATTGTGCTTCTATGTAGGTTACACGTTTGAGGAAGGAGAACATTTGGATTGTGGATTCAGGTTGCTCACGCCACATGACTAGTAACAAAGATTGGTTCTCCTCCCTCTCTTTTGTGTCACGTGTAGAAAATGTTACTTTTGCCGATAATTCTTCAACTCCTATAATTGCTAAGGGTTCGGTTAGAGTAAATGACCACTACACTTTGAAAAATGTGGCACTTGTCAAAAATTTGAAATACAACTTGCTCTCTGTTGCACAATTGCTAGATGAAAATTTAGAAATTATTTTCAATAAAAACTGCTGCAAAGTTGTAGATTCAAATAGTGAGCTTATTTTTAACATGTCTCGGTTTGGAAGAGTTTTTAAAGCTGATTTTGATATGTCTTCCTCTAAGCATAGGTGTCTAGTTGCTAATGTTTCAAAGGACTTATATTTTTGGCATCGTAGACTTGGTCACGTAGGCTTTGATCACCTAACGCGTGTTAGTGCTCTTGATCGCATACGTGGGCTGCCTAAGCTTAAAAGGGACAAAGAAATTGTGTGCTCTTCTTGTAGACATGCTAAGATGGTTGCAGGTTCACATACTCCTCTCACAATGATCATGACAATTGAACCATGTCAACTTTGCACCTTGACACCGTAGGACCTTCACGTGTTCAATCATTCGGAGGTAAATGGTATGTTCTTGTGATTGTTGATGATTATTGTAGATACTCTTTGGTTTACTTTATGGCATCTAAGAATGAAGCTTTTAGTCACTTTAGAACTTTATTTCTTAGATTATCAATTGATCACCCAGGATCTTTAAAGGCAATTAGAAGTGATAACGGAACTGAATTTAAAAATCAATCTTTTGATCACTTTTGTGCTGAAAATGGAATAGATCATCAACTTTCTTCACCATATGTACCTCAACAAAACGGTGTTGTAGAAAGAAAGAACAGAACCTTAGTTGAGATGGCTAGGACTATGCTTGATGAATATCAAACTCCTAGGAAATTTTGGGCTGATGCATTAGCAACTGCTTGTTATGTCTCAAATCGTGTTTTCTTGCGTGCTAAGCTAGGTAAAACACCATATGAGCTCCGGTTTGGACATAGGCCTAGTGTTACACACTTTCGGGTCTTTGGTTGCAAATGCTTTGTTAAGAAACATGGTAATCTTGATAAATTTGAACCTAGATCTATTGATGGCATGTTTCTTGGTTATCCATCTCATACTAGAGGCTACCGTGTGTTTTTACTTGACACTAACAAAATTGTGGAGACTTGTGAAGTGTCTTTTGATGAAGCTAGCCCAGGTACTAGCTCTGGTGTTGCAGGACCAGATCCGTATCCTCAGGGGGAGGGTATTTTTGAAGATGAAGAAGAGCCGGTGATACTGCCTGGTAGTTCCGAAGCTGACATGTGTCCAGCTCCGGACATTGAACAAGCTCCGGCTATCATCTCTGCTGGTCCTGATCATCCACAAGTCACAAGATCATCAATCTACAATGAACCTAATGAAGAAGAAGCTTGTGAGACATCTGTTCCCCTACGTTTTTACAAAGATCATCCCCCACAACAGATGATTGGAAGCTTGCACGAACGAGTCACACGGTCCAACAATGATGAGTTCCGAATTTGAAATGAGTATGATGGGTGAACTCACTTACTTTTTGGGGCTGCAAATCAAGCAAACCAAGGAGGGTACCTTTGTGCATCAAACAAAGTATACCAAAGATCTCCTAAGGCGCTTCAACATGGACAAAAGCAAGCCTCTTCGGACACCAATGGGAACAGCAACAACACTTGAACTTGATGAAGATGGTGAATCCGTGGATCAAAAAGAATATAGAAGCATGATCGGATCACTTTTGTATCTCACGACATCAAGACCGGACATACAATTCAGCGTATGTCTTTGTGCACGGTTTCAAGCTTTCCCACGTGTTTCACATCGTCAAGCCGTCAAAAGAATTCTCAGGTACTTACATGGAACTCAAGAATTTGGCATTTTTCTTCCTTCTTCCTCAACCGTTACCTTGAAAGCTTTTTCGGATGCTGATTTTGGGGGTTGTAGGATTGATAGGAAAAGTACTTCCGGTGCTTGTCATTTTCTTGGTAATTCTCTTGTTGCTTGGTCCTCTAGAAAACAAAATTCAGTTGCACAATCCACAGCCGAATCTGAATATATAGCTGCTGCTAGTGCTTGCTCACAAATTCTTTGGATTGTTCAAACACTTAAGGACTATGGGGTTGATCTAGATAGTGTTCCACTGTTTTGTGATAACACTAGTGCTATTTGTATTGCCAAAAACCCCGTGCAACATTCTAGAACTAAGCACATTGATATTAGGTATCACTTTCTCAGAGATAACGTTGAAAAGGAAAACATTGTGCTGCACCATGAAGATACCGAACAACAATTGGCTGACATTTTTACAAAACCTTTAGATTTCACTCGTTTTTGTTACATTCGTAGTGAAATAGGGGTTATGCACCCTCATGGCTTAAATTGAGGGGGAGTTTTTGAAACTTGGGAAGTGTATGTGTGAATCTGAAATTAAAATAATATGAGCAAAGTATTTCATACATATATGACTTTGTGATTCCTTTTACATGCTAAAAGTTCTTACTACATTACTCGTGTTATACATTTTGTAGTTTTTGCCATGTCTAGTAATTGGAATAATTACTTACACTAAATCTGGTCATGGTCGAACTTTCTTGCTGTTTTGAACTTGTTGCATGCTCACAAATGCTTTTAATCATTAAGAATTTATCAAGTAATCAACTCACATGTTGAGTTTTTATGAACAAATATAAATTGAGAAAAGATCAAGAGAATATGCATGCATCACACTTCTTCTTTTGAGATGGCTTGTCATTGCACTTAGATATGAACTTGGAAGAAGTTGTGTATGACTAAAACCATGTCCTTAAGTTTCTGATTGTGAAATGACATAGGCTTGGCTTGGTTGGTTAGAATAAGGCAGATGCGCATATAATCTCTTGCAAATATCATATGATCTAAATTTATGCTTTGAAAAATAATAAAATGCAGCAACTAGTGTCATGCTTTCAGGTTTTTAAATAGTTAAGTTTGTGAGATCATGACTTGCTTAAATTGAAAAATTACATTTGATCTCTAGCATGGCTTACACTACCTTATGTATTTCATTGATGTGATAATGTAAGGTACTTGATAGTATGACTTGGATGAGCTTTGTTTATCTGTATATATTATAATATGCTCATAACAACTAAAGTTGGAGAGATAATTTGTTTATATGCTCATGACTTGCTGAATACATTGTCAAAGGGGGAGAGATAAGCATGAAAAGAAAGGAGAGATTTTCATATAATAAAGGGGGAGAGATTTTCATTTTCTTTTCTTTTTACTTTTGATTTACAAAGGGGGGGAAATTGTTTTTCAAAACTTTTATGTGAATAAGCCAATGTTTGGATTTTAAATGGTGTTGCCAATGCATTCATCGAGGGGGAGATTGTAAGACCTATGTGTGCTGAATACATTGCCTTGTAGTGAATACACTTGGCTTTGATGATAAAAGTTTTAAATATCACCAAAACACCTTTTTATCAAGGTCCGACTCTAGCTCCGAGCTACAGCAAGGTCCGACGGTAGGTCCGACTTGTTTTGGGTAGCTCCGGCTATGTTCGAAGCTAGGTCCGACTTCTTGGTAAAGGTCCAACTAGCTTTGGTTAGCTCCGGTGAGCTCTATCTTTAGCTCCGGCATGTCTTTGTTAGCTCCGGCATGTCCTTGATAGCTCCGGCATATATTTGATAGCTCCGGCATGCTTTTGCTAAGCTCCGACTTACTTTGTTCTAGATCCGGTTTTGGGTTGACTAGTTCCACACTAGTTTTGGTAAGCTCCGGCGCTAGGTTCTACTAGCTTTTGATAGCTCCGGCTCAAGCTCCGGGTTGCTCTGGCAAGGTCCGGAACTTGACCACAGTGTTTCTGCTTTTCATTTGCAATGTTCCGTACTTGCTTTACATTGTTGGAAAGATTGCTTAGTATTCATTTGCTAAGTTTTTGGTGCGTTTTGGATGATATGGTTGATATCGTTTCTACTATGGATTTGCAACATGCTTATGTGAGGTTCTCATGTAAGGTGTTATGTTCGGAACTAACTTGAGTCAAGTCGAGGACTTGGGCTCGTATGGATTGTTTGTTTGTTCATGTGCAGGTGTTGCTTGAGTTCAAGTCATGGCTGGTGACAGGATCCATTGGACTAGTCTCAGGAGGAGATGAGGTTCCAACAACCAAGTTCGGGAGGAACTGTGGTTGAGCGGATCAGGAGGTTGCGCAGGATGATTGAATCAAGGGCAGTGCATATGAAGGTCGAAGGAAGGTGTTCGCACGTATGCATGCGGTGCATGACGTGGCAATATGCTTCTAGAGACAGATTATGGAAGGAAGATCTGATCGGAAGGATCGGATCGTATCGGTTGAAGACTTAGGCTGCTAGCTGAGTCGGTTATGGCTCGGTATGGAAATATCGAGTTGGTTATGTTAGGATTTCGTATGAGTCACGAATTTGAGTTGTTTAGGAATGTGGGATACGTTCCTAAGGTGTTTGGAAGTCTTAAGATTGCTTCTATCTGCGTATAGAAGAGTCCTAAGCAGTTATGGAAAGTTCCAATTGTGATCGGATTAGGATTGGAGTCCTAGTTGAGATTGGGATGGCCTAAGGGCTGGTTATATAAGCGAGGGAAGGCCAAAGCTCGAGGTAGACGACTTTGGGGCTGTTACTCTTGTGTTCTATTGAATAAAATTCGTAGTTTTAAGGAACTTTTGTGCCTTGTTCGTCCGACTTGTTCCAGACAAGTTTTACTCGTCGAGTTTCTGGACAGCACTACCTTTCGTCGGTGTTTTTATCATAACTCGAGTTTTACTGATCCAATCGACGTGATTCTTTTTGGGTTGTCTTCAAAACTTGATTATCTATCATATGTAAAAATTTCACGGTCATTGGATTTGTGGTTTTTAATCTACACGAGTTTCTTTGCAGTATTCCAGAAACTGTTTTTCTCGGGTAGGTCAGATTGACCAGTGTTTGATCTTTTGATCATAACTTGAGTTGTTCTCGACAGATTTGAGTAATTCTTTTTGTGTTGTCTTCGTGACTTGATTCTCTCTGATATCTATCACTTTTGTCACGATGAAACACGTTTAGATTAGTCTCATACACGATTTCTTTAACAGATCGTTTTTCTACCGAAGGGATTAGGGTTTTATTGTTTCCGCTGCGTAAGATTTTTAAATCTACCATTCACCCCCCTCTGGTAGCTTTTCACGTGCTCTTCGATCCTACAACCCAGTCACCATTGCCATTATAACGAGAGTGTAACATCCATATTTCATGTAAAAAAAATTGATCAAAATATGGTGCTTTGTGTGTTGCATTTTTGTGTGAATTTTTGACGTTCAAACGAGTAGAAACTGTTGAAATTTAAATTTGAATTCAAATCAAAGTAAAAGGAAACAGAAAAGAAAAAGGAAATAAAAAGGAAAACCCCCGCGTGGGCCAAATCCCACCCCGGCCCAATTTACCCTCCCCTCTCCCGCGGCCCAACCCCTCCCCACTCCCTCTCTCCCTCTCTCTGCCAGGCGGGGCCCACCTGTCATCCCTCCCAGGGAGCAACCGCCTCCCTTTCCTTCCCGCGTCGCGCCGCGCCCGCACCACGCATACCCCCTCCAACTGCCTCGCCCCACGCCGATTTCCCCCGAGGAAACTGCCCCACGAACGCGCCCTCAACCGCCGCCGCTCCCCTCCGCTATAAATTCCCCCTCTCCACCACTCTCTCACCCTCTCGGCGCCTAACCCTAACTCCACCGACGTTAAGGTCTGTCCCTCGTGTTCCCGACACATCGACGGCTACTTCACTCTCCCCTCCACCCTAACCTCTTCGCCGTGTCGTCAGGAGCCCACCGAACAAGGTTGCGCAGAGAGATCGCCGAGGTTTCGCTAGAGTCGACGAGTGCTGACGCCAACCGCCGCCACCTCTCGTCGCCGACTACTCTCCGGCCAATTTCGGACCTCGCGCCCCCCTAGGTATGCTCCCCATCCTCTCTTCTCTCATTTAGTGCAAAATACGCTTAGAATTAGAGGCGTTTTCGCCGTTTTGGCCGCCTCCGGCGAGCTCGCCGTCGCGGGCGTCTAGCGCCGCCGCGCCGTGCGCCGCCGACGTCGCCAGAGGCGACGTGGCTCAACCTCAGCCCTCGGTTGGGGGTCAACGGCTGAGATTATAACATCGTAACGGTTCGGCATTTTAAATCCCGCGCGTTCGTTTTAAGATCAACGGCCCAAATTCAATTTTGTTTTCCCGCCGTCGCTTTTACACTGCAGCCCCTGGAAACTCACCAGCTACCCCCTGGACTTTGCTGGAATTCAAGTCTAGCCCCTGAATTTAGGAAACTAGCCCCTGGACTCTCTGGAATTGTATTTAATCAGTTAAATAGTCAATTTAACCCTTGGAAACTTATAGAATTGTGAATTTAACCCCTGTACAGTGTAGGAAACTTATTATTCAGTCTCTGGACTTTTATTTAATTGCTGAATATTGTTTTTAGGGGTATTTAATGTGTAGAAAATAGATAAAAATGGTGAATAAATATAAAAAAGTAGAAAAATTTGTATAAAATGTTTTTATGCTGTACTTAATTTGTAGAGTTCAAATAAAATATATTTTGACCCTGGAAAATTTATTAAAAATGTTTAAAATACATTTTGGCCATAGAAAATTCAATAAAAATGATTTTGGGCCATAAATAAATCCTAAAAATGTGAGAAAAAAATATAAAATGCATATTTTGGCTATGTAAAATAATGAATACCTCGTAGGGATGCATTAGTATAGAGTTTGTATGCCTACGTGTATGTTTGATGCCATGTGTTGTGTGCTCTTTACTTATTTTAGCTTTTATTTCTCATTGCCATGCTTGGGCAATATATTTAGAGTCGTGCTACGACCCCAATTTCAATCTCCAAGACCAAGACTTCACCAACAACCAAATCTTCGATGAAGGCAAGTGCCCTTGACCATCTTGTACCAATTTTAGGATTTCAGATAGTTGCATGCTAATTAAATTGATGTCCTATTTCATGTTTCATGCCTTGTTCCATATAATTCCTTGTCACCTGATGTGGGTTGGGAAGTAGATAGGTAATTAATTATGCTTAGCCATGCTTAGACATTGGAATGGGTTTTCATACAATTGTGACATGTTAAACTATTTGATTACTTTAATTGTGGTGGATACACAATAGTAGTGGATAGGAATATGGTGGTTGGATAGATTTGGTATGGTGCAGTTTGCACGAGACCCGGGATTGGGTTTGATACCACTGGATTCTAAGGACCGGTTTATGGAGGAAGCCACTAAGCTCTATAGTACCACCACGAGACTGAGATGGGGCAGCTTGGTCAATTAATAGGTTTCTCCCGATGAAATACTAGTAGTTGGATGGTGCGGGGAATGATGCAGGGGTACTGCTCTGGGAACCGCAAGGCTCAAGAGGGGGCTCTGAGGCGGAGGGTTACTCCGAGAATCCTCAGTGGTGGAAACCTTAGAGGGCTAGCACTAGTCGAGAGTACCTTTGTAAAGACCATGTTGTGATCTCCTGGCCTCACACCAAAGGAAGTGTGTAATGTGGTTAGCTACCACGGGCATTCAGAGAGGTTCACTTAGTCCACCTGTCAACAGGGGATGAAATCACTACTTGTGGGGAAAGGGTACACTCTCTGCAGAGATTTGGTAAAACTGTCATGACAGCCGTGCTCACGGACAAGAGCGGCTTGGGGCCAGTTCATAATTAGCTTATGTTTGGGAAATGGTGGTTATTTATGATTCAAGTTACATTCATTATCTTTAATTATGTTTTGAATACTACTTCTTGAATTATGATATTGATAATTGAAAGCTAAGGTTAGGTTCTAAGCATAGTGCTTAAGCCATAATTGGCCTTCCCTTGCTTTAGCCAATCATGTCATCTCTTCCCGCACTTGCTGATTACTCTATGTACTCAAGCGTTTACTTTTCCATTAGATTATGAAGAAGAGGCAGCACTAGAAGACTTCTTCGTCAACCCGGAAGACTTGGGCTAGGCTGGCGATCCTTCGCGCGACTGCCTGTGGAGACGGAGCCATTCTCATCTATCTAGCTTTCTGCTGTAGTTATATATTTGTGAACTTTTAGATATTGTAAATAGGTTGTGGTGTGTATTTGTAGACCTTCGGGTCGTATTGTAAGACTATTTATGTATTCGAACATGGCTATGTAATGGTATTTCACTTTCGTCAACGCATGTACGATTCAAATGATCCTGGCGTACATGTGATTAGCGTCTGTTCATCTTTACGATGACTGGGCGTGACAAAGTGGTATCAGAGCCGTGTTGCCCGTAGGACGCAAGCCTAGTTAGAAATGGTCAAAAATAAGGACTATACTATTTTCTTATAAAATAGTATTTCCAAAACTTTGTGCTTCCCATCTCAACCCTTGTGCTTCTTATCTTGTTGTGCTTATTGTTTAAATTCTAACTTAATTTATTTATTATTGATCTTACTCTCTTCTTTTCAAATGTTTGTAGATGGCGCACACCAAGCAGACGGTGCGTAAGTCGACTGGGGGTCGTGTTCCTCACCACGCCCTAGCCAGCCGCTCCGCACCTCACACACCCAGGAGGGAGACCGTGCTGATCTCTTCTGGACGTGTTGTTCTGAGGATGCGTGCCCGTCTTTGCTCTATTATTCGGGCAGCGGGGGTACCGTGAGTACCGTGTCCGCTTCGTCTACCACACCACCAGGGTCTCTATACCCTCTCCTGGTAGACTGGAGTGGTTTTCCCAGTTGTTCGTCTACTATGACTCGGAGCTGCTGCACTCACACTTCTCTCCGTCTTGGAGGAGCTCCTAGCGTGCGGCTGAGGAGGATGCTACATGGGAGGCTACTACCTACTGGAGTCACACCCACAGGTTCCGCCTCGTATGCACGGAGCATGCCTTCACCCCTCAGCGCCCTAGTGGCACAGCCGACTTCACTGGACATGACGTCGAAGGGCCTCTGCACCACGCTCAGTGCGAGTGGCTTGTGGACGACGTTGTGGAGTTGTCTTCACGACTCCAGCGTTGTCAGCAGGAGCTTCAGGACAGCAGGGACCTTGTTGACAGCTACGAGCGACTTCGAGGACGCTACGCGCGCATCACTGCAGCTGATCCTAACTCTCCTCAGTACGCTTCGGACGTTGAGCCGTGGGACCCGAACTCTTCGGATCGTCATGAGAACTCGCCCGTGAGATCGGGGGAGGACACGAAGGAGGAGGATCCCGAGGAGGAGACCGAGGAGGACTCCGACGAGTAGTGGTAGACTTGTTACCCTATTGGATGACTCAAGACACCTACCCTCAGTATGTAGTAGCATGTAGCTGCACCCTCTCTAGTCTTGAGTTGTATTATCTATGGTATTGTATTAGTTTTCTTTATGTTGTGTGTGTGTGTGCGACGTGAGTTGTGGAATGCTTCGGCATCCTGTCCACATCCACGTCATTTGTATATAGGCTTGTTAGTGTGTCGTGCGAGTTGTGGAATGCATTAGCATCTTGTCCACATCCGCACTAGTTGATTAATGAATTTCCTTGCTATATATATATATATATATATATATATATATATATATTTCCCTTGATGCATGTAGTTGGGACCATTTACCATAGCGTACCCTTCTATATCTTATCTATTGTCCTAAAGTTTCAATTATTCCCTATACAGATGGCTGGAAGAGGTAGAGGTAGAGGTCGTGGAAGGGGTGCTGTACCCCAAGAGGAAGGACTTGGAGGTGTGCCAGGATGGAACAGTAGGGGTGCTCGAGGAGCCCCATCAGCGCAGCAAATGCAGTAGATGATGGCCATTCAAACCCAACTACTCAACAACCTCACCCAGATTGTCACCAACCTACAGCAAGCCCCACCCCCACCACCACCACATTACAACCTTCCGCCACCACCACCTTTTCCACCCAGGTCCTTTCTAAGGGACTTCCTAAACACTCATCCACCCACTTTTGCCACAGTCACTGAACCAATGGATGCCGATGATTGGCTTCGAATGGTGGAAAGCAAGTTGAGGCTCATACACTATGAAGGAAGAGAGAAGGTGCTATTAGCCTCCCATCAACTCCAAGGACCGGCAGCTGACTGGTGGACCGCCTTCACTGAAGCCCACCAGGATCCGGAGAACATTACTTGGGAAGAATTCAGGACCAACTTCCGCAATCACTTTTTGCCTTAGGAAGAAATACAAGCAAGACGTGAGGAGTTCCTTATGCTAAAGCAAGGCCGTATGACTGTGAGGGCCTACTTGAATGCATTCACCCAGTTATCCCGCTATGCCCCAACCGATGTGGATACTGACTCCAAGAAACAATTTTGTTTCCAGAATGGACTGGACAAGGAGTTGAAGTTTGCCATGTCTTCCAGCGACTACAGCGACTTTCAGAAGTTGGTTGACAAAGCTTTTGAGGTGGAGAGGACTAAGAAGGAACTGGATGATGATGAAAGGAAGAGGAAGTTGGCTCTGAGCCATGCCTCTAGTAGCAATGTACGCCCTCGTCTCAACCCTCAGCCTGCAAACCAGATGACTCGTCCTATGAACTACTCGGGACAGAGATTTCCAAACTCCAACTACAGGCCACCCACCCCCTACAATCAGCAAATGCGCCAGCAACAACAGCCTCCACGCCAGCCAATGCAACCCCCTCGCCAGCAGATGCAACCCCCTCACCCTTCAGCTCCAGCTAACCGTCCCAACGGTCAACCCCCAAGAAATCAATCAGGAGGTAACAAGGGCCAGAACAATGCTGCGGGAGTTCAATGCTACAAATGTGGAGAATGGGGACACTACTCCAATTGTTGCCCAAAGAAGCAGCAGAACCCACCTGGACGTGTCAATCATGTGACTTTGGAGCAAGCACAGGAAGCACCTGATGTGGTGATCGGTACGTTTTCTGCAAATTCCCACCCTGCCACAATATTGTTTGATTCGGGTGCTACACATTCATTTATATCCAAAGATTTCATAAAGAAGCATGACATGGTAGTTGCATTCTTGAATCGGCCGTTGTTGATAAACTTTCCTGGAGGAGAGATGGTGGCAAGGCATGTATGCCGTAAAGTGAGTATAAACATAAGGGGGGTAGTCTTTTGGGCCAACCTAATAGTGTTGGACTCACAAGGATTAGACATCATTCTGGGACTGGATTGGCTGACAAAGAATCAAGGAGTAATTCATTGTGCAACTAGGACAGTTTGCTTAACACACCCAGATGGCACTATAGTGGAGTTCAAGCCAGATCAGACACAAGAGGCAGTTGTACAACTTAACCATCTTGAGAGTACAGAGGGCATCAGGGTTGTGAGTGAGTTTCCGGATGTATTCCCAGATGACTTACCAGGTATGCCCCCTGGTCGAGAGATTGAGTTTGTCATTGAATTAGTACCTGGAATGGCCCCAATATATAAGAGGCCGTATAGAATGGATGCTAAACAACTAGCTGAACTAAAGGATCATATTGAGGAGTTACCGGGGAAAGGATATATTCGTCCTAGCTCATCGCCTTGGGGAGCACCAGTCATATTTGTACCCAAGAAGGATGGTACTCAAAGGCTGTGTGTTGATTACCGTGCCTTAAATGCGGTAACAATCAAGAATAAGTACCCAATGCCAAGAATTGAAGATTTATTTGATCAATTGAGAGGAGCATGTGTGTTCTCTAAGATTGATCTTCACTCGGGTTATCACCAACTGAAGATTAGACCCTCAGATATTCCCAAGACTGCATTTGTCTCTCGATATGGACTATATGAGTATACGGTTATGTCGTTTGGATTGACCAATGCTCCAGCCTATTTTATGTATCTAATGAAAAAGGTATTCATGGAGTACTTGGACAAGTTTGTGGTGGTGTTCATCGACGACATACTTATCTACTCCAATACTGAAGAAGAGCATGAGGAGCACATCAGGATGGCTCTACAGAAGCTTCACCAACACCAATTATATGCCAAACTTAGTAAGTGTGAGTTTTGGCTAAAGGAAGTATCATTTTTGGGTCATGTCATATCTGAAGGAGGTATAGCAGTGGATCCAGGCAAAGTGGCAGATGTCCTTAAGTGGGAAACGCCTGAGAGTGTACATGATATACGAAGATTCTTAGGCATGGCTGGTTATTACCGTCGATTCATCGAGGGATTTTCAAAGATCTCTCGACCACTAACCAAGTTGCTTGAGAAAGGAGTTGCTTTCAAGTGGGCCCCCGAATGTGAAGTGAGCTTTGCCGAGTTGAAGAAGAGTTTAACCAGTGCACCGGTATTGGTAATGCCTGATATGCAGAAGGAGTTTGTGGTTTATTGTGATGCATCTGGTCATGGTTTAGGATGTGTCTTAATGCAAGGAGGACATGTTGTAGACTATGCTTCAAGACAGCTTCGGAAACATGAGAGGAATTATCCAACACATGATTTAGAATTGGCAGCTGTTTTCCATGCATTGAAGATATGGAGACACTATTTGATGGGAAAAAGAACCGAGATATACACGGATCACAAGAGCTTGAAGTACATATTCACACAACCAGATCTTAATCTCAGACAACGTCGTTGGTTGGAGTTAATAAATGACTTTGATGTGGGAATCAACTACCATCCAGGAAAGGCTAATGTGGTCGCTGATGCTCTAAGCAGGAAGGGACAATGTAATAACTTGTCAGTACAAGCTCTTCAACCCCAGTTATGTGAAGAGTTTGCAAGGTTAAACTTATGCCTAGTATCTAGTGCTGAAGCAGTTGCTATAGAAGTAGACTCAACCCTTGAACGTGATATACGAGAAGGACAAAAGAATGATGAGAAGGTCAAGGAGATCAAGCAATTGATGAAGAAAGGAAAAGCTCCAAACTTTAGATATGATGAACAAGGAACCCTATGGCTTGGAAAGAGGATTTGTGTTCCAGATATCAAGGAGATTAGAGAGTTGATACTAAGGGAAGCTCATAACTCATCATACTCCATTCATCCCGGAAGTACAAAGATGTATCAAGACCTTAAAGATCGATATTGGTGGCATGTAATGAAACGGGATGTAGCAGAATATGTGGCCATATGTGATACATGTCAATTGATTAAGGCGGAACACCAAAGAACAGCAGGGTTGTTGCAACCAATCAAAGTGCCAGAATGGAAATGGGAAGAAATTAGTATGGATTTCATTGTGGGGCTACCAAGAACACAATCTGGATATGATTCTATATGGGTCATAGTGGATCGTTTGACTAAAGTTGCTCACTTTATTCCCGTGAAAGAAACTTACAATGGTCCCAAGTTGGCGCAATTGTATATCTCCAGGATTGTATGCTTACATGGAGTTCCTAAGAAGATTATTTCAGATCGAGGCACTCAATTCACCTCAAGATTCTGGCAGAAGTTGCATGAATCAATGGATACACGTCTAAACTTTAGTTCGGCGTATCATCCTCAGACTGATGGTCAAACAGAACGCACCAACTAGATATTAAAGGACATGTTGAGAGCATGTGCTCTAAAGAATAGCCAAAGTTGGGATAAGAATCTGCCATATGCCGAATTTTCTTACAACAGTAGTTATCAAGCCAGTTTGAAGATGTCTCCTTTTGAAGCATTGTCTGGGCGGAAATGTAGGACACCGTTGTTTTGGAATCAAACTGGGGAAAGCCAAGTCTTTGGTCCTGATGTATTGAAAGAGGCTGAAAGACAAGTGCAAGAAATTTGGAAGAACCTAAAAGCAGCCCAAACAAGACAGAAGAGCTATGCAGATACTCGAAGACGTGATATAACATTTGAGGTTGGTGATTATGTGTACTTGAAGGTGTCACCTATAAGAGGATTGAGAAGATTTAAAGTAAGGGGCAAGTTGTCACCCCGCTACATTGGCCCGTTCACGATACTCGAACGATGAGGTGAAGTGGCTTATCAGCTTGAGCTTCCACCGCACTTATCAGATGTTCATAACGTATTCCATGTTTCTCAACTTAAGAAATGTCTGAGAGTGCCTGAGGAACAATTGCCTATGGAAGCAGTCGATGTACAAGAAGATTTGTCTTATGTGGAACAACCTATCAAGATACTTGAGACATTAGAAAAGGTCACCAGAAACAAAGTCATTCGTATGTGTAAAGTGCAATGGAAACATCACTTAGAGGCAGAAGCAACATGAGAAAGAGAAGAAGATCTCAAAGCGGATTTCCCTCATCTATTCTCTTAGGACGTCCGAATCTCGAGGGCGAGATTCCTTTTAAGGGGGGTAGAGTTGTAACATCCATATTTCATGTAAAATTTTTTTTTGATCAAACTATAGTGCTTTGTGTGTTGCATTTTTGTGTGAATTTTTGAAGTTCAAACGAGTAGAAACCGTTGAAATTTGAATTTGAATTCAAATCAAAGGAAAAGGAAACAGAAAAGAAAAAGAAAAAGGAAATAAAAAGGAAAACCCCCACGTGGGCCAAATCCTACCCCGGCCCAATTTCCCCTCCCCTCTCCCGCGGGCCAACCCCTCCCCACTCCCTCTCTCCCTCTCTCTGCCAGGCGGGGCCCGCCTGTCATCCCTCCCAGGGAGCAACCGCCTCCCTTTCCTTCCCGCGTCGCGCCGCGCCCGCACCGCGCATACCCCCTCCAACTGCCTCGCCCCACGCCGATTTCCCTCGGGGAAACTGCCCCACGAACGCGCACTCAACCGCCGCCGCTCCCCTCCGCTATAAATTCCCCCTCTCCCCCACTCTCTCACCCTCTCGGCGCCTAACCCTAACTCCACCGACGTTAAGGTCTGTCCCTCGTGTTCCCGACGCATCGATGGCTACTTCACTCTCCCCTCCACCCTAACCTCTTCGCCGTGTCGTCAGGAGTCCGCCGGACAAGGTTGCGTAGATAGATCACTGAGGTTTCGCCAGAGTCGACGAGTGCCGACGCCAACCGCTGCCACCTCTTGTGGCCGACTACTCTCCGGCCAATTTCGGACCTCGCGGCCCCCCTAGGTATGCTCCCCATCCTCTCTTCTCTCGTTTAGTGCAAAATACGCTTAGAATTAGAGGCGTTTTCGCCGTTTTGGCCGCCTCCGGCGAGCTCGCCGTCGCGGGCGTCTAGCGCCGCCGCGCCGTGCGCCACCGACGTCGCCAGAGGCGACGTGGCTCAACCTCAGCCCTCGGTTGGGGGTCAACGGCTAAGATTATAACATCGTAACGGTTCGACATTTTAGATCCCGCACGTTCGTTTGAAGATCAACGGCCCACATTCAATTTTGTTTTCCCGTCGTCGCTTTTACACCACAGCCCCTGGAAACTCACCAGCTACCCCCTGGACTTTGCTGGAATTCAAGTCTAGCCCCTGAATTTAGCAAACTAGCCCTGGACTCTCTGGAATTGTATTTAATCAGTTAAATAGTCAATTTAACCCCTGGAAACTTATAGAATTGTGAATTTAACCCCTGTACAGTGTAGGAAACTTATTATTCAGTCCCTGGACTTTTATTTAATTGCTGAATATTGTTTTTAGGGGTATTTAATGTGTAGAAAATAGATAAAAATGGTGAATAAATATAAAAAAAGCAGGAAAATTTGTATAAAATGTTTTTATGCTGTACTTAATTTGTAGAGTTCAAATAAAATATATTTTGACCCTGGAAAATTTATTAAAAATGCTTAAAATACATTTTGGCCATAGAAAATTCAATAAAAATGATTTTGGGCCATAAATAAATCATAAAAATGTGAGGAAAATATAAAATGCATATTTTGGCTATGTGAAATAATGAATACCTCATAGGGACGCATTAGTATAGAGTTTTTATGCCTATGTGTATGTTTGATGCCATGTGTTGTGTGCTCTTTACTTATTTAGCTTTTATTTCTCTTTGCCATGCTTGGGCAATATATTTAGAGTCATGCTACGACCCCAATTTCAATCTCCAAGACCAAGACTTCACCAACAACCAAGTCTTCGACGAAGGCAAGTGCCCTTGACCATCTTGTACCAATTTTAGGATTTCAGATAGTTGCATGCTAATTAAATTGATGTCCTATTTCATGTTTCATGCCTTGTTCCATATAATTCCTTGTCACCTGATGTGGGTTGGGAAGTAGATAGGTAATTAATTATGCTTAGCCATGCTTAGACATTGGGAATGGGTTTTCATACAATTTTGACATGTTAAACTATTTGATTACTTTAATTGTGGTGGATACACAATAGTAGTGGATAGGAATCTGGTGGTTGGATAGACTTGGTATGGTGCAGTTTGCACGAGACCCGGGATTGGGTTTGGTACCACTGGATTCTAAGGACCGGTTTATGGAGGAAGCCACTAAGCTCTATAGTACCACCACGAGATTGAGATGGGGCAGCTTGGTCAATTAATTAGGTTTCTCCCGATGAAATGCTAGTAGTTGGATGGTGCGGGGAATGATGCAGGGGTACTGCTCTGGGAACCACAAGGCTCAAGAGGGGGCTCTGAGGCGGAGGGTTACTCCGGGAATCCTCAGTGGTGGAAACCTTAGAGGGCTAGCACTAGTCGGGAGTACCTTTGTAAAGACCATATTGTGATCTCCTGGCCTCACACCAAAGGAAGTGTGCAATGTGGTTAGCTACCACGGGCATTCAGGGAGGTTCACTTAGTCCACCTGGCAACAGGGGATGAAATCACTGCTTGTGGGGAAAGGGTACACTCTCTGTAGAGATTTGGTAAAACTGTCATGACAACCGTGCTCACGGACAAGAGCGGCTTGGGGCCAGTTCATAATTAGCTTATGTTTGGGAAATGGTGGTTATTTATGATTCAAGTTACATTCATTATTATTAATTATGTTTTGAATACTACTTCTTGAATTATGATATTGATAATTGAAAGCTAAGGTTAGGTTCTAAGCATAGTGCTTAAGCCATAATTGGCCTTCCCTTGCTTTAGCCAATCATGTCATCTCTTCCCGCACTTGCTGAGTACTATATGTACTCAAGCGTTTACTTTTCCATTAGAGTATGAAGAAGAGGCAGCACCAGAAGACTTCTTTGTCAACCCAGAAGACTTGGGCTAGGCTGGCGATCCTTCGCGCGACTGCCTGTGGAGACGGAGCCATTCTCATCTATCTAGCTTTCCGCTGTAGTTATATATTTGTGAACTGTTATATGTTGTAAATAGGTTGTGGTGTGTATTTGTAGACCTTCGGGTCGTATTGTAAGACTATTTATGTATTCGAACATGGCTATGTAATGGTATTTCACTTTCGTCAACGCATGTACGATTCAACTGATCCTGGCGTACATGTGATTAGCGTCTGTTCATCTTTACGATGACCGGGCGTGACAGAGAGGGATGCTGAACACCTTGAAGAGCACTTAAGAGACCAACCGGTGCTTGATGTGGCATTGTAACAAAGCTTGACGTGTCCATGTAAGACGGAGTGGAGGAAGCAAGAAGAGCTTGCTGCTGATAGTTTCCTGGTCGGGGCCCAAGAAGCCCGACTTGAGTCGGCCTCCAGATTGCCATGTTCCAGGCTTGGACATACCCGGTCCATGGGTTGAAAGATGACATCCAGGGTGGCACAGTGCCACGACCCATGCCATTGGATGAGGCAGGAGTGCTTGTCGACGAGCTCTTGGAGTTATTTTTCTTCTTGCCTTTCTTGTTAGATTTCTGTCGTTGATCATTATTCGGATTATTGACATTGGTCTGGTGTGATGAAGGCACTGAGGAAGATCTTGCCGAAGCAGCAAAAGAGGACCCCTGGTGGGTCATGGAGGACGACCAATTGGAATTGCCAGCCGCTAGAAGTTCAGTATTAGCTTCCATGCACGCAATATGGAATTGGCGCCGCTCGTCCTGAAGAATATAATCCCTGACAAACAGAAAAGATGGCATAGGTCTGCGAGAGGTCAGGACTTTTATTGCGTGACTAAACTTTGAGTTTAGTCCTCTGAGAGCATTGACCTCGAGTGAGGGCTCAGAGATCGGATGACCAGCGTCTCGTAGTAGATCGGAGAGCTCTTTGAGACGAGCAAAATAATCCGATACAGAGAGATATCCCTAAAAGAGACTATGAAATTCTTGCAGTGCATAGACTGCTCTTTGATCGACGTTGTCCAAGAAAAGACCACAAACAGCAGACCAAAGAGAATAAGAAGTGGGTCGAGATTCTTTTACCATCTTCATTAGATTTGGAGTGACGCCGCCGTTGATGTGATCCACAAGGCCGAACTTGTGAAACAATGCGTCGAAGAAGGAGGTCCAAATTGAGAAGTTGGTGTCCCCGTAATCCAGCACAATGGGAACATGAGTCGGTATATTGACATGCTGGGTTGAAGATGCGGAAGATGGTGGAGGTTGACAATCAACAAAGGGATTACTGGTGGCGGCGGATGCAGTAGAGGAGGACGAACTGCTGGGCGCCATAGTAGATGGAAGAGGATCTTATGGTGTCTGATACCATGTAGAGAAAGATCAACATACTTTATTCATCAGGTACACATACACTTGTATAGGACAGAGTCCAACCAACTATCCTAACGTGGTGCATGTACGAGATAACAACGGTGGAGCGACGCATGCACCCGGGAACTAGCTATATCGGTTACAAGGATAAGAACAGATGCTAACATACTTAGTGGTTTTGTAACACCCTCATTTTCATGCATCATGCATTGCATAAGTTCATATACATGTTTAACATTAATCCACATAAAAAGAATGAGTTTAAAATGAATTTAGAGCAAAACTGCACTTAAGAATTCTGGGAAGTGCGGGCTAGTCCATTTTTTGTGCAGACTAGTCCGATTTCTCTCCGACCTCGCGCGGATATGTCCGTTTTGGTGCGGACTATTCTGGTTTTTGCCTTTGGACACTTTCGGACCTGTCCGGTCCATTGCGGACTAGTCCGATCATCCCCAACCTCAAAAATTTCGCTAAGTCCCTGGACTTGTCCGGACTTGTCTGGTATTCCAGCGGACTTGTCCTTTTTTCCCCTGACTAAATCGGACTTGTTCGATTTTGGTTAGACTTGTCTGATTTCTCTCTGACCAAGTTCGGACTTATCCGATATAGTTCGTACTTGTCCATTTTCGCCTCTGTCAGTCTTCGGACTAGTCCGACCTCCTGCGGACTTGTACGAGTCCGAGTTGATCTTTTGTTTCACGATGTGTTTTTGGGTTTTACCTTAAGTGGGCATAAGGATGTCGTGTCTAACTCTTTTTGGAGCCCATGTGGGACCCCACACCGGCATCCACCCTCTCCAAACTGGAATTCATTGAAACCCTAGCCTCCACCTCTATATAAACAACCTTACCCCTTGACTTTACATCCTTTTGCCTCAATTGAAGTCCACAAAACCCTAGTTCGTGGGTAGTTGCCACCAAGGAGGGAGAAGGAGATCTCGAGCAAGAAGAATAAGAGGCGGAAATGAAAGAGGATCAAGTAATCAAGATCTCCATTGGGTTTTCGTTCTTCATCAACAATTCATCTTCAAGTTATTCATCAACCCTAGATCATCAAGATCCAAGTGTTGCCCCCAAAACTCTTGATTCTTTGGAGTCCTAAACACCTGGTATACCCTCTATTTCCTATTTCTCACGTGAATTCAACCCTGATTCTCCAAATTCACGTCGATCTAGAAAACCCTAGTTTGCTGTTTCTGCGAAGGGCGGACTAGTCCGATTTTGCGAATTGTTTCCTATTGAGTTAATTCTAAATTGTTTCGAATCAACTCCAAACCTGTGTAGACTTGTTAATGACCATTGTAATTGATTATTAAACATTAAAAGCAACTTATTAACTAGTTTTGCTTTGCCATTGCATTAATCATGCATGTCATGTCATATTGAGTAATATATGTTCACTTATTGATTGTGATTCTTGTCTTGTATGTTTATTGTGCAGTTTAGACGGATTTGCGCTAGAGAGTGTTGTGGAGGATCTCCAGCACCAGGAGTTTGAAGTCTTTGATCATAATAAAGTCCAAGAGCAAGGCAAGTGTCCTTGAACATATTGATCCCGTTTTTTACAAATAAATGCTTTGTTTTCAAAATTGCATGCTTATGTCAATTTGATGGGAAAACCTATGATAGGAAGTTTACTAGCTTTGTTTAACCACCCATGTCACCTGGAATACATGGTAGAGAGTCGGGAAATGCTTTACCTTTTTTTCTTTGCTTAATTAATTGGGATAGGAAGACAACTATAACATTTAATTATACATTAATGAGATTATGGTTAATATGAACAGGTTAATATGATACGGTAATGGGTGATCTAAGAAAGCATGGTACGTGGATGGGTTGGATGTTATGGTGGTTTCGCTTGCTTTAGATCTAAGGATCGGTTCGTGCGAGAATAAGCCAGGACAACAGTGCCATCACGAGGCCAAGTATGGGTGCGGCGTAACTGATTAATTAGGGTATTGCTAGTATTGCATGGATCATTTGGCGCACCGGGAAAGAGGAGTCAGATTGGGTTTGGATATGGTTGGCGGGACTCCCTGGGATCCGAATAGCACAAGAGGGGGCCCTTGGTTGAAGATGTGCTCAGTCGGAGACATCACCACCAGTGAAATCTCAGTGGGTCCTTACATGCTAGTAGTCCCTTTGTAAAGGCTATTTTGTGATCTATTGGCCATGCACCAAAGGAAGTGTCATTGGCATAAGGGAGGTTCTTTAGTCACCGACGGGTGATGAAATCACAAACACGTGGGTAAAGTGGTACAAACTCTGCAGAGTAATTAAAACTATCATGATAGTCATGCTCCCGATTATGAGCACCTGGACAACTTCCATGATTAGAGGGGTTTTTGGTTATGGATATGGTTTGGTATGGGATGGTTTGGTACTGGTTATGGTATTATGGTTTATGGCAATGGATATGGTTATTGGTAATGGTGAAATCTGGTATATAGAGGATGATAATGAAATATGGACTGGTATTTTGATAACTATATGGTTTATGATGAGTTTACTTCACATACAGATAATATATTACTTTTCAAATGTTTTAATATACTTTTCAACACTTATCCTTTATTATATCTGTCATTTGTATCAGCTGCATGTCATACTTTCCACACTTGCTGAGTACAACATGTACTCACCCTTGCAATTCCTCCACCAACAGTTGCAGGTCAGGATTGGGAGTATAACTATGATAATGCAGAGTTCTAGGCCCTGTCTACCGTCAGCTTTGCCCGTGGTGTCTATTGGAGTTGCGCTATCCCTTATACTTAGTTTGCTTAGTTAGTTTATTTCCGCTGCATTAGTTCAATTTGTGATTAATATTCATTAGAGCCTGTATTCGAGGATATTATGAGTTGTGTAATAGAAGTGTTTAATTAATCTTGTTCTGTGGTAATTTTCTGTATATCCTTTTGTGAATGCACTGGTGTATGTGTGGTGAATGTCCTGGGCACACATATGCGTTCACTTGGTTCATTTTCGGAATCGGGTGTTACAAATTGGTATCAGAGCCACAAGTTGACCGTAGGACGCAACCTAGATCGAGTGGACATTTTAGAGCACATAGGAGCACTCAGGGATCAATGTGTTTTTATTTGGTGTGTTGTTTGCTATATATTGTTTGCTTGTGTTCTTAATAGAGGATTTTGGGATGCTCTAGCATTACCATATTCATATAGGCTAGTATAGGTAGTTGCTTTGTTTCATATCCCTTGATGCATATAGTTGGGGACATTTTCTAAATTCTTATATCTTGCTTTTCTTCAGATGGTGAGGATTTGCAACCAGGGGGATGACAATGATGAGGAGGAGAACAATGGAGCACCTCAGAACAACAATGGACAAGGACTTGCCCAGGGAGCTATCAACCTTGAGCAGCTATTGGCTATGCAAAACGAGCTCATGCAGACCATGATACAGACTATGGGACATCTGCAGGCTGGCAACATCAACAATCAGCCCCACATGCCTCCACCGCCACCCCCGCCTCCTCATAACCGGTTGGGAGAGTTCATGAAGACTAGGCCACCGACCTTTGCTCAAGCTGTCGACCCTATGGATGCCGATGATTGGCTCAAGTCTGTGGAGAAGAAGCTAGCTATTGTCCAATGCAGTGACTGGGAGAAGGTACTATTTGCATCTCATTGACTTGTTGGAACATCTATCGATTGGTGGGATTCGCTATGCAACGCTCATGAGAACCAAGAGAGGATCACTTGGGATGAATTCAAGGAGAGCTTCCATTCTCATTATGTGTCGGAGGGTGTTATGATCTTGAAGAGGCAAGAGTTTGAGAACTTGAGGCAAGGAAGATTGAGTGTGGGCGAATATCTCAATAAGTTCACTCAACTCTCAAGGTATGCACCTGAAGATGTTAGTCGGGACAGCCGGAAGCAATACTTGTTCATGAGGTGCCTTAATAATGAAATCCATGTATAGTTATTGAATTGTGATTATGCCAACTTCGAGAAGCTTGTGGACAAAGCAATTGTCGTGGAGAACAAAGTTCGTGAGACGGAGCAAGACACCAAGAGGAAGGCGCCATATCAAGGACAGCAACAAGGAAGTAATGTGCACCCTCGCTTTGCGCCACCAAATGCGCCTTATTACAGCTCTTTTGCGCCTGCTAATTGCCCTGGTTATGCACCATGCCCAGCTCAGTTTGTGCAGCAGCCGCGCTGTTATGCAAGCACCTAGGCCTCCGATGCCTTTTGCACCTCGTGCCAACTTTCCTGGTGCCAATGCGCAGAATCAAGTCCGTCCAAATTCTGGTGCAGTTAGGAAGTGCTACATGTGGAGAAGCGGGACACTTTGCACATCAATGTCCTAAGTCAGGACTTGGTCAAGGAAGAAAAGCTCAGATACAGAACCCAAGACCCAATGGAGGAGTGCCACAAGGCACCTGTGGACAGCAAAATTTTGCTCGTGGCAACGTGAACCATGTCTCTATGGAGGATGCTCAACATGCGGATGACGTGGTGATTGGTATGTTTCTCGCAAACTCCAACCCGGCGACTATGTTATTTGATTCTGAAGCATCGCATTCATTCATTGCATCGAAATATGTTGCCAAGTATAGTTTGTCTATCTCTCATATTGTCAGTACCCTGTGTACCAGATACCCCATGATACCTCAAGAAGTGCAAGAGAGTTCCACCTGTCAGAGTTGAAGGTTCCCTCAGGCCCCACATGTCACACGGCACTGGACCCGCCTCCCTCATATGGGTACGGCTGGGACTGCCACGTGTAATGTAAGACCGGAGCTAAACCCCCCCCCCCCCCGTGGAGGGAAGCTTTAGTGCCTTCACGTGTATAACAGCCCTGGACCTAACCCCCCGTAGAGGGAATCAGGACCTATCTATCCGCGTGGGGAAGCTCCGGAGCTGCCACGTGTGGACCCTCTGGACCTTACACCAACGGGAATATTGGCAGACCTCCAACAGCACGGTCATTCAAGGGACAGTTAAAGCGGCAATTACAAGATCTAATTACGTGTCATTAATGCTATATTAATGACACACGATCAATGAGCTGTTAATAGGGGTAACGCTGCCATTAAGGCACGTTATCACACTATTAATCACTCTTAATACTTGTACACCATGTATTAGGCTCTTAATACACTAGGACCACATGTCAAGTCAGGCAAATGTTGTAACAGTCAGTCCTTGGACTATAAAAGGACTGCATCGCACGATACTAAGACATCTGATCCAAGCTCAGACGCACACAAGCTATACTAAAACACCCAATACAAAACACACACCCCGTGGAGCAGGGTATTACGCTGAGGCAGCCCGAACCACGTAAATCTCACGTGTCATCATCTTGTTCCTGATCTCCGCGCACCCAACTTGATATAAGAACCTCCGCGGGCTACATTTAGTAGTACAGGGGGAAGTGTCGTTGAGCCACTTCGACATTTGGCATGCCAGGAAGGGGGGCCCGAGATTGCAAGATGGTGAACTCCGCTGCAGGATCCTCCAACGGCAACCATGCTGAACAGCCTGCTAGAGGCAATCCTTCTGACATGTAGCAGCCAGCGGGCGCCGTTGTCCCGACGGGTGTCATGCCACCACCACCACCATCTGCCCCAGCAAACAATGCTGGACAATAGGCTGGGGTACTTGTGTTGGTCACAGCATCGGCAAACAACAACACCGAGAACACGCTAATTGCTACGCGAACTCTGTTGGAACGCCCACCAACGCCCGGAGCACCTCAGGGTGCGATGGAGCAGTGGTGCACTGATGTGCAGCATCTGGTTGCAGCCGCAGCTGACGCCATCAGTAACCAAGGTCCTCCCCCTTCGGGGCAGGCAACAACTCAATGTAGGACCTTGTCTGGAAGACTTGGTCCTCATATTTCACAGCACCGACGGCGTGCTATATCTCAATAGGTGACTTCGCTTCCTTCCAGGGCACGACGCACCCACACCATCACCAGGATTCCGACTCATGACTTGCGGTCGGAACTTGATCACCGTTACCAGCAGCGGGACAACCGCGTCCATATCGAGCGTGCTCGTGATAGACGAGAAGCTCGGGACAACTCTGCTCCTCAGGGAGTAAGAGGAGGTTGTTCTGCCCTGGCCATGTACTTACGTATGTTCAGATGGCCACTGAAGTTCCGGCCTCATTTGCTAGAGAAATTCGACGGGACTATCAACCCTGCCGAGTTTTGTCAAATCTATACTGCTATACTTGCGGCGGGGGGCAATGAGGTTGTGATGGCCAACTACTTTCCAGTGGCTTTAACTGGGACCGCTAGGTTCTGGTTTATGAGCCTCCCGCCTGACTCCATCAACAGTTGGGCGGAGTTATGTCAATAGTTCACTGTCAATTTTGGGAGTTCATACACCCAACCCGGCACTGAACAAGAATTGTTTGCTGTAAAGAAAACAACAGGGGAATCGTTGTGATCCTTTATCCAGCGGTTTTTTCAAGTATGCAATACCATCCCCTCAATCTCGAGCGCTTCTGTTATTGTTGCATTTAGACAGGTTTTTCGAGACAAAAATATGTTGGAGAAGCTGGCGACCAAGGAAGCACCAATGTCACAGAACTCTTCAGCTTAGCAGATAAATGTGCCAAAGCTGCGGAGGGACTTGAGATGCACTCCAAACCACCTCCGGAGGCCAACAAGAAATCCTCGAATACTGAAGCCACTACTTTTGGAGGTGGTAAAAGAAAAAGAAGTCCAGCGGTAAGAAGTCATCGTCGACCGACGCACCTACTACTGCGGTTGTTGCAGCTCCGGGTTGCCGAGGGCCACGCCCAAAAAGTGACATCGTACATCATAAGATGACGGCAGTAGCTCCAAGGTGTGGTGTCTGATCCACAAGACGACAAACACAGTCCGAAAGAATGCCGAGAGGTCCGAAACCTCATCGAGTGCTACAACAAGCATCGAGAAGAAGCTCCTTTCCGCTAGCGGGAAGGAAAACAAAAAGTCGATGAAGCTCCGGCTGAAGAGGAGCTAGGCTTTCAGGACCCCAAGAAGGTTCTTAAGGCTGTCCACAACAATGTCGACGATGACTCCGATGTCTCCGACAACGAACGTCGGAAGACCCTAAACACCATTTATGGTGGTTCTTGGGACATCACCTTTCGCCACATCCTCTTGATAATGCGGTGGGACATGGCCGCTGCAGCTCCCACCGCCAGGGCGGAACCTCATAGGAAATGGATGGACACTCCCATCACTTTTGATGCTTTGGACTGCCCTCGTAACATGAGTGGAGCTAGCCAACTCCCGTTGATGGTGTCTCCAACCATTAACAATGTTCAACGCCACCATGTATTGGTGGACGGAGGTGCAGGGCTGAACCTCATAAGCTTTAAAGCCTTCGTCAAGCTCCAGCTCCGACCTTCGGACCTTCGCCCCACCCAACCTTTTTCTGGGGTAAGTCCGGGGGCCATTACCCCTCTCGGCTCCATCACACTCCCGATGACCTTCGGGACTCGTGAGAACTACAGAACTGAGAAGCTGGTCTTCGACGTGGCGCATATCAGTTTACCGTTCAACGCCATACTGGGCAGGCCTGCTTTGTACAGGTTCATGGCCACCACCCACTATGGCTACTTGGTGTTGAAGATTTCAACACCTTCGGGGCTTCTCCGGATCCGCGGGGATCGCACTGCAGGAATCACTGCATTGGAAGAACTCCACGCGCATGCTACAGCGCAGGAGGAAGCATCCGGTAAGGAGCTAGCTCTGAAACCTTCGAGCTCTCATCATCGAGGCTCAACCTCTGAACCACGTGTGCAACCAAGCGGCGACACCGATGTTCCCGTCAAAGTCGTCCAAATCGGTTTTGATGCTGCTCAAACCACCCGTATATCAGGAGGTATGAACAACAAATAGGAACTCACGCTCATCACTTTCCTCCGGGCGAATGTCGACGTGTTTGCCTGGCAACCGTCAAAAATGTCTGGGATCCCTAGGGAAGTGATTGAGCACAATCTGAAGATCTATCTCAACGCACGACCTATACACCAAAAGCCCCGGAAGCAGTAGATCGAGCAACAAAACTTCATTCGATAGGAGATCAAGAAGTTGCTCGAAGCTAGTTTCATCCGGGAGGTGTTTCATCCAAAATGGCTGGCAAACCCAGTCGTGGTACCCAAGGCTGGTGGGAAGCTTTGGATGTGTATTGACTACACCACCTTAAATAAGGCATGCCCAAAAGATCCATTTCCACTACCTAGAATAGATCAGATAGTGTACTCCACCTCCGGGTGCGAGCTATTGTGTTTCTTAGATGCATATTCTGGATATCATCAGATCCAAATGTCTAAGGAAGCTGAAGAGCATACTGCCTTTATAATAGTAGATGGATTATATTGTTATACTACCATGCCCTTTGGTCTAAAAAATGCTGCTTCATTCTTTGTGCGAGCTATGTACAAAACATTTGGAGAGATAATTAGAGAATTAGTGGAGGTATAAGTCGATAACATCATTGTGAAGATCAAGAACAAGGAGTCACTCCTTGACAATTTACAAGCCGTCTTCAACAAGTTGCGCATCACGCGCACCAAGCTGAACCCGGACAAGTGTGTCTTCGGGGTTAGCTCCGGGAAACTCCTGGGTTTCTTAGTGAATCACCAAGGAATTGAAGCAAACCCAGCGAAGATCAAGGCTATAGAAGACATGCGGCCTCCACCCCGCATCAAGGACGTTCAGAAGTTAACTAGACGCCTAGCTGCGCTCAACCGGTTCATCTCGAGACTGGCAGAATGGGCACTACCCTTCTTCAAACTCTTGAGGAAGTCTGAACCGTTCCATTAGTCTAAAGAAGCAGAAAAAGCATTTCAAGAGCTGAAGCAGCTCCTCACCACCCTACCAATCTTGGTAGCTCCGAACCATGGTGAGCCTTTACTGCTTTACATTTCTACAACTACGGAAGTTGTAATCATGGTCCTGGTCGCGGAAAGACCGGAGCCACATCCAGTTCAGGAGCCTAGACCCCCTGGGAGGGTCCGGAGCTACTTGAAGGCGAGTCTGGGTCCCAACCCCCAGACACGGATCTTCAAGACAGAATGCTAGAAGATCATTCTCATCTGAGGGAGTTTTACTGGCTATTCAAGAAGATCCAGATCCATCAGGGAAGGTCCAGGTTGAACACGAAGAAGATCTGGACCCCTCCGAGAGGGTCTGGGAAGCTCAACAAGAAGGCTCGGACCTCTCCGAGAGGGTCCGGGTCGATGGAGAGGAAGCTTCGAGCTCTTCCAGAAGAGTCCGGATGGTCCAACACCCAGTGTACTTCATCAGCGAAGTACTCCATAATGCGAAGACATGATACATTGAGGTGCATAACCTACTTTACGCAGTTCTTATCGCCTCGAGGAAGCTTCATCATTATTTCCAAGCCCACAAGATATCAGTGGTAACTTCGTATCCACTGCGTTCTATTCTGCATAACCCTAATTCTAGTGGGAACATTGCAAAGTGGGCATCGGAGCTGGTCGAGTTTGATCTCGAATTCGTGTCACGGTAAGCAATCAAGATTCAGGCTTTGGCTGACTACATGGCAGAGTGGACTCCCTCTCCATCAAACCCTGGAGGCCTTAGTGAGCAGAAACCGGAACCCAAGGTTTCGGTATTCACTGAGCCTCACTGGACTCTCTTCTTCAACGACTCCATGCAGAAGCAGAGGGCCGGAGCTGGGATCCGTCTCCTCGCTCGGACTGGGGAGAAGCTCAAATATATGGTTCACCTTGACTTCAAGGCAACCAACAACATGGCGGAGTATGAAGCTCTCATCTATGGGCTCAAGGTGGCATTATCCTATGGTGTCAAACAGCTGTTGGTGAAGGGTGATTCGCAGCTCATCATAAAAAATGTCAAAGGTGAATGCTGCTGCAACAATCCCCAACTAGCTGCTTATCTCCTTGAAGTCCAAAAGCTCTAGAAAGACTTTGAAGTCTTGGATCTCCACCATGTTTAGCGTCTTCACAACGCTGAAGCTGACAAACTCTCAACGAAGGCTTCAACCGGAGCTCCGGCTCCCAACGGAATCTTCGTCCGAAGGTTATCAAGACCAACAGCTCAGCCTGTCGAACTGAGTGAAGTGGGCGAGACCAGCACCTCGAAGCTGGCGGTCCCGGTGGCCCTGTTACCATGGTGTCCACCAAGGGTCGTAGGTGCTACCAG
Source organism: Tuctoria greenei (assembly GCA_036927565.1). NCBI lineage: Eukaryota > Viridiplantae > Streptophyta > Magnoliopsida > Poales > Poaceae > Tuctoria > Tuctoria greenei. The sequence goes on from JAYESD010000005.1 coordinate 15,964,382, forward strand.
AAGCTTTGAGCAACCCAATACGCAATACTCAAAAGCTCAAGTTAGCTTCGATGCATGGATCTCGGGGATCCGAAGCTACTTGAAAGACAACATCCTTCCTGAAGACGGTGTATTCAATGACCAGATCACCAGGTTGGCTAAAAGATACACACTGGTAGAAGGGGATCTCTACCAGCGTGGTGCCAACAACGTCCTAATGCGTTGCACTGCAAGGGAAGAAGGTCGCGAGCTTCTTGCGGAAATCCATGGAGGTGAGTGTGGGAACCACACATCTTCCTGCATGTTGGTTGGTAAATCCTTCCGACATGGTTTTTACTGGCCTACATCACTCCAGGATGCAGTCGAGCTAGTGAAAAAATGTGAAGTGTGCCAGTTCCATGCAAAGCAAATTCACACACCGGCTCAATCACTGCAAATGATACCTCCTACATGGCTATTCGCTGTGTCGGGTATGGACATCTTGGGACCATTCCCAAAAGCCGTCGGAGGTTACAGGTTCCTGTATGTTGTCATCGACAAGTTCACTAAGTGGTCGGAAGCTACTCTGGTTGTGACAATCAATAAACAATCAGCAATCAACTTCTTGAAGTCCATAATATGCAGATTTGGAGTTCCGAAGAAAGTCATAACTGACAACGGAACCCAATTTACAAGTGCTGCATTCCAAGAATATTGCGAAGACCTCGGCATTCGACTTAGCTACGCCTCAGTAGCTCACTTAGAAATTAATGGCAAGCCGAGAGAGCAAATGCATAAATTTTAAAAGGACTCAAGACACGCACATATGAGCGCCTGTAAAAGCATGGAGCCAACCTGATCGAAGAACTTCTGTCCGCACTGTGGGCAAGCAGGACTACACCTAACCGTTCAACTGGAGAGACACCCTTCTTCTTGGTGTACGGAGCTGAAGCAGTCCTTCCTCCGGAGATCGCCATGGGGTCGCTCCAGGTCCTAACATTCGACGAAGCCGAGCATTACCAGCTCCGGCGTGAAGACCTTGACCTCATCGACGAGGGAAGACGCCAAGCATCTGTTCAGAATGCACGCTATCGCCAAGCGCTCCGGCGCTATCATCAAAGGCATGTGCGCAACCGCTAGCTCGAGGAAGGCGATCTGGTGCTACGGAAGATACTAATTCGCGAAGGGATGAACAAACTTTCCTCCAGTTCGGAAGGTCCCTTCCGAGTGATCAAAGTATCCTGTCCCAGATGTGTTCACTTGGCAATTGAGGATGGGACCCCACTTCCTAATCCTTGGAACATCAAGCACATCCGTAAGTTTTAAACTTAGCATCACAGAGGTGAGTCTGTAATTACACACAATGTATGTTATAGAGTCAATATACAAAATTGGGTAGGTCCCCCGGGAGAGCATCCAGACCCCCTTGGGAGGGTTCTGGAAGTTCAAGTAACACTTGATACAATCACAGTACTAAGAGTGTAACTACCTGCCCTGGGCTAGCACAGGATGTATAACACGCTTAGCATGGTCCTATACCCTAAGTGTGTCCTTGTCTCCCCTGTAATCCGGACCTATAATGAAAGGTATTGTTGTGTGAAAACAGACTCCACATGCATTTATTTTTGTACAAGGCTCAACATTTTGAATTTTTATTTTTATCCCTCTTGTCTATAATGAAGTTGTGCAATTCTTTTTATGTTTTGGTCAAAGTTATTCGTATGTGTCACAAGTTATATTGATGACCTCTTGGATCCTAACATTGCTACATAGTATACTTGCCCGAACGCCAAGCCAACATAGGTTTGGAGTGCGCTATCGACTTAGCCTGGTCCTGCACCCTAAGTACGCCATTCTACCTACACCCCGGCAGGCCTTAGTAGGGTGAGTACTAAAAAAGCAAACAGGTCTGGAAAGATTACATCAATATGTTTGTCATCATACTGAATTTCTTTGGATCTAAAAATGAAATAAGAACGTTAAGTCACAAACAATTTATAGACAAGAGGATGAATTTTACTCTCTTTCTTGTCTTTAATGTACAGGAAAAACACAGCGATGGTGGATGATGCTGGAGCTATCAAGCTCCGACAACTCCAGGGGGCCTGCCGTCGACGTTTTACACATTGATAGTGGGTGCCGCTGGAGCTACTAAGCTCCAACAACCCCAGGGGGTCCGCCATCGACGTTTTACACGCCAATAGTTGGTGCCGCCGGAGCTACCAAGCTCCGACAACCCCAGGGGGCCCGCCGTCGACGCAACAAAGGGTTTCCAAAAGTATCAAATTTAAAGACTTCGGACCTAAAATCTACAAACTAGAAGCGCTCAAGTTATCAACATACTGTTAAAACCTTTTGGTATATGTTCACAACTAAATTTTGCACATCTACTAGGGGGCCAACAAGACAAAACACAGTATACTGAAGACAAAGTGAAATTAAGGGCAGAAAGAGTGGATTTTATTAATTCAAAGTATTAGATTACAAAATTGGGATTACAACAAAGGGCAAAAGGAAAAGACCTAGCTATTGGAGGATCTAAGTCCGGTGGAAAAACGAAGCAACCTTCTCAGCAACCTCTTGGACACTAGCTTTGGCGACATCTTCCTCTTCAGCAATGAGTCCCTCAAAGAGTGGATCAAGAGAAAATTGGGGGTCTCGGATTTTGTAACACGCCAAGACATACTCGGCGACGTTTTTGGCTAGAGATCTCCCCTCTGTCTCTAGTTGATCAGCGATGACATTGCTCGTTGCATCAAGTTTGCTGCCAGCAGAGCCAAGTGCCACCAGCGTCTGGTCCAGCTCGTGCGCTGGGTCCTCCGGGTGTACTGGACTAAAGCCAAGAGACACAAGGGCCCTGTCCGCATGTCCCAGGAAATCCCACAGCATCAAGTATTTGGTCGCCCTCGAGCTCCACAGCTCCTCCAGTGACCTCCGGGCGGCAGCTAGCTTAGAACTCTCCCGATCGAGGCGCTCAATTGATTTGGCGTGTTTCTCCGTATTCTCAGCAACTTGCTTTTCGCGGTTGGTTAGCTCCGTCTCCTGGAGGTGGATACGGTTTCGCCGTTCGGCCAGGTCCTTCTCCCTGCCCCTCACTTTTCCTTCTCTAGCGGCAATATCCGTCTCTCTTTTCGAGAGCTCCTCCCTAGCTTCCAGTACTTCTCCTTTTCTTTCGTGCTCCACAAATCCACCTTTTTGGTGTGATCTGCCAAATTTTTCTTAGCCAGTCAATTTCTGGGTGAGCTCCTCCTCCCTCTTCAGAACATCCTCCTGATGTTCTAGGAGCTTCTCTTCTCGGGTATCAAGGTCCGCTCAACGCTTCAGAAGGACCTCATTTAATTCCTTGAGGCTTTCATGATGCTCATCAGCAGCATCACGCCTTTCCTTGGCTTGCTCGAGGATCTCCCAAGAATTAGCGTCGAGCGCCCTGATTATGGCTTCCTTCTCTTCCAGCAGCTTGGCCTAGTATTCCATCTGGGCTATTTCCCTCTTGACCCACTCCTTCTGATCAGCAAGCCTCATTTGAGCAAACCTTGTCTCAAAATGGAGCCTGTTGCGCCAACGCCTCAAGGTGTGGCGCTCCTCTTCAAGGATCTTGCTCTCATGATCGAAGGCGAGCTGAACTTGTCGAAGGCTCGAGCAGGCATTGTCTATGGACAACGCCAAGGGGATAGGCTCTGGACCTGCTGGGGTCATCTCTGCCGGTTCCAGAGGATTCTCCATAACAAAAATAGGGTCCCACTCTATAAGAGAGGTACCCTCAGCTTCTGCGGCACAGGGACCACCCTCCGAGAGCTCTTCGGTAGCAGAAGAAGAAGAACCCGCTAGGGGAACTCCTACCTCCGGGGTCGATGCCAAAGGTCCTACTGCGGGAACTTCAATTGCTAGCTCCACGGGTGAAGAGCCTGCCACCGCCTCTTCATGGTGCTTCGGCTCCACCACGGACACCTCCGGAGCAATTACCTCCGGGGCAATGGTTGGGGCCTCACCCAGTGCCTCTACCACCGCCGGCTCTGGTCTGGGTACATCAGCCACCTCTGACTCGGCAGCCGGAGCTTCAATCATCTCCGGCTCAGCGGCCGAAGCTTCAACAACTTCTGGCCCGAGGGATGGAGATTCAACTACCTCTAGCTCAGTGACCGCAGCTTCGATCATCTCTGGTTCAGTGGCTAGGGTTTCAATAACTTCTGGTTCAAGGACCAGATCTTTTGGCACCATCAGCCCCGCAAAACTTCTAGTGCGAGAACAGGAGCCTCGGTAACCTCTGGCTCAGACACCGGAGCTTCCGGCATCTCCAACTCCCGCACTGGAACCTCATCATCCGACGCTGTTGCCGACGGTGCATCTTCAACCTCTTCCTCGTGGTCCAGCGCTACCATAGAAGTCTCTGGCGACAACTCTGAATCCAGATCCACGATAGCTGGTGCCGGAGCTGTCGTGACCTCAACCGCTACTTGAGGAGGCACGGGGGTTGAGACTGGACTTTTCGTCCGCACTTCTTCGGTAGTTGCGGTAGAGGACGGATCTTTAGACCCCGACTTCGACGCTCTGCATTGAAGAAATTGGAAGATTTAAAACATAACAAAAACTACGGTGGCAAATCAAGGTGAAAAAGAAAAGCTTATCTTGGGAAGCTACCGCTCCAGTCAGCGCGAAACCTCTTTGTTGGAGGCTCAGAGCCAGAGCTTGTCGCGGTCGGAACGGTGGGAGCTCCGGAATGTTGCCCGGAGCCTGCTGTCGTCATTTGTGTTGCCCCAGCCGAGGTCTCTCTCGACCGAGAAGAACCTCCGGACCTGGAGCCCCTCACTAGCATCAGGACCAGAGTTGACTGTCCGGAGCTGGCGCCTCTAGAAGACGCTTGTTCCGGAGGAGGTGTAGTCGCAGAAGATCTCCCTCACCGGGGAGAAGGTTCTGTTGTAGCTGGAGTAGGCCTAACTGACCTCCCATTAGCATGCTTCAGTTTCCTCATTCGGCTGGAAGATTTGGCTGGCTCCTTGCCCTTACCCTTGCCAATGTCTTCAACCCTCTGGCTCGGAGCAGGGGAGACCACCCACTCGGAAGCTCCGGGGATTACAAACCTAGAGGTCTAGCGTTTTCCACTTCACCAAGCTCATCTATCACCGACATCTTCCTCTAGAGATCCCTGCTGATCTCTGGAATCATGTTTAAAGGCAGAAAAGCAGCCGGCGGAGCTAAGGCGTCTTCGTCGACAAGCCCATGTTGAAATTTCTAGAGATGAAGCTTCAAATTTCATCATCTAAGTTAGATTTCAAAATGGTTTCAATCCGGTCATCATCCATTATGTTGTTAAAAGCCCAGGCAAGCTTCTCCCTCCTCCTCAGCGGAGCCCACCTGTTCACCAAGAAATTTCCAAAGACCATCTGTGGGGTCACTCCACCCTCCACACACTCTCGGATTCTGTAACACCCTCAATTTTTGCATCATACATTGCATACATGTTCATGCATTAAACATTAGTAGAATAAAGGAAAAATAATAAAAGATAAAACATACATATACAAAATATGTGTAGCAAAAGAAGAAAAAGGAAATAATAATATAAAACATGTATTAGGAAACAAATATAAAGATAATATATATATATATATATATAGGAAAATATATATATTTGCTTCACCCCCGGAACATTCCGGACAAATAGTGTCCAACCGGCATCGACCCGGCCAGACTGCCCGAGCCGGCCCACGCCGCTCGCTCGCGCCCGAACCGGGCCGCTCACGAGCGCCAAACGCGCCTGGGGCCTCCACGCGCCGCCCTTTTGGCACCCGAGGCCGAGCCAGATGGCTCCAGCACCGTGCCGCGCTCGGTTGCAACCGAGCCGGACTTACCGCGCCCCGCCTATATAAGCTGTGGCTCCGTCGTTCGAAGTGCCGCCAGAAGAAGCGAAAAAAACCCTAGCCGCCTGTCGGTACCCTACGTACCGTATACCCCTTGGGACTAAAAAAAGACCAAAGGGGTTTCACCTGTCTGAGTTGAAGACCTGCAAAGGCCCCACGTGTCATACGAGACCGGACCTGCCTCCCATCTATGGTTAGTCCCGGTGATGCATCATGTATACTGTAATCGGACCTATATCCCTCACATGGGATAGTTCCAGGCTAAACACTTGTGCGGCACCCCTGGACCTAACCCCCGACAGAGGGAAGCTCTGGTATCAACACGTGTACATCTACACCGTACCTACCCGTCCCAGACGAATAGCTCTGAAGCTGCCACATGTCTAATCCACCGGACCTTCAACCTCAGCAATCAGGCTGGTGAACCTCCAATGGCTCGGACCTTCAAGGAGCAATCAAAGACTTCAAGTCCTGATTAAGTGTCATTAATACCATATTAATGACACATGATCAGAAGGCTCTTAATGCCAGTAACGGCACTGTCAAGTCCCATTACCACGCTATTAAGGGTTATTAATCTCATTAATTATGTATTAAACATTAGTAACCGCCAGGGCCACATGTCGGGCCAGACTAATGGTGTAACGACCAATCCTTGTACTATAAAAGGACTGGTCAACGATACACAAGTGGACTCTCTGACGATCTTTAGACTGGAGACTCTCTAGAAGCTCTAGACTCTTAGACGCTCAATACAACAGCTACACACCCCGTGGAGTAGGGTATTACGCTCAGGCGGCCCGAACCACGTAAATCCTTATGTCCATTTGTCATACTCTTTGGAATCTCTACGCACCCAATACCAAACTACAAACTCCGCGAGCTACCAACGGTAGTATCAGGAGAATTGCCGGAAAAACACTCCGACAGTTGGCGCGCCAGGTAGAGGGAGTGCTCGAGATTTCAAGAATGGTGAACTCAGCTGCTGGATCGTCCAACGGCAACCCTGCTGCGCAACTTGCTGGAGGCAATCCCTCCAACATGCAACAACCAGCAGGTGTCGCGGCTCCAGCAGGAGTCATGCCTCCGCCACCACCGTGTGCACCAGCAAATCAAGCTGGACAGCGGGATGAGGCATCTGCGTCGGTCACAACATCGGTGAATAACAACAATCTTGAACACGCGCTCCATGCTGCGCGTGCTCTTCTCCAATGCCCACCACCTCCAGGTGCATCCCATGGTGCAATGGAGCAGTGGAGGGCTGATGTGGAACATTTGGTTGTAGCAGCAGCCGATCACATCAGCAACCAAGGTCCTCCCCCTCGGGGCGGGCCCTATCGCAGCATCAAACTGTGTCGGGGAGACTTGGTCCGCACGCTTACCAAAATAGGAGGTGTGCTGCGTCTCAAGAAGTGACATCGCTGCCTTCCGGGGCACGACGCACCCATACGGTAACTAGGCTTTCAGCTCATGATCTCCGGGCGGAGCTTGATTGTCGTTACCGTCAACAGGACGGCCGCGTCCATATCGAGCGTGCTTGCAAAAGGCGAGAGTCTCGAGACAGTCCTGCTCCCGAGGGAGTAGGAGGAGGCTGTTATGCCCTGGCCATGCACCTACGCATGGTCAGATGGCCACAAAAGTTCCGGCCTCACCTGCTGGAGAAATTTGACAGAACTGTCAATCCCGCTGAGTTTCTCCAGATTTACTCCACTGCAATCCTTGCGGCCGGAGGTAACGAGGCTGTAATGGCCAACTACTTCCCAGTGGCTTTAACTGGGACCGCCAAGTCCTGGTTCATGAGCCTTCCGCCCAACTCCATCAATAGTTGGGCGGAACTGTGCCAACAGTTCACTGCCAATTTCGGGAGTTATACACCTGACCAGGCACCGAACTGGACCTTTTTGTTGTCACGCAGAAGGGGGGAGAATCCCTGCGTTCCCTCATCTAGAGGTTCTCCCAGGTACAAAACACTATTCCTTCTATCTCCAGCGCCTCTTTTATTATGGCATTTAGACAGGGCGTACGAGACGAGAAGATGCTGGAGAAGCTGGCGATCAAGGAGATACCCAGCGTCACAGAGCTCTTCAGCTTGGCAAACAAGTGTGCCAAAACTGCGGAGGGCCGTGAAATGCACACCAAACTACCTCCGGAGGATAATAAAAAATCCTCCAAGGGTGAAGCCACTACCGCCGGGAGTGGCAAAAAGAATAAAAAGTCCAACGGCAAGGAAAAGTCGTCGGTCGGCACACCTACTGCTGCAGCTGCCGCAGCTTCGTGTGGTCGGGGGCCACGCCCTGAGAAACGACCTCGACCTTCATCTGAAGACGGTGGCAATTCCAAGATGTGGTGTCCTATACATAAGTCGAACAACCACAATCTGGAAGACTGCCGAGAGGTCCAGAACCTTGCCGAGCGCTATAACAAGCGCCGGGAAGCAGTTCCTTTCTGACAAAGGGAAGGAAAACAGAAAGTCGACGAAGCTCCGACTGAAGAGGAGTTAGGCTTTCAGGACCCTAAAAATGTCTTGAAGGTTGTATACACCTCCATCGACGACGACTCCGACGTCTCCGACAATGAACGCCGAAAAACCATGAACACCATCTTTGGTGGTTTGTGGGGCATCACCTCCCGCTGCGTCCTCAAGACCATGCGGCGGGACATGGCCTTGGTGGCTCCCATCGCCAGGGCGGAGCCGCACCGGAAGTGGATGGATACTGCCATCACTTTCGACGCGTCAGACTGCCCTCGGAATATGATCAGAGCTGGCCAACTCCCATTGATGGTATTTTCGACCATCAACAACATCCAACTCCACCACGTAATGGTAGATGGAGGTTCGGGGTTGAACCTCATAAGCTTCAAAGCTTTCGTCAAGCTTCAACTCCAACCTTCGGACCTTCGCCTCTCCTGACCTTTCTCCGGAGTAGGTCCGGGGGCCATAACCCCACTTGGTGCCATTACTCTCCCCATAACCTTTGGGACTCGAGAGAATTATCGCACTGAGAAGTTGTTCTTTGACATTGTTCAGATCAACTTACCCTTCAACGCCATTCTGGGCAGGCCAGACTTATACAAGTTCATGGCTGCTGCTCATTATGGCTACTTGGTGTTGAAGATGCCAACACCAGTTGGTGTTCTCCGGATCCGTGGAGATCGCACCGCCAGAGAGACAACTCTGGAAGAACTTCATGCGCTTGTCACAGCGCAGGAAGAAGAATCTGGGAAGGAGAAAGCTCTGAAACCTCCGAGCATTCATCATCGATGCTCAACCTCCGCACCTCGCGGGCAACCAAGCGGAGACACCGACATTCCCGTCAAAGTCGTCCAAATCGCTTCCGACACCGCTCAGACCACCCGTATATCGGGAGGACTGAATGACAAATAGGAACTCGCGCTCATCACTTTTCTTCGGGCTAATGTCGACGTGTTTGCCTGGCAACCATCAAAAATGTCTGGGATCCCTAGGGAAGTGATCGAGCATAATCTGAAGATCTACCCTGACGCTCGGCCTGTACATTAGAAGCCTCAGAAGCAATCAGTAGAGCAACAAAACTTCATACGACAAGAAGTGAAGAAGTTGCTCGAAGCTGGATTCATCCGAGAAGTCTTCCACCTAAAATGGCTGGCAAACCCAGTCGTTGTAACCAAGGCCGGTGGGAAGCTTCGGATGTGTATCGACTACACTACACTGAATAAGGCATGTCCAAAAGATCCATTCCCACTACCTAGAATAGATCAGATAGTGGATTCCACCTCCGGGTGTGAATTACTGTGTTTCCTGGATGCATATTATGGGTACCATCAAATCAGAATGTCTAGGGAAGATGAAGAGCATACTTCCTTCATCACAGTAGATGGATTGTATTTTTATACTACCATGCCATTTGGTCTCAAGAATGCAGCTTCAACATTTGTACGAGCTATGTACAAAACCTTTGGAGAGCTCATCAGAGACGTAGTGGAAGTGTACGTCGATGACATCATCGTCAAGATTAAGGACAAGGAGTCACTTCTTGACACCTTGCAAGCTGTCTTTGACAAGTTGCGAGTCACTCGCACGAAGCTGAACTCGGACAAATGTGTCTTCGGGGTTAGCTCCAGAAAGCTTCTTGGTTTCCTTGTAAACCACCGAGGAATAGAAGCAAATCCAGTGAAGATAAAATCTATTGAAGATATGTGGCCACCAGCCCGCATCAAGGACGTCCAAAAGTTGACTGGATGTCTAGCTGCCCTTAGCCGGTTCATATCAAGACTGGCGGAATGGGCACTACCCTTCTTCAAGCTATTGAGGAAGTCCGGACCATTTCAATGGTCTGAAGAAGCAGAAAAGGCGTTCCAGGAGCTGAAGAAGCTCCTCACCACTCTACCAACCTTGGTAGCTCCGAACCCTGGTGAGCCTCTACTGCTTTACATTTCGGCAACTGACGAAGTTGTCAGCATGGTCTTGGCTGCGGAGAGACTAGAACCATCACAAGCTTAGGAATCCAGACGCCCCCGGGAGAGTCAGGAGGTTCCTGAAGGCGAGTCTGGGTCCCAGCCCCCAGACTTGGGTCAACAAGGAGTTACTCTTGTTGAGCAAGAAGATCCATACCCTCCTGGGAGGGTATGAGTCACTCCTGAAGAAGCTTCGGGTTCCTCTAACAAGGACCCAGAGGTCCCCGAAGAAGGTCTGGGTCCCGGTCGATGAGGAGGAAGCTCTAGGCCCCTCCGAGAGGGTCCGGACAATCCAATGACCAGTGTACTTCATCAGTGAAGTACTCCACGATGCCAAAACTCGGTACCTGGAAGTACATAAACTGCTATACGCAGTTCTTATTGCTTCTAGGAAGTTCCGACACTATTTCCAAGCTCACAAGATCTCATTGGTGACTTCATATCCACTGCGAGCGATTTTGCATAATCCCAACTCCACTGGGAACATTGCAAAGTGGGCAGCGGAATTGGCCGAGTTTGACCTTGAATTCGTCCCAAGACAAGCAATCAAAAGTCAAGCATTGGCAGACTTTGTGGCAGAATGGACCCCCTCTCCATCAAACCCTGGGGGACCCAGTGAGCAGAAGCCGAAACTCAAGGCTGCGGTCTTCACCGAGCCTCACTAGACTTTCTACTTCGACGGCTCCATGCAGAAGTAGGGGGCCAGAGCTAGAGTCCTTCTCCTCGCTCCGACCGGGGAGAAGGTTAAATACATGGTGCACCTTGACTTCAAGGCGACCAACAACATGGCGGAGTATGAAGCACTCATTTATAGACTAAAGGTGGCACTATCATATGGTGTCAAGCAGCTGTTGTTCAAGGGAGATTTGCAGCTCATCATTAAACAGGTGAAGAGTGAATGCTCCTGCAACCATCCCCAACTAGCTGCTTATCTCCTTGAAGTCCAGAGGCTTCAGAAGGACTTCGAAGTCCTGGACCTCCACCATGTCCAGCGTCTCCATAACACTGAAGCTGACGAACTCTCGACGAAAGTGTCAACCGGAGCTCCGGCTCCCGACGGAACCTTCGTCCGGAGGTTGTCTAAACCTACAGCTCAGCCTGCCGAACTGAGCGAAGGGGGCGAGACCAGCACCTCAAAGCTGGCAGTCCCGATGGCCCTGTTACCATGGCAGCCATCAAGGGTCGTAGGTGCTGCCGGAAGCTCCGAGCAACCCAGCACACAAGACTCAAATGCTCAAGCAAGCTCCAATGCATGGATCTCGGAGATCCGGAGCTACTTGAAAGAAAACTTCCTTCCTGAAGATAATGTATCCGCTGACCGGATAGTCAGGTTGGCTAAAAGATACACGCTGGTAGAAGGGGATCTCTACCGGCGCGGTGCTAACGGCGTCCTAATGCGGTGCATTACAAAGGAAGAAGGCTGTGAGCTCCTCGCAGAAATCCATAGAGGCGAGTGTGGGAACCATGCGTCTTCCCGCACGCTGGTCGGTAAAGCCTTTCGGCATGGCTTTTACTAGCCTACAGCGCTCCAGGATGCAACTGAGATGGTGAAGAAATGTGAAGCATGCCAGTTTCATGCAAAACAAATTCACACACCGGCTCAACCTCTACAAATGATACCTCCTACATGGCCTTTCGCTGTGTGGGGGATGGATATCTTAGGACCTTTCCCAAGAGCCGTCGGAGGTTACAAGTTCCTGTACGTCGCCATTGACAAATTCACCGAATGGCCGGAAGCAACTCCAGTTGTGACAATAAACAAGCAATCAACCATCAAATTCTTACAGTCCATCGTATGCATATTTGGAGTCCCATACAAAATCATAACCGATAATGGGACCCAATTCACAAGCTCTGCATTCCAAGGATATTGCAAAGACCTCGGCATTCAAGTACGCTACACTTTCGTAGCTCACCCGGCAAGCAATGGCCAAGTTGAGAGAGCAAATGCAAAAATCCTAAAAGGACTCAAGACACGCACATATGAGCATCTGAAAAAACATGGATCCAACTGGATCAAAGAGCTTCCGCCCACTCTATGGGCCAACAGGACAACTCCAAACTGGTCAATTGGAGAGACACCCTTCTTCCTGGTGTACAGAGCTGAAGCAGTCCTTCCTCCAGAAATCACCTTGGGGTCGCTCCGAGTCTAGACCTTCGACGATACCGCGCAGGACCAAATCCGGCGTGAAGACCTTGACCTCCTTGAAGAGGGAAGGTGCCGAGCAGCTGCTCGGAATGCCCGATACTGCCAAGCTCTTCGGCGTTATCACCAAAGGCATGTTCACAACCGACAGCTCGAGGAAGGCGATCTGGTGCTACGGAGAATACAATCCAAATAAGGGTTAAACAAACTCTCCCCTAGCTGGGAAGGACCTTTCCGAGTGATCAAAGTATCCTGTCCTGGATGCGTTTACTTGGCAATCGAGGATGGGACACCTCTCCCTAATCCTTGTAGCATTGAGCACCTTCGTAAGTTCTACGCTTAATATCACGGAGGTGAGACTGTAGTTACACGTGATGTATGTTATAGAGTCATTGTACAGAGTTGGGTAGCTCCTCCGGGAGAACAGCCGGACCTTTCCTGGAAGGTCCGCAAAGTTCAGGCAACACTTGTCAGAGTCTCAGAACTAAAAGTGTAGCTATGTAACACCCTCAATTTTCGCATCATGCATTGCATACATGATCATGCATTAAACATTAGTAAGATAAAAGATAGATAATAAGAGATAAACCATACATATATGGTGTAGCAAAAAAAAGAAGAAATAGAAAATAATAATTATAGCCTAAAACATGTATTAGGGAATAAATATAAGATAATAATAATATATAAAAAAGAAATATATATATAATAAATAAATAAAATGAATAAGGTAAATAAAATAAATAAAATATAAATAATAAAATATATAATAATAATATAATGAAAAACAAAGAAGAAGAAAAAAAACCCTAACCGCTGGCCAGGCGGCCGAAGCCAGCCCACCCAGCTGGCTCCCGCGCAGCGCACCCGACCGAGCGCCCCGGCCGACCGCGCCCTGCCGCTGGGTCCCCCCCCCCCCCCGCCCGCCCCGCGCGACCGAGCGCGCGAACGCCGCGCGGAGCCGCCCTATTCCCGCGCAGCCGACGCGACGCACCGCCAGCGCCGGTCCCACCCCGCTCGCCCGGCCACCCGACCGCGACCGAGACGCAACGCGCGCCCGCGCGCGACTCCCGACGCGCCTCGACGCCCTGGCCGACTCGGCCCCTGGAGTGGCTCCCGCGCCTATAAAAAGGACCGATGGCCTCCGTAGGGTTTCCAGCCGCCAGGAACACCACCGTTTCCACGATCCCAGAAGGCAGCCGCCGCCTAGAGAAGAAAAAAGTCGCCGGTACAGAGAAAAAAGGGAGGCACCAAAGAGCTGCGCCGCCAGGAAAAAAGAGGGGAAGGAGAGGAAGAAAAAGAGGGGAGCCCCACCGTTCGCCGGAGATCGTCGTCACCATCGCGTCGTCGCCGTCGTGCCGCCGGAGGACCTTGCGCATCTACTTCGTCTACGCATCGTCCCCATCCCGCGATCATCGAAGCCATCGCACCTACGGTAGGCCATGTTCCCGATGCGAATTTTAGCGACCATATTGAATCTAATAGACATAAATTGATCGTAGTTGTGTCATCTTTTTATTTTCAGCAGCATTAATCCACTCTAAAACCCCCGTAAACTCATATGAACACGTATGAACTAGTTACATCTAATTAATAAACAACCATAGTTAATTAATTATTGAATTGCGCATGCATACATGTCATTGCATGTTGATTATTTTGTGTGCATTATATTGAATTGTATGTACTTTCTTGTATGTATGATCACGCGTAGAGGAACGTGCTCAAGAGGCCGCATACGAGGATTTCCAAAATCAAGACTTTGAAGCGCTTGAGCAACCCCATCCGTCGGAGCAAGGCAAGTGTCCTTGAAGCATATTGATCCTGTTTTATTAAATGTTTTGTTTGCGAACTTGCATGCTTGTGTCAAATTGATGGGAATCCTATGGTAGGAAGTTTATTAGTTTTGTTTAACCACCCTTGTCACCTGGAATTTATGGTAGAGAGTCGGGAAGGGTTTTTACCTTTTTGCTTCGCTTAATTAATTGGGATGGCAAACAACACTACACATTTAATTATGCATCAATGATATTCTGGTTAATGTGAACTGGTCAATACAATGGGTGATCTAAGCAAGCCTGGTATGTGGATGGGTTGGATGTTATGGTGGTTTGCTTGCCTTAGATCTAAGGACCGGTTCTTGCGAGAATATGCCAGGTCAACAGTGCCACCACAAGGCCAAGTATGGGTGCGGCGTAGCTGATTAAATAGGATCGCTGCTAGTATTGTATGGACCATTGGATGGCGCGGGGAATGAAAGCCGAGGAGGATTGCCCTGGGATCCGCATGGCACACGAGGGGGCCCGTGGGTGGGAGAATGGAGATTCAAGCCTGCCGGTGAAACCTTAGTGGGCCCGTACATAATAGTAGTCCCTTTTGAAAGGCTATTTTGTGATCTCTTGGCCACACACCTACGGAAGTGTGAGATGCCATAATGGAGGTTTCTTAGTCATCGAAAGGTGACGAAATCACGAACATGTGGGTAAAGTGGTACAACTTCTGCAGAGTGTTAAAAACTATCATGATAGACGTGCTCCCGGTTATGAGCGCCTGGATGACCTACATGATTAGAGTTGGAAATTAGGATTTGGGATGGTTATGTGTTGGTAATGGTTATGGTTGGTTTATGGTTATGGGTTGGTAATGGTTATGGTTGGTTTATGGTTATGGGTTCGTAATGGTTATGGATGGTTTATGGATTATGGTTATGGATATGAATTTGAGTTATCGTAACTGGACATGGATAATGATGATGTTGGCAATAATTGGATATGGTTTATATTTTGTTAATATGATGGTTATGATGGGATTGTTTCACATAGACATAGTATAATGCTTTTCAAATGTTTTACTGTACTTTTCAGCACTTAGCCATTATTACATTCGTCATTTGAATAAGCCACATGTCATACTTTCCACACTTGCTGAATACGACATGTACTCACTCTTGCAATCCCCCCCCCCCCAACAGCTACTGGAGACAATTGGGAGTATCTTGAGGATCACGTGGAGTACTAGGTTGCGTACCGCCGTCAATTGCCTGTGGATTGGAGTCGTACTGCTTAGTTTATTTTCCGCTGCATTATTTAGAGTTTTATCATTCATGAACTATGGGACTATTGTAATAAAGTACTTATTTAATAGTTAAGACGTGGTTAAATTCTATATATCATTTGTGATGCAACCGTATATGTGTGATGAACTTCCTGGGCACACATATGCGTTACGCTTGGTTCATATTCGGAACCGGGTGTCACAAATTGGTATCAGAGCCGCGTTGACCGTAAGACACAAGCCTAGGTAGAATGGACACTCTAGAGCACTTAGGAACACTCTTCTAATCTGCTATTTTCGAAAATTTTTGCTGCTGTTTTGTTCCCTTATTTTCAGCCGCAAAAAGTATTGACCGCTGCTACGTTTTTGATAAAAATTTTCAGAAGTGAGCAATATTAAGTGCTGCTGTTTTTTGCTGCTTAAATTTTAGCGAAAAAAGTGTGTTTTGCTGCTGTTATGTGTGGGTAAAATTCTTGTGTTGGCTGCTGCATTTTTCTCTCTATTTTTTTTCATTCCTTTGGAACCGCTACACCGCTCTTTTTCCGCCATTTTAGCTACTGAAATTTTCAGATTCGTATTTCGTTATTTTTTTTCCTCTCATGTATTCTTGTTTTCTGTAGATGGCCCGCACCAAGACAACCCCCCGTAAGTCGACCGGTGGACTTGTGCCCCCGCGTAGGTTGGCCAGTCGCTCTCCGGCCGTCGACCCCGTCACCCCGTGGTGATCCGTTCTGATGGCAGGGCCGCAGGACAACTGCGACATCGTCTCCGTGCCCTACTCCGGGAGGCTGGCTACCGTCACCACAGCCTCTCGCTCTCCTACCACACCACTGGAGTGCAGCGCCCCGGCAGGAAGGAGTGGAGATGCAAGATCTACATCTACTATGGTGATGAGTTGGTGAAGACCCACAGCAGTCCTGCTTGGAGGAGCTCCCGCCGATCTGCGGAGCAGGATGCTAGCTGGGAAGCAGCCACCTTTTGGAGTCATGCCCGCTGTTTCCGTCTGGAGGACACGGTGCACGCCTTCGTTCCGCAGCGTACCAGTGGCACCGCGAGCTTCGTCTCCAGGCACGTGGAGGGACCCCTGGACCTCCCGCAGTCTCGTCAGACTGTTGACGACGTGGCCCAGCTCAGTGCCCGACTTCAGAGGACGCAGCAGGAGATTCAGGATGGACGCGACCTCGCCCAGCGCCACGAGGCGATAATCAGGAGGTATCATCGGATCACTGATGAGGACCCGGACGACTACGCGTATGACACCCCGACGTGGACCCCAGACTCTCCAGACCGTCGCAACGGCCAGCGCGAGTCGTCTTCTGAGGAGTCCTCTGACGAGGAGCCTTCTAGTGTGGCGTCTGCCACACCACCGTCGCCTGCTGCCTCACCACCACAGGACCCCGAGGACCCCGACGACGACGACGTCGACGAGGACCCAGAGGAGTTCCTGCTTGACGACGAGTAGTCCTCGACCTATGCCATGACTCAAGGATAGGCACACCCCCATTAGTTAAATAAGAGCGACGTAGACATACTTGTGTGACCTTGAGTTGTGTTACTTCTTTTAGGATTTTTGTCAATTTTGTTTGGTGCTTGTTTGAGTGCTTGTGTGCTTAGTAGAGAGTTGTGGAATGCTTCGGCACTTGTCCACATCCTCATATAGGTCTATATTAATAAAGGATTATTTAGTGTCACATACCTTGATGCATATAGTCGGGACGTTTCTTTCCCAATTCTAAATCCTTCTGTCCCCACCCTTCTTTCGCCAACAGATGGTGAGAACTCGTAACCAGAGGGATGCCAACGATGAGGAGGAGCGCAATGAAGTACCTCAGAACAACCAGGGACATGCTCATGGAGCTATCAATATTGAACAACTGTTAGCTATGCAGAACCAGCTCATGCAGACCATGATACAGACCATGGGACAGCTGTAAGCTGGCAACAACAATCAGCCTCATATACCGCCCCCGCCACCACCCCAGCCTCCTCATAACCGATTGGGAGAGTTCATGAGGACCAGACCGCCCACCTTTGCACAAGCCACAGACCCAATTGAAGCTGATGATTGGCTGAAGTCCGTTGAGAAGAAACTTGCTATTGTCTAGTGTACTGATAGGGAGAAGGTTCTCTTTGCATCACATCAACTAGTTGGAGCAGCCGCTGACTGGTTGGAAGCTCTTTGCAATGCTCATGATAATCAGGAGGCAATCACTTGGGCTGAGTTTAAGCAGAGTTTCCGTTCCCACTATGTACCTGAAGGAGTTATGATACTGAGAAGACAAGACTCTGAAAATCTCAGGCAAGGAAGGATGAGGGTGAGTGAGTATCTCAACAAATTCACTCAATTATCAAGATATGCTCCAGAAGACATCAAAACTGATAGTAGGAAGCGGTGAATGTAGGCCTAGAGGGGGGGTGAATAGGCCTTTTTGAATTTTCTCGGTTCCTGTAACACTCAACAACAAAGTCAATACCAGAGGTATCGGACTAGTCCGGTAAAGTGCAGACTAGTCCGGTTTTCACGGGCTAAGTTGATCAAGTTCAGTCAATTTGATTGATTCGTTAATGTTTGCAGCGGAAATATAAACTTGAATGACAGTTTAATAGTTGTATGTCAAATTCTATTACAATTAAGGCTCTTGTTCAACAATTTAACTCAAATTGAACAAAGTGAATCAAACCCTAGATTAAGTTGATCAATTAAGATGAAGAACGCAAAAGGAAAAGACACACGATTTATCCCATGGTTCGGCTACCACGAAGGCAACCTACGTCCACGTTGAGGAGCCCACAAAAGGACCGGGTCTTCTCCAACCCTTCCCTCGTCGAATCGCCACGAAGGCCAATCCTCTTCCACTAATCACAAAGGGTAAATAACCAAGTTGAAGGGGCGTTCTCACACGTTGAGAGCTCCCTTGATTACAATTTACAAAGCCACCAATAACACACTCGAAAATTACAAATTGAAACGCAAGAGTGTGTTAGAGAAACAAACCAAGAGCTCAATGATGTGTGCCAAGTGTCTCTCCAATGATCTAGAAGTGATCTTCAATAGATTGATCGATTTTGCACTTAATTTCGTGGAGAGAGGTGGTTTTTGAGTCTCTTGGGAGGTGTGACGGCGCTAGGGTTCGAGAGATTGTAAAAGTGGGTCGTGCACCTCTATTTATATGGGGTTTCTAAAAGTGACTGTTAGGGTTCAGAAAGATCGGACTAGTCCGTGGTGGTCACCGGACTAGTCCGGTGTGCTGTGTGTAGCAAACCCTAAGTGTCCAGGAATATCGGACTAGTCCGGTTGAAAACGGACTTGTCCGATTTCACTACTGGAAATCTTCGGACTAGTCCGATTGCCATCGGACTTGTCCGGACATATGAAACCCTAAGTGTTTAGGATGACAAGTCCGCACTTGGAGGACTTGTCCGATTTAGATCAGTGTGTATATCGGACTAGTCCGTGTAGACCCCGGACTTGTCCGAAGTGGATCAGAAAGAAAATCGGACTAGTCCGGATCACAACGGACTTGTCCGATTTTGTGTGACTTGTGCATTGTGTTGAGGACTAGTCCGCATTGGGGAGGACTAGTCCGAAGTGGATCAGAAAGATATCGGACTAGTCCGGATCACAACGGACTTGTCCGATTTTGTGCAGAAAGTGATATCGGACTAGTCCGGCTGATATCGGACTAGTCCGGTCCTGTATAACTTTGTGCATTGTGTGTGTGTGCTTGAAAGTGATTGAGCTCTTGGGTGTGTTTCCTTAACACACTCCATACATGATAATCTACTATTTTCTTCTCCTTGAGCTCAAATTCACTTTGCTTCTCATTTCCCTTCTTTTTTTGGCATTTTGCTCATTTTTCATTATTTGCCTGCATTCATCTCAACAAAAGGATTAGGATCCCAATTGCTTGTCATAAATCATCCAAAACCCACAAGGGAGTCCTAGATGCACTTTCAAGCAGTATCTGTTTATGAGGGGTCTCAACAATGAAATTCAAGTCCAGTTGCTCAATACTGATTATCCAAACTTCCAAAAGCTGGTTGACAAGGCTATTGTGGTGGAGAACAAGATTCGTGAGATGGAGCAGGACAAGAAGAGGAAGATGCCATCATGGACCGCAGCAAGGAAGCAATGTTCGCCCCCGCTATGCACCACCTACTACACCACACTACAACCCATCTGCTCCTGTATACCGCGCTGCTTATCCGCCCCGCCCAAATCAGCCACCGCAGCAACGCCCCGCCATGCAAGCGCCTCGCTATCCTGTGCGACCTGCGCCGCGTCCTAACATGGCAGCAAATGCTCAAAACCAGCTGCGCCCAAACTTCCCTAATGCTACGGGCGGTAAGACATGCTATGTGTGTGGAGAACCCGGGCACTTTGCAAGTCAATGCCCCAGGAGAAACTATGGACCTATGAACAATGCACCAAGGCCAAATCACCCGCGACTAAATGGAGGAGCACCACAAGGCAACCGTGGACAGCAGAATTTTGCTCGTGGCAATGTGAATCATGTCTCTACTGAGCAAGCTGATGACATCGTGATTGGTATGTTTCTCGCCAACTCCAACCCCGCGACTGTCTTATTTGATTCAGGAGCATCTCATTCATTCATCTCATCAAAGTATGTTGCCAAGTACAATTTGCCTATATCTCATATGAAGCAAACTATGCTAGTAAGTTCTCCTGGCGGAGAGATGAGGACAAATATAGTATGTCCGAAAGTAAGCATAAAAATAAGGGGGTAGACTTTCTCGCAAACCTCATAGTATTAGACTCCCAAGGAATAGACATAATACTTGGAATGGACTGGCTGAGCAAGTATAATGGAGTTATTCAATGTACCGAGAGGATTGTGCAGTTGACAAGTGAGCATGGTACACGCATCGAAGTTGAGGCAGCCCAACCTGCAAGAGAGAAAGTGATGCTGAAACACGTGGAAGAAGTGACATTGGAAAGCATTCCGATCGTTCGTGAGTACCCGGATGTGTTTCCAGATGAGTTGCCAGGTATGCCACCTGATCGTGACATAGAATTCGCCATTGAGTTGATACCCGGAACTGCACCTATAGCTAAGAGGCCGTATAGGATGCCTCCTAAGGAATTAGCAGAGCTCAAGAAGCAAATTCAAGAGCAGCTAGAGAAGGGTTTTATACGCCCAAGCTCATCCCCGTGGGGAGCCCCAGTGCTCTTCGTAGATAAGAAGGATGGAACCCAGAGGATGTGTGTGGACTATAGGTCTCTCAACGAAGTGACAATTAAGAACAAGTACTCACTGCCCCGTATAGAGGATTTGTTCGACCAAATGAAGGGTGCCTGTATCTTCTCCAAGATCGACTTGCGGTCAAGATACTTCCAAATGAAGATTAGACCATCAGATATACCCAAGACAGCATTTCGGACACGATATGGATCTTATGAGTACACCGTCATGTCATTTGGATTGACAAACGCGCCTGCGTACTTTATGTATCTCATGAACAAGGTCTTCATGGAATATCTGGATAAGTTTGTCGTAGTGTTCATCGATGACATTATGATATACTCGAGAAGCGAGGAAGAACATGAAGAACACTTGAAGCTTACATTGCAGAAGCTACGGGAACATCAATTGTATGCCAAGTTCAGTAAATGTCAATTTTGGTTACGGGAAGTTTCTTTCTTAGGCCATATTATTTCCGGAGGAGGAGTATCAGTTGACCCAGGGAAGGTGAGAGATGTGCTTAAGTGGGAACCGCCACAGAATGTTAAGGAAATTCGGAGTTTCCTTGGGATGGCTGGATATTACCGTCGGTTTATCAAGGACTTTTCCAAGATAGCCAAACCTATGACGGAGTTGCTAATGAAGGGAAAGGCGTTCCAATGGACTGAAGCTTGTTAGAATAGTTTTGAGGAGTTGAAGAAGAGGTTGACAACAGCCCCAGTTTTGGTATTGTCGGATGTAAGCAAGAGTTTCGACATCTATTGTAATGCATCAAGGCAAGGACTTGGGTGTGTATTGATGCAAGAAGGCCAAGTGGTAGCTTATGCATCGAGGCAACTAAAGAAACATGAGTTGAATTATCCTACACACGACCTTGAACTCGCAGCCGTGGTACACGCCTTGAAGATATGGAGACACTATGTTTTTGGTCACCGATGTGAGATTTATACGGATCACAAGAGTCTCAAGTACATATTTACGCAAACGGATCTGAATCTGAGGCAATGCCGATGGTTGGAGCTCATCAAGGATTATGACGTGGGAATCAACTATCACCCAGGGAAGGCCAATGTAGTGGTTGATGCTTTGAGCCGAAAAGGAATAAGTCATCAACTCACAGTTCGAGAGCTGCCATCCGAGTTATGCAAGGAGTTCGAATGGTTGAACCTTGGATTCATAAATGAGATGGGAACGATGGAAGTCAACCCAACATTAGAGCAGGAAATACGGGAAGGACAGACAAAGGACAAGGAAATACAGGAAATCAAGGAAAGGACCCAATAAGGAAAAGAATTCAGATTTGATGAGGACGAACAGAGTACCTTATGGCTTGGAAAGAGGATTGTGGTACCTAATGTTAGGCATATTCGGGAAACAATATTGAAGGAGGCACATGACTCGCCTTACTCAATTCATCCTGGCTGTACGAAGATGTACAAGGACTTAAAGATATGCTACTGGTGGGCCAACATGAAAAAGGACATAGCCGAATATGTTCCACTTTGCGATGTGTGCCGATGAGTTAAAGCTGAACATCAAAGGCCAGCCGAATTGTTACAACCATTGAAGATCTCGGAGTGGAAGTGGGAAGAGATTGGTATGGACTTTATAGTTGGATTACCGCGAACTCAGTCGGGCTATGATTCAATATGGGTTATTGTGGGTCGGTTGACAAAATCAGCTCACTTCATCCCTGTCAAGACCACATATACCACCGCGAAGCTAGCAGAATTGTATATGGAGCATATTGTGTGTCGACATGGAGTACCGAAGAGGATAGTCTCGGATAGAGGTTCTCAGTTTACCTCCAGATTTTGGCAGAAATTGCATGAAGCAATGGGAACAAGGTTGAACTTCAGTTCGGCGTATCACCCTCAAACAGATGGACAAACCGAGAGGACCAACCAAATTTTGGAAGACATGTTAAGAGCTTGTGCTTTGAAGTATGGGAAAAGTTGGGATAGAAGTTTGCCGTATGCTGAATTCTCGTACAACAATAGTTACCAAGCAAGTTTGAAAATGTCACCCTATGAAGCATTATACGGAAGGATGTGTAGGACTCCCTTGTTTTGGAATGAAACCGGAGAGAATCAAGTGTTTGGTCCCGACGTGTTACAAGATGCTGAAAGGAAAGTCCAAATAATACGGGAAAACTTAAAGGCTGCCCAGTCTCGACAGAAAGGTTATGCTGATAATAGGCGAAGGAGTCTGGCTTTTGAAGTTGGAGATTTTGTATACCTCAAAGTGTCACCAATCAGAGGTCAGCGACGGTTTAACGTCAAAGGAAAACTGGCACCACGTTACATCGGACCATTCAAGATTTTGGACAAGCGAGGAGAGGTAGCTTACCGACTTGAGCTGCCAACGTATCTCTCCGATATACACGACGTATTTCACGTCTCTCAACTCAAGAAGTGTCTCAGGGTACCGGAAGAACAAGTGACGATGGACAAGTTAGAACTTCAAGAGGATTTGTCCTATGTCGAGCAACCTATCAAAATTTTGGACATGAAGGAAAGGGTCACGAGAAATAAGAGGATCCGTTGGTGCAAAGTGCAATGGAAACACTATACGGAAGCCGAAGCTACATGGGAACGTGAAGAAGACTTGAAGGCGAATTCCCTCATCTTTTCTCCATGCTATCGAATCTCGAGGGCGAGATTCACTTTAAGGGGGGTAGGTTTGTAACACCCTCAATTTTCGCATCATGCATTGCATACATGATCATGCATTAAACATTAGTAAGATAATAGATAGATAATAAGAGATAAACCATACATATATGGTGTAGCAAAAAAAAAGAAGAAATAGAAAATAATAATTATAGCCTAAAACATGTATTAGGGAATAAATATAAGATAATAATATATATATATAAAAAAGAAATATATATATATAAAATAATAAATAAATAAAATGAATAAGGTAAATATAAATAATAAAATATATAATAATAATAATATAATGAAAAAAAATGAAAAACAAAGAAGAAAAAAACCTAACCGCTGGCCAGGCGGCCGAAGCCGGCCCAGCCAGCTGGCTCCCGCGCAGCGCACCCGACCGAGCGCCCCGGCCGACCGCGCCCTGCTGCTGGGTCCCGCCCCCCCCCCCCTGCGTGACCGAGCGCGCGAACGCTGCGCGGAGCCGCCCGATTCCCCCGCAGCCGACGCGACGCACCGCCAGCGCCGGTCCCACCCCGCTCGCCCGGTCGCCCGACGCCACCCGACTGTGACCGAGACGCAATGCGCACGCCCGCGCGCGACTCCCGACGCGCCTCGATGCCCTGGCCGACTCGGCCCCTGGAGCGACTCCCACGCCTATAAAAAGGACCGACGGCCTCCGTAGGGTTTCCAGCCGCCAGGAACACCGCCGTTTCCACGATCCCAGAAGGCAGCCGCCGCCTAGAGAAGAAAAAAAGCCGCCGGTATAGAGAAAAAAGGGAGGCACCAGAGAGCTGCGCCGCTAGGAAAAAAGAGGGGAAGGAGAGGAAGAAAAAGAGGAGAGCCCCACCGCTTGCCGGAGATCGTCGTCGCCATGGCGTCGTCGCCGTCGTGCCACCGGAGGACCTTGCGCATCTACTTCTTCTACGCATCGTCCCCATCCCACGATCATCGTACCCATCGCACCTACGGTAGGCCATGTTCCCGATGCGAATTTTAGCGACCATATTGAATCTAATAGACATAAATTGATCATAGTTGCATCGTCTTTTTATTTTCAGCATCATTAATCCACTCTAAAACCCCCGTAAACTCATATGAACACGTATGAACTAGTTACATCTAATTAATAAACAACCATAGTTAATTAATTATTGAATTGTGCATGCATACATGTCATTGCATGTTGATTATTTTGTGTGCATTATATTGAATTGTATGTACTTTCTTGTATGTATGATCACGCATAGAGGAACGTGCTCAAGAGGCCGCATACGAGGATTTCCAAAATCAAGACTTTGAAGCGCTTGAGCAACCCCATCCGTCGGAGCAAGGCAAGTGTCCTTGAAGCATATTGATCCTGTTTTATTAAATGTTTTGTTTGCGAACTTGCATGCTTGTGTCAAATTGATTGGGAATCCTATGATAGGAATTTTACTAGTTTTGTTTAACCACCCTTGTCACCTGGAATTTATGGTAGAGAGTCGGGAAGGGTTTTTACCTTTTTGCTTTGCTTAATTAATTGGGATGGCAAACAACACTACACATTTAATTATGCATCAATGATATTCTGGTTAATGTGAACTGGTCAATACGATGGGTGATCTAAGCAAGCCTGGTATGTGGATGGGTTGGATGTTATGGTGGTTTGCTTGCCTTAGATCTAAGGACCGATTCATGCGAGAATATGCCAGGTCAACAGTGTCACCACAAGGCCAAGTATGGGTGTGGCGTAGCTGGTTAAATAGGAGCGATGCTAGTATTGTATGGACCATTGGATGGTGCGGGGAATGGGAGCCGAGGAGGACTGCCCTGGGATCCGCATGGCACATGAGGGGGCCCGTGGGTGGGAGAATGGAGATTCAAGCCTGCCGGTGAAACCTTAGTGGGCCCGTACATACTAGTAGTCCCTTTTGAAAGGCTATTTTTTGATCTCTTGGCCACACACCTACGGAAGTGTGAGATGGCATAATGGAGGTTTCTTAGTCATCGAAAGGTGACGAAATCACGAACATGTGGGTAAAGTGGTACAACCTCTGCAGAGTGTTAAAAACTATCATGATAGCCGTGCTCCCGGTTATGAGCGCTTGGATGACCTACATGATTAGAGTTGGAAATTGGGATTTGGGATGGTTATGGGTTGGTAATGGTTATGGTTGGTTTATGGTTATGGGTTGGTAATGGTTATGGTTGGTTTATGGTTATGGGTTCGTAATGGTTATGGATGGTTTATGGATTATGGTTATGGATATGAATTTGAGTTATCGTAACTGGACATGGATAATGATGATGTTGGCAATAATTGGATATGGTTTATATTTTGTTAATATGATGGTTATGATGGGATTGTTTCACATAGACATAGTATAATGCTTTTCAAATGTTTTACTGTACTTTTCAGCACTTAGCCATTATTACATTCGTCATTTGAATAAGCCACATGTAATACTTTCCACACTTGCTGAGTACGACATGTACTCGCTCTTGCAATCCCCCCCCCCCAACAGCTACTGGAGACAATTGGGAGTATCCTGAGGATCACGTGGAGTACTAGGTTGCCTACCGCCGTCAATTGCCTGTGGATTGGAGTCGTACTGCTTAGTTTATTTTCCGCTGCATTATTTAGAGTTTTATCATTCGTGAACTATGGGACTATTGTAATAAAGTACTTATTTAATAGTTAAGACATGGTTAAATTCTATATATCGTTTGTGATGCAACCGTATATGTGTGATGAACTTCCTGGGCACACATATGCGTTACGCTTGGTTCATATTTGGAACCGGGTGTCACAAGCTAGCTACCTTGGGTCAAACAAGAAACAAAACACAGTTAGCCTGGTTCCGTACCCTAAGGGTGTACTTGTTTCCCCTGTACCCCGGACCTATAATGAAAGACATCTTTGTGTGAAACAAGACTCCACGTGCATTTACTTTGTACAAGCTCAATATCTTTTATTTTTCTCTTTCTTGTCTATAACAAAGTTGTGCGATTCTCAAGAATTTTTTAGATCGACTAATTCATGTACAACTCGAGTCGCATTGTTAATTCCTTCGGGTTTTCACGTTGTTGAATGGCTCACTCGCTTGAATGCTACCAACCAATCTAGGTCCGGAGTGTGCTATCGACTTAGCCTAGTCCTGCACCCTAAGTACACCACTCTACCTACACCCCGACAGGCCGAAGTAAGGTGGGTCCTGAAAACAATTGGACCTGGAGAAAACAACTCAATGCACTTGATTGTATGAATAATTGCGCTCGACCCAAAAATTTCTTACGAGAATAGTAAGTCGCAATTGAGTTATAGATAAGAAAAAAATTTTACTATTTTTCTTGACTTCAGTGTGCAGGAAAAATAAAGATCTCATGATGATGGTGGGTTAAGCCGGAGCTACAAAAGCTCCAACATCCCCTACATGGCTCGTAGTCGATGTTTCAAACATTGATAGTAAGCGTCGCTGGAGCTACTTAGCTCCAGTAAAGCCAGGGGGCTAGCCGTCAAAGTGAACAAAAGATGGTGGGAAGACTCCAGAGGACTAACTGTCGACGCTCTACGCGTTGATGGAGACCACTGCTGGAGCTACCAAGCTCCGATGGTGGTCAAGGGCGGAGCCCTTAAGCTCCGACAACCTCAGGGGGCCTTGACTACCAAATACTTCGGACCTACGCTCTACAAGTTCGAAGCACGCAAGTCTTCAACAACTGTTACATCCTCTTGGTATATGTTCACAATCAAATTGCGTACATCTACCAGGGGGCCAAGTGGGACAAAGATGTTGAAGACAAAAAATGAAATTCACAAAAAACTTGGATTTCATTCATCTGGAGACAAGAGATTACAAAATTGGAGAAAAAGAAGAGAGGATACAAGGAGGAGCTACAAAGAGATGGTCTTAGACCCTATGGAAGAATGAGGCAACCTTCTGGGCAACCTCAGAAACGCTGGCTTGGGTAGCTTCTCCCTCTCTGTCGATGAGGCCTTTGAGCACCGGGTTTCCAACTGGTCCGCAATGACATCGCCCATCTTGGTGAGCTTGTTGCCTGCCGAACTCAGCGCCTGCAATGCCTGGTCCAGCTGCGGCTCCGGATCATCCAGACGCACGGGACTAAAACCCATTGGCATCAGTGCGTCGTTGGCTTTGCCCAGGAAGTCCCAAACTTGTTGGGACTCCGCAACCCTGCAACCTCGCATCTCTTCCAAGGATCTTCTGGCCGCTGCAAGCTCCAAGTTCTCCCGAGCAAGATGCTCTACCTCTTTGGTGTTCTGCTGAATCTTTTCAGCAACCTGCCTTTCAAGTTTGCTGAGCTCTTCCTCCCGGAGGTGGATCTCGTTCCGGCGGTTAACCAGGTCCTTCTCTCGGCCTCGCACCTTCTTCTCCCTGGCAGCAATGTCATTTTCCCTCCTGTGGAGGTCCTGTCCTCGCTGCCAGGCCTTCTTCTCCTCCTTCTCACAGCGCTCGTCCAATTTCTTGGTGCGCTCCTTGAGACTCTTGTCACCCAAAGTTAGCCTCTGAGTAATCTCTTCTTCCCTCTTCACGACATCATCCCGCAGCTCCAGGAGTTTTTGCTCTTCATCCTCGAGCTTTCTCTCCCGCTCCTCAAGAGCCTCCCGGCGCTTGACGAGACTGTCATGGATGGCGTCGAGCCTCTCTTTGCGGTCATCCGCTGCACTATTAGCAGCTTTGGACTGTTTGTAGATGGCCCAGGATTGGTTATCAAGGGATCGCGTCATGCTTTCCCTCTCATCCAGCAGCTTACCCTAGTACTCCAGACGGATCTTCTCCTTCGTCACCCACTCTTTGTCGTCAGCCAGCCTCGACTGCGTCAGCTTGGTCTCGAATTGGAGCCGGTTGCGCCACCTCCTAAGAGTTTGGCGCTTCCTCCTCGAGAGCCTTGTTGTCATTGTAAAAAGCCAGTTGAACCTGGCAAAGACTAGAGCAGGCGTTGTCAATAGACAATGACAGAGGGATCGGGTCCGAACCTGCCGGGGTCATCTCCGCTGGTTCTAGTCGGTTCTCCGTGACAAAAATTGGGTCCCAATCTACAAGAGCGGTTCCCTGAGCTTCCACGGCACTAGGGCCGCCCTCCAGAATAGCCTTGGCCACCGCCAAGGAAGGTCCTGCTACAGAAGTTTCAACCTCCAGAGTTGGTTCCGAAGGTCCCACCGCCAGGTCATCAACAACTGGTCCCTCAAGCGGGGTGCCAGCAACTTCATCTCGGCACCCTGGCTCAGGCGCGGGCACCTCCGGGACCACCACCTCCGAGGCAGGCATCGAAGGTTCGATCGGAGCTGAAGCTACTTCCGGCTCCGACGCTGGCGCCTCCTCCACCACCGGCTCAGGCGCCAGAACTTCTCCAATGACCGGTTCTACCGCTAGAACTTCTGTAGCAATCAGATCTACCGCCGGAATTTCTTCGATAACCAGCTCAGGCGTCGGAGCTTCATCAACCACCGGCTCTACCGCCGGGGCCTCATCAACGACTGGCTCCACCGCCGGGGCCTCATCAACCACCAGCTCCACCACCAGGGCTTCAACAACATCCGGCTCTAGGGCTGGAATCACAGATATCTCCGGTTCTGAGGTCGGAGCGTCCACCATTTCAGCATCCAAACCCGGAGCTTCAACCTCCGGGGCAGGTGTCGCTGGTACATCTTCATTCCCGTGGTCCGGCACTACCATGGGAGCTTCTGGGGATGAGTAAAGGTCCAAGACCACGATAGCCGGCGCCAGAGCTGTTGCAGCCTTAGCCACTCCTTGGGGCGGCGCTGGGATTGGAGCCGGAGCCTCCGCCTGCACAGCTTCAGCTGTTGTGGCAGGAATAGAGCTTCAGCCCCTCTCTTGGGTACCATGTGGATGAAGGACGAAGACACTCAAAATGCAGTTACAACACAAAACAACCAATTGAGGTAAAAAAACAAAATTTACCTCGGAAGGCTTCCGCTACAGCTAGCGCGGAACCTCTTCCCCGGACGCTCAGGACTGGACCCAGTCGCCACTGGCGTGTCAGCTCCAGAAGGTTCTCCGGATCTTGCCACTATAGTCGGCACCGCTTTGGTCGAGGCCCCCCTCGATCGGGAAGAACCTCCGGACCCAGAGCCTTCAGCTGGTCCTGGTACTGTAGCCACACGACTGGAACTAGCACCCCAGGAAGATGTTGATGTTGGAGTGGCTGCCGCAGTTGAAGATCTTCCCCTTCGGGGAGAAGGAGCCGATGCGGAAGGAGCATGCCTGACGGACCTTCCATCAGAGTGCTTCATCTTCCTTTTACGGCTCGAGGGCTCGGCCAACTCTTTGCCCTTGCCCGCGACTTCAACTCTTTGTTCTGGGACGGAAGGGGGGCCACCGTCGGAAGCTTCGAAGATCACCAACTCGGTGGTCGAACGCCTCTCAACTACACCAAGGTCATCAAGCACTGGCATCTTCCGTCAGAGCTCCCTGTTGAACTCTGCCTCCATGTTCGGAGGGAGGAAAGCCGCCGGTGGAGACAAGTAGTCGCCCTCGACGTCGATGCCATGCTGGATCTTCTTGAGGTGAAGATCCAAGGTTGCGCCCTCCAGGTAGGACTTCAAACCAGTTTCGATACGGTCATCGTCCACCACGCTGTTGAGGGCCCAAGCAAGCTTCTCCCTCTTCTTCAGCGGAGCCCACCTGTTGGCAAGGAAGTTGCGAAATACCGCCTGGGTAGTCACCCCTCCTTCCACGCATTGGAGGATCCTGGTCAGAGCAGGGTTGAAGGCGTCCGATAACACCGGAACTTCGCTCCAAGCTTCAGTGTCGACGTTGGGGAGGCCTACGAGCAACTTCAGCCTCTCATGCTCCTCTGTCGTGATGAAAATCCAATCCTTCTTCTAGTCGTCCCACTTGCCAGAAGGGAACGACCACAAGTACTTGTGCGGGAACTTCTTGCGCTTCACAAAGTAGTAGAAGCCAAGGTACTCGTCACTCTTGCCGGTGGTGTGGATGGTGAAGAAGGTGCAGAAGTGCTCGACGCAGGGAGGAATACCCACCCACATCTCGCAGAAGTGGACAAAGATCGACACCAAAAGAATGGAGTGGGGGCCAAGGTGTTATAGCTACAGACCATAGAAGTTTAGCAGCACCAAGGGAAAAGAAGAAAAGGGTGGGATCAGTCCCACCATGGCGTACGCGGAGAAGTATACCATGTCGCCAGCGTGCTCCTTCTCAAATGGAAGCTTGTCGGCACGGACCTGGTGGTTGAAGAAGTCACTGGACCACTCCATGAGGGCCCGAACCTTCTTCAGATTGTTGTCGATCTTAAGTCGGCTCTCGCAGAGACCCAACTCCATCGCAGCACAAGCGGGGCTAGGGACGAAAAGCAAGCAAAAGTTTGGAGGATTTGAGCGCAAGATCAAATGAAGGCGTAAAGAATCCCCAAACTATGCACGCTTTCCTTCTTAAGTAAGCCCCCACAACGCTTGATGGAAACCGCAGAGGAGCCGATGATACAATTCAAAAACTTCACCCTGCCAATGACAAGGGAACCCGGGGCCACCCCAACGATCAAGTTGAGGTCCTTACCCCAGGTGAATGGTTGTCATCATGAAAGGCGAGAAACCCAAAGGCGGCGGTCTGACAAGGCGCGCGGAACCGATACGATTTTCATATCGGGAATTAGCAACCTTCAATTGTGTGAGATCCGCACACTAAGATCTCACCTGTCGCATCCTGGATATGCCATGCGGCGTTGGTTTAACTGCGAACTACCACCAATGGCACATCCGAAGACCCTTGAAGACATGACACAAAAATCGAAGGATGGACCCACCTCTGGCAGAACGACTTCATCCAAAAGGTCTCTCCCAGAGGTGGGCCCAGGGGGCCACTGTCGGTACCCTACGTACCGTATACCCCTTGGGACTACAAAAAGACCAAAGGGACTTCACCTGTCTGAGTTGAAGACCTGCAAAGGCCCCACGTGTCATACGGGACCGGACCTGC
This sequence comes from Tuctoria greenei, assembly GCA_036927565.1. Lineage (NCBI taxonomy): Eukaryota > Viridiplantae > Streptophyta > Magnoliopsida > Poales > Poaceae > Tuctoria > Tuctoria greenei. The sequence continues at coordinate 15,995,657 of JAYESD010000005.1, forward strand.
CTCCCATCTATGGTTAGTCCCGGTGCTGCCATGTGTATACTACAACTGGACCTATATCCCTCACATGGGATAGTTCCGGGCAAAAAACTTGTGCGGCACCCCCGGACCTAATCTCTGACAGAGGGAAGCTCCGGTATCGACACGTGTACATCTACACCGGAGCTACCCGTCCCAGACGAATAGCTCCGAAGCTGCCACGTGTCTAATCCACCGGACCTTCAACCTCAGCAATCAGGTTGGTGAACCTCCAACGGCTCGGACCTTCAAGGAGCAATCAAAGACTTCAAGACCTGATTAAGTGTCATTAATACCATATTAATGACACACGATCACAAGGCCCTTAATGCCAGTAACGACACTATCAAGTACCGTTACCACACTATTAAGGGTAAGTTATCTCATTAATTATGTATTAAACATTAGTAACCGCCAGAGCCATATGTCGGGCCAGGCTAACGGCGTAACGATCAGTCCTTGTACTATAAAAGGACTGGTAAACGATACACAAGGGGACCCTCTGAAGATCTCTGGACTGGAGACTCTCTAGAAGCTCTAGACTCTTAGACGCTCAATACAACAGCTACACACCCCGTGGAGTAGGATATTACGCTCAGGCGGCCCAAACCACGTAAATCCTTGTGTCCATTTGCCATACTCTTTGGAATCTCTGCGCACCCAATACCGAACTACAAACTCCGCGAGCTACCAACAGTAGTATCGGGAGAATTGCTGGAAAAACACTCCAACATCGCCAGAAGCCCTAGCGCCGGTAGAAAAAAAAGGGGAAGACCAGAGGCGCCGCCAGGAGAAGAAAAAAAGGAGAAGAAAAGAGGAAGAAAAAGAGAAGGGTGCCGTCATCCGCCGGAGATCGTCGCCGTCGTCGTGCCGCTGGAGGATCGCTGCGCCGTCTACTTCGTCTATGCGTCGCCTTCGTCCAGCGATCTTTGAAGCCATCGCATCTACGGTAGGATTCGTTTTTCTAATGCGAGTTTTAGCGACGTATTAGATCTAATACCCGGAATTTAATCGTAGTTGCACCATAAATTTATTTTCAGCAACATTAATTTTTGCTAAAACCCCCGTAAACTCGTATAAACACGTATGAAATAGTTACATCTAATCAATAAACAACCATAGTTAATTAATAATTGAACTTTGCATGCATGCATGTCATTGCATGTTGATCATGTTGATTTGTATGTATTTTCTTGTATGTGTGATCACGAGTAGAGGGAAGTGCTCAAGAGGTCGTGTACGAGGATTTCCAGAACCGAGACTTCGAATCGCTTGAGCAACCCTATCCGTCAGAGCAAGGCAAGTGTCCTTGAAGCATATTGATCCTATTTTAAAACAAATGTTTTGTTTGCAAAATTGCATGCATGTGTCAATTTGATGGGAATCCTATGATAAGAAGTTGACTAGCTTTGTTTAACCACCCTTCTCAGCTGGAATACTTGGTAGAGAGTCAGGAAGGTTTTTTACCTTTTGTATCGCTTAATTAATTGGGATGGGAAACCACTATATTATTTAATTATGCATTAATGATATATTGATTAACATGAACTGGTTAAAATGATGGGTGATCTAGGCAAGCGTGGTTGGTGGATTGGGTTGGATGTTATGGTGGTTGCTTGCTTTAGATCTAAGAACCGGTTCATGTGAGAATAGGCCAGGACTACAGTGCCACCACGAGGCCAAGTATGGGTGCGGCGTAGCTGATTAATTACGGTATTGCTGGTATTGCGCGGATCATTTGGCGCACCGGGGAAGGAGAGTCGGATTGGGTTTGGATTTGTGGCAGGGATTCCCTGGGATCCGAATGGCACAAGAGGGGGCCCTTGGTTGAAGACGTGCTCTGTAGGAGACATCGCCACTGGTGAAACCTCAGTGGGTCCATACATGCTAGTAGTCCCTTTGTAAAGGCTATTTTGTGATCTCTTGGCCATACACCAAAGGAAGTGTAATTGGCATAAGGGAGGATCTTTAGTCGCCGATGGGTGATGAAATCACAAACACGTGGGTAAAGTGGTACAAACTCTACAGAGTATTAAAACTATCATGATAGCCGTGCTCCCGGTTAAGAGCACGTGGATGACCTGCATGATTAGAAGGGTTTTGGTATTGGGATGGTTTGGTATTGGCTTTGGGATGGTATTATGGTTCATGGTGATAAATATGATTATTGGTAATGAGATATAGACTGGTATTATGAGAACTACATAGATTATGATAGGTTTACTTCACATAAATATGATATATTGCTTTTTCAAATGTTTTACTGTACTTTTCAGCGCTTAGCCTTTATTATATTTCGTCATTTGTATCAGCTACATGTCATACTTTCCCACACTTGCTGAGTACGACATGTACTCACCCTTGCAATCCCCCCACCAAAAGTTTAGGTGATGGTTGGGAGTGTCTTGAGGATAATGTGGAGTTCTGGGTCATGTCTGCTGTCAGCTTTGCTTGTGGTGTTGCATGGAGCTGCGCTATACCTTTTGCTTAGCCGAATATTTGCATATTTAGTTATTTCCGCAACATAGTTGAACTTGTCATTTATAATCATTAGAGCTTGTATTCGAGGATAGTATGAATTGTGTAATAAAAGTACTTATTTAATAATTTGAGTTGTGGTAAATGTCTGTATAACGATTGTGATGCACTTGTATATGTGTGTTGAACATCCTGGGCACACATATACTGCACTTGGTTCATTTTCAGAACCGGTTGTCACATATTCTGGTCAGGGCAGGGTTGAATGCATCCGACAACTTCGGAACTACATTCCAGGCATCGGTGTCGACGTTGGGGAGTCCTTGGGGCAGCTCCAACCTGTCATGCTCCTCCACTGCAATGACAACCCAATCCTTCTTCCAGTCATCCCATTTGCCAGAGGGGAATGACTTCAGGTACTTGAAGGGACGATTCCTGCGCTTCACGATGTAATAGAAGCCAATCAACTCAGTCCCTTTGCTGGTGGAATGGGCTGTGAAGAAGGTCCGAAATAAGTTGACACAGGGAGGCACGCCAACCCACATCTCACAGAAGTGGACGAAGGTGGCCACGAGCAGAAGAGAGTGTGGGCCGAGGTGATGCGGTTGGAGGTCGTAGAAGTCCAGCAACATCAAGATGAAGCTCGAGAATGGTGGGATCAGTCCCACCATTGCGTACGCCGAAAAGTACACCATCTCCCCGCGGCGCTCCATCTTGAAGGGGAGCTCGCCGGCGCAGACTAGGTGGTTGAAGGAGTCGCTGGATCATCCCATGAAGGTGCAGACCTTCATTAGATTGTCCTTGCTCTGGATGCGGCTCTTGGGAAGACCTAACTCCATCACAGCAAATTGGAGCAAAAGAGGAGAAAGCTAGGAAAGTTTTAGGAGGCTCTGAGTGCGAGTTTGATCAAAAGCTTAAAGGGTCCTCAAACCGCACGTGCTTTCCTTCTTAAGTAAGCCTCCACGATGCTTGGATGGAAACCGCAACAAGAGCGAGTCCACATTACAATGAACCTACCCCGTAAATGACGAATGGGGTCAGGGCCACCCCGAAGAAGAGGTCGAGGTTATTACCCCAGGTGAACCGTTGTCACGATGAGTGGTGGGAAATCCAAAGGCGGCAACCTGACAAGGCGCTCGTAACCGATAAAGTTTTCGTATTGGGAACCGGCGACCTTCAATTGCGTGAGATCCACACTCAAAGATCTCATTTGCCGCATTCAAGGTAAGCCACGCAGCGATGGTTTAACCCCAAATCGTCGTCCCAACGGCACATAAGAAGACCTTTGAAGTTACAGCGCGGGAATCAAGGATGGCCCCACCTCTGGTAGAATAATTTAACCCAAAGGGTTTTCTACCAAAGGTGGGCCCGGGGGCCACTGTCGGTACCCTGCGTACCGGATACCCCATGATACCACAAGAAGCGCAAGAGAGTTCCACCTGTCAGAGTTGAAGGTTCCCTCAGGCCCCACATGTCACACGGCATTGGACCCGCCTCCCTCATATGGGTAGCTCTGGGACTGCCACATGTAATGTAAGACCGGAGCTGAACCCCCCCCCCAGGAAGGAAGCTCCGGTGCCTTCACGTGTATAACATCCCTGGACCTAACCCCTCGCAGAGGGAAGCTCCAGTGCTGCCACATGTATAACAGCTCAGGACCTATCTCTCCATGAGGGGAAGCTCCGGAGCTTCCACGTGTGGACCCTCCGGACCTTACACCAACGGGAATATTGGTAGACCTCCAATAGCATGAACATTCAAGGGACAGTTACAAGATCTGAATACGTGTTATTAATGCTATATTAATGACACATGATTAGTGAGCTATTAATAGGGGTAACGCTGCCATTAAGGCATGTTACCACACTATTAATCACTCTAAATACTTGTACACCATGTATTAGGCTCTTAATATGCCAGGGCCACATGTCAGGCCAGGCAAATATTGTAACGGTCAGTCCTTGGACTATAAAAGGACTACGCCGCATATTATAGAGACATCTGATCCAAGCTCAGATGCACACAAGCTATACTGAAACACCCAATACAAAACACACACCCCGCGGAGTAGGGTATTATGCTCAGGCGACCCGAACCACGTAAATCTCATGTGTCATCATCTTGTTTCAGATCTTCGCGCGCCCAAACCAATATAAGAACCTCCGCGGGCTACATTTAGTAGTACCTGGGGAAGTGTCGTTGAGCCACTAAGACACATATGAAGTTTACTCTATTGGTTAAGTCTCCTGGGGGAGAGATGAGGACAAATATAGTATGTCCAAAAGTAAGAATTGGAATAAGGGGGATAGACTTCTTTGCCAACCTCATTGCTTTGGATTCTCAAGGATTGGACATTATACTTGGTATGGACTGGTTGAGGAAGCACAATGGAGTCATTGAATGTGCCACAAAGACGGTGAAGTTGACCAATGGGGAAGGGATCACCATAGAGTTTGAAGCATCTTAACATGCACCGAAGCAAGTGGAGCCTAACCATATGGATGGTGCCGCAATTGAGGAGATTCCAGTGGTGTGTGAATTTTTGGATGTGTTCCCGGATGAATTGCCAGGTATGCCACCTCACCGAGACATTGAGTTTGTTATTGATTTAATACCTGGAACTGCACCTACAGCTAAGAGGCCATATAGGATGCCTCCTAAGGAGTTAGCAGAGCTCAAGAAGCGGATTCAAGAGCAACTAGAGAAGGGTGTTATTCGCGCAACCTCTTCACCTTGGAGAGCGCCCGTTCTTTTCGTGGATAAGAAGGATGGATCGCAAAGGATGTGTGTAGATTATCAAGCTCTCAATGAGGTGACCATCAAGATCATGTACACCTTGCCACACATAGAAAAATTGTTTGATCAAATGAAGGGTGCTTGTGTCTTATCCAAGAATAATTTGAGGTCGGGATACTTTTAAATGAAGATTAGACCATCGGACATACCCAAGACAGCCTTTCGGACACGATATGGATCTTATGAGTACACTGTTATGTCTTTAGGACTGACAAACGCACCTGCGTATTTTATGTACATCATGAATAAGGTCTTCATGGAGTACTTGGATAAGTTTGTTGTGGTGTTCATTGATGATATCATAATCTACTCGAAGAGTGAAGAGGAACATGAGGAACACTTGAGGCTTACGTTGCAGAAATTGAGGGAGCATCAATTGTACGCCAAGTTCAGCAAGTGCTGGTTTTGGTTGAAAGAGGTGTCATTTTTGGGTCATATCATCTCGGGAGGAGGAGTATCGGTTGACTCAGGAAAAGTGAGAGATGTGTTGAAATGGGAACCCCCGCAGAATGTCAAGGACATAAGGAGCTTTCTTAGAATGGCTCGATATTACCGTCGATTCATCAAGGACTTTTCCAAGACAGTGAAGCCAATGACGGAACTGTTAAAGAAGGGGAAAGCATTCCAATGGACTCAAGGTTGTCAAGAAAGTTTTGAGGAGTTGAAGAAAAGGTTAACAACAGCCCAAGTTTTGGTATTGCCGTACGTGAGCAAGAGTTTTGATATATATTGTGATGCATCAAGACAAGGACTTGGATGTGTGCTCATGCAAGAAGGTCAAAGTGGTTGCGTATGCATTGAGACAATTGAAGAAACATGAGCAGAATTACCCAACACATGATTTCGAACTTGCAGCCGTGGTACACGCATTGAAGATTTGGAGACATTATATTCTTGGACATATGTGTGAAATTTATACGAATCGTAAGAGTCTCAAGTATATATTCACGCAAATGGACCTGAATTAAGGCAATGAAGATGGTTGGAACTCATCAAGGATTATGATGTGGGAATTAAGTATCACCCGGGGAAGGCTAATGTAGTGGCCAATGCATTGAGTAGAAAAGGAGTAAGTCACCAGCTCACGGTTCGAGAACTGTCATCCGAGTTATGCAAAGAGTTTGAATGACTATTGACGGCTGTTACATACCAATTTCAGTCGTTAATATAACTCAATTATGTGAAGTATTGATCATTTCTTGCATACATCACCTTTCTACTTGACCTATTTCCACTTGTACTTGGAGAAATATGTGTATGCAGATATTTATACAGGAATTGAGGAAAAGTATGGGGAGCAATCCTATAAAATATCATCCCAACCAATCAGGCGACGACACGTGGCACCACATGGATCAAATAGCCCACAAACAGAAGTATCTGAGGCCATCCAACGATGTAGCAGCAATATCAGTCAATGGGACCCACCTGGCAGCCACCTGGAGGAAGTACGGGCCGTTTGGAGCCCTGGTCAGGTCAGCTGAACCAGTAGGTCGGCTGACCTGGTCCTGGCGCCAAACGTGGTCAACTTCCACGTGTTGGCTCCTCCCGGCTCCCTGGAGTCAATGACGACTGATTTGCGCGCTTTTGGTGGCGGGAACTGACCTCAACACTAGTATAAATAGGACCCATACCCCTCACTTCAACACACACCACTTGGGCATCATTCTATTATATACACTATCTTCCATAGTCCTTAGAGGAGTTAGGATGTAGAGAGGAGAGCCTCTAGTCCCAAGTCCAAATAGGAAAAGGAGTAGAAGGAGTCTCTCTTCCCAATTCCACATTGGGAAAGGTATGTCTCATGTATTCCTTCTTGTATTTGTGACTCTGTGCTCAATAAAGATATTATCTTTAGTCTTCTTTTATACGTATACTTGGACAAAGCGTTTCTTGTTTGGTTGTGGAGTCCATGTAAGTGGAAGGTATAGTATTTGTGATTGTACTCTCATGATCACATCTTATGGTCATAAACACTATAGACCCCCACTATAGTATATGTAGTTATGATATGATTATGTTAATATGAATAACTATGCTATGCAATCAACATTGGTTCAATGATGATTTAGTTCATTGCCTTAAGATGGCTTGTGCTGCAGCTCTTAAGGTATTTTCTTAGTATGCTAGTATGGTGCTAGGGTATTTAAGTAGCGTTGGATGTCTTGTAGACCCACGGATTGAAGAGGTAGGCTGTAGGTGGTGACAGCCCTATCTGTCCTTTGTAATCCTCCACGTTCGGCTATGCCACAGGCTCTTGGCGGGAGTCACCCTAGTATTGCTAGGGGTAAGCCCGTGCCCGATGTGTTGAATAGCATTGCATAGGAATTCATCATTGACATGACCATTAGTATCTACCTTAGGATATGTATATGTATTAGGAGCATTGTAGGAGAAACTCTCTAACTCTTAATCCAATCTCCCTCTAGGACCCATTTACCCTTTAGAATAGATTGTCTAGGTGTGTGTCACACTACCCCTATTATCAACTTACCCTCTGTCCGAATAATTGATTAGTATCCCATAGCTTGACCATAAGAGTAGTATATACTTTACTCCATTGCCTTCCTTTGGGATAAATACGATATCCTTGGGAATACTCATGGGTGAAATGCTACAACGGTATCTTCTGTGCGCTTGCGGATCTCATCTCTTTACCGAAGATGATCTGTGGTGTTAAGAAATACCAACAAGCAATTCTGGCGCCGTTGCCGGGGATGATTTGTTAGTATATCTTAGGAGCCGTCAACAAGCATTTCTGGTGCCGTTGCTGGGGAAGGCAAAGGAAGTGAAGGATAGCTATAGGTACTAATAGTTATTAGACAGGATTACCCTTGTTTTTTCTCCTTTGTGTGAAAACAGGGTAGTGTTGGCCAACCCATTGTATGGGATGGCCAACGAGGACGCAAGTGCTAAACTGCAAGATGATTCATGGCATACCTCAATAAATGTCCGCTTGGCAACACCATTGCCTTCTGCGGGAGAATTTCAGCTTTCAGTAGGAGCTAAAGTCATCCATACCCAAGCTTGGGGAAGGCTCTAGGAAGTTCTTCTTGGTTTGCCTCCACCATGGGGTGGATAGTTGGCTCTTCATCCAACACTCGTGTCATGGGTTGGCTCCACCAATCCATGACCACATTCATGTTGGAGATGAAGGAGTCCTATTCTCATTCATCATGGATGAGAAGAAGGTCTCCACTCAGGGGGTGGATTGAATAATGCTCGAGTTCCCATAGCTTGTCATGCACACCACTTCACAAGGTGGATATGCTAGTTATGGAACTACACCTCCCATTGAAGTGTTATGAATATCCAAGTCATTGGAGATTTGTTTGGATAATCCAAGTTGTGGATATTCACATGATTTTTGAAAATACATGTCATCATGGGACGCGTGGGAATTATTTCCCTAAGACCCATGAGGACTTTTTTCAAACAACAACTCCAATGGCTACCATTCACAAGGAGGTCAAGGGTAGAATTAACATCACCCTTGTATTCAAGGAGGCTATGGCTTTCCAAGGGATTTAAGTTCAACTAGCCTACCTTGAAGTATCTTGGCCAAGCAGAAATCAAGACAACATTCACATGAAGATCTTGGCCAAGGACAAGAACTTAAGGAGCACTCAAAGTCCAAGATATCCCACATCACTTGTTGGGGTTCCCACACTTCGACCAAACCCATTCAACCTAGGGCAAGTGACATTGTGGATGAAGCATTTCTTGTTTGATTGTGGAGTCCACATGTCATCATGCCCAAGGAAGCCTTTGATCCATGATCAAGGTATGGGTTGATTCAATGGAATATCAATATGGTCAGAGTGGCACCCCTAAGAAGGACACAACCTCACCATGCTCATGAAGGAATACATTCAAGAGGGAGAATCTGTCGCTACAACAACATGTCTATATAAATACAACGGGGAGAGGCTAGGGCCACCATGTGGCCCACATGTCCAAATGACAGCCAAATGAGTTTGGCATGTCAAAACAGAAGAAATCGTCCACATCTTCAACCTCGGGATTGGACAACAAATCATCACGCTGAACAGAACGGAGGTAAGTCCTACTCATCGGACTTCAAAAATTCGGTGAGTCCTTGCCAATAGGTTAATGGGTAGTTATCTCATATTTGTTTTCCAAATTGCATCAACCCTTGCATTTGCATGTTTGAAATTCCACACTTGCATGTTGGAAATTAAAATTTCCATCCATCATAAAACTAAAAATTTGAATTAGGGGAGAAATTTAATTGGATATGAACTACGTGCATGACCACTTGAATTTATCTTCCTATTTCAAACCAAAAAAAATTTGCTTTGACCCTCATTGCATTTACAAGTTATTTCAAGCTAGACAAGACAATTTGAAAATTGGGTTTAATTTGCTTTTGGCTAATGTAACCCATTTTCGAGTTGTTTTGTGTGTTCTTGATTAAAGTGCAGCTAGGTCAAAATTGTGAAGAGGTGGTATGGCAAGAAAGTGGAAGGTTTCATCAAACTCAAGTCACCATTGGGAGGATTTGAGAACACTTCTCTCCTTCAAACTCATTTTGAGTTTGAGGAAGAGAAATGTTCAAGATGATGACCCAATGAGGAGCCAGAACCAAATCTATTGCCAAATCCAATCTCAACTTGGCATTTGAAATCAACCATCAAGCCTACGCCGAAAATCAAGGTTCTGAGTTTCTCACACAAAGACCTTCGTCACCAACTGTTCTTCAAATGAGGTATGAGTTTATAATTTTTTATTGTTTGGTTTGCCATAGAATTGAATGTATTTGCTTGCATTTGTGAGGAAGGTTGACACTTCCTCATCATTTAATTCTCATGCATCCTCACAAGAGTAAGTGTGGGTATTGACTTTTGGATCTCCAAAAGGAAATCCCACCTTACTTGGAAAAATCTAAAACAAGTACCTAGAATCCTTTAAGCATTGGTTTGTAGACTTAGTCATTTTTGTCTAGGTTTAGAAAATAAAAAATTTGGGCATGACTTAATTGGTGAATTGGCATATAGAAACTTGGGCATAGTGACAACCATAATTTTAATTGAGCTTCATGCATAGATGGTGTCACTAGATTTCAAACTCCTAGGAATAAGTGATATCCTTGCTCTAAAATTGAATTGCATTTTTTGGAGGAGTCACTAAATTTTAAATTCCTAGTGAAGTTTAGGAGGATAAAATTGAGAATCTTGTTTGTCATGGTCTAAATGATAAAATTTGCTCTTGAAAGCTAAGGTTAGAAACTTTAAAAGATGTAGGGATCCATATAGTATATTTCTATCACATGCATTGCTATGAGTAGGAGCTTTAGAAAATATGCAACCTGAATTATCCATAAAGCTCCAATCTTATAATGAATAACACATTGATCATGGATACACTTGACATTGGAACCAATGCATCTTTGATTTTGTTCTTCCCCGTATGTACAAATGAAAGTTCGTTTACCTAACCTAAATGTTCATTTGTACAAGTATCGGGAGCTAACCATCCCTCTCTATTCAAGAGAGGAAGTTTGCAGGAGTAATATTACTATGCAGACATTCAAGAAGCTAATTGTTGGGATCCTATTTCAACATCTCTTGGCCAAGGAGTAAATGAGGATGGTTGCTACCTATCGGAAATTTTGCCCGAAGGTCAATCATAACTATACGAGGCTAGAGATTTGAAATGGGAATCCTCCATGAGCAACCAATGGGCTGCCATGAATGGGTGAGAGCATTATGCTCTCAACTATTCTAAGCACGCATTCAAGCTCAAGGGATTTGCCACCATCATTGGGTGCAAGTTGTTCCTATGTGGCTATAAGGTATGTTGTACCTTACCCAAGGAACAACTGATCATACCCAATGCATGTTGGGCACATGTCACTCCCTTATGGCAAAAAGATATGATACACCTTAGCCAAAGAATGACAAAACATACTCGATGTATGTTGAGTGCACGTCATTCCTTTGGATCTAAAGGTTATCATTATCCTAGCCAAGGAATGACAAATCACACCCAACACATGGAGACCCTGATGTGCGGACGATCAACATCGAAAACACTCTATTCAACCACACTCATGGTGTCCATGGGAGGCAACACAACAATCAACACTCAACCCTCCATTATCAAAGCCACACTGCAACAAGGATAGGCCAACTCATGGCCTACCTCCGTTGTTAGGGTTTCAACACCTATCACGGACCTTGATCAAGAATAAGCTTGGGGGAGGACCGCCACTTGAGGTAACTTGTATTACACCCACTGCATTTTTATTTCAAATCATCCATTGCATATTTACTTTCCATTAATCCACCCACCACCATGCATCTAAAAAAACATAAAAATAGGAACTTAGATTTGCTTTGCTTATCAAATAAAGATGTGCGGTAAGAATGATTTAGAATTCACATAGATAAATGATGAATAGTTGCTCTATTTTATTTTTCCTAAGTCCCTAGTTTACAACTTGCTACTCTCCGAATATTGCTTAAATTGGCTAAAATTAACTTTGCCTTGATTTAGAAATTGTGGGTAGCAAAAGCTTAATCTACTTCTAGGTTGTTGGGAGATTTGAATTAGTAATAGGGCTGCTATTTCTATTTTGAAAGTGAAACTTAGATTTCTAGAGAAATTCTATCAAGATTTAAGTTTCCCTCATTTGATTGGAAATACCTACCAAAGCCATATGATATTCATACATAGACAACACCTTATGCATATGCTATTTGCTTTCACATTGAGCCTAGTAAAACTAGTATATACCTATGTGAGAAATCATTCAATTCTTTTTGAATTCAAGACTTCACTTGCACATGCTATACTTCTACACTAGAAGGAAGCAAAATTCCATCATATCCACCATTCCAAAATAAAAAGAGAAACTCCATGCTATTCATAGTTAGCACTCTCTTCAAGTTATTGCATAAAAAGGAGTAGAAGACATGGCTAAAAGAAAAAGGAAATGCATGCTTATATCATAAGCATGAGAAAAAAAAAGAAAAAAAACATGCTTACTCCATAAGCATAAAAAAAGTAGCCATGTTTCATCCTTGCAATAAAGAGAGTCCACATCAAAAGGAGTCATCTCAATGTTTCCACATCCACCTCCATTCCATCACACATGCACAAGTATTGATTTAAAAGTTTGAATTGATTTCTCCTAAGGCTTGCTCTTTTGACTTAGCAATATTATGTGTTGCAAATATGCCTACTTACTTTCCCTACCAAGCTCCACATACAAGCCATATTCAAAGAGTAGGAATAGTATAGGCATAATGCCTTGGTGAGGACATATTTCCACTATACACAAATGAGTGATTGAGAGAATCAATTGAAGTACTTATGATCTAATTTGAATCTCTCCAGAATTTAAGTGGAACTTGATATCGAGGCTATGCTTGCTCCATTTTCTGTTCTATCTTTCAATTACCCATGAATAGGAGAAGGCATAACTCTCACAATGACTTAAGAAGGGTGAAGTACCATAGCCACTTTTTTCAATACTAGGTAGAGTATTTTGTTGTGCACTTGGTACTTTCGAAAGGTAGAACATTGTAGCAACTCCTGATCATCAACCTAAAGTCTTGACTTTGCTCGGGATGAGCAAAGGATAAGCTTGGGGGAGTTTGTTGACGGCTGTTACATACCAATTTCAGCCGTCAATATAACTCAATTATGTGAAGGATTGATAATTTCTTGCACTAATCACCTTTCTACTTGACCTATTTCCACTTGTACTTGGAGAAATATGTGTATGCAGATATTTATATAGGAATTGAGGAAAAGTATGGGGAGAAATCCTATAAAATATCATCCCAGCCAATCAGACGACGACACATGGCACCACATGGATCAAATGGCCCACAAACAGAAGTATCTGAGGCCATCCAACGGTGTAGCACTGATATCAGTCAATGGGACCCACCTGGCAGCCACATGGAGAAAGTACGGGCTGTTTGGAGCCCTGACCAAGTCGGCCGAACCAGGGGGTCGGCCGACCTGGTCCTGGCGCCAAACGCGGTCAACTTCCACATGTTGGCTCCTCCCGGATCCCTGGAGTCAATGACGACTGATTCGCGCGCTTTTGGTGGAAGGAACCGACCTCAACTAGTATAAATAGGACCCCATACCCCTCGCTTCAACACACACCACTTGGGCATCATTCTAATGTATACACTATCTTCCATAGTCCTTAGAGGAGTTAGGATGTAGAGAGGAGAGCCTCTAGTCCCAAGTCCAAATTGGGAAAGGAGTAGAAGGAGTCTCTCTTCCCAATTCTACATTGGGAAAGGTATGTCTCATGTATTCCTTCTTGTATTTGTGACTTTGTGCTCAATAAAGATATTATTTTTAGTCTTCTTTTATACGTATACTTGGACAAAGCGTTTCTTGTTTGATTGTGCAGTCCATGTAAGTGGAAGGTATAGTGTAACACCCTAATTTTCATGCATCATGCCCTACATACACTCATATACATGTTTAACATTAACCCATAACAAGAGGAACAAGTTTAAAATTGATTTGGAGCAAAACCGCACTTAAAAATGTAGAAAAGTGCGGACTAGTCCGATTTTACTGAGGACTAGTCCGATTTCTCTCTGTCTCAAAACGGACTTGTCCGTTTTTGCTGCGGACTAGTCCAATTTTGGCTCTGGAAACTTTCGGACTTGTCCGATTTTGTGCGGACTAGTCCGGTATTCCATGAATCCTTGAAAATTTGCTAAGTCCCTGGACTTTTCCGGACTAGTCTGGTGTTCCAGCGGACTTGTCCGTTTTTCCTCTCTGTTCAAATTATGACTTGTCCGATTTTTGGCCAGACTTGTCCGATTTTCTCTCTCGACGACTTCGGACTAGTCCGGTCCTGTCCGGACTTGTCCGATATTTCGTGACTCCGAGATTGACCTTTTGTTTTACGACTTGTTTCTTGGGTTTCACGTTAAGTGGTCCTAGGGACGTCGTGCCTAACTCTTTTGGAGCCCATGTGGGACTCTAAACCGGCCTCTACTCATCCCAAAACTCGAAATCCATCTAACCCTAGCCTCCACCTCTATATAAACAGCCCCACCCCTTGGTTTGACATCTATTTGCCACTTTTCCACCCACCCAAACCCTAGTTCGTGGGGAGCCACCATCAAGGAGGGAGCAGAAGATCCCAAGCAAGAGGAAGAAGAGGAGGAAACGAAGGAGGATCAAGATCTCCACCAAGTTTCGTCCTTCACCACCAATTCATCTCCAAGTTCATCACCAACCCTAGATCATCAAGATCCAAGTGCTACCTCCAAGTTTCTTGGTTCATTGGAGTTCTAAACACCTAGTATACCTCCTATTTTCTTTTCCTTACGTGAATTCAACCCCTAATCTCCGAATTTACGTCGATCTAGAAAACCCTAGTCCGCTGATCTCGCAGAGTGCGGACTTGTCCGGTCCCTAGCGGACTAGACTGATCTTTCTGGTTAAATTGTGTTGAATTAATTCTAAAATTTGATCTAATCGAATTCAAACCTGTATAAACTTGTTAAAAGCTATTAGAACTAATTAGTGATCATTAAAAGCAATCTAGTAACAAGTTCTACCTTGCATTTGCATCAATCATGCATGTCATGTCATATTGAGTAATATTTGTGCACTCTTTGATTGTGTTTCTTGTCTTGTATGTTTATTGTGTCGATTAGACGGATTTGCACTAGAAAGTGCCGCGGAGGATCTACAGCACCAGGAGTTTGAATGCTTTGACCCCAATCAACAGCAAGAGCAAGGCAAGTTTCCTTGAAGCATATTGATCCTGTTGTTTTAAAATAAATGTTTTGTTGTAAAACTGCATGCTTGTGTCAATTTTATGGGAATCCTAAGGTAGGGAGTTGACTAGATTTGCTAAACCACCCTTGTCGCCTGGAATTTATGGTAGAGCGTCGGGATGGACTTTTTACCTTTTGCTTCGCTTAATCAACTGGGATGGGAATAACTATACCACTCAATTTAGTTATGCATGGATGAGATTATGATTAACATGAACTGGTTAAATATGGTATGGTAATGGGTGATCTAAGCAAGCCTGGTATGTGGATGGGTTGGATGTTATGGTGGTTTGCTTGCTTTAGATCTAAGGACCGGTTCATGCGAGAATAAGCCAGGACTACAGTGCCACCACGAGGCCAAGTATGGGTGCGGCGTAGCTGATTAATTAGGGCTTTGCTAGTGTTGTTTGGAACATTGTGGATGCTCGGGGAAGGGGTAGTCGGATTGGGTTTGTTGATGATTGGTGGGACTACCCTGGGATCCGAATGGCTCAAGAGGGGGCCCTTGGTTGAAGATGTGCTCTGCGGGAGACATCGCCACTGGTGAAACCTCAGTGGGGTCTAAATAGGCTAGTAATCCCTTTGTAAAGGCTATTTTGTGATCTCTTGGCCACACACCAACGGAAGTGTGTAATATGACTGACGGGTCATGGGCATAAGGGAGATTCTTAGTCGCCGAAAGGTGATGAAATCACGAACACGTGGGTAAAGAGGTACAAACTCTGCAGAGTTAATTAAAACTATCATGATAGCCGTGCTCCCGGTTATGAGCACCTGGACAACTTCCATGATTAGAGGGAAATTGGAATTTGGGATGGTTATGGTTTGGTAATGGTTATGGATGGTTATGGATTAATCTCTGGTATTGAATATGGTTATTGACGATGGTGAAATCTGGAATTATTGATGATGGTAATGAATTCAGTTTGGTATTATGGTATTACTCGTGATTATGATGGGATTACTTCACATACATATAATATATTTCTTTCCAAATGGTTTTACTGTACTTTTCAGCACTTAGCCATTATTATTGTCGTCAATTGAATCAGCCACATGTCATACTTTCTACACTTGCTGAGTACGACATGTACTCACTCTTGCAATTCCCTCCCAACAGTTGCAGGTCAGAGTTATGAGTTTAGTGGTGATAATGCGGAGTTCTAGGCCGTGTCTACCATCAGCTTTGCCTGTGGTGTTGATTGGAGCTGTGCATACATACCCTGTCGCTTATGTTGCATAGTTGCTTAGTTTGCTTAATTAGTTTATTTCCGCTACATTAGTTGAACTTGTCATTAATAATCATTAGAGCTTGTATTCGAGGATAATCTGGTTTGTGTAATAAAATTTGGTTAATTAATCTTGTCTTGTGGTAATTTTCTGTATACTCTTTTGTGATTGCACTTGTGTATGTGTGATGAACATCCTGGGCACACATATACGTTAGCTTGGTTAATTTTTCGGAACCGGGCGTCACAGATTGGTATCAGATCCACAAGTTGACCGTAGGATGCAGCCTAGATAGAATGGACACTTTAGGACACATAGGAGCACTCCGGAATCGATGTGTTTTTGCTTGGAGTGCTATTTGCTATATATATTGTTTGCTTGTGTGCTTAATAGAGGATTTTGGGATGCTTTAGCATTACCATGTCCACCTAGGATAGTATAGCTAGTTGGTTAGCTTCATAACCCTTGATGCATATAGTTGGGGACGTTTCTTAATTCTTACCTATTGCTCTCCTTCAGATGGTGAGGACTCGCAATCAGAGGGATGTCAATGGTGAGGAGGAGAACCATGGAGTACCTCAGAACAATATTGGACAAGGACCTGCTCATGGAGCCATCAATATCGAGCAGCTACTAGCTATGCAGAACCAGCTCATGCAGACCATGATACAGACTATGGGACAGCTGCAGGCTGGCAATATCAACAATCAACGCCACATGCCTCCACCGCCACCCCCGCCTCCTCATAACCGATTGGGAGAGTTTATGAGGACTAGGCCGCCAACCTTTGCTCAAGCCGCAAACCCTATGGATGCGGATGATTGGCTCAAGTCCGTGGAGAAGAAGCTAGCCATTGTCCAATGCAGTGACCGAGAGAAGGTCCTATTTGCTTCTCATCAACTCGTTGGAGCAGCTGCAGATTGGTGGGATTCTTATTGCAATGCTCATGAGAACCAAGAGAGAATTACCTGGGCGGAATTCAAGGAGAGTTTCCGTTCTCATTATGTGCCGGAAGGTGTTATGATCTTGAAGAGGCAAGAATTTGAGAATTTAACGCAAGGAAGATCAAGTGTGAGTGAATATCTCAATAAGTTCACTCAACTCTCAAGGTATGCGCCTGAGGATGTTAGTCGGGACAACCGGAAGCAATACTTGTTCATGAGGGGCTTGAACAATGAGATCCAAGTGCAACTACTCAACTGCGATTATACCAATTTTCAGAAACTTGTGGACAAAGCAATTGTGGTTGAGAACAAGATCCGTGAGATGGAGCAAGAAATCAAGAGGAAGGCACCATATCAAGGACAGCAACAAGGAAGTAATGTGCGCCCTCACTTTGCGCCGCCCAATGCGCCTCATTACAGCTCCTCTATTCCTGCTCAGCGCCCTGGTTATGCACCACGCCCAACTCAGTTTGTGCAGCAGCGCCCTGTTATGCAAGCACCTAGGCCTCCAATGCCTTATGCACCTCGTGCTGATTTTCCTGGAGCCAATGCTCAAAACCAAGCTCGTCCCAATAATTCTGGTGGAGTTAAGAAGTGTTATACTTGTGTAGAAGCTGGACACTTTGCGCATCAATGTCCTAAGTCGGGCCTTGGTCAAGGAAGCAATGCACCGAGGCAAAACCCAAGACCTAATGGAGGGCAACCACAAGGAAGCCGTGGACAGCAGAATTTTGCTCGTGGCAACGTGAACCATGTCTCTACGGAGGATGCTCAACAAGCGGATGATGTGGTCATTGGTATGTTTCTCGCCAACACCAACCCCGCGACTATGTTACTTGATTCTGGAGCATCGCATTCATTCATTGCATCGAAGTATGTTGCCAAGTATAGTTTGCCTATCTCTCATATGAAGTTTACTCTGTTGGTTAAGTCTCCTGGAGGAGAGATGAGGACAAATATAGTATGTCCAAAAGAAAGCCTTAGAATAAGGGGGGTAGACTTCTCTGCCAACCTCATTGTTTTAGATTCTCAAGGGTTGGATATTATACTTGGTATAGACTGGTTGAGGAAGCACAATGGAGTTATTGAGTGTGCCACAAAGACGGTGAAGTTGACTAATGAGGAAGGGATCACCGTAGAATTTGAAGCAACCCAACATGCACCGAAGCAATTAGAGCTGAATCATATGGACGGTGTCGCAATTGAGGAGATTCCGGTGGTATGTGAATTTTTGGATGTTTTTCCGGACGAGTTGCCAGGTATGCCACCCGATCGAGACATTGAGTTTGTTATTGATTTAATACCTGGAACTGCACCTATAGCTAAGAGGCCGTATAGGATGCCTCCTATGGAATTAGCGGAGCTCAAGAAACAGATTCAAGAGCAATTAGATAAGGGTTTTATTCGCCCAAGCTCTTCACCTTGGGGAGCGCCCGTTCTATTCGTGGAAAAGAAGGATGGATCCCAAAGGATGTGTGTGGATTACCGAGCTCTCAACAAGGTGACCATCAAGAACAAGTACACCTTGCCCCGTATAGAGGATTTGTTTGATCAGATGAAAGGCGCTTGTGTGTTTTCCAAGATTGATTTGAGGTCGGGATACTTTCAAATGAAGATTAGACCATCGGACATACCCAAGATAGCTTTCAGGACACGGTATGGATCTTATGAGTACAATGTGATGTCTTTTGGATTGACAAATGCACCTGCCTACTTTATGTACCTCATGAATAAGGTCTTCATGGAGTACTTAGATAAGTTTGTTGTGGTGTTTATTGATGATATTATGATCTACTCGAAGGATGAGAAGGAACATGAGGAACACTTGAGGCTTACGCTGCAGAAAGTGAGGGAGCATCAATTGTATGCCAAGTTCAACAAGTGCCAGTTTTGGTTGAAAGAGGTGCCATTTTTGGGTCATATAATCTCAGGAGGAGGAGTATCGGTTGACCCTGGGAAGGTGAGAGACGTGTTGAAGTGGGAGCCACCGCAAAATGTCAAGGAAATAAGGAGTTTTCTTGGGATGGCTGGATATTACCGTCGGTTTATCAAGGATTTTTCCAAGATAGCCAAGCCTATGACGGAGTTGCTAATGAAGGGAAAGGCATTCCAATGGACTGAAGCTTGTCAAAACAGTTTTGAGGAGTTGAAGAAGAGGTTAACAACAGCCCCAGTTTTAGTATTGCCGGATGTAAGCAAGAGTTTTGATATTTATTGTGACGCATCAAGACAAGGACTCGGATGCGTGCTTATGCAAGAAGGTCAAGTGGTCGCCTATGCGTCAAGACAATTGAAGAAACATGAGCAGAACTACCCGACACACGATTTGGAACTTGCAGCCGTGGTACATGCATTAAAAATTTGGAGACACTATATTCTTGGACATAGGTGTGAAATTTATACGGATCACAAGAGTCTTAAGTATATTTTCACAAAACGGATCTGAACTTGAGGCAATGAAGATGGTTGGAGCTCATCAAAGATTATGATTTGGGAATCAACTATCATCCAGGAAAAGCCAATGTAGTGGCCGATGCTTTGAGTAGAAAAGGAGTAAGTCATCAACTCACGGTTCAAGAGTTACCATTCGAGTTATGTAAGGAGTTTGAACGGTTGAACCTCGGATTTGTAAATGAGATGGAGATGATGGAGTTAAACCCAACCTTGGAGCAAGAAATTCGAGAGGCCCAAACCGCAGATGAAGAGATCAATGAAATCAAGGAATGAGGACGAACATGGTACCTTATGGCTTGGAAAGAGAATCGTTTTGCCTAATGTAAAACATATTCGGGAGACAATATTAAAGGGGGCACATTACTCGCCTTACTCGATTCACCCCGGTTGTACGAAGATGTACAAGGACTTGAAGACTTGCTATTGGTGGGATAGCATGAAAAAGGACATAGCTAAATATGTGGCATGGTGTGATGTGTGTCAACGAGTCAAGGCGGAACATCAAAGGCCAGCCGGATTATTGCAACCGTTGAAGATTCCGGAATGGAAGTGGGAAGAAATTGGAATGGACTTCATAGTTGGGTTACCGCGTACTCAGTCCGGGTATGACTCAATTTGGGTAATTGTGGATCGCTTAACCAAGTCGGCTCATTTTGTCCCTGTGAAGACCAAATATACAGCTGCACGATTGGCCGAAATATACATGGAGCATATTGTGTGTCGACATGGAGTCCCTAAGAAGATAGTCTCGGATAGAGGTTCTCAATTTACCTCCAGTTTTTGGCGAAAATTGCATGAAGCTTTGGGAACGAGGTTGAATTTTAGTTCAGCATATCATCCTCAAACGGACGGACAAACCGAGAGGACCAATCAGATTTTGGAGGACATGTTAAGAGCTTGTGCTTTAAAGCATGGGAAAAGTTGGGACAAAAGCTTGCCATACGTGGAGTTTTCATACAACAATAGTTACCAAGCAAGCTTGAAGATGTCACCATATGAAGCACTTTATGGGAGGAAGTGTAGGACACCTTTATTCTGGAATGAAGTAGGAGAAACTCAAGTATTTGGTCCGGATGTGTTGCAAGAAGCCGAAAAGCAAGTCCAAATAATTCGTGAAAACTTGAGGGCTGCCCAATCAAGACAAAAAGGCTATGCGGATAATAGGAGAAGGGAATTAGCCTTTGAAGTGGGAGATTTTGTTTACCTCAAGGTGTCACCAATGAGGGGTCATAAGAGGTTTAACATAAGGGGCAAGCTCGCACCTCGCTATATTGGACCATTCAAGATTTTGGACAAAAGAGGAGAAGTAGCATATAAGTTGGAGATGCCAGCTCATCTTTCAGACGTACATGATGTGTTTCATGTTTCCCAGCTCAAGAAATGCTTGAGAGTACCGGAAGAACAAGTACCAATGGAAGGATTGGAATTAGAGGAAGATTTGGCTTATGCCGAGCAACCGGTTAAGATCTTGGGAACTAAGGAGAGGTTCACAAGAAACAAGGTCATTAGATGGTGTAAAGTTCAATGGAAGCACCACACAAAAAAAGAAGCGACGTGGGAATTGGAGGATGATCTCAAGAAGGAATTTCCCTATCTCTTCTCTTCCGCGTCGAATCTCGAGGGCGAGATTCATTTTAAGGGGGGTAGGTTTGTAACACCCTAATTTTCATGCATCATGCCCTACATACACTCATATACATGTTTAACATTAACCCATAACAAGAGGAACAAGTTTAAAATTGATTTGGAGCAAAACCACACTTAAAAATGTAGAAAAGTGCGGACTAGTCCGGTTTTACTGAGGACTAGTCCGATTTCTCTCTGTCAAAAAACGGACTTGTCCGTTTTTGCTGCGGACTAGTCCGATTTTGGCTCTGGAAACTTTTGGACTTGTCCGATTTTGTGCGGACTAGTCCGGTATTCCATGAATCCTTGAAAAATTGCTAAGTCCCTGGACTTTTTCGGACTAGTCCGGTGTTCCAGCGGACTTGTCCGTTTTTCCTCTCTGTTCAAATTCGGACTTGTCCGATTTTTTTCCAGACTTGTCCGATTTTCTCTCTGGACGACTTCGGACTAGTCCGGTCCTGTCTGGACTTGTCCGATATTTCGTGACTCCGAGATTGACCTTTTGTTTTACGACTTGTTTCTTGGGTTTCACGTTAAGTGGGCCTAGGGACGTCGTGCCTAACTCTTTTGGAGCCCATGTGGGACTCTAAACCGGCCTCTACTCATCCCAAAACTCGAAATCCATCTAACCCTAGCCTCCACCTCTATATAAATAGCCCCACCCCTTGGTTTGACATCTATTTGCCACTTTTCCACCCACCCAAACCCTAGTTCGTGGGGAGCCACCATCAAGGAGGGAGGAGAAGATCCCAAGCAAGAGGAAGAAGAGGAAGAAACGAAGGAGGATCAAGATCTCCACCAAGTTTCGTCCATCACCACCAATTCATCTCCAAGTTCATCACCAACCCTAGATAATCAAGATCCAAGTGCTACCTCCAAGTTTATTGGTTCATTGGAGTTCTAAACACCTGTTATACCTCCTATTCTCTTTTCCTTACGTGAATTCAACCCCTAATCTCCGAATTTACGTCGATCTAGAAAACCCTAATCCGCTGATCTCGCGGAGTGCGGACTTGTCCGGTCCCTAGCGGACTAGTCCGATCTTTCTGGTTAAATTGTGTTGAATTAATTCTAAAATTTGATCTAATCGAATCCAAACCTGTATAAACTTGTTAAAAGCTATTAGAACTAATTAGTGATCATTAAAGGAAATCTAGTAACAAGTTCTACCTTGCATTTGCATCAATCATGCATGTCATGTCATATTGAGTAATATTTGTGCACTCTTTGATTGTGTTTCTTGTCTTGTATGTTTATTGTGTCGATTAGACGAATTTGCACTAGAAAGTGCCGCGGAGGATCTACAGCACCAGGAGTTTGAAGGCTTTGACCCCAATCAACAGCAAGAGCAAGGCAAGTGTCCTTGAAGCATATTGATCTTGTTGTTTTAAAATAAATGTTTTGTTGTAAAACTGCATGCTTGTGTCAATTTGATGGGAATCCTATGGTAGGGAGTTGACTAGATTTGCTAAACCACCCCTGTCACCTGGAATTTATGGTAGAGCGTCGGGATGGACTTTTTACCTTTTGCTTCGCTTAATCAACTGGGATGGGAATAACTATACCACTCAATTTAGTTATGCATTGATGAGATTATGGTTAACATGAACTGGTTAAATATGGTATGGTAATGGGTGATCTAAGCAAGCCTGGTATGTGGATGGGTTGGATGTTATGGTGGTTTGCTTGCTTTAGATCTAAGGACCGGTTCATGCGAGAATAAGCCAGGACTACAGTGCCACCACGAGGCCAAGTATGGGTGCGGCGTAGCTGATTAATTAGGGCTTTGCTAGTGCTGTTTGGACCATTGTGGATGCTCGGGGAAGGGGTAGTCGGATTGGGTTTGTTGATGATTGGTGGGACTACCCTGGGATCCGAATGGCTCAAGAGGGGGCCCTTGGTTGAAGATGTGCTCTGCGGGAGACATAGCCACCGGTGAAACCTCAGTGGGGTCTAAATAGGCTAGTAATCCGTTTGTAAAGGATATTTTGTGATCTCTTGGCCACACACCAACGGAAGTGTGTAATATGACTGACGGATCATGGGAATAAGGGAGATTCTTAGTCGCCGAAAGGTGATGAAATCACGAACACGTGGGTAAAGAGGTACAAACTCTGCAGAGTTAATTAAAACTATCATGATAGCCGTGCTCCCAGTTATGAGCACCTGGACAACTTCCATGATTAGAGGGAAATTGGAATTTGGGATGTTTATGGTTTGGTAATGGTTATGGATGGTTATGGATTAATCTCTGGTATTGAATATGGTTATTGACGATGGTGAAATCTGGCATTATTGATGATGGTAATGAATTCAGTTTGGTATTATGGTATTACTCGTGATTATGATGGGATTACTTCACATACATATAATATATTGCTTTCCAAATGGTTTTACTGTACTTTTCAGCACTTAGCCATTATTATTGTCGTCAATTGAATCAGCCACATGTCATACTTTCCACACTTGCTGAGTACGACATGTACTCACTCTTGCAATTCCCTCCCAACAGTTGCAGGTCAGAGTTATGAGTTTAATGGTGATAATGCGGAGTTCTAGGCCGTGTCTACCGTCAGTTTTGCCTATGGTGTTGATTGGAGCTACGCATACATACCCTGTCGCTTATGCTGCATAGTTGCTTAGTTTGCTTAATTAGTTTATTTCCACTGCATTAGTTGAACTTGTCATTGATAATCATTAGAGCTTGTATTCGAGGATAATCTGGTTTGTGTAATAAAATTTGGTTAATTAATCTTGTCTTGTGGTAATTTTCTGTATACTCTTTTGTGATTGCACTCGTGTATGTGTGATGAACATCCTGGGCACACATATACGTTAGCTTGGTTCATTTTTCGGAACCGGGCGTCACATATAGTCTTTATGATTGTACTCTCATGATCACATCTTATGGTCATAAATATTATAGACCCTCACTATAGTCTATGTAGTTATGATATGATTATGTTAATATGAATAGCTATGCCATGCAATCAACATTGGTTCAACGATGATTTAGTTCATTGCCTTAGGATGGCTTGTGCTGCAGCTCTTAAGGTATTTGCTTAGTGTGCTAGTATGGTCCTAGGGTATTTAAGTAGCGTTGGATGTCTCGTAGACCCACGCATTGAAGAGGTAGGCAGTAGGTGGTGACATCCCTATCTGTCCTTTATAATCCTCCACGTTCGGCTATGCCACAGGCTCTTGGCAGGAGTCGCCCTAGTATTGCTAGGGGTAAGTCCGTGCCCGATGTGTTGAATAGCATTGCATAGGAATTCATCATTGACATGACCATTAGTATCTACCTTAGGCTATGTATATGTATTAGGAGCATTGTAGGAGCAAATCTCTAACTCTTAATCCAATCTCCCTCTAGGACCCATTTACCCTTTAGAATAGATTGCCTAGGTGTGTGTCACACTACCCCTATTATCAACTTACCCCCTGTCTGATAATTGATTAGTATCCCATAGCTTGATCATAAGAGTAGTATATAATTTACTCCATTGCCTTCCCTTGGGATAAAGACGATACCCTTGGGAATACTCATGGGTGAAATGCTACAACGGTATCTTTCGTGCCCTTGCGGATCTCATCTCTTTACTGGAGATGATCTGTAGTGTTAAGAAATACCAACAAGCATTTCTAGCGCTGTTGTCGGGGATGATTTGTTAGTATATCTTAGGAGTTGTCAACAACGGCTGAATCCCGAATTTGTGAATGAGATGGGGATGATGGAGTTAAATCCGACCTTGCAGCAAGAAATTCGAGATGGTAAAAAAAAGGGTGAGGAAATCCAAGAAATCAAAGAAAGGACCCAAGAGGGACGAGAATTCAGATTTGATGAGGATGAACATGATACCTTATGGCTTGGAAAAAGGATTGTCGTGCCTAATGTGAAGCATATTCGGGAAACGATATTAAAGGAGGCACATGACTCGCCATACTCAATTCATCCCGGTTGTACAAAGATGTACAAGGACTTGAAGACATGTTATTGGTGGGCCAGCATGAAAAAGGACATAGCTGAAGACGTAGCATTGTGTGATGTGTGCCAACGAGTCAAGGTGGAACATCAAAGACCAACCGGATTATTACAACCATTAAAGATTCTAGAATGGAAGTGGAAAGAAATTGGTATGGACTTTATAGTTGGTTTACCGCGTACCCAGTTCGGTTATGACTCAATTTGGGTAATTGTGGATCGTTTTACCAAGTCAGCTCATTTTGTCCCTGTCAAGACGAAGTATACTGCAATACAACTGGCAGACCTATATATGCAACATATTGTGTGCCGACATGGAGTTCCAAAGAGGATAGTGTCGGATAGAGGTTCTCAATTTACCTCCAGGTTTTGGAGAAACTACATGAAGCATTGGGTACGAGGTTAAACTTCAGTTCAGCATATCACCCTCAAATAGATGGACAAATTGAGAGGACCAATCATATTTTAGAGGATATGTTAAGAGCTTGTGGTTTAAAAGCATGGAAAAGTTAGGACAAGAGCTTGTCATATGCAGAATTTTCATACAACAATAGTTACCAAGAAAGTTTGAAAATGTCACCCTATGAAGCACTGTATGGAAGAAGTGTAGGACATCCTTGTTCTAGAATGAGACAGGAGAAAGTCAAGTGTTTGGACCTGACATGTTGCAAGAAGCTGAGAAACAAGTCCAGATTATTCGTGAAAACTTGAGGGTTGCTCAATCAAGGCAAAAAGGCTATGCGGACAATAGGAGAAGGAAATTAGCATTTGAAGTGGGAGACTTTGTCTACCTTAAGGTGTCACCAATGAGAGGTCATAAGAGGTTTAACATAAGAGGCAAGCTAGCACCTCGATACATTGGGCCATTCAAGATTTTGGACAAAAGAGGAGAAGTAGCATATAAGTTGGAGATGCCAGCTCACTTAGCAAATGTTCATGATGTCTTCCATGTTTCCCAGCTCAAGAAGTGCTTGAGGGTACCGGAGGAACAAGTGCCAATGGAAGAATTGGAGCTAGAGGCAGATTTGACTTATGCCGAGCAACCGGTCAAAATCTTGGAAACCAAGGAGAGAGTCACAAGGAATAAGATTATTAGATGGTGTAAAGTTCAATGGAAGCATCATACAAAATCGGAAGCAACTTGGGAGCTGGAGGATGATCTCAAGAAGAAATTTCCCTTTCTTTTCTCTTCTGCGTCGAATCTCAAGGGTGAGATTCATTCTAAGGGGGTAGGTTTGTAACACCCTCATTTTCATGCATCATGCATTGCATAAGTTCATATACATGTTTAACATTAATCCACATAAAAGAATGAGTTTAAAATGAATTTAGAGCAAAATCGCACTTAAGAATTATGGGAAGTGTGGACTAGTCCATTTTTTGTGCAGACTAGTCCAGCTTCTCTCTAACCTCGCTCGGATATGTCTGTTTTCGTGCGGACTATTCCGGTTTTCACCTCTGGACACTTTCGGGCTTGTCCAGTCCATTGCGGACTAGTCTGGTCACCCCTAACCTTGAAATTTTGCTAGGTCCCTGGACTTGTGCGGTATCCCAGCGGACTTGTCCATTTTTCCTCTAACTAAAATCAGACTTGTCCGATTTTGGCCAGACTTGTCTGATTTCTCTCTGACCAAGTTCGGGCTTATCCGACATAGTTCAAACTTGTCCATTTTCGCCTCTGTCAATCTTCGGACTAGTCCGACCTCCTGCGGACTTGTCTGGTAAATCGCGAGTCCGAGTTGATCTTTTTGTTTCACGATGTGTTTTTGGGTTTTACCTCAAGTGGACCTAAGGATGTCGTGTCTAACTCTTTTCGGAGCCCATGTGGGACCCCACACTGGCATCCACCCTCCCCAAACTCGAATTCATTGAAACCCTAGCCTCCACCTCTATATAAACAACCCCACCCCTTGACTTTACATCCTTTTGCCTCAATTGAAGTCCACAAAACCCTAGTTCATGGGTAGCCGCCACCAAGGAGGGAGAAGGATATCCCGAGCAAGAAGAAGAAGAGGAGGAAATGAAAGAGGATCAAGTGATCAAGATCTCCATCGAGTTTTCGTTCTTCATCAACAATTCATCTTCAAGTTCTTCATCAACCCTAGATCATCAAGATCCAAGTGTTGCCTCACAAACTCTTGATTCTTTGGAGTCCTAAACACCTGGTATACCTTCTATTTCCTATTTCTCACGTGAATTCAACCCCGATTCTCTAAATTCACGTCGATCTAGAAAACCCTTGTTCGCTATTTCTGAGAAGGGCGGACTAGTCCGGCCCTGTAGCTAACTAGTCGGATTTTGCGAATTGTTTCCTAATGAATTAATTCTAAATCGATTCGAATCAACTCCAA
The DNA here is from genome assembly GCA_036927565.1 of Tuctoria greenei. NCBI lineage: Eukaryota > Viridiplantae > Streptophyta > Magnoliopsida > Poales > Poaceae > Tuctoria > Tuctoria greenei. Next base: position 16,023,324 of record JAYESD010000005.1, read on the forward strand.
ACCTGTGTAGACTTGTTAATGACCATTGTAATTGATTATTAAACATTAAAAGCAACTTATTAACTAGTTTTGCTTTGCCATTGCATCAATCATGCATGTCATGTCATATTGAGTAATATATGTGCACTTATTGCTTGTGATTCTTGTCTTGTATGTTTATTGTGCGGTTTAGACGTGTAACACCCTCATTTTCATGCATCATGCCCTACATACATTCATATACATGTTTAACATTAACCCACATAAAGAGGAACGAGTTTAAAATTGACTTGTCCGATTTTGTGCGGACTAGTCCGATATTCCAAGAATCCTTGAAAATTTGCTAAGTCCCTGGACTTTTCAGACTAGTCTGGTGTTCCAGCAGACTTGTCCGTTTTCCTCTCTAACTAAAGTCGGACTTGTCCGATTTTAGGCCAGACTTGTCCGATTTTCTCTCTGGACATTTTCGGACTAGTCCGGTTTTTTTCGGACTTGTTCGATATTTCGTGACTCCGAGTTGATATTTTGTTTTACAACTTGTTTCTTCGGTTTCACGTTAAGTGGGCCTAGGGACATCGTCCCTAACTCTTTTAGAGCCCATGTGGGACTCTAAACCGGCCTCTACTCCTCTCAAACTCGAAATCCATCTAACCCTAGCCTCCACCTCTATATAAACAGCCCCACCCCTTAGCTTGACATCTATTTGTCACTTTTCCACCCCACCCAAACCCTAGTTCGTGGAGAGCCACCACCAATGAGGGAGGAGGAGATCCCAAGCAAGAATAAGAAGAGGAGGAAACGAAAGAGGATCAAGATCTCCACCAAGTTTTCGTTCCTCATCACCAATTCATCTCCAAGTTCATCACCAACCCTAGATCATTAAGATCCAAGTGTTACCTCCAAGTTTTTTGATTCATTGGAGTTCTAAACACCTGGTATACCTTCTATTTTCTTTTCCCTACGTGAATTCAACTCCTAATCTCCAAATTGACATCGATCTAGAAAACCCTAGTTCGCTAGTTCTGCGAAGTGCGGACTAGTCCGGCCTTCTGCAAACTAGTCTGATTTTCCTGGTTAAATTGTGTTGAATTGATTCTAAAATTTGATCTAATCACATCCAAACCTGTATAAACTTGTTAAAATCTATTAGAACTAGTTAGTGATCATTAAAAGCAATCTATTAACAAGTTCTACCTTGCATTTGCATTAATCACGCATGTCATGTCATATTGAGTAATATTTGTGCACTCTTTGATTGTGTTTCTTGTCTTGTATGTTTATTGTGTGGATTAGAAGGACTTGCGCTAGAGAGTGCAGCGGAGGATCTACAACACCAAGAGTTTGAAGGCTTTGACCCTAATCAACTGCAAGAGCAAGGCAAGTGTCCTTGAAGCATATTGGTCCTGTTTTGAAATAAATGTTTTGTTTGCAAAACTGCATGCTTGTGTCAATTTGATGGGAATCCTATGATAGGAAGTTTACTAGCTATGTTTAACCACCCTTGTCACCTGGAATATACGGTAGAGAGTCAGGAAGGGCTTTTTACCTTTTTGCTTCGCTTAATCAACTGGGATGGGAAAACAACTATACCACTCAATTTAACTATGCATGGATGAGATTATGGTTAACATGAACTGGTTAATACGATATGGTAATGGGTGATCTAAGCAGGCCTGGTATATGGATGGGTTGGATGTTATGGTGGTTTTGCTCGCTTTAGATCTAAGGACCAGTTCGTGGAGCGACCATTCAAGATTTATAGTGCCACCATGAGGCCAAGTATGGGTGCGATGTAGCTTATTAATTAGGGCTTTGCCAGTGCTATTTGGACCATTAAGGATGCTCGGCGAAGGGGTAGTCGGATTGGGTTTGTTGATAATTGGTGGGACTACCCTGGGATCCGAATGGCTCAAGAGGGGGCCCTTGGTTGAAGATGTGCTCAGTTGGAGACATCCACCGGTGAAACCTCGGTGGGGTCTAAATAGGCTAGTAATCCCTTTGTAAAAGCTATTTTGTGATCTCTTGGCCACACACCGACGGAAGTGTGAGACGGCATAATAGAGGTTCTAGTCATCGAAAGGTGATGAAATCACAAACACATGGATAAAGCGGTACAACCTCTGCAGAGTGTGTATAAAACTATCATGATAGCCGTGCTCCCGGTTATGAGCAACCTGGACCCTCACATGATTAGAGGAAACTTGGTATTGGTATGGTTTTTGAGATGGTTATGGTTTGGTAATGGTTATGGCTCATTATGGATTAATTTCTTGTATTGAATATGGATATTGGTTATGATGATGGATATGGAATATGGACTGATATTATGATAATTATATGGCTTATGATGGTTTTATTTCATATACATGTAATATATTGCTTTTCAAATGTTTTTAATGTACTTTTCGGCACTCAACCATTATTATATTCATCATTTGAATCAGCCACATATCATACTTTCCACACTTGCTGAGTACGACATGTACTCACTCTTGCAACCCCCCCCCAACAGTTGTAGATCAGGATTGGGAGTTTAATGGTGATAATGCAGAATTCTAGGCCGTGACTACTGTCAGCTTTGCCTGTGGTGTTGATTGGAGCTGCGCTATACCCTATCGCTTATGTTGCCTAGCTGTTTAGTTTGCTTATTTAGTTTGATTCCACTGCATTAGTTGAACTTGTCATTAATATTCATTAAAACTTGTATTTCAAGATAATATGGTTTGTGTAATAAAATTTGGTTAATTGATCTTGTTCTGTGGTAATTTTCTATATACTCTTTTGTGAATGGACTCGTGTATGTGTGTTGAACATCCTGGGCACACATATGCGTTTACTTGGTTCATTTTCGGAACCGAGTGTCATAGATTGGTATCAGAGCCACAGGTTGACCGTAGGATGCAGCCTAGATAGAATGGACACTTTAGAGCACATAGGAGCACTCAGGAACCGATGTGTTTTGTTTGGTGTGCTGTTGCTATATATTGTTTGCTTGTGTGGTTAGTAGAGGATTTTGGGATGCTTTAGCATTACCATATCCATACAGGCTAGTTAGTTGTCTAGTTTCATATCCCTTGATGCATATAGTTGGGGACGTTTTCTAATTCTTACCTATTGCTTTTCTTCAAATGGTGAGGACTCGCAACCAGAGGGATGGCAATGATGAGGAGGAGAACCATGGAGTACCTCAGAACAACAATGGACAAGGAATTGCTCATGGAGCTATGAGTATCAAGCACCTTTTGGCTATGCAAAACCAGCTCATGTAGACCATGATACAAACTATGGGACAACTGCAGGCTGGCAATAACATCAATAATCAGCCCCACATGCCTCGACCGCCACCCCCGCCTCCTCATAACCAATTGGGAGAGTTTATGAGGACTAGGCCACCGACCTTTTCTCAAGCCGTTGACCCTATGGATGCGGATGATTGGCTCAAGTCCGTGGAGAAGAAACTTGCTATTGTCCAATGTAGTGACCGGGAAAAGGTCTTATTTGTTTCTCATCAACTAGTTGGAGCAGCTGCGGATTGGTGGGATTCTTATTGCAATGCTCATGAGAACCAAGAGAGGATTACTTGGGCCAAATTCAAAGAGAGCTTCCGTTCTCATTATGTGCCCGAGGGAGTTATGATTATGAAGAGGCAAGAATTTGTGAACTTAAGGCAAGGAAGATCAAGCGTGAGTGAATATCTCAATAAGTTCACTCAACTCTCAAGGTATGCGCCTGAGGATGTGAGCCGGGACAGCCGGAAGCAATATTTGTTCATGAGAGGCTTGAACAATGAGATCCAAGTTCAATTGCTCAACTATGATTATGCAAATTTCCAGAAGCTTGTGGACAAAGCAATTGTGGTGGAGAACAAGGTATGTGAGATGGAACAAGACAACAAGAGGAAGGCGCCATATCAAGGACAACCGCAAGGAAGTAATGTGCGCCCTCGTTTTGCACCTCCTAATGCGCCATATTACAGCTCCTCTACTTCTATACGGCGCCCTGGTTATGCACCGCGCCCAACTCAGTTTGTGCAGCAGCGCCCTGTTATGCAAGCACCAAGGCCTCCAATGCCTTATGCACCTCGCGCTAACCTTCCTGGTGCGAGCGCTCAAAACCAACGAGCCAATAATTCTGGTGGAGTAAAGAACTGCTATACTTGTGGAGAAGCTGGGCACTTTGCACATCAATGTCCTAAGTCAGGCCTTGGTCAAGGAAGCAATGCGTTGAGGCAAAACCCAAGACCTAATGCAGGAGCGCCACAAGGGCACCGTGGATAGCAGAATTTTTCTTGTGGCAACGTGAACCATGTCTCTACGGAGGATGCTCAACAAGCGGATGACGTGATCATTGGTATGTTTCTCACCAACTCCAACCCCGCGACTATGTTGTTTGATTCTGGAGCATCGCATTCATTCATTGCATCGAAGTATGTTGCCAAGTATAGTTTGCCTATCTCTCATATGAAGTTTACTCTATTGGTTAAGTCTCCTGGAGGAGAGATGGGGACAAATATAGTATGTCCAAAAGTAAGCCTTAGAATAAGGGGGGTAGACTTCTCCGCCAACCTCATTGTTTTTAATTCTCAAGGATTGGACATTATACTTGGTATGGACTAGTTGAGGAAGCACAATGGAGTTATTGAGTGTGCCACGAAGACGGTGAAGTTGACTAATGAGGAAGGGATCACCGTAGAATTTGAAGCATCTCAAACAGCACCAAAGCAATTGGAGCTGAATCATATGGACGGTGCCGCAATTGAGGAGATTCCGGTGGTGTGTGAATTTTTGGATGTTTTTCCGGATGAGTTGCGAGGTATGCCACCTGATCGAGATATTGAGTTTGTTATTGATTTAATACCTGGAACTGCACCTATAGCTAAGAGGCCGTATAGGATGCCTCCTATGGAATTAGCGGAGCTCAAGAAGCAAATTCAAGAGCAACTAGAGAAAGGTTTTATTCGCCCAAGCTCTTCACCTTGGGGAGCGCCCGTGCTGTTTGTGGACAAGAAGGATGGAACCCAAAAGATGTGTGTGGATTACCGAGCTCTCAACAAGGTGACAATCAAGAACAAGTATACATTGCCACGCATAGAGGACTTGTTTGATCAGATGAAGGGTGATTGTGTCTTCTCTAAGATTTATTTGAGGCCGGGATACTTTAAAATATAGATTAGACCATCGAGCATACCCAAGACAGCTTTTAGAACATGGTATGGATCCTATGAGTACACTGTGATGTCTTTTGGATTAACAAATGCACCTGCGTACTTTATGTACTTCATGAATAAGGTCTTCATGGAGTACTTGGATAGATTCTTTGTGGTGTTTATTGATGACATTATGATCTACTCGAAGGATGAGAAGGAACATGAGGAACACTTGAGGCTTACGTTGCAGACATTAAGGGAGCATCAATTGTATGCCAAGTTCAACAAGTGTCAGTTTTCGTTGATAGAGGTGTCATTTTTGGGTCATATAATCTCAGGAGGAGGAGTATCGGTTGACCCCGAAAAAATGAGAGACGTGTTGAAGTGGGAACCACCGCAAAACGTAAAGGAAATAAGGAGTTTCCTTGGGATGGCTGGATATTACCGTCGATTCATCAAGGACTTTTCCAAATAGCCAAGCCAATGACAGAATTGCTAATGAAAGGAAAGTCATTCCAATGGACTCAAGCTTGTCAAAATAGTTTTGAGGAGTTGAAGAAGAGATTAACTACAACCCCAGTTTTGGTACTGCCGAATGTAAGCAAGAGTTTTGACATATATTGCGACACATCAAGACAAGGACTTGGATGTGTGCTTATGCAAGAAGGTCAAGTAGTAGCCTATGAGTCGAGACAATTGAAGAAACATGAGCAGAATTAGCCAACGCATGATTTGGAACTCGCAGCCGTGGTACACACGTTGAAGATTTGGAGGCACTATATTCTTGGGCATAGGTGTGAAATTTATATGGATCACAAGAGTTTGAAGTATATTTTCACACAAACGGATCTGAACTTGAGGCAATGAAGATGGTTGGAGCTCATCAAGGATTATGATTTGGGAATCAATTATCATCTAGGGAAGGCTAATGTTGTGGCCGATGCTTTGAGTAGAAAAGGAGTAAGTCATCAACTCACAGTTCGAAAGTTACCATCCGAGTTATGTAAGAAGTTTGAACGGTTGAATCTTGGATTCATAAATGAGATGGGGATGATGGAGTTAAATCCAACCCTGGAGCAAGAAATTCGAGAAGCACAAGCCACAGATGAAGAGATCAAGGAAATCAAGGAAAGGACCGAAGAAGGGAGAGAATTCAGAATCGATGAAGATGAACATGGTACCCTATGGCTTGGTAAGAGGATTGTTGTGCCTAATGTAAAGCATATTCGGGAGACGATATTAAAAGAGGCACATGACTTACCTTACTCAATTCATCCTGGTTCTACAAAGATGTACAAAGACTTGAAGACGTGCTATTGGTGGGATAGCATGAAAAAGGACATAGCTGAATATGTAGCATTGTGTGATGTGTGTCAACAGGTCAAGGTGGAATATCAAAGGCCAGCCGGATTATTGTAACCATTAAAGATTCTAGAGTGGAAGTGGGAAGAGATCGGTATTGTCGACTGTTGGATTCGGCAGATCCCCTGACACTACGAAAGTGTTGAAGGAGTTTGTGGTTCGGTTTGGGCGCGCGGAGACTCAAGAAGGTGAAACGCGATTGGATACGAGTGACACAGTGGTTTACGTGGTTCGGGCCGCCTGAGCGTAATACCCTACTCCACGGGTGTGTGTGTGTTGTATTCACTTGTGAACTTCAGAGTCCTCCTGAGTTCTCCAGAGTTCTCGAGAGTTCTCCCTCCGTGTATCGTCGGTTTGTCCTTTTATAGCACAAGGACAAACCGTTACAAGTCAGCCTGGCCCGACATGTGGCCCTGGCGGTTACTAGTATTGATACACGAGATTAATTGTTGTTAATAACCCTGTAACGGTTCCGACAGTGCCGTTACAGGTGTTAAGACCGTCCTGATTAAGTATCATTAATGTGGAATTAATGATAATTAATCGGGTCTTGAAGTCCGCGGTCGTCCTTTGAAGATCCGGTGCCGTTACAACGTCTTTCGGAGGTTTGAAGTGGTCAGCTCCGACGTATGGACACGTGGCAGCTCCGGAGCTTGCTTGGGGGAAGCGGGAAGCTCCGGGGTGGCCTGGCACGTGTCAGGTCCGGAGCTTCTCTCGGTCAGGGGTTACCTCCGGAGGTGCCGTTTCAGTACCTAGCCCGGAGCTTCACCCTTGCGGATAATAGCTCTGGTCTGACAGTACACGTGGCAACCTAGGGGCTAACCATGTTGGAGAAGCGGGTCCGGTTACGTCTGGCAAGTGGGCCCCCGAGGGTCTTCAATTTGAGTAGATGTCCTTCCCTTGAGATCTTTGTAACCTCAGGGGGTGTATGGTTTTTAGGGTACCGACAGTGGCCCCCTGGACCTACCTCCGGGGAAGGCCAACGGGGTGAGGTCATTCCACCGGAGGTGGGTCCACATTTGCGACTCTTGAACTGGGTCTTCAAGGGTCTTCGGAGGTGCCTTTGGCGGGGCTTTACGGTTAAGTCCCGACGCGTGGCGCACCTCAGGCAGCAGATAAGATCTTTGACGTGCGGATCTCTTGCAATTGAAGGTCGCCGGTTCCCGATACGAAAACCGTATCGGTTCCGCGCGCCTTGTCAGTCCGCCGCCTTTGGGTTTCCCGCCTCGTGATGACAACTGTTCGCCTGGGTAAGAACCTCGACTTGATCGTCAGGGTGGTCCGGGGCCCTCTTGTCATCGGCAGGGTTGAATTCTTGAGCAGTATCCTTGACTCCCCTGCAGTTTCCATCCAAGCGTTGCGAGGGCTTACTTAAGAAGGAAAGCGCACCGTCAGGAGTTCTTTACGCTTTCCATCTGTTCTTGCGCTCAAACTCCCAACTCGTGCTTTGCTCCTCTTCTCTTGCCTAGCTGTGTTGCGATGGAGTTGGGTCTGCGTGAGAGTCGTTTGAAGACGGAGAGCGATCTGAAGAAGGTCCGAGCCCTCATGGGGTGGTCGTCGGACTTCTTCAATCGTTCGGTCCGCGCCGGCGGAGAGCTTCCCTTTAAAAAGGAGCACTCCGGCGAGATGGTGTACTTTTCATCGTACGCCATGGTGGGACTGATCCCACCGTTTTCTTCCTTCTTCTTGATGCTGCTGGACTTCTATGGTCTGCAGCTATACCACCTTGGCCCTCACTCCATCCTCCTTGTGTCCATCTTTGTCCACTTCTGCGAGATGTGGGTGGGCATCCCTCCCTGCATCGAGCTCTTCCGAACCTTCTTCACCGTCCAAACCACCGGCCGAAGCGACGAGTACCTTGGCTTCTACTACTTTGTGAAGCGCAAGAAGTGCCCGTTCAAGTACCTCCGGTCATTCCCTTCCGGGAAGTGGGATGACTGGAAGAAGGATTGGGTTGTCGTTCGGGTGGAGGATCATGAAAGGTTGGAGTTGCCAGACGGTCTGCCCGGCATTGACACGTCGGTGTGGAGCGAAGTTCCGATGCTGGCGGCAGCTTTCGACCCCGTCCTGTCCAGGATCCGCCAATGTGTGGAGGGAGGATTGACTCCCCAGGCGGTGTTCTGCAACTTCCTGTCCAACAGGTGGGCACCGCTGAAGAGGAGGGAGAAGCTCGCCTGGGCCCTCAACAGCGTGATGGATGAGGACCGGGTTGAGACCGGGTTGAAGTCCAGCATGGTGGGGAAGTCCTTGGAGTTTCACCTCAAGAAATTCCAGCACGGCATCGATGTTGACGGAGAGTACTTGACTCCACCGCCGGCTTTCCTCCCCCTGAACGTGGAAGTTGAGTTCAGCAGGGAGCTCCGGCGGAAGATGCCCGCGCTTGACGACCTTGGCGTCGTCGAGAGAAGATCGACCGCCCGGTTGGCGATCCCCGGGTTGTCCGAAGGCGGCTCCACCCCTGTCCCTCAGCCAAGAGCTGAGGTCATTGGCAAGGGCAAGGAGCTGGCGGAGGAGCCGGAGAGCCGGAAGAGGAAGCTGCGACTTGCTGACGGAAGGTCCGTCGGGCTTGCTACCTCCCCCCCAGTTCCCCATCCTCAGGAAGGAAGATCCTCCGCCGCTGTAGCGGCTGTCCCCGTGGTGGGGTCCTTTCGGAGTGCTACTGTTCCGGCAGTGGGATCCTCCCGGAGTGCGACTGTCCCCGTGGTGGATCCCTCCGGAGGTGCCAGTTCCGGGCAGGCGACTCCGGCACGTGAAGCGGTGAGGGCCTCCAGGTCCAGGAGTTCCTCCCGATCAAGGAGAGCTCTGACCCGGGAAACGCCCGCGGCCACGGCAAGTCTTGGGAGTCCTCCCGGAGCTCCTACACCGACCGTGGCCAGCCCGGAACGTCCGGGAAAGAGGTTCCGCGCAAGTTGGTGCGTGGGCCTCCCAAGGTAATTTTTCTTTCTTACCTCGATTAACTTTTAATTGTAGCATCTATTTGCTCAATTTCTTCGTTCTTTATCTGCAGCGTTCCCAAAAAGGGGAGTGAAGCTCCGCCCTCGGCCACAGTGTCTGAGACTGCGGGGGCTTCTGCTCCAGCTCTGGTGCCGCCCCAAGCGGAGGCTGCGACAGCTCCGGCGCCGGCTGTCGTGGTCATGGACCTCGACTCGTCTCCAGAAGTTCCCGTGGTAGCGCCGGACCACGGGATTGAAGATGCGCCAGCGGCACCCGTTCTGGAGGTTGGAGCTCCGGGTCCTGGTGCTGCAGAAGTAGAAGCTCCGGCTGTTGAGTCGGAGGAAGTAGCGGTCCCGGCTTCAGAGCCGGAAAGTGTTGAAGCCCCGGCGGTTGAGCCGGAGGTAGCTGAAGCCCCGGCATGCGAGCCGGAAGTTGAAGTGGTTCCGGCAGTTGAGCCGGTTACTTCCGAAGCTCCGGTCGTAGAGCCGGTAATTATTGGAGCGCCGGCTGCAGAGCCGGTGATTGATGGAGCGCCGGCCACAGAGCCGGTGGTCGAAGAGGCGAGGGAGCTCGAGCCTCCCTCAGAAGAAGTGTCCCGGCCGGAGCCATTGGAGGTGACGACGTCGATGGTACCCGTGGCGGAGCCTGAGTGTCTGAATGAAGTCGCCGGCCCCCAGCCTGAGGGGGCAAATGAAGACTTGGTGGCAGGACCTTCTTCGGTGGCGACTGAGGCCATCTCGGAGGAGTGCCCTAGTGCTTTGGAAGCTCGGGGTTCCACTCTTGTAGAGTGGGACCCAATTTTTGTAAATGAAGACCCGCTGGAACCAGCGGAGGAGATCCCGGCAGGTCCGGAGCCCATCTCTCTGTCGATGTCCATCGACAATGCCTGCTCCAGTCTACGTCAGGTTCAACTGGCCTTCTTCCACGACAGCAAAGCCCTTGAAGAGGAGCGCCAAACCCTTAGGAGGTGGCGTAATCGGCTCCACTTTGAGACTAAGCTGGCGCAGTCGAGGATTGCTGATGACAAGGAATGGATCAGGCGGGAGAAGGTCCGCCTGGAGCTCTGGGGTGAGCTGCTGGACGAGAGGGAGAGCATGACTCACGCCCTCGACGCTCAATCCCGGGAGTTCCATGACCAAGCTAAGGCTGCTAACGACGCGGCCAACGCTAGGTTCGATCAACTCGAGGCCATCAGCACCGCACTCATCAAGCGCTGAGAGGCACTTGAGGGAAGGGAAAAGCGGCTCGAGGATGAGGAGCAAAAACTCCTGGAGCTACGGGATGACGTCTTGCGACGGGAGGATGAGCTCGCCGAGAAAACAGCTCTGGCGGACAAGGGCCTCGAGGAGCGCACTAAAAAATTGGAAGAGCGCTGCCTCGAGGAGGAGGAGAAGACCTGGGTGCGGGGGCAGGAACTCTACGAGTACGAGTGTGCCCTTGTCGCCCGGGAGAAGAAAATAGAGGCTAGGGAGAAAGACCTGGTCGACCGCCGGAACAAGATCCACCTCCGGGAGGAGGAGCTCGGAAGACTTGAGAAGCGGGTTGCTGCGAAGATTCAGCAAAACACCAAAGAAGTTGAGCGTCTCTCCCGCGAGAATTCGGAGCTGGCGGCGGCCCGGAGATCCCTGGAAGAGATGAAGGGCCTGAGGAAGACGGACTCCCTGCAAATTTGGGAGTTCCTGAGCAAGGCCGACGATGCGCTGGCGCCGATGGGTTTCAGCCCCGTGCTCCCGGATGATCCGGAGCCGGAGCCGGACCTTGCGTTGCAAGCGTTGAGCGCTGCGGGCAGCAAGCTCTCCAAGGTGGGCGACGTCATCGCGGACCAGCTGGAGGTCGAGGGACAATCCCTGGCTAGAAACGTCACAGAATATGTGTTGACGTGCTACACTAGCTGGAACCCTCGATTCCCTCTGAACCCGGTGCTTGAAGGCCCCGTCGAAGGGGAAGGCGAAGCTACCCGAGCCAGCGTGTCGGAGGTCGCCCAGAAGGTCGCCGAGTTCTTCCATAGGGTCTAGGACTGTCTCTCTTAGCCTTTACTTGTATCTTCTCTTCTTCCTCAATTTTGTAATCCCTTGTCTTCAGATGTAACCTCTGGTCTTCTGATGAAATGAAATCCTCAATTTTTTGTGAATTTCATTTGAATTTCATTTTTTTTTGTCTTCAACATCTTTGTCTTCACTTGGCCCCCTGGTAGATGTGCACAATTTGATTGTGGACATGTACCAAAAGGATGTTGAGTTTCGTTGAAGACGAATTTGCTTCGAACTCGTAAAATTTAGGTCCGAAGTTTTCGATAGTGAAGGTCCCTTGAAGTAGTCGGAGCTTAGAGGCTCCGGCATTGTCCATCGCCGGAGCTTAGTAGCTCCGGCAATAGCCTCTACCAACACGTTGAGCGTCGATAGTTAATACTTCAAGGTGTCGGAGCTTAGTAGCTCCGGCAATGACCCTTGCCACGCCTGATTTGTTGGCAACAGACTCTAGTGATAGGGTCTTCTCACCATCTTTAAGTCAACGTCGACGGTTGACGTCTTGGTGGGAGTAGGAGCTTGGTTAGCTCCGGTTTTTCTCCATCAACATAGGGTTCATTTTTCCTGCACACTTAAGCCAAGAAAAATAGTAAAATTCGTTCCTTATCTATAACTTCGTCGCGGCTTACGGTTCTCAAGAGAATTTCAAGTTGAACACGATTTTTAGTACAATTGGATGAATTGTCTTTTCTTTTAGATCCAATTGTCCATGGACCCACCTTACTTTGGCCTGCCGGGATGTAGGTAGAGTGGCGTACTTAGGGTGCTTGACCAGGCTAAGTCGATAGCGCACTCCGGCCCTAGAATGGCTTGGCGGCTTTCAGGCGAGTTGGCCACAGACAACATTTAAATCTAAAAAATCCGACAATTCAACTCAAATCGTACATAAATCGGTTAAACTAGAACTTCTTAAGAATTGCACGTTTCTGTTATAGACAAGAAAGAGAAAAATAAAAATGTCGAGCCTTATGCAAAAATGAATGCACGTGGAGTCTATTTCACATGAAGATGTCTTTCATTATAGGTCCGGGGTACAGGGGAAACAAGTACACTCTTAGGGTACGGAACCAGGCTAAGTGTGTTTGGTTTCTCGTTTGACCCAGGGTAGTTAGCTACACTTCTAGTCCGGAGACTGTATCAAGTGTTGCATGAGCTTTTCAAACCTTTCGGGAAAGATCCGGCTGCTCTCCCGGAGGAACTACCCGACTCTGTACAATGACTCTATAACATACATTTCAAGTTACTTAAGACTCACCTCCGTGGAATTAAGTGTAGAACTTACGGAGGTGCTCGATGTTCCAAGGATTTGGGAGAGGTGTCCCATCCTCAGTAGCCAAGCGAACGCTTCCGGGACGGGATACTTTGATCACTCGGAAGGGCCCTTCCCAGCCGGGGGAGAGTTTGTTTTGCCCTTCTCTGGATAGTATTCTCCGTAGCACCAGATCGCCTTCCTCGAGCTGTCGGTTGTGTACATGCCGCTGATGATAGCGCCGTAGAGCTTGGCGGTATCGGGCGTTCCGAACAGCTGCTTGGCACCTTCCCTCCTCGAGGAGGTCTAGGTCTTCACGCCGGAGCTGGTCCTGCGCGGCTTCGTCGAAGGTCCGGACTCGGAGGGAACCCAAGGTGATTTCCGGAGGAAGGATCGCTTCAGCTCCCTACACCAGGAAGAAGGGTGTTTCTCCGGTTGCCCGACTTGGAGAAGTCCTGTTGGCCCATAGAGTGGGCGGAAGCTCTTCGATCCAATTGGCTCCGTGCTTTTTCAAACGCTCATAAGTGCGCGTTTTGAGTCCTTTAAGGATCTCTGCGTTTGCTCTCTCGGCTTGTCCATTGCTGGCAGGATGAGCTACAGAAGCGTAGCAAACTTGTATGCCGAGGTCTTCGCAATATCCTTGAAATGCGGAGCTTGTGAACTGAGTCCCATTATCAGTGATGATCTTATTTGGGACTCCGAATCTGCTCACGATAGATTGTAGAAAATTGATTGCAGATTGTTTGTTGATCGTCACAACAGGAGTAGCTTCCGGCCACTTGGTGAACTTGTCGATGGCGACGTACAGGAACTTGTAACCTCCGACGGCTCTTGGGAAGGGTCCCAAGATGTCCATCCCCCACACAGCGAAAGGCCATGTAGGAGGTATCATTTGTAAGGACTGAGCAGGTGTATGAATTTGCTTTGCATGAAATTGGCATGCTTTGCATTTCTTCACTAGCTCAGTAGCATCCTGGAGCGCTGTAGGCCAGTAGAAGCCGTGCCGAAAGGCTTTTCCGACCAGCGTGCGGGAAGATGCGTGGTTCCCACACTCACCTCCATGGATTTCTGCGAGGAGCTCGCAGCCTTCTTCCCTTGTGATGCACCGCATTAGGATGCTGTTGGCACCGCGCTGGTAGAGATCCCCTTCTACCAACGTGTATCTTTTAGCCAATCTGACTACCCGGTCAGCGGACACATCATCGTCAGGAAGGATGTTGTCTTTCAAGTAGTTCCGGATCTCCGAGATCCATGCATCGGAACTGACTTGAGCATTTGGGTCTTGCGTGCTGGGTTGCTCGGAGCTTCCGGCAGCACCTACGACCCTTGATGGCTGCCATGGTAACAGGGCCATCGGGACCGTCAGCTTCGGGATGCTGATCTCACCCCCTTCGTTCAGTTCGGCAGGCTGAACTGTGGATTTTGACAACCTCCGGACAAAGGTTCCATCAGGAGCCGGAGCTCCGGTTGACGCCTTGGTCGAGAGCTCGTCAGCTTCAGCGTTGTGAGCACGCTGAACATGGTGAAGGTCTAGGACTTCGAAGTCCTTCTGAAGCCTCTGGACTTCAAGGAGGTAAGCAGCCAGCTGGAGATTATTGCAGGAGCATTCACCCTTCACCTGCTTGATGACGAGTTGTGAATCTCCTTTGACCAGCAATTGCTTGACACCATATGAAAGTGCCACCTTTAATCCATAGATGAGTGCTTCGTACTCCGCCATGTTGTTGGTTGCCTTGAAGTCAAGGTGTACCATGTATTTCACCTTCTCCCCGGTTGGTGCGAGGAGAAGGATTCCAGCTCCGGCTCCCTGCTTCTGCATGGAGCCGTCGAAGTAAAGGGTCCAGTGAGGCTTAGTGAAGGCTGGAACTTGAGGTTCCGTCTTCTGCTCGCTGGGGCCCCCAGGGTTTAATGGAGAGGGAGTCCATTCTGCCACGAAATCTGCCAATGCTTGACTCTTGATTGCTTGTCTTGGAATGAATTCGAGGTCGAATTCAGCCAGTTCCGCTGCCCACTTTGCAATATTCCCAGTTGAATTGGGATTATGCAGGATCGCTCGAAGTGGATATGAGGTTACCACCGAGACTTTGTGAGCTTGAAAATAGTGTCGAAGCTTCCTTGAGGCAATAAGAACTGCATAAAGCAGCTTATGCACCTCTAGGTATCGAGTCTTGGCATCATGTAACACTTCACTGATGAAGTATACCGGACGTTGAATGGTCCGGACCCTTCCGGAGGGGTCCGGAGCTTCCTCTTCATTGATCCGGACCCTCTCGGAGGGGTCCAGACTATCTTCGGGGACCTCCGGGTTCTGGGTGGAGGAACCCGGAGCTTCTTCAGGAATGACCTGGATCCTCTCGGAAGGATCCGGGTCCTCTGAAGTGGCTTCTTGTGGGTTCAAGTCTGGGAGCTGGGACCCAGACCTGATTTCAGGGACCTCCGGATCCTCCCGAAGGGATCTGGATTCCTGAGTATTGGGTAGTTCCGGTCTCTCCGCAACTAGAACCATACTGACGACTTCGTCAGCTGCTGAAATGTAAAGCAATAAAGGCTCACCAGGGTTCGGAGCTACCAAGACTGGTAGGGTGGTGAGGAACTGTTTCAGCTCCTGGAATGCCTTCTCTGCTTCTTCAGACCATTGGAATGGTCCGGACTTCCTCAGTAACTTGAAGAAGGGAAGTGCCCTTTCCGCCAGTCTTGAAATGAACCGGCTGAGGGTTGCTAGACATCCAGTTAATTTTTGGACGTCTTTGATGCGGGTTGGTGGCCGCATGTCTTCAATTGCTTTTATCTTCGCCGGATTAGCCTCTATGCCCCGGTGACTTACAGGAAACCAAGAAGCTTTCCGGAACTAACTCCGAAGACGCACTTGTCTGGGTTTAGCTTCGTGCGGGTGGCCCGCAGCTTATCGAAGACAGCCTGCAAGGTGTCCAAGAGGGATTCCTTGTTTTTGACTTTGACCACGATATCATCGACGTACACTTCCACTATGTCTCTGATGAGTTCTTCGAAAGTTTTGTACATAGCTCGTACAAAAGTTGAAGCTGCATTCTTGAGACCAAAAGGCATGGCTGTGTAACAATACAATCCATCCACTGTGATGAATGAAGTATGTTCTTCATCTTCCCTAGACATCCTGATTTGATGATATCCAGAATATGCATCTAGAAAACACAGTAATTCACACCCGGAGGTGGAATCCACTATCTGATCTATTCTAGGTAGTGGGAATGGATGTTTTGGACATGCCTTATTCAGTGTGGTGTAGTCGATGCACATCCGAAGTTTCCCGCCGGCCTTGGGCACAACGACTGGGTTTGCCAGCCATTTTGGATGGTAGACTTCTCGGATGAATCCGGCTTCGAGCAATTTCTTCACTTCTTGTCGGATGAAGTTCTGTCGCTCTACAGATTGCTTCCGAGGTTTCTGATGCACAGGCCGAGCGTCGGGGTAAATCTTCAGATTGTGCTCAATCACTTCCCTGGGGATCCCAGGCATTTGTGACGGTTGCCAAGCAAACACGTCAACGTTAGCCCGGAGGAAAGTGATGAGCGCGAGTTCCTATTTGTCGTTCAAGCCACCCGATATGCGGGTAGTTTGAGTGACATCGGAACCAATTTGGACGACTTTGACAGGAATGTCGGTGTCGCCGCTTGGCTGCACACGAGGTGCAGAGGTCGAGCCTCGTTGACGAATGCTCGGAGGTTGTGGAGCTTGCTTCTGTCTGGAGTCCTCCTCTTGCGCTGTGGTGAGTGCGTGGAGTTCCTCCAGAGCAGTTACTCCGGCAGTGCGATCTTCGCGGATCCGGAGAACGCCTACTGGTGTTGGCATCTTCAACACCAGGTATCCATAATGAGCAGCTGCCATGAATTTGTACAAGGCAGGTCTACCCAAGATGGCGTTGAATGGTAAGTTGATCTGAGCGACGTCAAAGACCAACTTCTCGGTGCGATACTTCTCCCGGGTCCCGAAGGTAACGGGGAGAGTAATAGCTCCGAGTGGAGTGATGGCCCCCGGACCTACTCCGGAGAAAGGTCGAGAGGGCTGGAGGTCCGAAGGTCGGAGCTGGAGCTTAGTGAAAGCTTCAAAGCTGATGAGGTTAAGCCCCGAACCTCCGTCTACCAGGACATGATGGAGCTGGATGTTGTTGATGGTGGGAGATACCATCAAGGGTAATTGGCCAGCTCCGACCATGCTTTGAGGACAGTTCGAAGCATCAAAAGTGATGGGTGTGTCCATCCACTTTCGATGTGGCTCCGGTCTAGCTGTAGGAGCTACAGCAGCCATATCCCGTCGCATAGTCTTGATGACACGACGAGAAGTGATGTCCCATGATCCACCAAAGATGGTGTTCATGGTTTTTCGACGCTCGTTGTCGGAGACGTCGGAGTCATCGTCGACGGAGGTGTAGACGGCTTTCAGGACCTTTTTGGGGTCCTGAAACCCTAACTCCTCTTCAGCCGGAGCTTCATCGACCTTTTGTTTTCCCTCCCCCTGTCGGAAGGGAGACCCTTCCCGGCGCTTGTGGTAGCGCTCGGCAAGGTTTTGGACCTCCCGGCAGTCCTCCAGTCTGTGGCTGCTCGTTTTGTGAATGGGGCACCACATCTTGGATTTGCCACCGTCTTCAGAAGACGGTCGAGGTCGCTTCTCGGGGCGTGGCCCCCGGCCACCAGGAGTTGCAGTGGCTGCAACGTTGGATGTGCCGGCCGACGGCTTCTTCTTGTCGTTGGTCTTCTTTTTCTTCTTGCCACTCCCGGAGGTAGCGGCTTCTTCTTTGGAGGATTTTTTGTGATCCTCCAAGGCTGGTTTGGAGTGCATTTCACGGCCCTCCGCAGCTCTGGCACATTTGTCAGCCAGGCTGAAGAGCTCCGTGGCGCTGGTGATCTCTTTGATCGCCAGCTTCTCCAACATCTTCTTGTCTCGTACACCCTGTCTGAATGCCACAATGACAGAAGCGCTTGAGATAGAAGGGATTGTGTTACGTACCTGAGAGAATCTCTGGATGAATGACCGCAAAGATTCTCCTCCTTTTTGCACGACCGCAAAAAGGTCCAGTTCAGTGCCCGGACGGGTGTATGAACTCCCGAAATTGGCGGTGAACTGACGGCACAGCTCCTCCCAACTGTCGATAGAGTTGGGTGGAAGGCTCATAAACCAGGACCTGGCGGTCCCAGTTAAAGCCACTGGAAAGTAATTGGCCATTACGGCCTCGTTTCCTCCAGCTGCTAAGATCGCAGTGGAGTATATCTGTAGAAATTCTACGGGATTGACAGTCCCGTCAAATTTTTCCGGCAAGTGTGGCCGGAACTTCTGTGGCCATCTAACCATGCGCAGGTGCATGGCTAGGGCGGAACAGCCTCCTCCTACTCCTTCCAGAGTAGAAAGGTCTTGAGCATCTCGTCTTTCTCGAGCTCGCTCGATGTGGACACGGCCATCCTGTTGGCGGTATCGGCGATCAAGCTCCGCCCGGAGGTCATGTGTCGAAAGTCGAGATGCGGTATGAGCGCGTCGTGCCCCAGAGGGCAACGACGTCACTTGCTGTGACGCAGCTCTTCTCCGGTTGTTGGAGACATGTGGACCAAGTCTTCCAGACAACGTTCGTCGCTGCGACGGGGCCCGCCCTGAAGGAGGTGGACCCTGGTTGTTGAGGCGTTCGGCCGCTGCTGTGACCAAATGCTCAACATCAGCTCTCCATTGCTCCATGGCACCTTGAGATGCATCCGGAGGTGGTGGTCGCTGGAGGAGAGCACGCGCTGCATGGAGCGCGTGTTCTGGGTTGTCATGACTTGCCGGCGCAGAATGTGAAGCCGGTGCACCATCATGTCGTTCGGCATGTCTTGCCGGAGAAGATGGTGGTGGTGGGAGTGTGACTCCTGCTGGAACTGAGGCTCCTGCCGGTGGCTGCATGTTGGAAGGATTGCCTCCGACAGCCTGAACAGCAGGTTGCCCGTTGGATGATCCAGCCGCAGAATTCGCCATTCTTGAAGATCTCAGGCGCCCCTACCTGGCGCGCCAACTGTCGACTGTTGGAGTCGGCAGATCCCCTGACACTACGAAAGTGTTGAAGGAGTTTGTGGTTCGGTTTGGGCGCGCGGAGACTCAAGAAGGTGAAACGCGATTGGATACGAGTGACACAGTGGTTTACGTGGTTCGGGCCGCCTGAGCGTAATACCCTACTCCACGGGTGTGTGTGTGTTGTATTCACTTGTGAACTTCAGAGTCCTCCCGAGTTCTCCAGAGTTCTCGAGAGTTCTCCCTCCGTGTATCGTCGGTTTGTCCTTTTATAGCACAAGGACAAACCGTTACAAGTCAGCCTGGCCCGACATGTGGCCCTGGCGGTTACTAGTATTGATACACGAGATTAATTGTTGTTAATAACCCTGTAACGGTTCCGACAGTGCCGTTACAGGTGTTAAGACCGTCCTGATTAAGTATCATTAATGTGGAATTAATGATAATTAATCGGGTCTTGAAGTCCGCGGTCGTCCTTTGAAGATTCGGTGTCGTTACAACGTCTTTCGGAGGTTTGAAGTGGTCAGCTCCGACGTATGGACACGTGGCAGCTCCGGAGCTTGCTTGGGGGAAGCGGGAAGCTCCGGGGTGGCCTGGCACGTGTCAGGTCCGGAGCTTCTCTCGGTCAGGGATTACCTCCGGAGGTGCCGTTTCAGTACCTAGCCCGGAGCTTCACCCTTGCGGGTAATAGCTCTGGTCTGACAGTACACGTGGCAACCTAGGGGCTAACCATGTTGGAGAAGCGGGTCCGGTTACGTCTGGCAAGTGGGCCCCCGAGGGTCTTCAATTTGAGTAGATGTCCTTCCCTTGAGATCTTTGTAACCTCAGGGGGTGTATGGTTTTTAGGGTACCGACAGGTATGGACTTCATAGTTGGTTTACCATGTACTCAGTCCGGTTATGACTCAATTGGGTAATTGTGGATCGGTTAACTAAGTCAGCCCACTTTATTCCCGTCAAGACCACCTATAATGGAGAAAAATTGGCAGAACTGTACATGGGAAGAATAGTATGTTTGCATGGAGTTCCAAAGAAGATAGTCTCGGATGGAGGTTCACAATTCACTTCCAGGTTTTGGCAAAAGTTACATGAAGCATTAGGAACAAGGTTGAACTTTAGTTCAGCATACCACCCTCAAACGGATGGACAAACCGAGAGGACCAATCAGATTTTAGAGGACATGTTAAGAGCTTGTGCCTTAAAGCATTGGAAAGGTTGGGACAAGAGCTTGCCACATGCAGAATTTTCATACAACAATAGTTACCAAGGAAGCTTGAAAATGACACCATATGACGCGCTTTATGGAAGGAAGTGTAGGACACCTTTATTCTGGAATGAGGCAGGAGAAACTCAAGTATTTGGTCCGGATGTATTGCAAGAAGCTGAAAAGCAAGTCCAAATAATTCGTGAAAACTTGAGGGCTGCCCAATCAAGACAAAAAGGCTATGCGGACAATAGGGGAAGGGAATTAACCTTTGAGGTGGGAGATTTTGTTTACCTCAAGGTGTCACCGATGAGAGGTCATAAGAGGTTTAACATAAGAGGCAAGCTAGCACCTCAATACATTGGACCATTCAAGATTTTGGACAAAAGAGGAGAAGTAGCATATAAGTTGGAGATGCCAACTCATCTTTCAGACATACATAATGTCTTCCATGTTTCCCAGCTCAAGAAATGCTTGAGAGTACCGGAAGAACAAGTACCAATGGAAGGATTGGAATTAGAGGCAGATTTGACTTATACCGAGCAACCGGTCAAAGTTTTGGAAACTAAGGAGAGAGTCACAAGGAACAAGGTTATTCGATGGTGTAAAGTTCAATGGAAGCACCACACAGAAAAAGAAGCAACATGGGAATTGGAGGATGAACTCAAGAAGGAATTTCCCTATCTCTTCTCTTCCGCGTCGAATCTCGAGGGCGAGATTCATTTTAAGGGGGGTAGGTTTGTAACACCCTAATTTTCATGCATCATGCCCTACATACATTCATATACATGTTTAACATTAACCCACATAAGGAGGAACGAGTTTAAAATTGATTAGGAGCATTTAAAATTGATTTGGAACAAAATCGCACTTAAAATGCTGAAAAGTGTGGACTAGTCCGATTTTGATGTGGACTAGTCTGATTTCTCTCTGACTAAAAATGGACTTGTCCATTTTCGCTGCGGACTAGTCCGATTTTGCCTCTAGAAACTTTTGGACTTGTCCGATTTTGTGCGGACTAGTCCTATATTCCAAGAATCCTTGAAAATTTGCTAAGTCCCTGGACTTTTCCGGACTAGTCTGGTATTCCAACGGACTTGTCCATTTTCTTCTCTGACTAAAGTCACACTTGTCCGATTTTAGGCCAGACTTGTCCGATTTTCTCTCTGGACATTTTCGGACTAGTCCGGTCCTTTTCGGACTTGTCCGATATTTCGCGACTCCGAGTTGATCTTTTGTTTTACGACTTGTTTCTTGGGTTTTACGTTAAGTGGGCCTAGGGACGTTGTGCCTAACTCTTTTAGATCCCATGTGGGACTCTAAACCGGCCTCTACTCTCAAACTCGAAATCCATCTAACCCTAGCCTCCACCTCGATATAAACAGCCCCACCCCTTGGCTTGACATCTATTTACCACTTTTCCACCCCACCCAGACCTAGTTCGTGGAGAGCCACCACCAAGGAGGGAGGAGGAGATCCCAAGCAAGAAGAAGAAGAGGAGGAAACGAAAGAGGATCAAGATCTCCACCAAGTTTTCGTTCCTGATCACCAATTCATCTCCAAGTTCATCACCAACCCTAGATCATCAAGATCCAAGTGTTACCTCCAAGTTTTTTGATTCATTGGAGTTCTAAACACCTGGTATACCTTCTATTTTCTTTTCCTTACGTGAATTCAACCCCTAATCTCCAAATTGACATCGATCTAGAAAACCCTAGTTCGCTAGTTCTGCGAAGTGCGGACTAGTCCGGCCTTCTACAGACTAGTCTGATTTTCCTGGTTAAATTGTGTTGAATTGATTCTAAAATTTGATCTAATCACATCCAAACCTGTATACACTTGTTAAAATCTATTAGAACTAGTTAGTGATCATTAAAAGCAATCTATTAACAAGTTCTACCTTGCATTTGCATTAATCATGCATGTCATGTCATATTGAGTAATATTTGTGCGCTATTTGATTGTGTTTCTTGTCTTATATGTTTATTGTGTGGATTAGACGGATTTGCGCTAGAGAGTTCCGCGGAGGATCTACAACACCAAGAGTTTGAAGGCTTTGACCCTAATCAACCGCAAGAGCAAGGCAAGTGTCTTTGAAGCATATTGATCATGTTTTGAAATAAATGTTTTGTTTGCAAAACTGCATGGTTGTGTCAATTTGATGGGAATCCTATGATAGGAAGTTTACTAGCTTTGTTTAACCACCCTTGTCACCTGGAATATACGATAGAGAGTTGGGAAGGGCTTTTTACCTTTTTGCTTCGCTTAATCAACTAAGATGGGAAAACAACTATAACACTCAATTTAATTATGCATGGATAAGATTATGGTTAACATGAACTGGTTAATATGATATGGTAATGGGTGACCTAAGCAAACCTGGTATGTGGATGGGTTGGATGTTATGGTGGTTTTGCTCGCTTTAGATCTAAGGACCGGTTCTTGGAGCGACCATGCAGGATTTACAGTGCCACCACGAGGTCAAGTATGGGTGCGGCGTAGCTGATTAATTAGGGCTTTGCCAGTGCTATTTGGACCATTAAGGATGCTCGAGGAAGGGGTAGTCGGATCTGGTTTGTTGATGATTGGTGGGACTATCTTGGGATCCGAATGGCTCAAGAGGGGGCCCTTGGTTGAAGATGTGCTCAGTTGGAGACATCGCCACCGGTGAAACCTCAGTGGGGTCTAAATAGGCTAGTAATCCCTTTGTAAAGGATATTTTGTGATCTCTTGGCCACACAACGATGGAAGTGTGAGACGGCATAATAGAGGTTCTAGTCATCGAAAAGTGATGAAATCACAAACACGTGGGTAAAGCGGTACAATGTCTGTAGAGTGTGTCTAAAACTATCATGATAGTCGCGCTTCCAGTTATGAGCAACCTGGACCCTCACATGATTAGAGGAAACTTGGTATTGGTATGGTTTTTGGGATGGTTATGGTTTGTTAATGGTTATGGCTCATTATGGATTAATTTCTGGTATTGAATATGGATATTGGTATATGATGATAGATATGGAATATGGACTGATATTATGATAACTATATGGCTTATGATGGGTTTATTTCATATACATATAATATATTTCTTTTCAAATGTTTTTAATGTACTTTTCAGCACTCAACCATTATTATATTCATCATTTGAATCAGCCACATGTCATACTTTCCACACTTGTTGAGTACGACATGTACTCACTCTTGCAATCCCGCCCCCCAACAGTTGCAGGTCAGGATTGGTAGTTTAATGGTGATAATGCGGAATTCTAGGCCGTGTCTATCGTCATCTTTGCCTGTGGTGTTGATTGGAGTTGCGTACCCTATCACTTATGCTGCCTAGCTGTTTAGTTTGCTTATTTAGTTTATTTCCGCTGCATTAGTTGAACTTGTTATTAATATTCATTAGAACTTGTATTCGAGGATAATATGATTTGTGTAATAAAATTTGGTTAATTAATCTTGTTCTGTGGTAATTTTCTATATACTCTTTTGTGAATGCACTCGTGTATGTGTGTTGAACATCCTGGGCACACATATGCGTTTACTTGGTTCATTTTCGGAACCGGGTATCACAAGACGGATTTGCACTAGAGAGTGCTGCGGAAGATCTCCAGCACCAGGAGTTTGAAGTCTTCGATCGTAATCAAGTCCAAGAGCAAGGCAAGTGTCCTTGAACATATTGATCCCGTTTTTTACAAATAAATGCTTTGTTTTCAAAATTGCATGCTTGTGTTAATTTGGTGGGAAATCCTATGATAGGAAGTTTACTAGCTTTGTTTAACCACTCTTGTCACTTGGAATACATGGTAGAGAGTCAGGAAGAACTTTTTACCTTTTTGCTTCGCTCAATTAATTGGGATGGGAAGACAACTATATCGTTTAATTATGCATTAATGAGATTATGGTTAATATGAACTGGTTAATATGATACGGTAATGGGTGATCTAAGCAAGCATGGTACGTGGATGGGTTGGATGTTATGGTGGTTTCGCTTGCTTTAGATCTAAGGACCGGTTCGTGCGAGAATAATCCAAGATAACAGTGCCACCATGAGGCCAAGTATGGGTGCAGTGTAGCTGATTAATTTGGATATTGCTAGTATTGCATGAATCATTTGGCGCACCGAGGAAGGGGAGTCGGATTGGGTCTGGATATGGTTGGTGGGACTCCCTGGGATCCGAATGGCACAAGAGGGGCCCTTGGTTGAAGATGTGCTTAGTTGGAGACATCACCACTGGTGAAACCTCAGTGGTTCTGTACATGCTAGTAGTCCCTTTGTAAAGGTTATTTTGTGATCTCTTGGCCATATACCAAAGGAAGTGTAATTGGTATAAGGGAGGTTCTTTAGTCACCACGGGTGATAAAATCACAAACACGTGGGTAAAATGGTACAAACTCTACAGAGTAATTAAGACTATCATGATAGTCGTGCTCCCGGTTATGAGCACTTGGATAACTTCCATGATTAGAGGGGTTTTTGGTTATGGATATGGTTTGGTATGGGATGGTTTGGTACTGGTTATGGTATTATGGTTTATGACAATAGATATGGCTATTGGTAATGGTGAAATCCAGTATATGGAGGATGATAATGAAATATGGACTGATATTATGATAACTATATGGTTTATGATGAGTTTAACAGATAATATATTACTTTTCAAATGTTTTAACATAATTTTCAGCACTTAGCCTTTATTATATCTGTCATTTATATCAGCTACATGTCATACTTTCCACACTTGTTAAGTACGACATGTACTCACTCTTGCAATTCCTCCACCAACAGTTGCAGATCAGGATTGGGAGTATAACGATGATAATGCGGAGTTCTAGGCCGTGTCTACCGTCAGCTTTGCCTGTGGTGTCGATTGGAGTTGCGCTATCCCTTATACTTAGTTTGCTTAGTTAGTTTATTTCTGCTGTATTAGTTCAACTTGTCATTAATGTTCATTAGAGCCTATGAGCCTATATTTGAGGATATTATGAGTTGTGTAATAAAAGTGTTTAATTAATCTTGTTCTGTGGTAATTTTTTGTATATCCTTTTGTGAATGCACTCGTATATGTGCGGTGAACGTCCTAAGCATACATATGCGTTCACTTGGTTCATTTTCGGAAACGGATGTTACAAGTTTCTACAAATACAATGCCACAGCTTCTGTCCCTTGTCGTTCAATGATCAACTGAGGAACAAGTGAACCAAAATAGCAATAGTACAATGTGCGATAATGGAGCCGAGCCATCTGCCACCCGCGGAGCTGAGCTCGTGGCGAGGCTCCTGTGAAGAATTAGATGTAGTTTGACCGGTCCATTTCAAGGACTCCCACCCCTGGCATCGTCCACGTAACGGATCTGATCCATACATCAAGTCCGCTGGATGAGGCTTCCATACTCCTATTTGTACTCTCATGCGTACTCCTGCTGATGTGTCATATTCTCATTCGTTGTGAAAGTATGGTAGTTAATATCAGCATTAATGAAAAGACCAATAAAATTATAACACATCAGCGGGAGTACCGAATGGGAGTACCGAATGGGAGTATGGAAGCCGTGTCTAAGTCCGCTAGCACTAACATAATGCTGGCCTGGTATAATGTCCGTTTCAACTGCTTTTGACACGGCCTGCTCACGCAAAGACAAAACATGAACACATACAAACAAACATCCTTCTCATTGATAGCGACTTGGAATGATTTTTATGCAGTTTAAATCAAGCCAGGCAAATGGCGGTCATTATCAAGAAAAACAATCCGGTACAAAAAAATATCGGAGGTTACTGATAGAATCGAAATTCTGGAAATATGGAGAAATTTGGAGGCAATTAGTTGTGCCGTTGGTCTTGCCTTGCCGAGCGTTGCACTTGCACGGCAGAGGCAGGAGCTGGAGGCTAGCCTACCACATCGGAGGCAGTGCCGAGTCAACATCTGTCTGGACCAGTCCGGCTCGGCGCCCTCCCTCGCATCAGCGCACACACCTCGACCACCGTTTATCGTAGCGGCCTCTGCTTGGTGATATAAATGGTGCAACAGAACAGACAGCCAAGGGAGGGGACAGTCGGCCAGATTAGTGGTTGGTAAAAAAAGCGGGCACGATTTTCGTGGTGGCTACTGGCGAGGGGTCGAATTCGCAAATGTGTGGGAAGCCTGGTACGCCGGTTTTGGTTCGCCGGTGAGCTAGGGCGACTTAATTAATGTTACGGGGTATAATAATTCTTTTCAGCCGTACGGTAAGGCCACCGAAGTATCAAATCAAATCATAGGTTGCATCGCGTCAGCGAATAAACTTATTCTAGCTTTGCTTTGTGTATATTGTATCCAGGCTTCTGTGCACTTTGATCCATTGCATCGATGTATGGTTCTATGCTGATTCACAGCAAGAAATCAGATGGTTCTGGAGTATATCATCTTGTGCCAAAAAGGGACAGTATAGAATATATGGTGCGTGATTACGACAGTACGTTTGACTGTGTGTGTCTTAGTGGGTGTGGGATTAGTGTGCGTCTATTTCCCGGGCATGGTGACCTCGGCAATAACTAACTGGTGTGTGCTCGTCGCCGTGCAACGTGCTTACTAAGGTCCTGTTTGGAACCCTTAAAACTAATAGTTAGTTGTTTAAAATAAGCTTTAGAGGTTCCAAACTTCTCAGCTAATAGAGCAGCTAATTATTAGCTATACCCTTAGCTAACTATTATCTCATTAGCTGCTCCAAACTAGCTAATTCCATCTAATTGTTGGCTAAAGTCCATTTTACCTCTCCCTCATCTCTCCATCTCCTCTCCTACATAATCGAAGTGAAACAGAATCAGCTTGGTCGACCGGCGGCCCTCGTTATTTTAATTATTATTATTATTATTTTAATTTGGATCACTGTGCTCGTAATTTATGTACTATTGGCTTTGCTGGTCAAAAGAAAAATTGTGTCTGACACAAACACATAGAATCATGGGTACGACAGTCAAATGTACTATTGAACGAAATTAGCTCTAAAGGTTTCAAACACCCTTCAACTAATAATTAGCTAGCTAATAATTAGTTGGCACAATTCAACTAATAGATTATTAGCTAGCTAATAATTAGTTTTAGGAGTTCCAAACAGGGCCTAAACCTGCGGCCGCAAACTCCTCATATGCTGCATGCTCGCGTTGGCGCGCGCGTCGCCGCTGGTGCGTACCGATCCCGCGCGCAGCGCGACGAACGAGCATTCAAGCAATTTTCACGAGCGAAAGCAATAGACGCGCGAGAGGCCAGGCAACCTGTTCGTTCGTCCACAGCTGAAATTAATCGGCAGAGAAACCGAGCAGACCGGCCAGTCGTCGTTGGCCACCTCACACCGAATGCACCACCCTCTTCAGTCTTGAAAATTACGATGAACGGTTGTAGAGAACCGGCATAGACATGCGATCGTCAGATCGTGAATTATGGCAGCTGGTATGGTATGTGGTGGTGATTCAATTTATCGGCAACTGGTGCGTGGTGAGTGATATCCCTGGCCTGGCCCGATTGATTCGGCCATGCTGACCGGGGGAAGCGCATCTACGGCAGTCGACTGCGAAGCTTGTGACTTGTGATCGCCGCCGCGCAGACGTGACAAGACCTGCACGCGGCGGTGACCGTGTGTCGCTGGAGCATTTCTCACCGCTGGTCGCGAGTACTATATGCTTTGATATGCACGAAAGCGAAGCATGTTCGTGCATCAACACTGCCTGTGGCCAAACCGAGCCGGTGCGACGGTACAATACCGATGCTACGTTGCTATCGACGGCGCGAGCGACGAGCTTTTGGTTAGTACCCTACCCGATCGCGTGGCCGGCGAGCATCCGTTTTCCTCTTTTCCGCACGATTCATGGGGGACTTGGCGATAAAGGGGCGATGGAATCAGACTTTTATCTCGCGGCTACTGTTCCGTCTCGTGTCACTTCGATTCGCGTGAAGGTGAAGCGAGCGCAGCGTTTTGTAAAGAGCAGTTCTGCGGTGCAATACTATTGGTAGTATTCCAGGGTAGTTTTGTAGATATATGGGCACGGAATCATGCGTGATGAAATGGCACGAAGTGTTTTATACGGTAAATTCGGCGCTGCCGTTTCCCTGGGCAGGTTGCTGCAAACGCGAGACCACATGCCTCCGTCGCGCTACATTGGCGGCGCGGCGCAGCCGGGGCACACACGTCCCAGTTCCGCGCCCTCGTCTGCCGCCAGCGTTAGGCGTCCGTGGCAGACCTTCGCCGGCTCCAGTGCTGCACCGTAGCGGGCCAGGGCGTCCCGGCGGATTGCCCGGGGGTCGATGAACGACGATAAAGAGAAGCAGTGGAGCGTGCAGGTCAGGAGCTAGGTGTTCGTGCGTGAGGACTAATCTGTTAAGAAACTGTTACAACACAACAGTTACAAGTGTGAACAGTAGATGCCGTCGGCGGTTGCTCCTCCAACAGACGCGACGCCGTCGGCGGTTTCCTCCCTCGCAACCATTGAACATGTATATAAGTCCCAGAATGAGTAATGAATAATACACAAGTTTCATTTGCAAACTATTGTCTACTTTACTTTCAAGTACTCTAGATTTTCAACACGTTATCAAGCACGCTAGATCAACCAGGAAGTTGATAGGCTTCAAGAACATAAAGGTAATGGCGAAGAAGAATTCACTTACCGAATCTTTAATCCATGATCTTCGCCATGTACTGGATCAATTTGCTTCATCAAGGGGAGGCCGCCACAACCGTCGCCGGCGATTCTCTGCAAGAAGATTGAAGAGAAAAAACAGAGGGTATCGACGGCAAAGTGATGAACAGAGACATGAACATCATAAAAGAAAAAAAATGCCGTCATCATCGACGCCATAGGCGCTCTCACAAGCATCTGGAACAATTTCACCAGATCAGAGATGAGGCCGGGGCCGGTTCATCAAGTCATGCAATGGACCAAATCCCTAACCCTAGGGTTAGGGTTAACAAAAGACCAAGACCCTAATCCCTAAGTCCACCGGCATATATGCCGATGGAACCCTCAGATCCGACGGATTCACCATGGAATCGCCGGAGATTGCCGTGCGCCATCCATGGTGCGGGCCCTTGCTCATACCCGGTTGCGCATCAACAACCGGTTCTTTCATCACCGGGAAAGGACGAGGGAGAAGAAGAAGGGGAGGAGGAAGGAACCGACCGTGTCGGTGAAGACGAAGTAACCGTCGTCCAACAAGACGACAATATGCTAGTGGTGGCCGTCGCCGCCGGAGACAACCAATCGGTTGACCCCGACTCGGTGCCCGAGTCTCTACCACCGCGCCCAAAATACAAGCAAACTGCAAGGATCCGAATCGGGCCACTAGGACGCCCTACCGGACCCCTAGCACCAAGAACAAGTGCAAAAGAAGATGAACAAAGGGCAACGGTTACCGGATCCGGCGACCAACCGACGAACAAACCGTCAAATCCTTCGGATTCAACCGCAACAAGCGAAGAGCCGCCGCTCCGGAGCCCCAACGGGGGCCGAATCCTCAAGCGGTTCGCCCACCTAACGAAACCAAGCAACTCGGGCCGACGCCCGGGGGCTTGGTCCTTCCCTAATCGGTCATGAGGACCAAGAGAGGGGGAGGCGGGGTGGGGGAAGGAGGAGGACCGGAGAAAGGTGCGGCGCCGCCGGCATAGCAAAGGACCGAGGCGGAAAGACCGAGGAGGAAGAAGGACCGAGTCCGAAGACTCGGGAAACTGCGGCGCGTGGGGAGGGACTGGGGTGTCGGCAACCCTAACCCCCTCCCCCCCATCTCTATACCGCATGGCCGGCTGGGCCGCATGGCCGGCTGGGCCGCATGGCCGGTTGGGCCGGATGGCTGAAAATAGCCAAGTGGGCCAGGCCAAAAGGCCAAATGGGCCAAAGAAAAAAAAAAGAGAAAAAAAAAAACAGCCTACTGCGGCTGATGTTTATATGTACAGTTTTATTTGCTTTTAAGTGTGTATTTAGCATTTAAATTCTGTAAATTTCTGTTTAGTGTTGTAAAATGGATAATTATGGTATTGTAATTGTACTTAGTCATTTTCCATTATGTGGAAATTGAATATATGGTTATTCAATGATGTATTAACCATAATTTTATGTGAGGCATGAAATTATGATTATTTCTTGCAAAATTCATCAAACTCATGGAGTTTAAAGAGATGAATTACACATAAAATGATAAACTCATGGAGTTTATTTTACAACAACCATAATTATGAAACTAAACATGAAATTATAGATTTCATTTGATGTGAAATCAGAAATAACAACACATGATGTTGAATGAGTGTTGATCACTCAAGTATCACAAGATCACTAATATACTAGTGTATGTCACAATATAACCTTGATTCTAACAAATCTTGGTTGAATATTGTAGGATAAATGGCTCGTGAATTTGAAGAGCTTGCTCTAGATGGGCATAACTATCCTACATGGGCGATGGACATCAAGATAAGCTTGAATCTTAGAGGGATTTCTGATGCATTACTTCCACCAGAAGAAAGACAACAACAGTTGCCTAACACCTATATATACAATGCTTTGTATATATTAAGGAATCACATACACCCTGACTTGAAGGCAGAGTATGTGCTGGAGGAAGAACCAAGTGTTCTTTGGAGTGCTTTACAACATAGATATGAACAGCAAAAGGCAGTAATCCTACCTGAGGCTAACCATGATTGGATACAATTACGCCTACAGGATTTCAAATCTGTTGGGGATTACAATCATGCTGTTCATAAAATTTGTGCTAAACTACGGTTTTGTGAGAAGGAACCAACTGATGAGGAGAAGATTGAGAAAACTCTCACTACTATGCTCCCATCAGACAGAGTCTTAAAGCACCAATACCGTGCTAGAAATTACCAACGTTACTCAGAACTCATACAAGACCTTCTACAAGCAGAGAAGCATGATGAACTCACTATGAGAAATCATCACCAACGTCCTGTTGGTGCTGCTCCACTGCCTGAGGTCAACTATGGTTCAAAGGGTAAAGGAAAGAAAGATGATTTTAAATCATCTAAAAATGTTGGTAAATTTAAGAAAAGTAAGAAAAATAAGCACAAGAAAAACAAACCCAAAGGACAGAAAAAGGGGAAAGGAAAGAAACCATACAAGTGCTACAGGTGTGGTGGTCCTAATCATATTGCAAAGAAATGCAAGACTCCCCAACACTTGGTTGATTTATATCAGAAATCCATCAAAGAAGAAGAAAAAGCTAAAGGATCATATGAAGCACACTTTAATGATACATCTGATGAGGCTACTACTTCGGGAAAGGACCCCGATGAAGAAATTAAGCCAAGTCCATCAAAGGATGATGACATTGACGACGAAGAAATGCTCGTTGAATATAACAACGATGTGTATGGAGATCAAGAGTAGCTCCATTTGTCTTACTAGATTTTCGTTAATCTAGCGTCTATGTGAATATTAGTGATAATATGGATTGTGATATGTATTGTATATATAGTATGTAATATACTATGTGAACAGATATACCTATGTATATATGTGTTCTATACTAAATAAAGTTGTTATTTTGTATAGATCCTTGAAGTCAATCCAATGGAACAAGAAATGTGCCTTGTGGATAGTGGCACAACAAACACTATACTTAGAGAGACAAAGTATTTTCAAACTCTTACAAAGAGGACTGGGAATATTTTGACCATTGCAGGACATGATACAAATATAGTAGGCTCTGGACGTGCTACTATAGTCCTTCCAATGGGTACGCAAGTAACAATCGAGAATGCATTGTTGTATCCCGATTCTACTCGTACATTGCTAAGTTATAGAGATATAAGAATGAATGGGTTACATGTGAATACCCATGAAGAAAATAATGAGGAGTTTCTCCACATTATTAAGAAAAATGGTGATAGCTATGATATTCTAGAAAGAATGCCATGCTTACCATCTGGATTGTATTACACATACATACGACCTGTACCACATGTTTCATACAAGGTAATCTTCCAAGATGTAGATGCATTCAAAACCTGGCATGAAAGACTTGGACATCCGGGTGTTGGAATGATGAGGAAGATTATTGGTAATAGTTATGGTCATAATTTAAAGACAGCCAAAATGCCTAAATCTTCAGATTTTGTATGCACAGCATGTGCAACTGGAAAATTAATCTTAAAACCATCACCTCTTAAGATTAAAGTTGAACCACTTAAATTCCTTGAAAGAATTCAAGGAGATATTTGTGGACCTATAAGACCCTTATCGGGACCATTCAGGTACTTTATGGTTTTAATAGACGCATCTACTAGATGGTCACATGTGTGTCTTTTGTCCACACGAAACCATGCGTTTGCTAAATTTATGACTCAAGTCATAAGATTAAAGGCAAATTATCCTGAACATAGATTGAAATCTGTAAGATTAGATAATGCTGCAGAATTTACTTCAAAAGCCTTCAATGATTATTGTATGGCTCAAGGAATTGAAGTGCAGCATTCAGTACCATATGTACATACTCAAAATGGTTTGGCTGAATCACTTATTAAGAGAATTAAGTTGATTGCGAGACCATTATTACATAACTGTAATTTACCTATTACATGTTGGGGTCATGCAGTTTTACACGCTGCAGACTTGATACAATTGCGACCAACTGCATATCATAGTGTTTCCCCACTACAGTTAGTACGTGGTAATGCTCCGAGTATTTCCCATCTGCGGAAATTTGGGTGCGCAGTATATGCACCAATTTCACCACCGCAGCGTACACAAATGGGTCCTCATAGAAAGATGGGTATTTATGTGGGATATCATTCTCCCTCAATTATAAAATACCTAGAACCCATGACTGGTGATTTATTCACAGCAAGATACGCTGACTGTATATTTAATGAGGATCATTTCCCGGCATTAGGGGGAGAATTTCAGAATAGTTCAGAATGCCAGGAAATAAATTGGGATGATAAATCCATAATATCCTCAGATCCACGTACACAAGAGACTGAACTACAAGTTCAGAGAATAATAAATTTGCAGAATGCTGCAAATAATTTGCCAGATGCATTCACAGATTATAGTGGAGTTATGAAATCTTGGAATCCCGCGGTAAATGCACCCGAACGAGTGGAGGTACCAAAGAAAACCACTCTGACTCCTTCTACACGGAAGAGGGGGAGGGTAGAACCTAAAAAGAAAATTGCTAAAGAAAAGCAACCAAGAAAAGAGAAACCAAAAGCTCCAAGAAAACCTAGGAATGTAAGAAAACCAAGAGATAAACAATCTCAAGTGAATGTGAATGATCCACAGTCTAGTTCTCAAGCGCGCAATATAAATGAGACTAGAGGATCGGAAAATCCCGACAATCTCGTATTGGGAAATCATGAGATGTCAAAAGGGATGGAAGAGATTTCCATTAATTATACTAGTTCAGGGGAAGTTTATAATCGTAGTACTACAATTGCAGACCTATGCTTCTCAACAATCATTGCTGAAAATTTCCAAGATGATCCAGAACCTAAGTCCATGGCAGAGTGTAAGACACGCTCAGACTGGAACAAATGGAAAGAGGCAATTGAAGTTGAGCTTAACTCGCTTAAGAAGAGAAGGGTATTTACTGAAGTAATACCTACACCTCCAAGAACCTTTCCTATAGGATTCAAGTGGGTTTTCGTTCGAAAAAGAAACGAAAATAATGAGGTGGTAAGATATAAAGCGAGGCTGGTTGCACAGGGTTTTACGCAGAGACCTGGAATTGATTTTAATGAAACTTACTCCCCAGTAATGAATGGAATAACATTTAGATATTTAATATCTCTGGCAATGCAAAAGCATCTATCAATGCAGTTGATGGATGTCGTGGCCGCGTATTTATACGGGTCATTAGATTCGGATATATACATGAAAGTTCCAGATGGAATTTCTGTGCCGAATAGAAATATAAATCGCAATATGTATTGTGTTAAACTTGTTAAATCCTTGTATGGATTAAAACAATCAGGAAGAATGTGGTATAACAGACTAAAGGAATTCCTTATAAGAAGAGGATATTCAAATAATGATGATTGTCCATGCGTGTTTATAAGAAAATCCAATACTGGTTTTTGTATAATATCAGTATATGTGGATGACCTAAATATCATTGGTCATGAAAAGGATATAAATGAAGCACGTAATCATCTTAAGAAAGAGTTCGAAATGAAAGATTTGGGTAAAACCAAATTCTGTTTAGGACTACAAATAGAACATCTGCAGAAGGGTATCCTTCTGCATCAGTCTGCTTATGTCAAGAAAGTATTGGAAAGATTCAATATGGACAAAGCATACCCCCAAAGAACTCCAATGATAGTTCGTGCCTTAGAAAAGGATAAAGATCCATTTAGGCCGAAACAAGAAGATGAAGCAGTATTGGGAGCAGAATACCCATACCTTAGTGCCATTGGTGCATTAATGTATCTAGCAAACAATACGAGACCCGACATTGCATTTGCAGTGAATTGTCTTGCTAGACACAGTTCAGCACCAACTATGCGTCATTGGAAAGGAGTTAAAAATATCATGAGATATTTAAATGGCACAATAGATCTTGGTTTATTCTACCAAAGAAGACAAGAATCTGATTTAGTCGGATATACTGATGTAGGATATTTATCTGATCCACATAATGGTAGATCACAAACGGGTTTTGTGTTTTTACACAATGGGACTGCTATATCATGGAAGTCATCAAAACAGACTTTAATAGCTACGTCCACAAATCACTCAGAAATAATAGCACTATACGAAGCATCAAGAGAATGTGCATGGTTACGAAGAGTGATTAACCACATAGAAACTTCATGTGGTATAGGTGAAATGAAGTCACCTACGATTATCTATGAAGATAATGCAGCTTGTGTTGCTCAGATGCAAACAGGATACATAAAGACTAATTACACGAAACATATCTCTCCAAAATTGTTTTATCCATATGAGTTACAACAACATGGAGAAATATGTGTAACCCAAACGAAGTCTTGCGATAATCTTGCAGATTTGTTCACAAAGTCATTACCACTAGCCATATTTGACAAATGCGTCAAAGGCATTGGAATGAGAAGACATAGAGATTTGCAAGGTTCAGGGGGAGAACCTCTGTAAAGTATCCTAATTAAAGGCATCACATTGTACTCTTTTTCCCTTTATGAGTTTTTATAGAATTTCTCATTGAAAGGTTTTTAACGAGGCAATGTGCACACAAGAATATGTCTGTCTCTCTATTTTTTCCCAAAGGGTTTTTGAAGGAGATATATAGACATGGAATATAATATAACTCATGATAATGGGCATCGACTGTCCAAGGGGGAGTGTTAAGAAACTGTTACAACACAACAGTTACAAGTGTGAACAGTAGATGCCGTCGGCGGTTGCTCCTCCAACAGACGCGACGCCGTCGGCGGTTTCCTCCCTCGCAACCATTGAACATGTATATAAGTCCCAGAATGAGTAATGAATAATACACAAGTTTCATTTGCAAACTATTGTCTACTTTACTTTCAAGTACTCTAGATTTTCAACATAATCATCACTGGCACCGTCGCATCTTGCGTCCTCCACGGGGGCCGTTTAGCACCCGTACTCCCATACGGCCATACTATACTCTCTCTTTTCATCATAAAAGTATTCATTCCGTTTTTATAAACTTGTCGTTTTGTAGTACAAAAATGAACTACAAAGCAACAAACAGAAATAATACTTGTTATTATAACAAGCATTGTAATTGAAAATGAATCAAAATTTTCAAAACTCAAAAAATGAACTAAAATTCTTATCTTAATGATAAATATTTTAAGATAGAAGGAGTTGTACAATTCCTGAAAGTGCAATGCGCCATGGTACGACATCAAAATTCGGTTGGTGGGCCAGGCTAGACAAGCTGGACAGTACCTTTCTGGAAGCGGATTGGCGAATGCCTATTCTCATTTCGCTGATAAGTTATATAAGTTGTGATACATCAATAAATAGCAAGGTACAATAAACCTTGCTACAATTATTTAACAAGGCAAACTCCATCTAAATTATAAAAATAATGGAAGTGCCAGATTGACCTAGAGATATTCAGCATGGCACAACTGGCAAGGCCCTAGAACATTTAACTTTACTCCTGGACGAACTTTACCCTCAATATATTTCCTCACAACCAAGAGTGCTTTCTGGGACTCGCTGGCCATACACTCTGTCATTTTGACGCATTCCCCACCCTTGTCCGAGCACCTTGGAAAACCCCAAGAGCAAATGGTGTCTAACGTAAGACAATCAAGTAATATAGCACTCTCGATAATATAACATATTAACTCGACCAAACACTTCGCTGAGCAGAAACCAGTGACCTTCACATTTTTTAGATTGTTATGACACGGTTCTGCCATCTGCCTCAGAGGTGAGGGATCTCCAATAATCGAGTCGTGCTGCATACTTAGCTCACATATCTGAAGGAAAAAAATAAGAAGCCAATATGGTGGGATCAAAGGTCCGATCAGTCCAATAGCTAGTTAGATAGCAGTATAGAATTTAAGAATGACTTACAGCCAATCCAAAAGACTCCAACAAGGGAGCAGCACCAAGAAAAGAAACCAGAGAGAGACAATCATAGGCAGGAGAAAATGCCTCATCAGAAAGTGTGATACTCAAATACTTGAGGTGAAGGAATGGTCTTGGCACCATTGGTTTATTAACCACCTGCAAAATAACGTCTCAGATTCTATGAAATAACTGCTGCTAGAAGCACATCGCCAGCATGTAATCATGTACGTTTTCAATACATACCTCATAACATGTATCCAAGGACAGAGTTTCAAGATTTGGCACAAGCAATGGCAGATAGGCACAAGCGTAAGAGATGGTGCAGCTCATGAATAGCTTTACATCTTTAACATGCAATGGTTCTCCAAGTGGGAGTACACAACCCGAAAACTCAAAACTGGAGAGATTTGGAGCTTTGTTCTCTATCATCTTCAACCTGTCACATACAGATACACTGAGAAAGCTGAGCCGCTGCAGAACGGATGGTATCTTCAGGCAAATTATCTTCTGGCAACTACTTAATTCCAGGCGCTCTAAAGCGACGGAACTAAAAAGAATGGACCCTAAATCATCCCCTGTTATGCGCACATCACACAGATACAGACTCGTCAAGTTTTTAAAGTAATCAAATCCTGTGCTGCTTATGCCGCTGATGGCACAACATGTAAGCCGTAGGTGGCGAATAGATTTTCCACTCCCATTAG
The DNA here is from genome assembly GCA_036927565.1 of Tuctoria greenei. Lineage (NCBI taxonomy): Eukaryota > Viridiplantae > Streptophyta > Magnoliopsida > Poales > Poaceae > Tuctoria > Tuctoria greenei. Next base: position 16,060,467 of record JAYESD010000005.1, read on the forward strand.
AAAAAAGGGATAATGGGAAAATGTACTTTGCCTTAGCCGGAGGCAAATCTAAGGAAAGTTCCTCAAGCTCGGGTGTAATAGCAATTGCAAGCCAGCTATTGAGATAACAGCAGGTGTCTGCATTGTAACCACAGTATTCTATCTCAAGAGTCTTCAAGCCAATGCCCAAATGATTTTGCAAAATATGGTCAACCTTGCTGTTGAAATCACTTGCAAGATCAGCCTTTCGACGCCAACTCAAATTCAGTGTAGCGCCGCTGAACAACATAGCAGGACGGCATCTCCAGGAACTTAGAAATGCATGAGACACGCAGGCAGCACGAGCAGCATCTCGGAATGGCATCAGGGAATGTATATGACGCCATATGTCCTGCATGTGCAAGCATAGGATGGATAACTGAACCGTATAAGAAAAAGTCAATTCAACTACAGAAAGACAAACAAAATCATATGGAGCAGCATGATAACCTAAATGCAGAGGTCGATGGAGCATAAATAATGTCACTGAGGTTGTTACATTGAGCATTCTACTGCTATGTAATATTTCATAAACATTTGTTAACGTGTTTTGATTTGTTTGCAAAATTGCATTCTACTCAAGGCACCTGCCTAGGCTACCGACCATGTGCCCAGGCGGGAGCGCCTGGACGCCGAGGCGGTGACTGGGCAATGCCTTTTAATTTTAAACACTGATGTACGCATAGGAGACGCTAGGTTAACACCAGTTGGGTAGCATACATCGGTTGTGCGGTTAGAGCAGCTATGTAGCTATGCATTCACAGAATATTTTAATTGGTGGCAGCAATGGTCACTAGTCAGTTTTACAACCAGCACCCTACTCCCATTGCCACTCAAATAAGACTCCATGTCAGAATGTTAACCACTCACCACTTCACAGATCCTCAAGACCTTGACTACCACCCACTCACCCAGCCAACTTCAAGTGTCATATAGCTAGATTTTTTTAAAATGTATTCAATCTTAAGAATCAATTTCCATTGCAACGTACAAGAGGACTCTAATTAGTCATGGTATATGGTTTCGATTTATGCATTTTACTATACCTCCGGAAGGTCCGGTCCACAATATTTCTTTCTTTTTCCACCTTGAGGACTATCACCGAATCGGCAGCTGGAGCCCCTTTTTCCATTAGCCAACGAAGCAACAGTTGACGCTGCAATGCAACACATTCAGGTTATGACAAGTAAAACACCCATACAACAAAGTAGAAACAAGAACAAGCATAATGGTGCAAGTGAAGATGCAATCTGTTCCTGTTAAACAAATGCTTTACACTGAAACTAATAAATTTATAACCCCTGTCGCCACATCACCTAACTTATCCTCAGAGTTTGACTTACAACTTTCTTTTCCGGTACGTTTGATTAGGAAGAAGAATAAACTGGAAGGCCAAAATGAGTCCACTTGATTTATTTGTGTACGTAAGCCCTCACAATCCCGTTGCTCTACCCTCTCCGAAGTTCATTCAATTAGCTAAACACTAGCATATGATGGTAGTTTCTCATCCTAGTCATGGTGCCAGATCCCTTCTATTTTTTTTTTTTAATTAAGTTGATTTGGTACTGGAAACCTATCAACTCTGCCAAAGTAAGAGATTTCAGGGCCAAATTAGGTAGTCGACTTAGAAGCACTAAGGGGCAATATCCTGCTACGTATGATTTTGCTGCAAAATCCATCTGGGGTAAATTTTAGGGGATTGGTTTGCTCCCGTGGCAAAGTAAAGAAAGAACAGAGGGACAACCCATCATCTAACGAAAAAATCACTATTTGTTCATAAAAACTACATTTTTATCTAAGGAGCACTAAAACTAGGAGAGTCAGTTCCTATCGCCTTGAGGTAAAACAAATCCACCGTACCGCACCCCCTGTCCCCCTCCATCCCCTTTCTTCTTCAACCCCACCATCATGTCCCTTCGCCACCACCCCGCCTCTAACGAGCTGCCGCGGCTGGCCACCATGCCCTCCCTTCCCTTCCTGCTTCCGTGGCCAGCATGTACCGGCCGCCTCAGACTATCCGCACCAACATACTCTAAAGCATACTCTAAACACTATTCTCCTTCAGCTTTTACAGTATGTACTCTAAATTACACTGCAAAACAGTGTATTCAGTATGCTTTACAGCATACCACTGCGGATGGTCTCACCACGCTACCTACCTCCGTCGGCCCCTCAACCCAGCCCTTCACTAACAGCTGCTTGCCCCCACCGCCTCCTGCTGCCCACGGCTACGGTGGCACCATCACCGCCTAGCCACCCTACTGGTCCAACCACCACACGCCGGCTCCCGCTCTAAGCCCGCAGGCCACATATAGCCAATCCCTGCAACCCAAAACCGGGACCCCTAACCTAGCACCCTAGTCACCGATGTACAGGACGGAGAGGAGTGGACGGAGCACGATTTGTTTTGCGGTGTGTGGAAGGAATAGACTCCCAGTAAAACTGCCAACAGGCGATGGATGCATGAAATCTACAAACCTTGGACAATAACCGAGAGGCAGATGCCAATAGGCGATGGATGCATGAAATCTACAAACCTTGGACAATAACCGAGAGGCAGAGGGAGACGAGAGACTTACTAGGGGCTCGGACCAGGCCGCGGCGCCGCCGCCGTCGCTGCTTCTCCGGCTGAAAGGACATAAAACGATTGAGCGCCAGAAGTCCCATGGATCGAGATCAAATCTCCTCTCTGGTGTCTCTAGGCCGGCGAATAGATCCAGGGGAAACTCCCAATCAAACAACGAAAGCGGAAGGGGGGAGCCCCGCTCTCCCTGGCTTTAACGTGAATATTGCAGAGTCGTGAATCTACCCGATAACTCCAAGGCGTGACCTTTTCCAGCACGTTTGGAACGGGCTAAGGTTGTCCGCACTGGATCAAACCGGAGTGACCTTTTCCAGCACAACCGAATCAAATCGCCTGAAATCAAAGAGAAACCGATTCAAATCGCATCAAATCGAAAAGAAACTGAATCAAATCGGCTCGAGTCAAATCAAAACAAAGAAAGAAGGAGAACCGAATCGAACCGTGGCGCTGGGTGCCGCCCCTCGCCCTTGTCTCAAGAGGAGAGATGGAAGGGGAAAAAAATTCTACGCAGCAGTGCTGCAAATCCATCTATTTGCAGCACCTTTCAGATACTTTCCACGTGTCCCCGAACGCATCTCAAACCAATATCTTTGCGGTCGCCCGCCTCCATGCTCGTGGAAAATTCAGGCTCGCGATGGAGTCTCGGCTACTGCTCGATCGCTCGCGGGAAACTCCGACTCGATCGATCGAGTCCCGCTAGGCTACGGCCCGCACTCGCGATCGATTCTGCGGACCGCGGCGGTAAATATCCATGGCTCCTGCTACTGTCTCGGGAATCAGGATACTCATACTCTTCATCGGTAAAGCAATCAATTCCGCGTTTTGCGATTGCTATTCACAGCTCTTATAAACGCTAGGCATTCAAGTTAAAGAATATGGAGTGCCCAATCTCAAAAAAAAAAAAGTTAAAGAATACAGGGAATGAGGATGGGATGATTAACGCTATCGGATTTTGGCGGCATTGCCCTCTCACCAGCCCGCTAGCAGCTGCCTGCTTGGCTGCGCCGCCGCCGGTTTGCTGCTTGTCGGCGCCGGTAGCGAGGGAGGCAGAAGCGGAAGCGAGGTACTTGGCCGGCGGAGGACGCGAGGGAGGTGAGCGGCGCCAGACGCAGGTCGTGGAGTGGAAGGGTGCGAGGTGAGGGAGCCGAGCCGCTGAACTCATCGAGTTTTCACGAGCCTCGAGTCCATGTGTGCGAGTCGTGGGGCGGTGCTTCTTTGAGATCCGTTCAGGACAAGTGGCGAGTATCAGAGAGGTGCTACAAATAGGTTGATTTACAACACTGCTGTATAGAATTTTTTTTCTGATGAAGGGGATGGCGGACTGGGGGCCCGTGGTCATGGCGATGGCGGTGTTCGTGCTTGTTACGCGGGGCTGCTGTCCACGACGTCCTCGCCTCCACTGCCTTCTTCTGTCCGTTTTGGGAAGAAGGAGACAGTTGGAAATTTCTCACTCTGAATAGGGGACTTCGTTAAAATCCCATTCCCAACATCTCAATTGTCAAAATCCCATTATAATACTATCCATTTTGCTCTTTTCCCATTCTGATAGGATTTTACCCTTTTAGAGTATGTGACAGTAAAAACGTTGGAAAAAGACATTTGTACCCCTACTGTATTGAAAAAAAATATGGCTCCTCCCCTCCAGCTCCCTCCCTCCCCTACCGCCCGCTCCCTCATCCGGTCTGTCGCTGCCACCCATGGAAATCGCCGGCGCGGTGCAGCCTCCCGCGCCCGACGGCCAGCCACCGCCTTCCGAGCTCGACGGCCAAGCGCTGCCCGCGCCCGCGCGCCCGCCCCCGCCTCCCGCGTCTGCGTGCCAGCCGCGTTCGCGCCAGCCGCTGCCTCCCGCGCCCGCATCCGCGTGCTAGCCGCCGCCTCCTGCGCTCGCGCCCGCGCCCGCACCCCAGCAGGCGCCTCCCCACATTGGACGGCCACGCGGAGCCTGCACCAGACTACTAGGGGCCACCAGCGCCTGCGACCAACGTTCACGCAATGCCAGCGCTCGCGCTAGGCTTCCAGGCACGGTCAGCGCTCCCGTCGCCTCCCGCGCCCGCTTCTGTTCCGGCGGCTGAAGACATGGAGTCCGACTCGCCTATTCTAGATGTGGTAATTTTCTCTTGCTAGTTATATGAAATTGTTTTTGCCAATTGATAACCAAAAAAATTATTGTAGCAATCTTCGCTTTCTTTGATTGATTGGGATGCAATTCAAATTGAGGAATATGATGAAGAAGGTGGACTTGAAGTTGTTGATGATAATCAAATGTACGAGTTTTTGGGTTTGAGGGAAGAAGATGAGAGAGCGGAGAAAGCAAGAAATGATTTTCAAAATGGTGTATATGAGTATGATGATGAAAGTGGTGCAATTCCGATTGATGATTCTATAAAAGAAGAGAGAAGTATTGTGTATGACAAGAACAATCCGATAATGAAGCTTGGTAGTTTGTACCCATTGATGAAAGAGTTTCGATTGGCTATGAGACAATATGCTATAAATAAAGAATTTGAGTTGGACATTGAAGATACAGATCCTACTAGATACTGAGGCTATTGCAAAGATGGAGATTGTCCTTGGAGGATAAATGCACGTCCAGAGCGAAAAGACTCTCTCACTATTGTGGTATGATTTATTATCTACTGCTTTTTCATAATTTCTCATTATATGTTTAATTAATATTGCATCATTATGTTGTAGGTGACCATGTTAGTTGATGAACATACATGTACATCTAGTGGTAAAAGAAAGACTACTACACCAACTAGTGGGTGAGTTGATATGGGTGCTAAAGATTTGCAAACAAGGTTACAAGAGGATCAAAATTGCATTATTTCTTATGACACAGTTTGGAAAGGAAAAGAAAAGGCATTGAAAGAGTTATATGGTACTTGGGAGGAAAGTTTCCAACTTCTATTCAATTGGAAGGAAGAGATCTTAAAGAAGTCTCCAAATAGTATTGTTGAGATAGATCTACAAGTGGATGGTGAGGATAAACTTTACTTTCATCGGTTCTTTTGTGCACTTGGTCCTTGCATTGAGGGTTTTTTGGAAGGATGTAGGCCATACATCGGTGTAGATGCAACTACATTTAATGGAAGACAGAATGGGCAGCTAGCTGCAGCTACTCGTGTGGATGGTCATAATTGGATGTTTCCAGTTGCTTTTGTTTTTTTTCACAAAGAAATAGAAGATGATTGGACATGGTTCATGAGACAGCTACATAAGGCTATTGGACATCTTCCACAACTTTCTATTTGTACTGATGCTTGCAAGGGTTTAGAAAATGCAGTGGAGATTGTTTTTCCTTATGCCGAAAAGAGAGAGTGTTTTAGACATCTCATGAAAAACTTCGTCAAGACCTATCATGGTGAAGATTATATGTTTCCTGCAGCAAAGGCATACAAGAAAGAAGAGTATGATCAACTCATGGCTAAAATTTTGTCCAATCCTGACATATCTATATCTTATTGGTTAGACACATATCATCCTCTCATATGGTATATAAGTGGGTTCAATCCAGTTTTTAAGTGTGATTATATCACTAATAATATTGCAAAATCATTCAACAACTGGATAAAAGACATCAAAGATCTTCCGGTGTGTGAGCTTGCTGATAAGATTCGAGAGATGATCATGACTTTGTTTTACAGTCAGAGAAGGATTGGACATAAGCTCAATGGGAGAATATTACCGGCTATCCTACAAGTTTTAAAAGCAAGAACTCGAGGGTTGGGTCACTTGACCGTTGTGAAAGGTGACTACTATTCTGCAGAGGTACGAGACAACAATAATGTACTTGTTAGGCATGTTGTCAAGGCATATTCGAAGTTGTGTTCGTGTGCAGAATGGCAACATACTGGTAAACCATGTCAACATGCTCTTGCTTTAATAATAGTTCAACAAATTAGAGATGTGAGAATGGAAGATTTTGTTGATGATTATTACTCGGTAGAGAAGTTTAAAAATGCATACAAGAGAATAGTGGAGCCGCTTACTGATAAATCACAATGGCCAAAAGTGGACATAGCACGTGATGTACATGCACCACTTGAAAAGAGAAGTGCAGGCTGACAAAGGAAATTGAGGATTAAGAGTTCTCTTGAGGTTGGTAGTAGTAAGAAGCTAAATGGAAATGAGAAGGAAAAGAAATTGATTAGAGGGAAATTCAAATGTCCTAATTGTGGAGAATTAGGACATAAAAAGAATAGCCCCAAATGCCATTTCAATGGAACAAAGAAAAGGTATGTTGTTTCATCTATACACAATGTATTCTTTATGTAACTATGTTGTTTCATCTATACATAATCCATTCTTTATATAATTATGTTGTTTTTTGTAGGAAAAGAAAACCAAGAAAAAATACCACCAAAGCTTGGTTTCCAACAACGGCGACTAGCAACATTGAAGCTTAAGAAAGATTGAGTTATATGTGATATGTTTATGTCTCTTTTGTGACTATGTGATGTCTATTTCGTGACTATATGACATATGTGATATGTCTATTTTGTGACTATGTGATGTCTATTTTGTGACATATGTGATATATCTATTTTGTGACTATGTGATGTCTATTTTGTGACATATATGACATATGTGATATGTCTATTTTGTGATTATGTGATATCTATTTTGTTACTATGTGACATATGTGATATATCTATTTTGTGTCTATCTCATGTCTATTTTGTGACTATGTGACATATGTGATATGTGAAGGCTATGTGAGATGACTATTTTCTGGCTATGTGACATGTGTATTTTATTTTTGCTTATGTGATATGTGAATATTTATCTCTCATATATGTGAAATGTAACTATACATTATTTTCTATTTCTCACTATTTTTATATATTTTTTGAAAATTATCATAATTTTTTCCCTATTTTTTCCGTTTTACTCTAATTTTTCCAATTTTTTATTTTTTTACTATTTTTAACATTTTAATTTTTTTTTGAAATTTAAATATATTCTGAATTTTTTACTGATTTATTAAATTTAAAACATTTTCTAAATTATTATATTTTTTGCGAATTTTAAATATTTTTCATGATTTTAAATATATTTTTAATAAGTATGAAAATGAAGGGTACGAATGTCTTTTTGCACTATTTTTACTGTTAAAGACTCTATCAAAGGATGAAACCCTTTCATAATGGGAAAAGAACAAAGTGGAGAGAATTATAATGGGATTTTGGCAATTGAGATGCTGAGAGTGGGATTTTGGTGAAGCCCACTGTTGAGAGTGGGAAAATTCCAATTGTCTCGAGAAGAAGGGAGAACAGAGGAGAAGAGAGAAAGAGCGAGGACATCGGTACAAGGACGAGGATATAAGCCGTGACGTGATCCTCCCGAAAAGATCAAGTAAAAAAGGAAAGAGAACGAAAAAAAAGGGCAAGAAGAATGTAACACCCTATTTTTCAAAAGAAAATTTGTAAATAAAGAAATAAAATATAGTGCATTTGTTTGTGCATATTTGTGTGAATATTTGGATTTTGAAACCAGTAGAATTTGTTTAAATTTAAATTTGAAATCAAATCAAAAGAAAAGAAAAAGAAAAAGGAATTAAAATCCTTACGGGGCCAAAAACCCACCCGCCGCCCAATTTCCTTTTCTCCATCCGCGGCCCAGCAACTCCCCTCCCTCCCCTTATCTCTCTGACTCGCGAGCCCTGCCTGTCATCGACCTCTTTGCGTAACCGTCGCCTCTTCTCTCCTTGCCGCGCCGCGCCGCAAGCCCCCCTCCTCAAACAGTCGCGCCACACGCCAATTCTCTCCGTGGAACCGCCCTACACGTTCGCCATTAACCGCTGCTCATTTCCCCTCTATAAATTACTGCCCATCCCCTCACATTTCCCTTCTCCGCGCCAAACCCTAGCCCCATCGTCGCCGAGGTTCGTCGCTTTCGTTCCCAACGGTTCGACGGTTGTTTCCCTCTCCTCTCTTCTCTAAACACTTCGTCGTGATTCTAGGAACACGCTGGACAAGGTTGCACGAAGAAATCGATGAAGCTTCGCCGGAATCGACGGGAGCTGCCGCTGTGTGCCACCGTCCATCGTCGTCGACTCATTCCCGTCCCTTTCCGGACCCCGATAGCACCATAGGTGTGTTCCCCTTCTTCCCCTCTTTCGATTCCTGTAGAAAACACATAGAATAGACGAGGTTTTGACTGATTCGGTCAACGTTAGTGAGGTCCACCGCCGTGCGACGCCGCGTGAGCGCTGTGCACGCGTTGCCAAGGCGACGTGGCCGCATCTCGGCCGTCGATTTGACACCGACGGCCGAGATTATAAGGTTTATACCGATTCAGTTTATTTAAATCTCGCGAGTCCATCTCGGATCCAACGCCCGCATTCAAACCCTTTTTCCCGTCGCCACATAAGCCCCTGGACTTATTAAATATACTGTTTTAGCATATGATTTCGCCATATAAACTCTGGATCTATCTGGAATTGGTTTAAATCAATGAATTCTTGAATTAGGACCCTAGAATTTTACTGAATAATGTTTTTAGCCTCTGTTCAGTATAGAAAAATTACTAGATAGCCCCTGATGTTTTATTTAATTGTTGAATATTATTTAGAAGTGTATTTAATGTGTATAAAATAGTTTTCAATCATAAAATAGATATAAAAATAGTAGGAAAATTAGTATTAAATCTTTTTATTCTATAATAAAATTGTAGACTGCAAATAAAATATATTTTGGCCATAGAAAATTCATTAAAAAAGCCCATAATTAAATACTAAAAATGGAAAATAAATGATAAATGCATATTTTGGCTATGAAAAATGATAAATGCTTTGTAGGAAAGTATTAGTGAAGGATTTTATGCTTATATGAATGTTGTGATGTATTGTATTGTGTGCTATGTACTTATTTATTCTTTATTTCTTGTTGCCTCGCTTTGGCATAATATTTAGAGTCGTTCCACGACCAGACTTTTAACCTCCAAGACCAAGTATTCAATGACTACCAAGGTTTCAAGGAAGTCAAGTGCCCTTGACCATCTTGCACCTATTTTAGGATGTTTAGTTAGTTGCATGCTACATAAAATGATACCCTATTTCATGTTATATGCCCTGTTCCATATTATTCCTTGTCATTTGGATTGGGTTGGGAAGTAAATAGGTTTTGATTATGCTTAGCCATACTTAGACCATGGAAAGGGATTTAATAAACATGAAATGTACTATATTTTATGCTTACCATAATCATGATGGGCACAAAATAGTAGTTGGTAGGAATCTGGCGGTTGGATAGTTTTGGCATGGTGTAGTTTACATGAGACTCAGAATTGGGTTTGGCAGTACCGAATTTTAAGGACATGTTTATGGAGGAAGCCACTAAGCCTTATGTATCACCACGAAACTGAGATGGGGCGGCTTGGTAAATTAATTAGGTTTCTTCCGATAAAATGCTAGTAGTTGGGTGGTGCGGAAAATGATGCAGAGGTACTGCTCTGAGAACCGCAGGGCTCAAGAGGGGGCTCTAAGGCGGAGGGTTACTCCAGAAATGCCCCAGTGGTGGAAACCTTAGAGGACTAGCACTAGTCGGGAGTAACTTTGTAAAGACCATGTAGTGATCTCCTGGTCTCACACCAAAGGAAGTGTGATATGTGGTTAGCTACCACGGGCATTCAGGGAGGTTTACTCAGTCCACCTGACAACAGGGGATGAAATCACTACTTGTGAGTAAAGGGTACACTCTCTGCATAGATTTGGAAAACTATCATGACAACCGTGCTCATGGACAAGAGCGACTTGGGGTCAGTTCATAATTAGCTTATGGTTGGGAAATGATAGTTATTTATGATTCACATTTATCTTTATTATCATCATTATGATTTGGAATATTTATTTGATATTAATTTGATAATTAAAGCTAAGGTTAGGTTCTAAGCATAGTGCTTAAGCCAAAGTTGGCCTATCCTTGTTCTAGCCATTCATGTCATCCTCTTTCCACACTTGATGAGTACTCTATGTACTCATGTGCTTACCTTCCTCATCATAATATGAAGAAGAAGTGGCACCAGAAGATTTCTTCGTCAACCCGAAGGACAAGAACTAAGCTGGCGATCCTTTGCGCAACTGCTTGTGGAGCTGGAGCCTTATCTATCTATTCTTCCGATGTAGTCTGGACTTTGTAAATAGTTTAGATGATGTAAATAGTATAGTGGTGTGTATTTGTAGACCTACGGGTCATTATGTAAGACTTATTATGTAATCGAACATGGCTATGTAATGATATTTTACTTTCGTCAATGCATGTACAATTCAACTGATCATGGCGTACATGTGGTTAGCGTCTGTTCGTCATCTTGATGATCAGGCGTGACAAAGTGGTATCAGAGCCGTGTTACCCGTAGGATGCAAGACTAGTTAGAAATGGTCGAAATAAGGACTATACTATTTTCTTATAAAATAGTATTTCCAAAACTTTGTGTTTCCTACCTCAATCCTTGTGATTCTTACCTTACTGTACTTATTGTTTCTATTCTAACTTGATTTATTGATTATTGATATCATTCTCTCCTTTTCAAATATTTGTAGATGGCGCGCACCAAGCAGACGACACGCAAGTCGACTGGTGGACCTGTTCCACGACACGCTCTAGCCAGCCGCTCCGCACCTCACGCGCCGAGCAGGGAGACAATGCTTATCTCTTCTGGATGTACTGTAGCGGGGATGCGTAGCCGCCTTCGCTCTCTCCTTCGTGCAGCGGGGTACTGAAAGTGTGGGTTTTGGATGATTGATGACGACAATTAAGAGACTAAGGAGCTGAGTTGATCTTAAGCACAGGTGTGATGGATGAAATGAGATGAAATCCCTCAAAAAGGAAAAGGATAAAACGGGCGTCAAAGACTTAAGCGTAGAAATTAGGGTTTCTATGGTATTGAGCTTAAGTGAGTCGTATCATGTGTAAGGGTGGATGTATCATGTGCATTGAGATCATTCTAGAGGGTTCAAAGTGGTGGTTAAGAGAAAAACCTAAGTGAGAAGCCCAAATGAGGAAAAACCCTAGGAGGCCGGACTAGTTCGGGCCTTAGGGCCGAACTAGTTTGGCCAGTCAGAGAAGTCTGCTTTGGGGCAGACTAAACATCGCTAGATGAGTTCGGACTTGTCTGTATGGGTACGGACTAGTCCGTTCATCCATTAGTGGAGTTGGAGCTAAGTCCCTGAAAACTGGACTTGTCCGTTATGGAACAGACCAAAGCTCTCTGAAAAAGTTCAGACTTGTCCGTGGTGGTGCGGACTAGTCCGTTTGAGACTTAGTGTGAGAGAAACCAAACAAACCCTAGAGGGCCAGACTAGTCCACCCCCTGTGGCCGGACTGGTCCGGTCCTACCCAGTTGTGTCCATATTGGGACAGACCAAACCTTTCTGTCCTACTTCGGACTAGTCCGTAGTGAACCGAACTAGTCTGTGTTGTCAGTGGCCATTTGAAATTCAAACATTGGCGCACACGTCATCTATTTTGTCGATCGATTATTTGAAATTGTCGATGGTCCTGGAAGGCCAAACTAGTCTGTGGCACAGGGCCGGACTAGTCCGGGTTTGCCCTGGTGGCAACAGTTAGTTGCCGAGACCCCTATACAAAGGGGATCCACGGCCCCTATTTGATAACTCTTGAACCCTAGCTCTGCCACAAGTGACCTAGAGCCTTACAAAGCCTTCCACTCGTCCTACTAGCCCTCTAAGACCAAATCTTGAAGAGATTAGGGTTTAGGGAGATCACCGCGCTTTGGCTCTCGGTTTGATCTCTTTGCACACTGTGTTGTGTTTTGTGGCTTGTGTGAGTTGAGCTTCGTGTTCTCCTCATTATATTAATTCATGGGAGCCTCAACTTGTGAGCAGCCCCAATCAAACTTGGTGATTACCCATTGATATAGTGGAAACCAAGCCAACCATTGTGGTGGCTTGGTGAGAGAAGGGTCAAGTGAGACCCGATCCTTGTGTGGACTTCTCAACGTCGATGTAGGCTTCTTCGTGGAGCTGAACCACGAGATACATCTTGTGTCACTTGTCATTTTACATTTCGTAATCACTAGCCTTGCTATTAGGGTTCTTATTGTTCATATTGCTCTTCACTTTGATCTTTGTTGAAATCTTGTGACCTAAGTGCTTTTACTTCACAATCTAAGTCGTACTAGGTTATCACACTTTTCTTACATCTTGGGTGAACTTAAATTCCGCAAATAACTTGTAGAAACCAAGTTTTTAGGTTTTCACCCTGTGCTGAGCGGACTAGTATGACCCTGTCCAGACAAGTCCGGCCTCAGGAGTTTAATCTCGTTTGATTAAGTCATTTTAGGTCTTATTGCCTATTCACCCCCCTCTAGGCGACTTTCAATTGGTATCAGAGCAGGCTTCTCCACCAAGGGTCTAACAACTCGGAGAAGAAATGGCCAGAAGGGGTGACAACGAGGGTCCAATGGTCGTCAATAACACCAAGACGAAGAACATCGATATTATTCAAGAGGATCCCAACGACGACGAAGAAGTTCATATGCTCAAGGCACGACTTCGTGAGAAGCTCAATGTGCCCAAGAAGGAGATCAAGCCAATTGCTCCGAGTCAACGTCAACAATGGGAGTAGTTCACAAGACTACTCCCGGTATCCTTACAACAATGAGCAACTTACCGCAAGCAATCACTATTTATCTATTCCCATTGGCAAACCTACTAAGTTTGATGGAAATGATTACTCTATGTGGAAGCATAATATGAAGATGCGTCTCATTTCCTTAAACCCTAATTTGTGGCAAATTGTTATGACAGGTGTACAATTTCTCAAGAATGAGGAAGACATCACTCCGGAGCAAGCCTTCCTCCTCCATCGCAATGCTCAAGCCGTTGGAGGGATTACCTCTTCATTGACTTGAGAGGAGTTCAACCGCATTGAAGGGTTGGAGGTTGCCAAGGAGATATGGGACACCCTCAAGACGGCACATGAGGGCAACCGCGTCATAAGGGAGGCAAAGATCGAGATGATCGAAGGAGAGATTGGGATGTTTACCATCATGGATGGTGAGTCCCCCCAAGACATGTACGACCACCTCAAGACTCTCATCAACAAGAGTCAGTCATATGGAAGCACCCGGTGGACCGACCATGAGGTGGTAAAGAGGATGATTCGAGCATTCATGCCTCGAAACATCACTCTTTGCTCACTAATTCGTGAGAGTCCGAGCTTTCACGAGATGACTCCCAAAGAAGTACTAAGGAGGATCACCAACCATGAGATGATGAAGCAAGAAGCTATGTTCTACAATGATCTACAAAAGCTCTCCTCCTCCAAGAAAAGAGATGTCGCGTTCAAGGAAACATCCTCAAGATAACATGAAAAGGAAGAGAGTGATGAAGAGAGCCCCCACACCGATGAGGAAGAGGCACTCTTCATCAACAACTTCAAGAAGATGTTTAGAAGGAGGAGGGGGAGCTACCAAAATGAAAGGAAGAGCAAAGACAAGACCAAGACAAGATCAAAGAGGGCTTGCTACAATTGTGGGGAGTATGACCACTTCATTGTGGATTGCCCACATGAAGAAAACAAGAAGAAGAAGGAGGGAAAGTCCAAGAAGAAGATGTACTTCAAGAATAAGAAGCAATCCGGACATGCCCACCTTAGAAAGGAGTGGGATTCAAATGAGGAATTCTCTTCTGATGAAGAAGAAAAGATAGCAACTATTGCTATGAAGAAGACAACCGTGGAGAACAAGCTTTTCCCCAACTTGGAGAAATCAAGGCCAACTTGCCTCATGGCCAAGGAGGGAAGGAAGAAGGTTAAATCTAAATCCTCCTCTTCAATTTCCTCGCATGATGATTTTGATAGTAGTAGTGAAAATGAACATATGCTTAAGGATATGAGTAAAAGTACCTTGAAAAGATTGAGGTTGTTGACGGAGGAGATATTTGAGAAGGAAGAGCTCATCAACCATCAAGAGGACATGCTCATCCAACAAAAGGAGAGATGTCAAGAGGTTGAGGAGCTCTTGGAGCTTGAAAGAGAAAGAAGCAAGATGCTTGAGCGTGAACTCGCTTTGAGCAAGGAGACTTGCACAAACCTTGAGAACACTACAATTGTGCTCAAGTATGAACTTGTTAGTTTGACACAAGCTAACAAGATCCTTGAAACACAAGTGAAGTCTCTCGAGGTCAATGCCCCTTCTTCCTCTACAAGCTCACCTTCCACGAATGTTGAATCCAAAGCACCTCCACTTGCAAATGCTCAAACATGATCATGAAACTTAAAGATGAGCTTAAGTTAGCACAAACCAATCAAGCATCAAACGGTGACATCTTTGACAAGGATAAGATGGAATATGCACGTAGTGCATACACCAACACAAGACATCCCCTTGTCAAGGATGGTCTTGGTTATTCTAGGGAGATGAGGCAAAACGCCAAAACTCCAAAGAATGGCAAAGACTTGATTGTTTTTGTCAAGGGAGGCTCATACAACAATAAAGGAAAGAACATTGCTACGTCTCCTAAAATGCCTAAGAAAGAACCTCATCTCTTGTTCCACGATTTTGATGCTTCATATGTTTTATTGAGGAACAAGTTTGGAAAGGCCTATGCTAGGTATGTTGGGCTACACTGCAAGAGTCCTAAACCTTGTGTGTGGGTGCCCAAGTGCCTCTTGACTAACATCAAAGGACCCAACACCACTTGGGTACCTAAAACCAAGGCTTATATCTTTTTTGTAAGCATACTCCTCCGGTGGAACCAAATGGGTTCTTGATAGCGGGTGCACTAATCATATGACCGGATAAAGGAAGATGATTGTGGAGTATGAGCTAAATGAAGATCCAAGTGAAGGAATATATTTTGGGGACAATTACCAAGGAAAAATCATTGGCACCGGTAAAATTGCTATTTCCCCTAATCACACACTTTCAAATGTTTTACATGTTGATTCACTTGATTATAACCTCTTTTCCATATCACAACTATGTGACAAAGGTTATAATTGTTTATTCACTAATGAGGGTGTGACCGTCACAAGGAGAAGCAATGACTCAATTTCCTTTAAGGGTGTACTCAAGGGAAAGCTCTATCTTGTGGATTTCTCCGCGGATAAAGCCCAACTTGATACATGCTTAGTTGAAAAAACTAGCATGGGATGGCTGTGGCATAGAAGGCTAGCCCATGTTGGGATGAGAAATTTGCAAAAACTCCTTAAGGGCGAGCACATCCGTGGTTTAAAGAATGTTGTGTTTCAAAAGGATAGGCCACGTAGCGCATGCCAAGCTGGAAAACAAGTTGGATCACCACTTCCATCCAAGAACATTATGACAACAACAAGACCATTGGAGATTCTACACATGGATCTCTTCGATCCAATTGCCTACATAAGTATTGGCGGTAACAAATACAGTCTTGTTATTGTTAATGATTTTTCACGTTTCACTTGGGTATTCTTTTTGCATGATAAGAGTGAGACTCAAGGTGTCCTCAAGAAATACTTGAAGAGAGCTCAAAATGAGTTCTCCTTAAGTATCAAGACAATAAGGAGTGACAACGGCACCAAATTCAAGAATACTCAAGTTGAAGAATTTTTGGATGAAGAAGGCATCAAGCATGAGTTCTCGGCCCCCTACTCCCCTCAACAAAATGGGGTGGCCGAGAGGAAGAATAGAACTCTAATTGAGATGTCAAGAACCATGCTTTATGAGTACAATACGTCGAACCAGTTTTGGGCGGAAGCGGTTAACACCGCTTGCCATGCCATAAACCGGTTGTATCTTCATCGCATAATCAATAAGACGTCCTATGAGCTCCTAACCGGTAACAAGCCCAACATCTCTTACTTTCATGTTTTTGGGAGCAAATGCTACATTCTCAACAAGAAACCTAGGAATTCAAAGTTTGCTTCTAAGTCCAATAAGGGTTTCTTACTTGATCATGACTCAAACACCTACGCCTATCGTGTCTTAACAAATCCTCCAGAATTGTTGAAGTAGCACGAGACGTAGTGTTTGATGAGACTAATGGCTCCCAAGTGGAGTGTAAGACCTATATGTGCTGAATACATTGGCTTGTAGTGAATACACTTGGCTTTGATGATAAAAGTTTTGAATATCACCAAAACACCTTTCTATCAAGGTCCGACTCTAGCTCTGAGCTACAGCAAGGTCCGACGGTAGGTCCGGCTTGGTTTGGGTAGCTCCGGTTACGTTCGATGCTAGGTCTGACTAGCTTTGGTCAGCTCCAGTGAAGTTTTGTCTTTAGCTCCAACATGTCTTTGATAGCTCCGACATGTTTTTGCTAAGCTCTGAGTTGATTTTTCTAGCTCCAGTTTTTGGGTTTACTAGTTCCGTCTAGTTCTGGTAAATTCCGGCGCTAGGTCCTGCTAGTTTTTGGTAAGCTTCGGCGGGTGCTTTACTCTACTAGTTTTGGTAAGCTTCGGCTCAAGCTCCGGGTTGCTCTGGCAAGGTCCGAAACTTGACCGAAGTGCTTCTGCTTTTCATTTGCAATGTTTCATACTTGCTTTACATTGTTGGAAAGTTTGCTTAGTATTCTATTACTAAGTTTTTGGTGCGTTTTGGATGATATGGTTGATATCGTTTTGCTATGCTTTGCAACATGCTTATGTGAGGCTCTCACATAAGGTGTTGTGTTTGGAACTAACTTGAGTCAAAGTCGAGGACTTGGGCTCGTATGGATTGGTTGTTTATTCATGTGCATGTGTTGCTTGAGTTTAAGACATGGCTGGTGACGGGATCCATTGGACTAGTCTCAGGGAGAAGATGAGGTTCCAACAACCAAATTGAGGAGGAATTGTGGTTGAGCTGATCAGGAGGTTGCACAACATAATTGAATCAAGAACAATGCATATGAAGGTATCGTGGACGTCATTGGAAGATGTTTGCACGTGTGTAAGGAGTGCATGGACGTGGCTACATGGTTCTGAGAAGTGATGAAGAGATGTGGACATAAAGAGTTGGTCGGAAAGGTCCAACCGACTAGGTTATGGACTCAGGCTGCAGCTGAGTCGGGTTTGACTCAAATATAGAAAGATTTGAGTTGGTTATGATAGGATTTCGTGTGGGTCACGAATTTGAGTTGTTTAGTAATGTGGGATACATTCCTAAAGTATTTGGAAGTCTTAAGATTGCTTATATCTGCGTATAGAAGAATCCTAAGCAGTTATGAAAAGTTACGATTCGTGAACAGAGTAGGATTAGGTTCCTGATTTGAGTTGAGTTGGCTTTCGAGCTGGTTATATAAGCAAGGGAGCCCAGATCTCGTGGTTCACGACTTTGGAGCTGTTCCTCTTGTGTTCTATTGAATAAAATTCGTAGTTTGAAGGAACTTTTGTGCCTTGTTCGTCCGACTTGTTCCAGACAAGTTTTACTTGTCGAGTTTCTGGACAGCACTACCTTTCGTCGGTGGTTTTATCATAACTCGAGTTTTACAGATACAATTGATGTGATTCTTTTTGGGTTGTCTTCACAACTTGATTATCTATCATATGTAAAAACTTCACGGTCATTGGATTTGTGGTTTCTGATCTACACGAGTTTCTTTGCAGCATTCTAGGACTGTTTTTTCTCGGGTAGGGCAGATTGACCTTGTTTGATCTTTCGATCATATATTGAGTTTTTATCGACGGATTTGAGTGATTCCTTTTGTGTTGACTTCGTGACTTGATTATCTATGATATCCATCACTTTTGTCATAGTGAAACACGTTGAGATTAGTCTCACACACGATTTCTTTAACAGATCGTTTTTCAGCCGAAGGGGTTGGGGTTTAATTGTTTCTGCTGCATAAGATTTTTAAATCTACCATTCACCCCCCTCTGGTAGCTTTTCACGTGCTCTTCGATCCTACAATTGGTATCAGAGCAAGGTTGCTCTAATCTTTGTGATTTGCGCGTGTTTTTGACTAATCATCATGGAGAAGTACTCTGTCAAACCTTGTGTGTTCGCTGGTATTGATTTTCAGGTTTGGAAGGCACGCATGGAGGCTTTCATCCAGGCACAAGGCTTTGCAATATGGGAGAAGGTATACAAGCCTTACGAAGTGCCATCAAACGATCAAGTTACAGCTACAAATCTGAGAGATGTCGACAACAACAACAAGGCTCGAAACTTGATCATACAAGGATTAACACATAGCGACTTCGACCGTGTAGCACACCTCCGATCTGCATACGATGTGTGGAAAGCACTTTGTGACTACCACGAAGGATCCAACACGATCAAAGAGGTAAGGCAAGACATGTTCAAGAAAGAATACATGCGCTTCGAGATGCAACCCGGTGAGTCTATTGATGACCTTTTTGCTCGCTTTAATAAGATTCTCAGCAACTTGCGTAGTGTCAATGTTAATTTTTCAGATGCTGAAAATGCTAGGCAATTGCTAAGTGCATTAGATATGTCAATTTGGGAGATGAAGGTCACATCTATTCGTGAATCTACTGTCATGAGTTCTCTTACATTAGATGTACTCTATTCTAAACTAAAAACTCATGAAATTGACATCCTAGCACGTAAGAACCCTAATAAGTCTATTGCATTTGTTTCACAACGTGATATGTCTAGCTCCGGCCAATCATCATCTTGCAATACTCTTGCTTTGTTGTCCTCACTAACCCTGGAGCAGATCGAAAAATTTCCAGAAGAGGAGTTGGCACTCATCTCTACTAGATTCTCAAAAGCATTGCAAAATGTGAGAACTAGAAGGAGAGGAAGCTCTGGACCTCAACGCTGTTTTGAATGTGGTAAAACTGGACACTTTCGTACAGAATGCCCTAACCTTTCAGGTCCGACCACCCGGGAAGAAAAACAAAGCAAGGTCCGAACCTCCTCTGGAAATTCCAACAAGAAGAAGAAACGTACCATAGGACGCAAGATGATAAACAGTTTCATCACCACGCTTCAAGAGTTCAGTTCAAGTGACGTGGACATTGGAAGTGATGAAGATGAAGATGATTTGGCAAACTTGTGCTTTATGGCGGGCAAGTCAAGATCAAGTATGGAGGAGGCAGAACACAACAGCGATAATGAAGTGGTATGTCCTACTTGCGAAGAAATGTGTGATGCTATTTCTCGTGCCACTGTTATTGTTAAGAAAAAGGACAAAAAGCTTAGGGATAGTGCTGCTAAAATTGAATCACTAGAATATAAAATCAACCGTTTAAAAACTTTGATTCCTAGTGATGATGCATATTCCTCATGTGATTTAATATATGAACAATTGTCCTCATTAAGTGCGCACACCTCCACACTTGATAAACTTGAGTTAGAAATTAAAAAGAACAAAAAGCTTGCTGCACTTAATGATAAAAACTTGAAAGATGCTAGTTGTTCTACAATTGATTTGCATTGTTCTACTTGTGATGATCTTGATAAGAAACTACAGGATGCTATGAATGAAATTTCTATATTGAACAATGCTTTACATTCTCATGAAGTTAAATTTTGTTCCAATTGCAAACTAAAAGGATAAACTTCATGTGAAAGTTGCCTTGATCTGTCCAATAAACTTGATGACATGCATAGAACATTAGATCGGTTTTGTAATGGGAATAAGAACCTAAACTTACTTCTAAATTCTTCCAAGTCTGGCAATGATAAAACTGGTTTAGGTTTTGATTCTCATGCTCATGCTAAGTCACATCCACCTAAAATTGTAAAGTCATTAGGAAGTGATTTGACTCAAACAGTTCCGAAACAAAAAGGAGCGGTTTTCAAATCTGCAGGAGTGTTGTCTCATTCGGTTTCAAATAAAAATATTGCTTGCTCATCTAGACATGAACACAAAGTTAAATTTCACTGTACCTTCTGTGGTAGAGATGGTCATGTCATAGATTTTTGTTATAGACTAGCTAAACAACAGAAAAGGGAAAGAATGGTTGCTAGATCTCATAACTTTCATGCAAAATTTGCTGCACACATTGAACCGAATGTACAACCTGCTGTTTTGAGTCAAAAACATTCAAAGTTTACCTCCGGACCTTCTGTTTTTGCCTTCGGGGCTACTGATTTTTGTGCTACACAAGTAACACCTTATAGGTCAGTAGTTAAGAATAAAAAAATCTCAAACTTTGACTCATAAACCTGCTGTTTTGTCTCAGCTTTCGCGTGTCTTTCCTACTGCACGACGCGTGACTCAGTACTGGATTCCTAAATGCCTTTTGACTAACCCCAGTATTGAGTCATCGACGTATTGTGCTTCTATGTAGGTTACACGTTTGAGCAAGGAGAACATTTGGATTGTGGATTCAGGTTGCTTACGCCACATGACCGGTAACAAAGATTGGTTCTCCCCCCTCTCTTTGTGTCACGTGTAGAGAATATTACTTTTGCCGATAATTCTTCAACTCCTATAATTGCTAAGGGTTCGGTTAGAGTAAATGATCACTACACTTTGAAGGATGTGGCACTTGTCAAAAATTTGAAATACAACTTGCTTTCTGTTGCACAATTGCTAGATGAAAATCTAGAAATTATTTTCAATAAAAACTGCTGCAAAGTTGTAGGTTCAAATAGTGAGCTTATTTTTAACATGTCTCGGTTTGGAAGAGTTTTTAAAGCTGATTTTGATATGTCTTCCTCTAAGCATAGGTGTCTAGTTGCTAATGATTCAAAGGACTTATATTTTTGGCATCGTAGACTTGGTCACGTAGGCTTTGATCACCTAACGTGTGTTAGTACTCTTGATCGCATACGTGGGTTGCCTAAGCTTAAAGGGGACAAAGAAATTGTGTGCTCTTCTTGCAGACATGCTAAGATGGTTGCAGGTTCACATACTCCTCTCACAATGATCATGACAACTGAACCATGTCAACTTTTGCATCTTGACACCGTAGGACCTTCACGTGTTCAATCCTTCGGAGGTAAATGGTATGTTCTTGTTATTGTTGATGATTACTCTAGATACTCTTGGGTTTACTTTATGGCGTCTAAGAATGAAGCTTTTAGTCACTTTAGGACATTATTTCTTAGATTATCAATTGATCACCCAGGATCTTTAAAGGCAATTAGAAGTGATAACGGAACTGAATTTAAAAATAAATCTTTTGATCACTTTTGTGCTGAAAATGGAATAGATCATCAACTTTCTTCCCCATATGTACCTCAACAAAACGGTGTTGTAGAAAGAAAGAACAGAACCTTAGTTGAGATGGCTAGGACTATGCTTGATGAATATCAAACTCCTAGGAAATTTTGGGCTGATGCGTTAGCAACCGCTTGTTATGTCTCAAATCGTGTTTTCTTGCGTGCTAAGCTAGGTAAAACACCATATGAGCTTCGGTTTGGACATAGGGCTAGTGTTACACACTTTCGGGTCATTGGTTGCAAATGCTTTGTTAAGAAACATGGTAATCTTGATAAATTTGAACCTCGATCTGTTGAAGGCATGTTTCTTGGTTATCCATCTCATACTAGAGGCTACCGTGTGCTTTTACTTGACACTAACAAAATTGTGGAGACTTGTGAAGTGTCTTTTGATGAATCTAGCCCAGGTACTAGCTCAAACATTGCAGGTCCAAATCCATATCCGCAGGGGGAGAGCATTTTCATTGAAGATGAGGAAGAATTGGAGTTGCTGCTAGAAAATTCAGCAGCTAAAGACTTTGGTTTAGCTCCGGATGTTAATTCTCAACCAGCACCGACAACCATCAATGCTGATTCAAATCATCCTCGAGCCACAAGCTCATCAATTTGTGATGAACATGAAGAAGAAGAAGCTTGTGAGACATTTGTTCCCCTACGGTTTTAAAAAGATCATCCCTCACAACAGATGATTGGAAGCTTGCACGAACGAGTCACACGGTCCAGGTTTTGCGATCCAAACTCTTATTCTAATTCTGCTTTTGTTGTTTCTTTTGAACCCAAATATATGTCACACGCACTCACTAATGAATCTTGGATTATTGCCATGCAAGAAGAGTTAGAAAATTTTGAAAGAAATAATGTTTGGAAACTTGTACCTCCACCTCAAGGTCACACTTTAATTGGAACTAAATGGGTATATAAAAATAAACAAAGTGAGGATGGGGTTGTGGTTAGGAATAAGGCTAGGTTGGTTGCTCAAGGTTTCACTCAAGTTGAAGGTCTAGATTTTGATGAAACTTTTGCTCCTGTCGCTAGATTAGAAGCCATAAGAATTTTGTTAGCTTTTGCAGCATCTAAAGGTTTTAAGCTATTTCAAATGGATGTTAAAAGTGCTTTTCTTAATGGCTACATAGATGAGGAGGTTTATGTCAAACAACCACCGGGTTTTCAAAATCCAGATTTTCCTAATCATGTTTACAAATTGTCCAAAGCCTTATACGGTCTCAAACAAGCCCCTAGAGCATGGTATGATAGGTTAAAAACATTCTTACTTGAAAAGGGGTTTATCATGGGCAAGGTTGATAAAATTCTTTTTGTGCTTAAACATGGCAATGACTCATTATTCGTTCAAGTGTATGTGGATGATATTATCTTTGGTTGTGCTTCTCATGATCTTGTGTCCAAGTTTTCAGTAATGATGAGTTCCGAATTTGAAATGAGTATGATGGGTGAACTCACTTACTTTTTGGGGCTGCAAATCAAGCAAACCAAGGAGGGTACCTTTGTGCATCAAACGAAGTATACCAAAGACCTCCTAAGGCGCTTCAACATGGACAAAAGCAAGCCTCTTCGGACACCAATGGGAACAGCAACAACACTTGAACTTGATGAAGATGGTGAATCCGTGGATCAAAAAGAATATAGAAGCATGATCGGATCACTTTTGTACCTCATGACATCAAGACTGGACATACAATTCAGCGTATGTCTTTGTGCACGGTTTCAAGCTTCCCCACGTGCTTCACATCGTCAAGCCGTCAAAAGGATTCTCAGGTACTTACATGGAACTCAAGAATTTGGAATTTTTCTTCCTTCTTCCTCAACTGTTACTTTGAAAGCTTTTTCGGATGCTGATTTTGGGGGTTGTAGGATTGATAGGAAAAGTACTTCCGGTGCTTGTCATTTTCTTGGTAATTCTCTTGTTGCTTGGTCCTCTAGAAAACAAAATTCAGTTGCACAATCCACAGCTGAATCTGAATATGTAGCTGCTGCTAGTGCTTGCTCACAAATTCTTTGGATTGTTCAAACACTTAAGGACTATGGGGTTGATCTAGATAGTGTTCCACTGTTCTGTGATAACACTAGTGCCATTTGCATTGCCAAAAACCCCGTGCAACATTCTAGAACTAAGCACATTGACATTAGGTATCACTTTCTCCGAGATAACGTTGAAAAAGGAAACATTGTGCTTCACCATGTAGATACCGAACAACAATTGGCTGACATTTTTACAAAACCTTTGGATTTCACTCGTTTTTGTTACATTCGTAGTGAAATAGGAGTTATGCATCCTCATGGCTTAAATTGAGGGGGAGTTTTTGAAACTTGGGAAGTCTATGTGTAAATCTGAAATTAAAATAATATGAGCGCAGTATTTCATACATATATGACTCTGTGATTCCTTTTACATGCTGAAAGTCCTTACTACATTACTCGTGTTATACATTTTGTAGTTTTTGCCATGTCTAGTAATTAGAATAATTACTTACACTAAAACTGGTCATGGTTGAACTTTCTTGCTGTTTTGAACTTGTTACATGTTCACAAGTGCTTTTAATCATAAAGAATTAATCAAGTAATCAACTCACATGTTGAGTTTTTATGAACAAATATAAATTGAGAAAGATCAAGAGAATATGCATGCATCACACTTCTTTTTTTGAGATGACTTATCATTGCACTTAGATATGAACTTGGAAGAAGTTGTGTATGACTAAAACCATGTCCTTAAGCTTCTGATTGTCAAATGACATAGGCTTGGCTTGGTTGGTTAGAATAAGGCATATGCGCATATAATCTCTTGCAAATATCATATGATCTAAATTTATGCTTTGAAAAATAATAAAATGCAGCAACAAGTGTCATGCTTTCAGGTTTTGAAATAGTTATGACTTGCTTAAATTGAAAATTACATTTGATCTCCAGCATGGCTTACACTACTTTATGTATTTCATTGATGTGATAATGAAAGGTACTTGATAGTATGACTTGGATGAGCTTTGTTTATATGTATATGTTATAATATGCTCATAACAACTAAAGGGAGAGAGATAATTTGTTTATATGCTCATGACTTGCTAAATACATTGTCAAAGGGGGAGAGATAAGCATGAAGAGAAAGAGAATATGTGCATAAGGAGAGATAATAAAGGGGGAGAGATTTTCTTCTCATTGTACTTTTGATTTACAAAGGGGGAGAAATTGCCTTCAAAACTTTTATGTGAATAAGCCTATGTTCGGATTTTAAATGGTGTTGCCAATGCATTCATCAAGGGGGAGATTGTAAGACCTATATGTGCTGAATACATTGGCTTGTAGTGAATACACTTGGCTTTGCTGATAAAAGTTTTGAATATCACCAAAACACCTTTTTATCAAGGTCCAACTCTAGCTCTGAGCTACAGCAAGGTCCGGCAGTAGGTCCGGCTTGGTTTGGGTAGCTCAGGTTACGTTCGATGCTAGGTCTGACTAGCTTTGGTCAGCTCTGGTGAAGTTTTGTCTTTAGCTCCGGCATGTCGTTGATAGCTCCGACATGTTTTTACTAAGCTCCGAGTTGATTTTTCTAGCTCCGGCTTTTGGGTTTACTAGTTCCGTCTAGTTCTGGTAAATTCCGGCGCTAGGTCCTACTAGTTTTTGGTAAGCTCCGGCGGGTGCTTTACTCTACTAGTTTTGATAAGCTCCGACTCAAGCTCCGGGTTGCTCTGGCAAGGTCCGGAACTTGACCGAAGTGCTTCTGCTTTTCATTTGTAATGTTTCGTACTTACTTTACATTGTTGGAAAGTTTGCTTAGTATTCTATTACTAAGTTTTTGGTGCGTTTTGGATGATATGGCTGATATCGTTTTGTTATGCTTTGCAACATGCTTATGTGAGGCTCTCACATAAGGTGTTGTGTTTGGAACTAACTTGAGTCAAGTCGAGGACTTGGGCTCGTATGGATTGGTTGTATTTTCATGTGCAGGTGTTGCTTGAGTTCAAGACATGGCTGGTGACGGGATCCATTGGACTAGTCTCAGGGAGGAGATGAGGTTCCAACAACCAAATTCAGGAGGAATTGTGGTTGAGCTGATCAGGAGGTTGCGCAACATGATTGAATCAAGAACAATGCATATGAAGGTATCATAGACGTCATTGGAAGATGTTTGCACGTGTGCAAGGAGTGCATGGACGTGGCTACATGGTTGCGAGACGTGATAAAGAGATGTGGACGTAAAGAGTTGGTCGGAAAGGTCCAACCGACTAGGTTATGGACTCAGGCTGCGGCCGAGTCGAGTTTGACTCAAATATGGAAAGATTTGAGTTCGTTATGATAGGATTTCGTGTGGGTCACGAATTTGAGTTGTTTAGGAATGTGGGATACGTTCCTAAGGTATTTGGAAGTCTTAAGATTGCTTCTATATGCGTATAGAAGAATCCTAAGCAGTTATGGAAAGTTACGATTCGTGAACAGAGTAGGATTAGGTTCCTGATTTGAGTTGAGTTGGCTTTCGAGCTGGTTATATAAGCAAGGGAGCCCAGAGCTTGTGGTGCACGACTTTGGGGCTGTTCCTCTTGTGTTATATTGAATAAAATCGTAGTTTGAAGGAACTTTTGTGCCTTGTTCGTCCGACTTGTTCCAGACAAGTTTTACTTGTCGAGTTTCTAGACAGCACTACCTTTCGTCGGTGGTTTTATCATAACTCGAGTTTTACAGATCCAATTGACGTGATTATTTTTGGGTTGTCTTCAAAACTTGATTATCTATCATATGTCAAAATTTCACGGTCATTGGATTTGTGGTTTCTGATCTACACGAGTTTCTTTGCAGCATTCCAGGACTGTTTTTTCTCGGGTAGGGCAAATTGACCTTGTTTGATCTTTCGATCATAGCTTGAGTTTTTCTCGACAGATTTGAGTGATTCCTTTTGTGTTGTCTTCGTGAATTGATTCTCTCTGATATCCATCACTTTTGTCACAGTGAAACACGTTTAGATTAGTCTCACACATGATTTCTTTAACAGATCATTTTTCAGCCGAAGGGGTTGGGGTTTAAATGTTTCCGCTGCGTAAGATTTTTAAATCTACCATTCACCGCCTCTGGTAGCTTTTCACGTGCTCTTCAATCCTACATGGAGCAAGTTGATCGTCATGTGCTACATCAAGAATAAGCTCCACAGGTGGTGATAGGAAGGATGGCACTTGGAGACATACGGCCACAAGAACAACCTCAAGATGCAAGTGACCATGTCACACGTCAAGCAAGCTCTTCCTCAAATGATCAAGATCAAGCCCTCCAATATGTGCTCCAAAAAGATGAAAATGGAGGCATCAATCAAGGGGGAGACAATGAAGATGAGGAATACCAAGATGAAGATTCGAGACCTCAAGCTCCTCACCCAAGAGTGCACCAAAGCGTCCAACGGGACCATCATGTTGACAATATACTTGGAGACATCTCCAAGGGGGTAACTACTCGATCTCATGTTGCAAACTTTTGTGAACATTACTCTTTTGTTTCTTCTTTGGAGCCTCACAAGGTTGAAGAAGCACTACAAGATACGGATTGGGTGATGGCCATGCAAGAAGAGCTCAACAATTTCGAAAGAAATCAAGTGTGGGAGCTCGTGAAGAGGCCTAATGCGAATGTTGTAGGCACTAAGTGAGTGTTCCGCAACAAACAAGATGGGCACGGGGTGCTTACAAGGAACAAGGCACGACTTGTGGCCAAGGGGTATTCACAAGTCGAAGGTTTGGATTTCGAAGAACCCTTTGCTCCCATAGCTAGGCTTGAATCAATTCGTATATTACTTGCCTTTGCTACTCACCATGATTTTAAGCTATATCAAATGGACGTCAAGAGCGCATTCCTCAATAGTCCAATCAAGGAAGAGGTGTACATGGAGCAACCCCCCGGGTTTGAAGATGAAGAATTCCCAAACCATGTGTACAAATGTCGTAAGGCTCTCTATGGACTCAAACAAGCTCCTAGAGTTTGGTATGAGTGCCTTAGAGATTTTCTATCTCAAAGTGGTTTTAAAATTGGGAAGGCGGATTACACTTTATTCACTAAGCACTTTAATGATGATTTGTTTGTTTACCAAATATATGTCGATGACATTATATTTGGTTCTACTAACAAAGCTTTTTGTGATGAGTTTTCCAAGATAATGACCGAAAGATTTGAGATGTATATGATGGGGGAGTTGAAGTTCTTACTAGGTTTTCAAGTGAAGCAACTCAAGGAAGGCACATTCATTAGTCAAATTAAGTACACACAAGACATACTCAAGAAGTTTGACATGGACAAGGCCAAACCCATCAAGACTCCAATGGCAACTAATGGGCATCTCGATCTTAATGAAGATGATCCAAGTGTGGACCAAAAGGTATATCGCTCCATGATAGGTTAATTTCTTTACTTATGTGCATCTAGGCCCCATATCATGCTTAGTGTGTGTATGTGTGCTAGATTTCAAGCTGCTCCTAAGATGTGTCATTTGACCGCCGTTAAGAGAATTCTTAGATATTTGGTTCACACACCAAGCCTAGGACTTTGGTACCCCAAAGGTTCCAAGTTTAACCTTATTGGATATTCCGATGCGGACTATGCGGGGTGCAAAGTTGATAGGAAGAGCACATCCGAAACTCGCCAATTCTTTGGTAGATCTCTAGTATCTTGGTCCTCAAAGAAACAAAACTCCATCGCTCTTTCCATAGCCGAAGCAGAGTATGTCTCCACCAGAAGTTGTTGTGCACAACTTCTTTGGATGCGACAAACTCTTAGTGACTATGGCATAAACTTGCGCCATATTCCCCTCCTATGTGACAATGAGAGTGCCATCAAAAGAGCCCACAATCCAGTTGATCATTCAAGGACCAAACACATCGATATTCGCCACCACTTCTTGAGAGATCACTCCATCAAAGGAGACATTACAATTTCCCATGTGAGAACCGAAAAACAATTGGTCGATATTTTTACCAAACCCCTAGATGAGAAAAGAGTTTGTGAACTTAGGAGTGAGCTCATTATCTTGGATTCTCGAAATGTGGCTTGAGTCTTGCACATCTGATTGTTATATTTAAAATTCACACATTCTTGCGAAAAACTCATCCTCCTCAATTTTCCACAAATTATTTTAAATTATTGAATCTTTGTGAATAATGGTCACTGTTTGATTGTTGATTGCTTAATGATCATGTTTGCAAAGATCTTTTGTGAAAATATTGTCTAAAAGGATCAAATCTCCACTAAGAACTCAATATATAGGAGGTTTCAGTCCTAGGACCAGACTAGTCCGGACCCAGTCCGCTGGCCGGACAAGTCCGGGTCCCCGACCGGACTAGTCCAGCCCTTGGGGACTTAACCTCCCTTGGACGCCCTCAACCTCTCCACTTCGTTCAAACACACTCTCTCTCTCCAAAACGCACGAAAATCGCCCCGAAATCGGCGATTTCCGATTCCAACCACCAAATCTCGATTCCAATCCATGGATTAAAGCCCTAAGGTGCGTGGGAACTCTTCCCCAAGCATCAGAGGCCGATTCCTCTCCCACATTTTGTCGAATCGAACATTTGAAGAGGTATTCTTGACCTAACCCCAAAATCACCAAAATTCAATTCTTTTAGGTATATTGATAGAAACTTCTTCACAAATGTTGTTGTCCATATCATTGTGATCATGTACCTCCATTTTTGTGGTAGGATCCGTAGTTTTTGCAAATTTTCTCTAGATTAGGGTTCTTGCTGTGTGAACCAGACTAGTTCGACCACGGGGGGGACAAGTCCGGCCCTGTACGGACTAGTCCGTCCCATGGGCGGACAAGTCCGAGTTACACAGTGAAAACCCTAACCTAAATCGATTTTGCGAACTCTACCACCATATCTCTACTTCCTTGGACTCATGAACATTCCTTTGCATCTTTTCTCAGCAACCATGTCGGATTCTGATTACGTTCCTCTCTCCGACTTCGAGGCCGAAGCGGGAAGGCAAGCTTGTTATCGCCGAAAGTGCGAGGAGGAACAACTTGTCATAGCATATCTGGACTCTCAGGAAGAAGCTAGAAGAGCAAAGAAGACAGAACGGGAGGCTCATAACTCAGCTGCAGCCGAGGCAACCCCCAAGAAGAAAAGAATTGTGACTGTCGCGGAGAAGGCAAAGTCCCAAAAGGCAAGGACCTCCAAGGACAATGGCAAGGCACCGGTGGATTCTGCACCCAAGAAGAGGGTCATTGTTGCTAAGAAGGCTGCAAGCAAGGCCAAGAAGGGAGCCACTTAGTCCATATGTCCTTTGAGGATGTCATCACCTGCACAGAACCCTAACCGTGCAACTGCCTTTGATGCCAACATCTTCAAGGGCAAAGGGGCTGAGAAGGCAAGAAATCTAAGGAAGATCAATGTCTACCAATAGGAGAGGAGCACAGTGGATCCCCGTTTTTGGTGTGACTTCTATTGTGACTACTACAAGACAATTTATATGTCCAAACAAACTCCGGTCACCGATGCTCAGTTGATTGACTGGGATTACATGGCCCAAAAGGATCATTTGGCCTTCAATGTTGTGATTGAGGCCATAGAGCGTCATGGATTGAAGAAGCTCATGGGATTTCAATATGACTAGAATGTGGAAGTCATTGCCCAATTCTACTCTACTGTTTACTTCCACACCGATGGGGATCGAAGGATCACATGGATGACTCACGGAGAACAATACTTCACCACCTACTGGGAGTTTGCTTAGTTACATGACTTGGAGGATCAACTGGAGAATGAGATCATGATTTCCAACTTATGGCCAGTTCATCGAGACACCTTGGAGTACATGTATCCAAGTCATGTACCTTTTGAGGCCGGACACATGAGGAACATCAAACCCTTCTACAGTGTGCTCAACAGGGTGCTCAACAGGGTGCTCCGAAAGACCATTGGCCCCAAGGATGGAGATGCGGGGATTATTCAAGGTAATTTGAGGCACTTGATGGTACTAATAGGTGGAGATGTTCATTTCAATGTGGTGGACTACATTTTTGACAACATTTTTGAGCACATCACTTAGGCACCCCACCATAACATGTATATGTATGAGAACTCTCTCAATTTCTCCTATTCATGATGCATACATTGAGGGGGAGTCACTCATACAAATACATGTTATGAAAACAAATTATTATCCTTTGTGTTAAAGTCTTAATGTGTTGTCATCAATCACCAAAAAGGGGGAGATTATAAGTGCATCTAGGTATCCCTATGGGTTTTGGATGATTGATGACGACAATCAAGAGACTAATGAGCCGAGTTGATCTTAAGCACAGGTGTGATGGATGAAATGAGATAAAATCCCTCAAAAAGGAAAAGGATAAAACGGGCGTCAAAGACTTAAGCGTAAAAATTAGGATTTCTATGGTATTGAGCTTAAGTGAGCCGTATCATGTGTGAGGGTGGATGTATCATGTGCATTGATATCATTCTAGAGGGCTCAAAGTGGTGGTTGAGATAAAAACCTAAGTGAGAAGCCAAAATGAGGAAAAACCCTAGGAGGTCGGACTAGTACGACCAGTCAGAGAAGTCTGTTTTGGGGCGGACTAAACATCTCTGGATGAGTTTGGACTTGTCCGTATGAGTATGAACTAGTCCGTTCATCCCTCAGTGGAGTTGGAGCTAAGTCCCTGAAAACTGGACTTGTCCGTTATGGGACGGATCAAAGCTCTCTAGAAAAGTTCGGACTTGTCCGTGGTGGTGCGGACTAGTCCGTTTGAGACTTAGTGTGAGAGAAATCGAGCAAACCTTAGAGGTCCAAACTTGTCCGCCCCCTGTGGCCAGACAAGTCCGGGCCTACCCAATTGTGTTGTTTTGGGACGGACCAAACCTTTCTGTCCTACTTTGTACTAGTCCGTAGTGAACCAGACTAGTCCGTGTTGTCAGTGGCCAATTGAAATTCAAACGTTGGCACACACGTCATCTGTTTTGTCGATCGATGACGTGAAATTGTCGGTGGTCCTGGAAGGCCGGTCTAGTCCGTGGCACAGGGCCGGACTAGTCCGGGTTTGCCCTGGTGGCAACGGTTAGTTGTCGGGACCCCTATAAAAAGGGGACCCCCGTCCCCCCTATTTGATAACTCTTGAACCCTAGCGCCACCACAAGTGACCTAGAGCCTTACAAAGCCTTCCACTCGTCCTACTAGCCCTCTAAGACCAAATCTTGAAGAGATTAGGATTTGGGGAGGAGAGTGAAGGAAGATCATCACACTTTGGCTCTCGGTTTGATATCTTTGCACACTGTGTTGTGTTTTGTGGCTTGTGTGAGTTGAGCGAGTTATGGAATGCCTTGGCATCCTGTCCACATCCGCATTAGTTGATTAATGGATTTGCTTTATATATATATATATATATATATATATATATATATATATATATATATATATAGTCTCCTTGATGTATATAGTTGGGATCATTTTACCATAGTGTACTCTTTTATATCTCGTCTATTGTTCTAAAGCTTCAGTTATTTCCAATACAGATGGCTGGTAGAGGCAGAGGTCGTGGTCGGGGTGTTCCACCCCAAGAGGAGGCACTTGGAGGTTTTCCAGGATGGAATGGTAGGGGTGCTCGGGGAACCCCAGTAGCACAACAGATGCAACAAATGATGGCTATTCAGACACAACTGCTCAACAATCTCACCGAGATAGTGACCAATATGCAGCAAGCACCACCACTACCACCACCACCACCACACAACACTCCACCACCACCACCCTTTTAGCCCATGTATTTTCTAAGAGACTTTCTTAACACCCATCCACCCACCTTTGCCACAGCTAGTGAGCCAAAGGACGTTGATGATTGGCTGAGAATAATGGAGAGCAAGTTGAGAATTATTCAGTGTGAAGTAAGGGAGAAGGTACTGCTAGCTTCTCACCAACTCCAAGGACCTACAGCCAATTAGTGGACTGGTTTCACTGAAGCCCATCGGAATCCAGAGAATATCACTTGGGATGAATTCAGGACTAATTTTCGTAATCATTTCGTGCCCGAAGAAGAAGTCCAGGCAAGACGTGAGGAGTTTCTCATGCTGAAGCAGGGCCTTATGAGTGTGCGAGCTTACTTGAACATGTTCACACAATTGTCTCGCTACGCACCAGTAGATGTGGACACTGATTCTAAGAAGCAGTTCTATTTCAAAAATGGGCTTGACAAGGAGTTGAACTTTGTCATGTCTTCCAGTGATTACAGCAGCTTTCATAAGTTGGTTGACAAGGCTTTTGAAGTAGAGAGGACAAAGAAAGAGTTAGATGATGATGACAGGAAGAGGAAGTTGGCTCAAGGACATGGTTCTGGTAACAATGTAAGCCCTCGCTTCGCCCCTTAACCTGCAGCACGTATGACTCGTCCTATGAGATCTTACACAGGACAGAGGTTCTCAAACCCCACCTATAGTGTCAATCATGTGACATTGGAGCAGGCTCAGGAAGCACTTGATGTGGTGATCGGTATGTTTTCCATTAATTCCCAGCCCACCACAGTATTGTTTGATTCGGGTGCTACACATTCATTCATATCCAAAGATTTCATAAAGAAGCATGATATGGTAGTGACATTCTTGAGCCAGCCATTGCTAGTTAACTCTCCTGGAGGAGAGATGGTGGCAAAGCATCTATGCTGTAAAGTGAGTATAAATATAAGGGGGTAGTCTTTTGGGCCAACCTAATAGTGTTGGAGTCACAAGGACTAGACAACATTCTGGGAATGGACTGGCTGATAAAGAATCAAGGAGTGATTCATTGTGCAACTAGGACAGTTTGCCTAACGCATCCGGATGGCACTACATTGGAGTTTATGCCAGACCAAACGCAAGAGTCAGCTGTTCAACTTAACCATCTCGAGAGTACAGAAGGCATAAGGGTTGTGAGTGAATTTCCAGATGTATTTCCAGATGATTTACCAGGTATGCCCCTTGATCGAGAGATTGAGTTTATCATTGAGTTAGTGCCTGTGACGGCCCCAATATATAAGAGGCCATATAGAATGGATGCTAATCAACTAGCAGAGCTAAATAACCATATTGAGGAGTTACTGGGGAAAGCATATATTCGTCCTAGCTCGTCGCCTTAGGGAGCAACAGTTATATTTGTACCAAAGAAGGATGGCACTCAAATATTGTGTGTGGATTATTGTGCTTTGAACATGGTGACTATCAAGAATAAGTACCCATTGCCAATGATTGAAGATTTGTTTGATCAGTTAAGAGGAGCATGTGTGTCCTCTAAGATTGATCTTCGTTTGTGAAAGTGCATCTAGGCACACCCTTGTGGGTTTTGGATGATTGATGACAAACAAGTGAGATCCTAATCAAGTTTGTTGAGATGAGAGCATGTTTCGGAGAATAGAGCTAAAGGTGCAAAAAGGTGGAAAATGAATATCAAGAAAGGGAAGAGCACAAGTGAACTAAAGGTGCAAAAAGGTGAAAAATGAATATCAAGAAAGGGAAGAGCACAAGTGAAGAAAAGATGCAAAAAGTAGTCCTAAATGTGAAGGGTGTGTGTGAGAGACACACCCCCAAGAGCTCAAGTCATAGTGGAAAGAATTAGGGTTATAACACAATTTAAGTTGCAGGAATAGAGGACTAGTCCGGCCCCAGAGAGGACTAGTCCGGTCTCTCACAGTATCACAATAGAACTAGTCCGGTTTCACAGAGGACTAGTCCGTTTCATAGCGGACTAGTCCGTTTTCTCACAGTTCCAAAAGAGGACCAGTCCGATTATCTTTCTGGACAAAAACGGACTAGTCCGGTCTTCAACGAACTAGTCCGATTCACACACAAATTAGGGTTTCCTAGTGTGCTGCACTTGTGCACGCATAAATCACTTAGCACACCAAACTAGTCCGGTCCGTAACGGACTAGTCCGGTGTCGGGATCCAAATGGTAACTTTTTGGAATGTCTATAAATAGGTGATCCACGATCCCGTAACCACCCATCCAAGAACCCTAGTGCCGCCACTGCATCTAAGAGCACAAAAACACTCCTCTCCACACATTCTAAGGCCTAAGAGTCAAATCTTTGGGAGTTGGCAATTGGGAAAGGGAGAGTGACGATCTTATCGACATTGAGCTCTTGGGTTAGATTTCTCACACACACATGTTGATTATTGTGTAATTATTTGAGTTTGTTGATCGCTCTTTTTGTTTGTAATTTTGTGGGAGCTCTCAACGTGTGAGGTTGCCCCACCAACTCGGTGATTACCTGTGATAGTGGAATCAAGTCGGCCTTGTGTGGTGACTTGAAGAGGGAAAAGGGTTTGAAGAGACTCAACTCTGTGTGGGCTTCTTCAACAAGGAGTAGATCACTTTGGTGAGATTGAACCTCAGTAAAAATTGTTTGTCTCGTATGCTCTTGATCTATACTTCTCATTATCATCACTATCTATGGCATAGACTTGATCATACTTACAACTCGTGTTAATCTTGTATTCCACATGCAAATCATTTACCATTAACACTTGTTAGAGTTGTTAGTACAATTTACTACTTTCCGCAGCCAAAGATTCAAAGGAAACATATAAGAGATCTTAATTTGACAGTTGTGCTTATACACACCAGACTAGTCCTTACTCGGACTGTTTCTGGTTTTAACAGTTTTGCTAAGTGTTTCATAAAAACATTCAAAAGCCTATTCACTCCCTCTAGGCCACAGTCAATTGGTATTAGAGCAGGCTCTCCATCTATGAGACTCACCTCTCGGAGAGGTCAAATGGCCTCAGAGAAGAACAATGAGATCCCAAAGGTGCTCAACATCAAAGATGAAGATGGCACAAAGGCATTCGACATACTCAAGGAGAACAAACACGATGATGAAGAAGTGCGTCAACTCAAGGCGCTTCTCAGAAAGAAATTCCTAAGCAAAAAGGGCAAGGAAGAAGATGAGGAGCCGACGGGGAGTGGTCGTCAAGACTACTTCCAATATTCTTATAATTATGATCGTCTTAATTCTAATAATCATTATCTTTCAAGTCCTATGGGGAGATCTCCTCATTTCGATGGAAATGCCTATACCATGTGGAAGTATAATATGAAAATGCATCTAATTTCCTTAAACCCTAGCCTTTTGCATGTTGTATGTACAGGTGTAGATATCCCGGATATCGATGATGAACTCACTCTAGAGCAAGAGCAAGAAATTTACCGCAACGCACAAGCTGTTGCAGCGATAACTTCTTCTTTGAGCCGAGAAGAGTTTACCGAGATTGATGGACTGGAGAGTGCCAAAGAAATATGGGATACACTTAAGACTGCCCATGAAGGAAATCACTCAGTTCGTGAAGCAAAAATTGAAATACTTGAAGGAGAAGGTTTGCCATTGAGGAGGGTGAATCGCCTCAGGAGATGTACAACAGAATGAAGGCGCTTGTCAACAAGATTCGTGCCTATGGAAGCAAGAAGTGGACTGACCATGAGGTGGTCAAAAGGATGATTAGAGCATTTATGCCAAGGAATGTTACTCTATGCTCGATGATTCGAGAAAGTCCGGGGTTCCATAAAATGACTTCGGACGAACTATTGGGCAAAATCATCAACCACAAGGTGATGGAAAAGGAAGCCAAATATGTGAAGGACCTTGCCGAGCTGACTTCATTAAGGAATAAGGGGTTGTCTCTCCAGGTGGCCAGCAAACCAAATAATAGGAAAGTCCACAAGGTGCAAGAAGATGAAGATAGCGATGACATGAGCACCGACATGGATGAAGAAGAAATGGTCCTCTTTATGAAGAAATTGAAGAGGATGATGATGAGAAGGAGAAAAGACAAAAAATCCAATGATGATAAGAACAAAGAAAAAGACAAGTCCAGATCTAGACGCTCATGTTATAACTGTGGTGAATATGGGCACTTCATAGTTGATTGCCCATATAAAGAAAATAAGAAGAAGAAAAAAATGAAGCCTCAAGAGAGGAAAATCTTCAACAAGAGGAGGCAAGCTCATCAAGCACACATCGGCAAAGAGTGGGACTCAAACGATGAGTCCTCCTCCGATGAAGAAGAGATGGCTACCATTGCCATCAAGAAGCCTACCAAGAAGTCTACACTCTTCCCGAACATGGGAGGACGGGAGACTCATAATCATACTTGCCTCATGGATAAGGAAGTCAAGAAAAAGGTTCGACTTACACCTCCCTCGCTTAATTACTCTGATGATGAGTTTGATAGCAGTGATGAAAATGAACACATGTTTAAAGACTTAAGTAAAACTGCATTAGCTAAATGAAAATTTCAATGGATGAAATATTTGAGAACGAAGATATTATCAACCGATAAGAAGATATGCTCATCCTTCAAAAGGAGAGATATTCTGAGGTTGAAGAGGCTCTCGAGCTAGAAAAGGAAAAAGAGAGAAGCGCTTGAGCATGAGCTAGCTTTGAGCAAGGAAACTTGCTCAAATATAAATGATTTGAATGTTGTACTTAAGGATCAACTTGTTAACATGACAAAAGTTAACAAGGAGCTACAAGTACAAGTTGAATCACTCAAGCAAAGTGCTTCCTCCTCATCTTCTGAGAGCTCACCTTCTTCAAATATTGAGTTTATTCCACTTAAAACTTGTAATTGTGCTGATTTGGTTATTTACTTGAAAAATGTGCTTAAAGTGACACAAAGCAATAATTCACCCAAAGGTGGCATTTTTGATAAGGAGAAAATCAAGTATGCACGAAGTGCAAACTCGGTTACTAGAGCTCCTAATATCAAGGATGGCCTTGGATATTCTCGAGGTGAAAAGCGGAATGCTAGAAACCCCAAGAATAACAAGGAATCAATTGCTTTTGTCAAGGAAAGCTAAAATCAAGTTAAGAACACTAAACATGTTCCTTCTTTTCATGAAAAGCTAAAAATGGACCGAACATTATGTTTCATGACTATAATGCCTCATATGTTCTTATGAAGGATGAATTTGACCATGTTTGTGCCAAGTATGTTGGGCCACTCCATAAGAGTCCAAAATCTTGTGTGTTGGTGCCCAAATGTCTTATCACTATCATCTAGGGTTGGTGATGAACTTGATGGTAGATTGTTGATGAAGAACACGAAGTTGATGGAGATCTTGATCCTCTTTCATTTCCTCCTCCTCTTCTTCTTGCTTGGGATCTCCTCCTTCCTCCTTGATGGTGGCTCTCCATGAACTAGGGTTTGGGTGGGGTGAAAAAGTGGCAAATAGTTGTCAAGCCAAGGAGTGGGTTGTTTATATAGAGGTGGAGGCTAGGGTTAGATGGATTTCGAGTTTGAGATGAGTAGAGGCCGGTTTAGAGTCCCGCATGGGCTCTAAAAGAGTTAGGCACGACATCCCTAGGCCCACTTAATGTGAAACCCAAGAAACAAGTCGTAAAACCAAAGATCATTTCAGAGTCGCGAAATATCGGACAAGTCTGAAAAGGACCGGACTAGTCTGAAGTTAGTCAGAAAGAAATCGGACAAGTCTGGCAAAAAATCGGACAAGTCCGACTTTAGTCAGAGAGGAAAACGGACAAGTCCGCTGGAACACCAGACTAGTCCGGAAAAGTCCAGGGAATTAGCAAATTTTCAAGGATTCTTGGAACATCGGACTAGTCCGCATAAAATTGGACAAGTTCGAAAGCGTCCAGAGGCAAAATCAGACTAGTCCGCAGCAAAAACGGACAAGTCCATTTGAAGTCAGAGAGAAATCGGACTAGTCCTCACCAAAATTGGACTAGTTCGCACTTTTTAGCGTTTTAAGTGCGGTTTTGTTCCAAATCAATTTTAAACTTGTTCCTCTTTATGTGGACTAATGTTAAACATGTATATGAATGTATGTAGGGCATGATGCATGAAAATGAGGGTGTTACAGTACGACATGTACTTACTCTTGCAATCCCCCCACCAACAGTTGCATTTCAGGTATTGAAGTATAACGATGATAATGCGGAGTTCTAGGCCGTGTCTACCGTCAGCTTTGCCTGTGGAGTGTTGGAGCTGTGCTATACCCTATTTGCTTATGCTGCGTAGTTTCTTAGTTGATTATTTAGTTTATTTCTGCTGCATTAGTTGAACTTGTCATTAATATTCATTAGTGTTTGTATTCGAGGATGTTATGAATCTTGTAATAAAATTGGTTAATTAATCTTGTTCTGTGGTAATTTTCTGTATACTCTTTTGTGAATGCACTCGTGTATGTGTGTTGAACATCTTGGGCACACATATGCGTTCACTTGGTTCATTTCGGAACCGGGTGTCACAAATTGGTATCAGAGCCACAGGTTGACCATAGGATGCGACCTAGATAGAATGGACACTTTAGAGCACATAGGAACACTCAAGAATCGATGTGTTTTTGCTTGGTGTGTTGTTTGCTATATATTTTTTGCTTATGTGCTTAATAGAGGATTTTGGGATGCTTTAGCATTGCCATGTCCACCTAAGCTAGTTAGTTGCTTAGTTTCATATCCCTTGATGCATATAGTTGGGGATGTTTTCTAATTCTTACCTATGTATTTTCTTGGGGATGACTCGCAACCAGAGGGATGGCAATGATGAGGAGGAGAACAATGGAGCACCCCAGAACCACAATGGACAAGGACCCGCTCAGGGAGCTATCAATATTAAGCAGCTATTGGCTATGCAGAAACAGCTCATACAGACCATGATACAGACTATAGGACAGCTGTAGGCTGATAACATCAACAACCAGCCCCACATGCCTCCACCGCCACCCCCACCTCCTCATAACCCGTTGGGAGAGTTTATGAGGACTAGGCCACTGACCTTTGCTCAAGCCGCTGAACCTATGGACGCTGATGATTGGCTCAAGTCCGTGGAAAATAAGCTAGCCATTGTCACATGCAGCGACCGGGAGAAGGTCCTATTTGCTTCTCATCAACTAGTTGGAGTAGCTGCGGATTGGTGGGATTCTTTAGCAATGCTCATGAGAACCAAGAGATAATTACTTGGGTTGAATTCAAGGAAAGTTTCCATTCTCATTATGTGCGAGGAGGAGTTATGATTTTGAAGAGGCAATAATT
The DNA here is from genome assembly GCA_036927565.1 of Tuctoria greenei. Taxonomy (NCBI): domain Eukaryota; kingdom Viridiplantae; phylum Streptophyta; class Magnoliopsida; order Poales; family Poaceae; genus Tuctoria; species Tuctoria greenei. The sequence continues at coordinate 16,100,134 of JAYESD010000005.1, forward strand.
TGAGAACCTGAGGCAAGGAATATCGAGTGTGGGTGAATATCTCAAAAAATTCACTCAACTTATGCGCCTGAGGATGTGAGCCGGGAAAACCGGAAGCAATATTTGTTTATGAGGGGTCTTAACAATGAGATCCAAGTGCAATTGCTGAATTGTGATTATGCCAACTTCCAGAAGCTTGTGGACAAAGCAATTTTTGTGAGAACAAGGTCCGGGAGATGGAGCAAGACAACAAGAGGAAGGCGCGGTATCAAGGACAGCAACAAGGAAGTAATGTGCGCCCTCGCTTTGCGCCTCCTAATGCACCATACTTCAACTCTTCTGCGCCTACTCATCGCCCTGGATTTGCACCGCGCCCAGCTCAGTTTGTGCAAAAGCGCCCTGTTTTGCAAGAACCTAGGCCTCCAATGCCTTATGCACCCCGTGCTAATTTTCCTGGTGCAAATGTGCAAAACCAAGCTCGTCTCAATAATTCTGGTGGAGTAAAGAAGTGCTATACTTGTGGAGGAGCTGGACACTTTGCACATCAATATCCTAAGTTAGGCCTTGGTCAAGGAAGCAATGCGCCGAGGCAAAATGGAGGACAGCCGCAAGGAAACTGTGGACAGCAGAATTTCGCTCGTGGCAACGTGAATCATGTCTCTACGGAGGATGCTCAACAAGCGGATGACGTGGTGACTAGTATGTTTCTCGCAAACTCCAACCCGGCGACTATGTTATTTGATTCTGGAGCATTGCACTCATTCATTGAATCGAAATATGTTGCCAAGTATAGTTTGCCTATCTCTCATATGAAGTTTACTCTATTGGTTTAGTTTCTGGAGGAGAGATGAGCACAAATAAAGTATGTCCAAAAGTAAGCCTTAAAATAAGGGGGTAGACTTTTCCGCCAGCCTCATTGTTTTGGATTCTCAAGGATTGGACATTATATTTGGTATGGATTGGTTGAGGAAGCACAATGGAGTTATTGAGTGTGCCACGAAGGGGGTGAAGTTGACCAACGAGGAAGGGATCACCGTAGAATTTGAAGCAACTCAACACGCTCCGAAGCAATTGGAGCTGAATCATATGGACGGCACCGCAATTGAGGAGATTTCGGTGGTGTGTGATTTTTTAGATGTTTTTCCGGATGAGTTGCCAGGTATGCCACCTGACCGAGACGTTGAGTTTGTTATTGATTTAATATCTGGAACTGCACCTATAGCTAAGAGGCCGTATATGATGCCTCCTATGGAATTAGCGGAGCTCAAGAAGCAGATTCAAGAGCAACTAGAGAAGGGTTTTATCCGCCCCGATTCTTTGCCTTGGGGAGCGCCCGTGCTCTTTGTGGATAAGAAGGATGGGTCGCAAAGGATGTGTGTGAATTACTGAGCTCTCAACGAGGTGACCATCAAGAACAAGTACACCTTGCCCCGTATAGATGACTTGTTTGATCAGATGAAGGGTGCTTGTGTATTCTCCAAGATTGATTTGAGGTCGGGATACTTTCAAATGATGATTAGACCATCGGACATACCCAAGACAGCATTTAGGACACGATATGGATCTTACAAGTACACCGTGATGTCCTTTGGATTGAAAAATGCGCCTGCCTACTTTATGTACCTCATGAATAAGGTCTTTATGGAGTACTTGGATAAGTTTGTTGTGGTGTTCATTGATGACATTATGATCTACTCGAAGGATGAGAAGGAACATGAGGAACACTTGAGGCTTACGTTGCAGAAATTGGGGGAGCACCAATTGTACGCAAAGTTCAACAAGTGCCAGTTTTGGTTGAAATAGGTGTCGTTTCTGGGTCATATCATCTCGGGAGGAGGAGTATCGGTCGACCCCTGAAAAGTGAGGGATATGTTAAAATGGGATCCACCACAAAATGTAAAGGAAATAAGGAGTTTTCTTGGGATGGCTGGGTATTACCTTGATTCATCAAGGACTTTTCCAAGATAGCCAAGCCAATGACAGAGTTGCTAATGAAGGGAAAGGCTTTCCGATGGACTGAAGCATGTCAAAACAGTTTTGAAGACCTAAAGAAGAGGTTAACTACAGCCCTAGTTTTGGTTTTGCCGGGTGTAAGCAAAAGTTTCGACATATATTGTGATGCGTCGAGACAAGGACTTGGATGTGTATTGATGCAAGAAGGTCAAGTGGTTGCATATGCATCGAGGCAATTGAATAAACATGAGCAGAATTATCCAACACATGATTTGGAAATCGCAGCTGTGGTACACGCATTGAAGATTTGAAGACACTACATCCTTGGACATAGGTGTGAAATTTATACGGATCACAAAAGTCTCAAGTATATTTTCACACAAACAGATCTGAATTTGAGGCAACAAAGATGGTTGGAGCTCATCAAAGATTATGATTTGGGTATCAATTATCATCTAGGGAAGACTAATGTAGTGGCCGATGCCTTGAGCCGGAAAGGAGTAAGTCATCAACTCGTAGTTCGAGAATTACCATCCGAGTTATGTAAGGAGTTTGAACGGTTGAATCTTGGATTTGTAAATGAGACGGAGATGATGGTGTTAAACCCAACCTTAGAGCAAAAAATTTGGGAAGGTCAAACTAAGGATGAGGAAATTCAAGAAATCAAGGAAAGGACCCACGAAGGGAGAGAATTTAGATTCGATGAGGATGAACATGGTACTCTATGGATTGGTAAGAGGATTGTTGTGCCTGGTGTGAAGCATATTTGGGAGACAATACTAAAGGAGGCACATGACTCACCTTACTCAATTCATCCCGGTTGTACAAAGATGTACAAATACTTGATGACATGTTATTGGTGAGATAGCATGAAAAAGGACATAGCTGAACATGTAGCATTGTGTGATGTGTGTCAACGAGTCAAGGCGGAACATCAAAGGCCAGCTGAATTATTTTAACCATTGAAGATTCTAGAATGGATGTGGGAAAAAATCGGCATGGACTTTATAGTTGGTCTACCGCGTACCCAGTCCGGGTATGACTCAATTTGGTTGATCATGGATCGATTAACCAAGTCAGCTCATTTTATTCCTATCAAGACCAAGTATATAGCTGCACAATTGGATGAAATATACATGGAGCATATTGTGTGTTGACATGGGGTCCAAAAGAAGATAGTCTCGGATAGAGGTTCTCAATTTACCTCCAGATTTTGGCAGAAATTGCATGAAGCATTGGGAACAAGGTTGAATTTCAGCTCAGCATATCACCCTCAAACGGATGGACAAACCGAGAGAACCAATCATATTTTGGAGGACATGCTAAGAGCTTGTGCTTTGAAGCATGGGAACAGTTGGGACAAGAGCTTGCCATATGCAAAATTTTCATACAACAATAGTTACCAAGCAAGTTTGAAGATGTCACCTTATGAAGCACTATATGGAAGGAAGTGTAGGACACCTTTGTTCTGGAATGAGACAAGAGAAACTCAAGTATTTGGTCCGGATGTATTGCAAGAAGCTGAAAAACATGTTCAGGTAATCCGTGAGAACTTGAAGGCCGCTCAATCAAGGCAAAAAGGCTATGCGGACAATAGAAGAAGAAAACTAGCCTTTGAAGTAGGAGACTTCGTTTACCTCAAGGTGTCACCAATGAGAGGTCATAAGAGGTTTAACATAAGAGGCAAGCTAGCACCTCATTACATTGGGCCATTCAAGATTTTGGACAAAAGAGGAGAAGTAACATATAAGTTGGAGATGACAGCTCATCTTTTAGATGTCCATGATGTGTTACATGTTTCCCAACTCAAGAAGTGCTTGAGAGTACCGGAAGAACAAGTGCCTATGGAAGAATTGGAGCTAGAGGAATATTTGACTTATGCCAAGCAACCGATCAAAATCTTGGAAAACAAGGAGAGAGTCATAGGGAACAAGATGACTCGATGGTCTAAAGTGCAATGGAAGCACCACACAGAAAAAGAATCAACATGGGAGCTAGAAGATGATCTCAAGAAAGAATTTCCCTATCTTTTCTCTTCCACGTCGAATCTCGAGGGCGAGATTCATTTTAAGGGGGTATGTTTGTAACACCCTCATTTTCACGCATCGTGCCCTGCATACATTCATATATGTGTATAACATTAATACACCTAAAAAGGAATAAGTTTAAAATTGATTTGGAACAAAACCACACTTAAGAATTCTGGGAAGTGCGGACTAGTCCGTTTTTGGTGCAGACTAGTCCGATTTCTCTCTGACCTCGATCAGACTTGTCTGTTTTTCTACGGACTAGTCTGTTTTTGCCTTGGGACACTTTCGGACTTGTCTGGTCTTGTTCGGACTAGTCTGGTGTTCCAATTCCCTTGGAGATTTCGCTAAGTCCCTGGACTTGTACGGACTAGTCCGGTATTCTAGTGGACTTGTCCGTTTTCCTCTCTGACTAAAGTCAGACTTGTCTGATTTTTGGCCATAGTTGTCCGTTTTTCCCCTTTGTATAAGTTTGGACTTGTTCGATGTATAGTCCGGACTTGTCCAATTTCTCTCAAGACAACTTCGGACTAGTCTGACCCTTTTCAAACTTGTCCAATATATCGTGACTCCGAGTTGATCTTTTATTTCACGACTTGTTTCTTGGGTTTTACATTAAGTGGTCCCTAGGACGTCATGCCTAACTCTTTTAGAGCCCATGTGGGACTCTAAACCGACCTCTACTCATCTCAAACTCGAAATCCATCTAACTCTAGCCTCTACCTCTATCTAAACAACCCCACCCCTTGGCTTGACATCTATTTGCCACTTTTCAACCACACCCAAACCCTATTTCGTGGAGAGCCGCCATCAAGGAGGGAGAACGATATCCCAAGCATGAAGAAGAAGAGGAGGAAACGAAAGAGGATCAAGATATCCATCAAGTTTCATTCTACACCACCCAAATCGTCTCCAAGTTCATCATCAACCCTAGATAGTCAAGATCTAAGTGTTGCCTCCAAGATCCTTGATTCATTAGAGTTCTAAGCACCTGATATATCTTCTACTTCCTTTTCCTTACGTGAATTCAACCCCAAATCTCCAAATTCATATCGATCTAAAAAACCCTAATATGCTGTTCTCGCGAAGTGCGGACTAGTCCGGCCTCATGCGGACTTGTCCGATATTCCTAGTTAATTTGTGTTGAATTAAATATAAAATTTGATTGAATCAAATACAAACCTGTGTAAACTTGTTAAAAGTTATTAGAACTAGTATGTGATCATTAAAAGAAACTCATTAACAAGTCCACCTTGCATTTGCATTAATCATGCATGTCATGTCATATTGAGTAATATGTGTGCACTCTTTGATTGTGTTTCTTGTCTTGCATGTTTATTGTGCGGATTAGACGGATTTGCGCTAGAGAGTGCTGCAAAGGATCTCCAGCGCCAAGAGTTTGAATGATTTGATCCGAACCAATCCCAAGAGCAAGGAAAGTGTTCTTGAAGCATATTGATCCTATTTTAAAATAAATGTTTTGTTTGGAAAACTGCATGCTTGTGTCAATTTGATGGGAATCCTATGATAGGAAGTTTACTAGATTTGTTTAACCACCCTTGTCACCTGGAATTCATGGTAGAGAGTCGGGAAGAGCTTTTTTTATCTTTTTTGCTTCGCTTAATTAATTGGGTTGAAAAGACAACTACACCACTTAACTTAATAAGGAACCTATGAGATTTGATTAAAATGAACTGGTTAATATGATATGGTAATGTGTGATCTAAGAAAGCCTAGTATGCGGATGAGTTGGATGTCATGGTGGTTTGCTTGCTTTAGATCTAAGGACCGGTTCATGCGAGAATAAGCCAGGACTACAGTGCCACCACGAGGCCAAGTATGAGTGCGGTGTAGCTGATTAATTAGGGCTTTTCCACTGCTATTGGGACCATTAGCGATGCTCGGGGAAGGGGTAGTCGGATTGGGTTTGATGATGATTGGTGGGACTACCCTGGGATCCGAATGGCTCAAGAGGGGGCCCTTGGTTGAAGATGTGTTATGTAGGAGACATCGCCACCGGTGAAACCTTAGTGGGGTCTAAATAGGCTAGTAGTCCCTTTGTAAAGGCTATTTTGTGATCTCTTGGCCATACACCAAAGTAAGTGTAATTGGCATAAGGGAGGTTCTTTAGTCGCCGACGGGTGATGAAATCACAAACACGTGGGTAAAGCAGTACAAACTCTGCAGAGTCTAATAAACTATCATGATAGTTGTGCTCTCGGTTATGAACACCTGGACACCTTCCATGATTAGAGGGAAACTTGGTATTGGGATGGTTTGGTAATGGTTATAGTTGGTAATATGGTTATGCCTGAATATGGATTAAATTCTGGTATTGAATATGGTTATTGGCAATGGTGAAATCTGGTATATGGATGATGGATATGGAATATGGATTGGTACTATATCATTAATTACGGTTTATGATGGGTTTATTCACATACATGATATATATTGCTTTTCAAATGTTTTAGTGTACTTTTCAGCACTCAACCATTATTATATTCGTCATTTGTATCAGCTACATGTCATACTTTTCACACTTGCTGAGTACGACATGTACTCACTCTTGCAATCCCCCCACCAACAGTTGTACGTCAGGATTGGGAGTATAACAATGATAATGCGGAGTTCTAGGCCGTGTCTACAATCAGCTTTGCTTGTGGAGTGTTGGAGCTGCGCTATACCCTATTTGCTTATGCTGCGTAGTTGCTTAGTTGCTTGTTTAGTTTATTTCCACTGCATTAGTTGAACTTATCATTAATATTCATTAGTGTCTGTATTCAAGGACGTTATGAATCCTGTAATAAAAGTGGTTAATTAATCTTGTTCTGTTGTAATTTTCTGTATACTCTTTTGTGAATGCACTCGTGTATGTGTGTTGAACATCCTGGGCATACATATGCGTTCACTTGGTTCATTTTCGGAACCGGGTGTCACACTACGTGTCATACTTTTCCACACTTGCTGAGTACGACATGTACCCACCCTTGCAATTCTCCCACCAACAGTTGCAGGTCCAAATTGGGAGTATAACGATGATAATGCGGAGTTCTAGGCCGTGTCTACCGCCAGCTTTGCCTGTGGAGTTTTGGAGTTGCGCTATCCCTTATGCTTAGTTGGCTTAATTAGTTTATTTCCGCTGCATTAGTTCAACTTGTCATGAATATTTATTAGAGCTTGTATTCGAGAATATTTTGAATTCTGTAATAAAAGTGCTTAATGAATCTTGTTCTATGGTAATTTTCTGGATATCCTTTTATGAATGCACTCGTGTATGTGTGTTGAACGTCTTGGGCATACATATGCGTTCACTTGATTCATTTTCGGAACCGGTTGTCACAAATTGGTATCAGAGCCACAGGTTAATCGTAGGACGCAACCTAGATAGAATGGACATTTTAGAGCACATAGGAGCACTCAGGAATCGATGTGTTTTTGCTTGATGTGATGTTTGTTATATATTGGTTGCTTGTGTGCTTAATAGAGGATTTTGGGATGCTTTAGCATTGCCATGTCCACCTAGGCTAGTATAGCTAGTTGTTTAGTTTCATATCCCTTGATGCACATAGTTGGGGACGTCTTCTAAATTCTTATCTCTTGCTTTTCTTCAGATGGTGAGGACTCGCAACCAGAGGGATGGAAATGATGAAGAGGAGAATAATGGAGCACCTCAGAACAACAATGGACAAGGGCCTGCTCATGGAGCTATCAACATTGGGCAACTTTTGGCTATGTAAAACCAGCTCATGTAGACCATGATACAGACTATAGGACAGCTACAGGTTGGTAACATCAACAATCAGCCCCACATGCCTCCACCGCCACCCCGCCTCCTCATAACCGGTTGGGAGAGTTCATGAGGACTAGACCGTCAACCTTTGCTCAAGCCGCTGACCCTATGGATGTTGATGACTGGCTTAAGTCCTTGGTGAAGAAGCTAGCTATTGTCCAATGCAGTGACCAGGAGAAAGTGCTTTTTGCTTCTCATCAACTTGTTGGAGCAGCTGCAAATTGGTGGGATTCTTTATGTAATGATCATGAGAATCAGGAGAGGATTACTTGGGACGAATTCAAGGAGAGCTTCCATTCTCATTATGTGTCGAAAGGAGTTATGATTTCGAAGAGGCAAGAATTTGAGAACTTGAGGCTAGAAAAATTGAGTGTGGGTGAAGATCTTAATAAATTCACTCAACTCTCAAGGTATGCACCTGAGGATGTGAGCTGGGATAGCCGGAATCAATACTGGTTCATGAGAGGCTTGAACAATGAAATCCAAGTGCAATTGCTGGATTGTGATTATGCCAACTTCTAGAAGCTTGTGGACAAGGCAATCGTTGTGGATAACAAGGTCCGTGAGATGGAGCAAGACAACAAGAGGAAAGCGCCACATCAAGGACAACAACAAGGAAGTAATGTGCGCCCTCGCTTTGCACCACCCAATGCACCATATTTCAGCTCTTCTGTGCCTACTCATCGCCCTGGTTATGCACCACGCCCAACTCAATTTGTGTAGTTGCGCCCTGTTGTGCAAGCACCTAGGCCTCCAAGGCCTTATGCACCTCGTGCCAACTTTCCTGGTGCAAATGTTCAAAATCAAGCTCGTCCAAATAATTCTGGTGGAGTAAAGAAGTGCTATACTTGTTGAGAAGCTGGACACTTTGCGCATCATCCCTAAGTCAGGCCTTGGTCAAGGAAGCAATGCGCCGAGGCAAAACCCAAGACCCAATGGAGGACAGGCGCAAGGAAACCGTGGTCAGCAGAATTTTGCTCACGACAACATGATCCATGTTTCTACGGAGGATGCGCAACAAGCGGATGACGTGGTGATTGGTATGTTTCTCGCAAACTCCAACCCGACGACTATGTTATCTTATTCTGGAGCATCGCATTAATTCATTGCATCGAAATATGTTGCCAAGTATAGTTTTCCTATCTCTCATATGAAGTTTACTCTATTGGTTAAGTCTCTTGGAGGAGATACGAGGTCAAATATAGTATGTCCGAAAGTAAGCCTTAGAATAAGGGTGGTAGATTTCCTCGCCAACCTCATTGTTTTCGATTCTTAAGGATTGGACATTATACTTGGTATGGACTGGTTGAGGAAGCACAATGGAGTTATTGAGTGTGCCACGAAGACGGTGAAGTTGACCAATGAGGAAGGGATCACCATAGAATTTGAAGCATCTCAACACGCACGAAAGCAATTGGAACTGAACCACATGGACGGTGCCGCAATTGAGGAGATTTCGGTGGTGTGTGAATTTTTGGATGTGTTTCCAGATGAGTTGCCAGGTATGCCACCTGATCGAGACATTGAATTTGTTATTGATTTAATACCTGGAACTGCACCTATAGCTAAGAGGCCGTATAGGATGCCCCCTAAGGAATTAGCGGAGCTTAAGAAGCAGATTCAAGAGCAACTAGAGAAGGGTTTTATTTGCCCAAGCTCTTCACCTTGGGGAGCGCCCGTTTTATTTGTAGATAAGAAGGATGGATCCTAAATAATGTGTGTAGACTATTGAGCTCTCAATGAGGTGACAATCAAGAACAAGTAGACCTTGCAACACATAGAAGACTTGTTTGATTAGATGAAGGGTGCTTGTGTTTTCTCTAAGATTGATTTGAGGTCGGGATACTTTCAAATGAAGATTAGACCATCAGACATACCCAAGACAGCTTTTAGGACACGATATGGATCCTATGTGTACACCGTGATGTCCTTTGGATTGATAAATGCGTCTGCCTACTTTATGTACCTCATGAATAAGGTCTTCATGGAGTACTTGGATAAGTTTGTAGTAGTGTTCATTGATGACATTATGATCTACTTGAAGGATGAGAAGGAACACGAGGAACACTTGAGGCTCACATTGCAGAAATTGAGGGAGCACCAATTGTATGCCAAGTTCAGCAAGTGTTAGTTTTGGTTGAAAGAGGTGTCGTTTTTGGGTCATATCATCTCAGGAGGAGGAGTATCGGTTGACCCAGGAAAAGTGAGGGACGTGTTAAAATGGGAGCCCCCAAAGAATGTAAAGGAGATTCGGAGTTTTCTTAGGATGGCTGGATATTACCGTCGATTCATCAAGGACTTTTCCAAGATAGCCAAGCCAATGACGGAGTTGCTAATGAAGTGGAAAGCTTTTCAATGGACCCAAGCTTATCAAGAAAGTTTTGAGGAGTTGAAGGAAAGGTTAACAACAGCCCCAATCTTGATACTGTCGGATGTGAGCAAAAGTTTTGTTATTTATTGTGATGCATCAAGACAAGGACTTGGATGTGTGCTCATGCAAGAAGGTCAAGTGGTTGCATATGCATCGAGACAATTGAAGAAACATGAGCAGAATTATCCAACACATGACATGGAACTTGCAACTGTGGTACACACATTGAAGATTTTGAGACACTACATCCTTGGACATAGGTGTGAAATTTACACAGATCACAAGAGTCGTAAGTATATTTTCACGCAAACGGATCTTAATTTGAGGCAACGAACATGGTTGGAGCTCATCAAGGATTATGATTTGGGAATCAATTATCACCCGAGAAATGCCAATGTAGTGGTCGATGCTTTGAGTTAGAAAGGAGTAAGTCACCAACTCACGGTACGAGAGCTACCATCCGAGCTATGCAAGGAGTTTGAATGATTGAAACTCGGATTCATCAACGAGATGGGGATGATGGATTTAAATCCGACCTTGGAGCAAGAAATCCGAGAGGGTCAGATAAATGATGAGGAAATCCAACAAATCAAGGAAAGAACCCAAGAAGGGAGAGAATTCAGATTTGATGAGGATGAACATTGCACTTTATGGCTTGGTAAGAGGATTGTCGTACCTAATGTGAAGCATATTCGGTAGACAATACTAAAGGAGGCACATGAATCGCCATACTCAATTCATCCTGGATGCACAAAGATGTACAAGGACTTGAAAACTTGCTATTGGTGGGATAGCATGAAAAAGGACATAGCTCAATACGTAACCCTATGTGATGTGTGCCAACGATTCAAGGCAGACCATCAAAGGCCAGCTAGATTATTGCAACCATTGAAGATCCCATAATGGAAGTGGGAAGAAATTGGTATGGACTTTATAGTTGGTTTACCATGTACACAGTACGGTTATGACTCTATTTGGGTAATCGTGGATCGTTTATCCAAGTCAGCTCATTTTGTTCATGTCAAGACCACCTATACCACCGCGAAGCTGGCATATTTATATATGGAGCACATTGTGTGCCGACATGTGGTACCAAAGAAGATAGTGTCGGATAAAGGTTCTCATTTTTCTCTAGATTTTGGCAAAAGATGCATGAAGCTTTGGGAACAAGGTTGAATTTTAGCTCAGCATATCACCCTCAAACGGATGGACAAACTAAGAGGACCAACCAGATTTTAGAGGATATGTTAAGAGCTTGTGCCTTGAAGCATGGGAAAAGTTGGGAGGAGAGCTTGCCATATGCAGTATTTTCTTACAACAATAGCTACCAAGCAAGCTTGAAGATGTCACCTTATGAAGCACTATGTGGAAGGAACTGTAGGACACCTTTATTCTGGAATGAGACAAGAGAAACTCAAGTACTTGGTCCAGATGTGTTGATAGAAGCTGAAAAGCAAGTTCAGATTATTCAAACTTGAGGGCTGCTCAATCAAGGAAAAAAGGTTATGTGGATAATAGGATAAGGAAACTAGCCTTTGAAGTAGGAGATTTTGTTTACCTTAAGGTGTGACCAATGCAAGGTCATAAGAGGTTTAACATAAGAGGCAAGTTAACACCTCGCTATTGGGCCATTCAAGATTTTGGACAAACGAGGGAAAGTAGCCTATAAATTGGAGATGCCAACTCACTTATCGGATGTTCATGATGTGTTTCATGTTTCCCAACTCAAGAAGTGTTTAAGGGTGCTGGAAGAACAAGTGCCAATGGAAGAATTAAAATTAGAGGCAGATTTGACATATGCCGAGCAACCGGTCAAAAATTTGGAAACCAAGGAGAGAGTTACAAGAAACAAGGTCATCAGATGGTGTAAAGTTCGATGGAAGCATCATATGGAATCAGAGGCAACATGGGAGTTGGAGGATAATCTCAAGAAAGAATTTCCCTATCTCTTCTCTTCCGCGTCGAATCTCGAGGGCGAGATTCATTTTAAGGGGGGTAGGTTTGTAACACCCTCATTTTCATGCACCATGCCCTGCATCCATCATTAAATATGTTTAACATTGAGCAACATAAAAAGGAATAAGTTTAAAATTAATTAGAAATAAAACCACACTTAAGAATACTGGGAAGTGCGGACTAGTCCGATTTTGGTGTGGACTAGTCTGATTTCTCTCCGACTTCAAACGGACTTGTCCATTTTGCTGTGGACTAGTCTGTTTTTCCTCTGGACCTTTTCGGACTTGTCCGACCCGTAGCGGACTACTCCGGTATTTTAAATTTCTTGAAATTTTGTTAAGTCCCTGAACTTGTCCGGACTAGTCCGGTATTCCAGTGGAGTTGTCCATTTTTCCTCCGACTAAAGTCGGACTTGTCCGATTTTTGGCCTGACTTGTCTGTTTTTCCGCTCTCCGATGTCTAGTCCGGACTTGTCCGATAGCTCTCTGTTTGACATCAGACTAGTCCGACCCTTTTTCGGACTTGTCCGATAAATCACGACCCCGAGTTGATCTTTTGTTTCACGACTTGTTTCTTGCATTTTACGTTAAGTGGGCCTAGGGACGTCTTGCCTAACTCTTTTAGAGCCCATGTGGGACTCTAAACCGACCCCTACTCATCTCAAACTCGAAATTCATCTAACCCTAGCCTCAACCTCTATATAAACAACCCCACCCCTTGGCTTGATATCTATTTGCCACTTTTCCACCACACCGAAACCCTAGCTCGTGAGTAGACGCCACCAAGGAGGGAGAAAGAGATCTAGAACAAGAAGAAGAAGAGGAGGAAACAAAAGAGGAACAAGATCTCCATCGAGTTTCGTTCTACATCACCAATTCATCCCCAAGTTCTTCATCAACCCTAGATCGTCAAGATCCAAGTGTTGCCTCCAAGATCCTTGATTCATTGGAGTCCTAAACACCCGATATACCTTCTACTTCCTTTTCCTTACGTGAATTCAACTCCATTTCCCCAAATTCACATCGATCTGGAAAACCCTAGTTCGCCAGTTCCTACGCAGTGCAGACTTGTCCGATCCCTAGCGGACTAGTCCGATTTTCCTAGTTAAATTGTGTTGAATTAATTCTAAAATCATATCAAATCAACTCCAAACCTGAGTAGACATGTTAATAACCATTGTAATGGATTAATAAACATTAAAAGTAACTCATTAACTAGTTTTACCTTGCAATTGCATTAATCATGCATCTCATGTCATATTGAGTAATATTTGTGCACTCTTTGATTGTGTTTCTTGTCTTGTATGTTTATTGTGTGGATTAGACGGATTTGCGCTAGAGAGCATCGCGGAGGATCTCTAGCACCAAGAGTTTGAAGGCTTTGACCCGAACGAATCCCCAGAAGCAAGACAAGTGTCCTTGAAGCATATTGATCCTGTTTTAAAGTAAATGTTTTGTTTGCAAATTGCATGCTTGTGTCAATTTTGATGGGAAATCCTATGGTAGGAAGTGTACTCTAATTGTTTAACCACCCTTGTCACCTGGAATTCATGGTAGAGAGTCGGGATGGACTTTTTACCTTTTTGCTACACTTAATTAATTGGGATGAGAAAACAACTATAACATTAATTATACATTGATGAGATTATGGTTGATATGAACTGGTTAATATGATATGGTAATGGGTGATCTAAGTATTCCTGGTATGTGTATAGGTTGAATGTTATGGTGGTTTGCTTGCTTTAGATCTAAGCACCGGTTCATGCGAGAATAAGCCAGGACTACAGTGCCACCACGAGGCCAAGTATGGGTGCGGCGTAGCTAATTAATTACGGCTTTGCTAGTGCTATTTGGACCATTAAGAATGCTCGCGGAATGGTTAGTCAGATTAGGTTTGTTGATGATTGGTGGGACTACCCTGGGATCCGAATGGCTCAAGAGGAGGCCCTTGGTTGAAGATGTGCTCAGTTGGAGGCATCGCCACCGGTGAAACCTCAGTGGGGTCTAAATAGGCTGGCAATCCCTTTGTAAAGGCTATTTTGTGATCTCTTGGCCGTACACCAAAGGAATTGTAATTGGCATAAGGTAGGTTCTTCAGTTGTCGACGGGTGATGAAATCACAAACACGTGGATAAGGTGGTACAAACTATGCAGAGTCTAACAAAACTATCATGATAGCCGTGCTCCCGGTTATGAGCGCCTGGATGACCTACATGATTAGAGGGAACCTGGGATTGGGATGGTTTGGTAATGGTTATGGCTGGTTATGAATTAAATTCTGGTATTGGATATGATTAAGGGTAATGGTGAAATCTGGAATATGGATGATGGTAATGAATTATGGACTGATATTATGATAACGACATGGGTTGTGATGGGTTTAATTCACATACATATAATATGTTGCTTTTCAAATGTTTTAATGTACTTTTCAGCACATAGCCTTTATTATATTCGTCATTTGAATCAGCTACATGTCATACTTTCCACACTTGCTGAGTACGACATGTACTCACCCTTGCAATTCCCCCACCAATAGTTGCAAGTCAGAATTGGGAGTATAACGATGATAATGCGAAGTTCTAGGTCGTGTCTACCGCCAGCTTTGCCTATGGAGTTTTGGAGCTGCGCTATCCCTTATGCTTAGTTGGCTTAATTAGTTTATTTCCGCTGCATTAGTTCAACTTGTCATTAATATTCATTTGAGCTTGTATTCGAGGATATTCTGAATTCCGTAATAAAAGTGCTTAATTAATCTTGTTCCGTGGTAATTTTCTGTATATCCTTTTGTGAATGCACTCGTGTATGTGTGTTGAACGTCCTGGGCACACATATGCGTTCACTTGGTTCATTTTTGGAACCAGGTGTCACACAAGGATGCCGGAGCATCAGGCACGAGTTCTCAACAAAAAGTTCCAGCAAAGAAAGGTACTAAAAAGGCAAACAAGTGGTCACTCACACATACAATGCCAGAAAGAGTAAGGACAAGGGTGTAGGATCGAAGAGCACGTGAAAAGCTACCATAGGGGTGGGGGTGAATGGTAGATTTAAAAATCTTACACAGTGGAAACAATTAAATCCCAACCCCTTCGATAGAAAAATGATCTGTTAAATAAATCATGTGTGAGACTAATCTATACATGTTTCACCATGACAAAAGTGATATATATCAGAGAGAATCAAGTCACGAAGAAAGCACAAAAAGAATCACTCAAATCCGTAGAGGAAAACTCAAGTTATAATCGAAAGATCGAACAAAGGTCAATCTGTCCTACCCGAGAAAAAACAGTTCTGGAACGCTGCAAAGAAACTCGTGTAGATGAGAAACCACAAATCCAATGTCCGTGAAATTTGGACAGATGATAGATAATCAAGTTGTGAATACAACCCAAAAAGAATCACGTCAATTGGATCTGTAAAACTCGAGTTATAATAAAACCACCTACGAAAGGTAGTGCTGTCTAGAAACTCGACGAGTAAAACTTGTCTGGAACAAGTCGGATGAACAAGGCACAAAAGTTCCTTCAAACTACGAATTTTATTCAATAGAGCACAAGAGGAACAGCCACAAAGTCGTGCGCCACGAGCTTTGGCCTCCCTTGCTTATATAACCAGCCCTTAGGCCAACCCAATCTCAACTAGGACTCCTAATCCTACTCCGTTCACGAATCGAAACTTTCTATAACTACTTAGGACTCTTCTATACGCAGATAGAAGCAATCTTAAGACTTCCAAACACCTTATAAACGTATTCCACATTCCTAAAACAACTCAAATTTGTGACCCACATGAAAACCTATCATAACCAACTCGATACTTTCCATACCGAGCCATAACCGACTCCGCCGCAGCCAAAGTCATCAACCGATACGATCCGATCCTTCCAACCAGATCTTCACATCCATAAACCATCTTCGGAACCATGTTGCCACGTCATGCACCGCATGCATACGTGCAAACACCTTCCTTCGACGTCCAGTAACCTTCATATGCACTGCCCTTGATTCAATCATCCTGCACGACCTCTTGACCCGCTAAACCACAATTCCTCCTGAATTTGGTTGTTGGAACCTCATCTCCTCCCTGAGACTAGTTCAAAGGATCCTGTCACCAGCCATGACTTGAACTCAAGCAACACCTGCACATGAACAAACAACCAATCCGTACGAGTCCAAGTCCTCGACTTGACTCAAGTCAGTTCCGAACACAACACCTTACGTGAGCACCTCACATAAGCATGTTGCAAAGCATATCAAAACGATACTAGACATATCAACCAAAACGCACCAAAAACTTAGCAATTGAATACTAAACAATCTTTCCAACAATGTAAAACAAGTTCGAAACATTTCACAGTAAAAGCAGGAACATTGCGATCAAGCTCCAAACCTTGCCAAAGCTAACCGGAGCTTGAGCTGGAGCTTACCAAAGCTAGTACAACCTAGCGCCGGATCTTATCAAAACTAGCAGGACCTAGCACCGGAGCTAACCAAAGCTAGTCAGACCTAGCACTGGAGCTGACCAAAACTAGTCGAAACTAGTTAACCCAAAAGTCAGAGCTAGAGAAACATGTCAGATCTTAACAAAGACATGCCAGAGCTATGAAAGACATGCCGGAGCTAACCAACATAAGTCAGACCTAGCAAAACATATCAGAACTTACATCGGACCTTGCAAAAGCTCGGAGCTAGAGTCGGACCTTGCTAAAAAAGATGTTTTAGAAGAATTTCAGAACTTTTATCATCAAAGCCAATGTATCCAGTACAAGCCAATGTATTCAACACACATAGGTCTCACAATCTCCCCCTTGATGAATGCATCGGAAACACCACTTAAAATCCGAACATTGGCTTATTCATATTAAAAGTTTTGAAAACAATTTCTCCCCCTTTGTAAAATAGAAATAAAATGAGAAGAAAAACAAATTCTCCCCCCGAGAAGAATCGTGCCAAAACAATTGTGAATATGTGCAATGTGTAATCAATTTCTCCCCCTTGCATACTTATCATTAAAAATTCACATATTATCTCTCCCCCTTTGACAATGTATTCAGCAAGGTTCAAAAGAGAAATTTTAATTATTATGAGCATATTAAAACATATACATATAAAACAAAGCTCATCCAAGTCATACTATCAAGTAACTTACACTATCACATCAATGAGATACATAAAGTAGTGTAAGCCATGCTAGAGATCAAATGTAATTTTCAATTTAAACAAGTCATGATCTCACAAACTTAACTATTTCAATACCTGAAAGCATGACACTTGTTGCTGCATTTTATTATTTTTCAAATCACAAATTTAGATCATATCATATTTGCAAGAGATTATATGCGCATCTGCCTTATTCTAACCAACCAAGCCAAGCCTATGTCATTTGAAAATCAGAAGCTTAAGAACATGGTTTTAGTCATACACAACTTCTTCCAAGTTCATATCTAAGTTCAATGATAAGCCATCTCAAAAGAAGAAGTACGATGCATGCATATTCTCTTGATCTTTTCTCAATTTATATTTGTTCATAAAAACTCAACATGTGAGTTGATTACTTGATCAATTCTTTATGATTAAAAGCACTTGTGAACATGCAACAAGATCAAAACAGCAAGAAAGTTCGATCATGATCCGATTTAGTGTAAAGTAACTATTCCAGTTACTAGACATGGCAAAAACTACAAAATGTATAACACGAGTAATGTAAAAACTTTTAGCATGTAAAAGGAATCACAAAGTCATATATGTATGAAATACTATGCTCATATTATTTTAGTTTCAGATTCACACATAGACTTCTCAAGTTTGAAAACTCCCCCTCAATGTAAGCCATGAGGATGCATAACCCCTATTTCACTACGAATGAAACAAAAACGAGTGAAATCCAAAGGTTTTGTAAAAATGTCAGCCAATTGTTGTTCGATATCTACATGGTAAAGCACAATGTTTCCTTTTTCAACATTATCACGGAGAAAGTGACACCTAATATCAATGTGCTTAGTTCTTGAATGTTGCACAGGGTTTTTAGCAATGCAAATGGCACTAGTGTTATCACAAAACAGTGGAACACTATCTAGATCAACCCCATAGTCCTTAAGTGTTTGAACAATCCAAAGAATTTGTGAGCAAGAACTAGCAGTAGCTACATATTCAGATTCGGTTGTGGATTGTGCAACTGAATTTTGTTTTCTAGAGGACCAAGCAACAATTGAATTACCAAGAAAATGACAAGCACCGGAAGTACTTTTCCTATCAATCCTACAACCTCCAAAATCAGCATCGGAAAAAGCTTTCAAAGTAGCGGTTGAGGAAGAAGGAAGAGAAATGCCAAATTCTTGAGTTCCATGTAAGTACCTGAGAATCCTTTTGACGGCTTCACGATGTGAAGCACGTGGGGAGGCTTGAAACCGTGCACAAAGACATACGCTGAATAGTATGTCTGGTCTTGATGCCGTGAGGTACAAAAGTGATCCGATCATGCTTCTATATTCTTTTTGATCCACGGGTTCACCATCTTCATCAAGTTCAAGTGTTGTTGCTGTTCCCATTGGTGTTTGAAGAGGCTTGCTTTTGTCCATGTTGAAGCGCCTTGGAGGTCTTTTGTATACTTCATTTGATGCACAAAGGTACCCTCCTTGGTTTGATTGATTTGCAGCCCCAAAAAGTACGTGAGTTCTCCCATCATACTCATCTCAAATTCTGAACTCATCATAGCTGAGAACTTGGACACAAGATCATGAGAAGCACAACCAAAGATAATATCATCCACATACACTTGAACGAATAATGAGTCATTGCGATGCTTAAGCACAAAAAGAGTTTTATCAACCTTGCCCATGGTAAACCCCTTTTCAAGTAAGAATGTTTTTAACATATCACACCATGCTCTAGGGGCTTATTTGATATCGTACAAGGCTTTGGACAGTTTGTAAACATGATTAGGAAAATCTGAATTTTCAAAACTCGGTGGTTGTTTGACATAAACCTCCTCATCTATGTAGCCATTTATAAAAGCACTTCTAACATCCATTTGATATAGCTTAAAACCTTTAGATGCAGCAAAAGCTAACAAAATTCTTATGGCTTCTAATCTAGCAACAGGAGAAAAAGTTTCATCAAAATCTAAACCTTCAACTTGAGTGAAACCTTGAGCAACCAACCTAGCCTTATTCCTAACCACAACCCCATCCTCACTTTGTTTATTTTTAAACACCCATTTAGTTCCAATTAAAGTGTGACATTGAGGAGGAGGTACAAGTTTCCAGACATTATTTCTTTCAAAATTTTCTAACTCTTCTTGAATGGCAATAATCCAAGATTCATTAGTGAGTGCGTGTGATATATCTTCAGGTTCAAAAGAAGCAACAAAAGCAGAATGAGCATGAGAGTTTGGATTGCAAAACCTGAACTGTGTGACTCGTTCATGCAAGCTTCCAATAATCTATTGTGGGGGATGATCTTTGTAAATCCATGGGGGGACAGATGTATCACAAGCTTCTTCTTCATTAGGTTCATCGCAGATTGATGAGCTTGTGACTTGTGGATGATCAGGACCAACATAGGTGATAGTCGGAGCTTGTTCAATGTTCGGAGCTGGACACGTGTCAGCTTCGGAACTATCAGACAGTATTACCAGCTCTTCTTCTTCTTCGAAAATACCCTACCCCTGAGGATATGAATCTGGTCCTGCAATACCGGAGCTAGTACCTAGGCTAGCTTCATCAAAAGAAACTTCACAAGTCTCCACAATTTTGTTAGTTTCAAGTAAAAGCACACGGTAGCCTCTAGTATGAGATGGATAACCAAGAAACATGCCATCAATGGATCGAAGTTCAAATTTATCAAGATTACCATGTTTCTTAACAAAGCATTTGCAACCGAAGACCCGAAAGTGTGTAACACTAGGCCTATGTCCAAACCGGAGCTCATATGGTGTTCTACCTAGCTTAGTGCGCAAGAAAACACGATTAGAGACATAACAAGCGGTTGCAATTGCATCAGCCCAAAATTTCCTAGGAGTCTGATATTCATCAAGCATAGTCCTAGCCATCTCAACTAAGGTTATGTTCTTTCTTTCTACAACACCATTTTGTTGAGGTACATATGGTGAAGAAAATTGATGATCTATTCCATTTTCAGCACAAAAGTGATCAAAAGATTGATTTTTAAATTCAGTTCCATTATCACTTCTAATTGCTTTTAAAGATCCTGGGTGATCAATTGATAATCTAAGAAATAAAGTTCTAAAGTGACCAAAAGATTCATTCTTAGACACCATAAAGTAAACCCAAGAGTATCTAGAATAATCATCAACAATAACAAGAACATACAATTTACCTCCGAAGGATTGAACACGTGAAGGTCCTACGGTGTCAAAGTGCAAAAGTTGACCCGGTTCAGTTGTCATGATCATTGTGAGAGGAGTATGTGAACCTGCAACCATCTTAGCATGTCTACAAGAAGATCACACTATTTCTTTGTCCCCTTTAAGCTTAGGCAGCCCACGTATGAGATCAAGAGCACTAACACGCGTTAGGTGATCAAAGCCTACGTGACCAAGTCTACGATGCCAAAAATATAAGTCCTTTGAATCATTAGCAACTAGACACCTATGCTTAGAGGAAGACATATCAAAATTAGCTTTAAAAACTCTTCCAATTTGAGACATGTTAAAAATAAGCTCACTATTTGAACCTACAACTTTGCAGCAGTTTTTATTGAAAATAATTTCCAGATTTTTATCTAGCAATTGTGAAACAGAAAGCAAGTTGTATTTAAAAATTTTGAGAAGTGCCATGTCCTTCAAAGTGTAGTAATCATTTACTCTAACCGAACCCTTAGCAATTATAGGAGTTGAAGAATTATCGGCAAAAGTAACATTCTCTACACGTGACACAAAAGAGAGGGAGGAGAACAAATCTTTGTTACCGGTCATGTGGCATGAGCAACCTGAATCCACAATCCAAATGTTCTCCTTCCTCAAGCGTGTAACCTACATAGAAGAAAAATATGTCGATGAATCGACACTGGTAGTCAAAAGGCATTTAGGTATCCAGTACTGAGTCACACGATGTGCAACAGGAAAAACACGCGAAAGCTGAGTTAAAACAGCAGGTTTACGAGTCAAAGTTTGGGGTTTTTTACTCTTAACTACTGACCTATAAGATATTACTTGAGTAGCACAAAAATCAGTAGCTCCGGAGGCAAAAATAGAAGGTCCGGAGGTAAAATTTGAATTTTTTTGACTCATAACAACAGGTTGCATGTTCCTGGCATTCGGTTTAATATGTGCAGCAAATTTTGCATGAAAGTTATGAGATCTAGTAATCATTCTTTCCCTTTTCTATTGTTTAGCTAGTCTATAACAAAAATCTATGACATGACCATCTCTACCACAGTAGGTACAATGAAATTTAACTTTGTGTTCATGTCTAGATGAGCAAACTACATTTTTATTTGAAACAGAATGAGACAACACCCCTGCAGATTTGAAAACCACTTCTTTTTGTTTAGGAACTGATTGAATCAAACCACTTCCTAATGACTTTACAATTTTAGGTGGATGTGCCTTAGCATGAGCATGAGAATCAAAACCTAAACCAGTTTTATCTTTGCAAGACTTGGAAGAATTCAACAGCAAGTTTAGGTTCTTATTTCCATTACAAAACCGATCTAAAGTCCTATGCATGTTATCAAGTTTATTGGACAAACCAAGGCAATTTTCACATGAAGTTTTTCTTTTTAATTTGCAATTGGAACAATATTTAACTTCATAAGAACATAAATGTGACGCCCGATTCCGGAAAAGAACCAAGCTAACACATATGTGTGCCCAGGATGTTCAACACACATACACGAGTGCATCACAAAAGAGTATACAGAAAATTACCACAAAACAAAATTAATTAACCAAATTTTATTAAACAAACCATATTATCCTCGAATACAAGCTCTAATGAATATTAATGACAAGTTCAACTAATGCAGCGGAAATACTCTAATTAAGCAAACTAAACAGCTAGGCAGCATAAGCAATAGGGTATAGCGCAGCTCCAATCAACACCACAGGAAAAACTTACGGTAGACACGGCCTAGAACTCCGCATTATCGCCATTAAACTCCCAATCCTGACCTGCAACTGTTGGGGGGATTGCAAGAGTGAGTACATGTCGTACTCAGCAAGTGTGGAAAGTATGACATGTGGCTGATTCAAATGATGATAATAATAATGGTTAAGTGCTGAAAAGTACATTAAAACATTTGAAAAGCAATATATTACATGTATGTGAAATAAACCCATCATAATCATAAGTAATATCATAACACCAGTCTGAATTCACTACCATCATCAATAGTTCCAGATTTCACCATTGCCAATAATCATATTCAATACCAGAAATTAATCCATAACCAACTATAACCATTACCAAACCATAACCATTACCAAAACATAACCATTCCAATACCGAGTTCCCTCTAATCATGGAAGTTGTCCAGGTGCTCATAACCGGGAGCACGTCTATCATGATAGTTTTAATACTCTGCAGAGTTTCTACCACTTTACCCACGTGTTTGTGATTTCATCACCTTTCGATGACTAGAACCTCTATTATACTGTCTCACACTTCCGTTGGTGTGTGACCAAGAGATCACAAAATAGCCTTTACAAAGGGATTACTAGCCTATTTAGACCCCACTGAGGTTTCACCGGTGGCGATGTCTCCCACACAGCACATCTTTGACCAAGGGACCCCTCTTGAGCCATTCGGATCCCAGGGTAGTCCCACCAATCATCAACAAACCCAATCCGACTACCCCTTCCCCGGGCATCCCTAATGGTCCAAATAGCACTGGCAAAGCCCTAATTAATCAGCTACGCCGCACCCATACTTGGCCTCATGGTGGCACTGTAATCCTGGCTTATTCTCGCATGAACTGGTCCTTAGATCTAAAGCAAGCAAACCACCATACGTCCAACCCATCCACATACCAGGCTTGCTTAGATCACCCATCATTTTAACCAGTTCATGTTAACTATAGTATCATTGATGCATAATTAAATGTGTAGTGTTATTTTCCCATCCCAATTAATTAAGCGATGCAAAAGGTAAAAAGCCCTTCCCGACTATCTACCATAAATTCCAGGTGACAAGGGTGGTTTAACAAATCTAGTAAACTTCCTACCATAGGATTCCCATCAAATTGACAAAAGCATGCAATTTGCAAACAAAACATTTATTTTAAAACAGGATCAATATGCTTCAAGGACACTTGCCTTGCTCTTGCTGTTGATTAGGGTCAAAGCCTTCAACTCTTGGTGCTGGAGATCCTCCGTGGCACTCTCTAGCGCAAATCCGTCTAATCCACACAATAAACATAAAATACAAGAAACACAATCAAAGAGTGCACAAATATTACTCAATATGACATGACATGCATGATTAATGCAAATGCAAGGTATAACTTGTTAATAAATCGCTTTTAATGATCACTAACTAGTTCTAATAGATTTTAACAAGTTTATACAGGTTTGGAGTTGATTAGATCAAATTTTAGAATCAATTCAACACAATTTAACCAGGAAGATCGGACTAGTCCACTAGGGACCGGACAAGTCCGCACTCTACAAGATCAGCAGATTAGGGTTTTCTAGATCGACGTGAATTTGGAGATTAGGGGTTGAGTTCACGTAGGGAAAAGAGAATAGAAGGTATACCAGGTGTTTAAGACTCCAATGGATCAAGAAACTTGGAGGTAACACTTGGATCTTGGTGATCTAGGGTTGGTGATGAACTTGGAGATAAATTGGTGATGAAGAACGAAAGCTTGGTGGAGATCTTGATCCTCCTTTGTTTCCTCCTCTTCTTCTTCTTGCTTGGGATCTTCTCTTCCCTCCTTGATGGTGGCTCTCCACGAACTAGGGTTTGGGTGGGGTGGAAAAGTGGCAAATAGATGTCAAACCAAGGGGTGGGGTTGTTTATATAGAGGTGGAGGCTAGGGTTAGATGGATTTCGAGTTTGAGAGGAGTAGGGGCCGGTTTAGAGTCCCACATGGGCTCTAAAAGAGTTAGGCACGACGCCCGTAGGCTCACTTAACGTGAAACCAAGAAACAAGTCATAAAATAAAAGATTAACTCGGAGTCACGAAATATCGGACAAGTTCGGAAAGGACCGGACTAGTCCGAAATTGTCCAGAGAGAAAATCGGACAAGTCTGGCCTAAAATCGGACAAGTTCGACTTTAGTCAGAGAGGAAAACGGACAAGTTCGCTGGAACACCGGACAAGTCCGGAAAAGTCCAAGGACTTAGCAATTTTTCTAGGATTCTTGGAATATCGGACTAGTCCGCACAAAATCGGACAAGTTTGAAAGTTTCCAGAGGCAAAATCGGACTAGTCCGCAGCAAAAACGGACAAGTCCATTTTTAGTCAGAGAGAAATCGGACTAGTCCTCAGTAAAATCGGACTATTCCGCACTTTCCTGCATTTTAAGAGCGGTTTTGTTCCAAATCAATTTTAAACTAGTTCCTCTTTATGTGGATTAATGTTAAACATGTATATGAGTCTACGTAGGGCATGATGCATGAAAATGAGAGTGTTACAAGCCTACCCCCCTTAAAATCAATCTCGCCCTCGAGATTCGACGCGGAAGAGAAGAGATAGGGAAATTCCTTCTTGAGATCATCCTCCAATTCCCACGTTGCTTCTTTTTATGTGTGGTGCTTCCATTGAACTTTACACCATCTAATAACTTTGTTCCTTGTGACCCTCTCCTTAGTTTCCAAGATTTTGACCAGTTGTTCGACATACGTCAAATCTTCCTCTAGTTCTAATTCTTCCATTGGCACTTGTTCTTCCGGTACTCTCAAACACTTCTTGAGCTGGGAAACATGAAACACATCATGGACATCCAAAAGATGAGATGGCATCTCCAACTTACACGGTACTTCTCCTCTTTTGTCCAAAATCTTGAATGGTCCAATATAACGAGGTGTGAGCTTGCCCCTTATGTTAAACCTCTTATGACCTCTCATTGGTGACACCTTGAGGTAAACAAAATCTCTTATTTCAAAGGCTAATTTACTTCTACTATTGTCCGCATAGCCCTTTTGTCTTGATTGGGCAACCCTCAAGTTTTGACGAATTATTCAGACTTGCTTTTCGGCTTCTTGCAACACATCCGGACCAAATACTTGAGTTTCCCCTGCTTCAGTCCAGAATAAAGGTGTCCTACACTTCCTTTCGTAAAGCGTTTCGTATGGTGACATTTTCAAACTTGCTTGGTAACTATTGTTGTATGAAAATTCCGCGTATGGCAAGCTTTTGTCCCAACCTTTCCCATGCTTTAAAGCACAAGCTCTTAACATGTCCTCCAAAATTTGATTGGTCCTCTCGGTTTGTCCATACGTTTGAGGGTGATATGCTGAACTAAAATTCAATCTTGTTCCCAATGCTTCATGCAATTTCTGCCAAAATCTGGAGGTAAATTGAGAACCTCTATCCGAGACTATCTTCTTCGGTACTCCGTGTCGACACACAATATGCTCCATGTATATTTCGGCCAATTGTGCAGCTGTATATTTGGTCTTCACAGGGACAAAATGAGCCAACTTGGTTAAACGATTCACAATTACCCAAATTGAGTCATACCCGGACTGAGTACGTGGTAACCCAACTATGAAGTCCATTCCGATTTCTTCCCACTTCCATTCCAGGATCTTCAATGGTTGCAATAATCCAGCTGGCCTTTGATGTTCCGCCTTAACTCGTTGACACACATCACACAATGCCACATATTCAGCTATGTCCTTCTTCATGTTGTCCCACCAATAGCTAGTCTTCAAGTCTTTGTACATCTTTGTACAACCAGGGTGAATCGAGTACGGCGAGTCATGTGCCTCTTTTAATATCGTCTCCCGAATATGCTTTACATTAGGCACAACGATTCTCTTTCCAAGCCATAAGGTACCATGTTCATCCTCATCAAATCTGAATTCTCTCCCTTCTTCGGTCCTGTCCTTGATTTCCTTGATCTCTTCATCTGCGGTTTGTGCATATCGAATTTCTTGCTCCAAGCTTGGGTTTAACTCCATCATCTCCTTCTCATTTACAAACCCGAGGTTCAACCGTTCAAACTCCTTACATAACTCGGATGGTAACTCTCGAACCGTGAGTTGATGACTTACTCCTTTTCTACTCAAAGCATCGGCCACTACATTGGCTTTTCCCGGATGATAGTTGATTCCCAAATCATAATCTTTGATGACCTCCAAACATCTTCGTTGCCTCAAGTTCAGATCCGTTTGTGTGATAATATACTTCAAACTCTTATGGTCCTTATAAATTTCACACCTATGTCCAAGAATATAGTGCCTCCAAATCTTCAATGTGTGTACCACGGCTGCAAGTTCTAAATCATGTGTTGGGTAATTCTGCTCATGTTTCTTCAATTGTCTTGATGCATAGGCTACTACTTGACCTTCTTACATTAATACACATCCAAGTCCAAGTCTCGATGCGTCGCAATAAATATCAAAACTCTTGCTCACATCCGGCAGCACCAAAACTAGAGCTGTTGTTAACCTCTTTTTCAACTCCTCGAAACTATTTTGACAAACTTGAGTCCATTGGAAAGCCTTTCCCTTCATTAGCAACTCTGTCATAGGCTTGGCTATCTTGGAAAAGTCCTTGATGAACCGACAGTAATATCCAGCCATCCCAAGGAAACTCCTTATTTCCTTTACATTTTGCGGCGGTTCCCACTTCAACACGTTTCTCACTTTTCCGGGGTCGACCGATACTCCTCCTCCTGAGATTATATGACCCAAAAACGACACCTGTTTCAACCAAAACTGACACTTGTTGAACTTGGCATACAATTGATGCTCCCTCAATTTCTGCAACGTGAGCCTCAAGTGTTCCTCATGTTCTTTCTCATCCTTCGAGTAGATCATAATATCATCAATAAACACCACGACAAACTTGTCCAAGTAATCCATGAAGACCTTATTCATGAGGTACATAAAGTAGGCAGGTGCATTTGTCAAGCCAAAAGACATCACGGTGTACTCATAGGATCCATACCGTGTCCTAAAAGCTGTCTTGGGTATGTCCGATGGTCTAATCTTCATTTGAAAGTATCCCAACCTCAAATCAATCTTATAGAAGACACAAACACCCTTCATCTGATCAAACAAATCTTCTATTCATGGCAAGGTGTATTTGTTCTTGATTGTTACCTCGTTAAGAGCTCGGTAATCTACGCACATCCTTTGGGATCCATCCTTCTTGTCCACAAATAGAACGGGCGCTCCCCAAGGTGAAGAGCTGGGCCGAATGAAACCATTCTCTAGTTGCTCTTGAATTTGCTTCTTGAGCTCCGCTAATTCCATAGGAGGCATCCTATACGGCCTCTTAGCTATAGGTGCAGTTCCAGGTATTAAATCAATAACAAACTCAATGTCTCGATTAGGCAGCATACCTGGCAACTCGTCCGAAAAAACATCCAAAAATTCACACACCACTGGAATCTCCTCAATTGCGGCACTGTCCATATGATTCAGCTCCAATTGCTTCGGTGCGGTTTGAGATGCTTCAAATTCTACGGTGATCCCTTCCTCACCGGTCAACTTCACCGTCTTCGTGGCACACTCAATAACTCCATTGTGCTTCCTCAACCAGTCCATACCAAGTATAATGTCCAATCCTTGAGAATCCAAAACAATGAGGTTGGCGAAGAAGTCTACCCCCTTATTCTAAGGCTTACTTTTGGACATACTATATTTGTCCTCATCTCTCCTCCAGGAGACTTAACCAATAGAGTAAACTTCATATGAGATATAGGCAAACTATACTTGGCAACATACTTTGATGCAACGAATGAATGCGATGCTCCAGAATGGAATAACATAGTCGCGGGGTTGGAGTTGGCGAGAAACATACCAATGACTACGTCATCCGCTTGTTGAGCATCCTCCATAGTGACATGGTTCACATTGCCACGAGCAAAATTCTGCTGTCCACGGTTCTCTTGTGGTTATCCTCCATTGGGTATTGAGTTTCGCCTTGGTGCATTGCTTCCTTGACCAAGGCCTGACTTAGGACATTGGTGCGCAAAGTGTACAGCTTCTCCACAAGTATAGAACTTCCTAACTCCACCGGAATTATTGGGACGAGCTTGGTTTTGAACACTTGTAGCAGGAAAGTTAGCGCGAGGTGCATAAGGCATTGGAGGCCTAGGTGCTTGCATGACAGGGCGCTGCTGCACAAACTGAGTTGGGCGCGGTGCAAATCCAGGGCGTTGAGCAGGAATAGAAGAGCTGAAATGAGGCGCATTGGGCAGCGCAAAGCGAGGGCACACATTACTCCCTTGTTGCTGTCCTTGATATGGCGCCTCCCTCTTATTGTCTTGCTCCATCTCATGGATCTTGTTCTCAACCACAATTGCTTTGTCCACAAGCTTCTGAAAATTTGCATAGTCACAACTGAGTAGTTGCACTTGGATCTCATTGTTCAAGCCCCTCATGAACAAGTATTACTTCCGGCTGTCCCGACTCACATACTCAGGCGCATACCTTGAGAGTTGAGTGAACTTATTGAGATATTCACTCACGCTTGATCTTCCTTGCCTTAAATTCTCAAATTCTTGCCTCTTCAAGATCATAACACCCTCGGGCACATAATGAGAACAGAACTTCTCCTTGAATTCTTCCCAAGTGATCCGCTCTTGATTCTCGTGAGCATTTAAATAAGCATCCCACCAATCCGCAACTGCTCCAACTAGTTGATGAGAAGCAAATAAGACCTTCTCCCGATCACTGCATTGGACAATAGCAAGTTTCTTCTCCACGGACTTGAGCCAATCATTCACATCCATAGGGTCAGCAGCTTGAGCAAAGGTCGGCGGCCTAGTCCCCATAAACTCTCCAAATCGGTTATGAGGAGGCGGGGGTGGCGGTGGAGGCATGTGGGGCTGATTGTTGATATTGCCAGCCTGCAGCTGTCCCATAGTCTGTATCATGGTCTGCATGAGCTGGTTTTGCATAGCCAAAAGTTGCTTAATGTTAGTATGAATGTAGGCCTAGAGGGGGGGGGGGGGGGGTGAATAGGCCTTCTTGAATTTCTCGGTTCCTGTAGCACTTCAACAAAAAGGTCAAATCCAGATATATCGGACTAGTCCGGTAAAGTGCGGACTAGTCCGGATTTCACGGGCTAGGTTGATCAAGTTAGGTCAATTTGATTGTTTCGTTGTCGTTTGCAGCGGAAATATAACCTATAATGACAGTTCAATAGTTGTATGTTAAGTTTTATTGCAAGTATGATTCTTGTTCACTATTTAACTTCAATTCAACAAAATGAATCAAACCCTAGATAATGTTGATCAACTAGAATGATGAACACAAACGAACAAGACACAAGATTTATCCCGTGGTTCGGTTACCACGAAGGCAGCCTACGTCCACGTTGAGGAGCCCACAAAAGGACCGGGTCTTTACCAACCCTTCCCTCGTCGGATCGCCACGAAGGCCAATCCTCTTCCACTAATCACACAGGGGTAAATCACCAAGTTGAAGGGGCGATCTCACAAGTTGAGAGCTCCCTTGATTACAAGTTTCAAAACCACCAATGACACACTTCGAAATATACAAATTGAGATGCAAGAGTGTGTTAGAGATTCAAACCAAGAGCTCAATCGTGTGCAAAGTGCCTCTCCAATGATCTACAAGTGATCTTCAAAGGATTGATCGATTTTGCACTCAACTTCGTGGAGAGATGGTTTTTGAGTCTCTTGGGAGGTGTGACGACGCTAGGGTTCGAGAGAGATTAAAAGTGGGCCATGCACCTCTATTTATATGGGGTTTCTAGAAATTACCGTTAGGGTTTAGAAAGATCGGACTAGTCCGTGGTGGAGACCGGACTAGTCCGGTGTGCTGTGTGAAGCAAACCCTAAGTGTCCAGGAATATCGGACTAGTCCGATTGAAAAACGGACTTGTCCGATTTCGCTGCTGGAAATCTTCGGACTTGTCCGGTTGACATCGGACTTGTCCGGACCTGTGAAACCCTAAGTGTTTAGAACGACAAGTCCGCACTTGGAGGACTTGTCCGATTTAGATCAGAGTGTAAATCGGACTAGTCCGTGTAGTCACCGGACTTGTCCGAAGTGGATCAGAAAGGGAATCGGACTAGTCCGGTGGTGACCGGACTTGTCCGATCTAGTGACTTGTGCATTGTGTTGAGGACTAGTCCGCACTGGGGAGGACTAGTCCGAAGTGGAACAGAAAGATATCGGACTAGTCCGGTGGAGACCGGACTTGTCCGATTTTGTGCAGAATGTGATATCGGACTAGTCCGGTTGATATCGGGCTAGTCCGGTCCTGTATAGTTTTGTGCATTGTGTGTGTGTGTGATTAAGTGAGATTGAGCTCTTGGTTTGAATCTCTAACACACTCTTGCATCTCAATTTGTATATTTCGAAGTGTGTCATTGGTGGTTTTGAAACTTGTAATCAAGGGAGCTCTCAACTTGTGAGATCGCCCCTTCAACTTGGTGATTTACCCCTGTGTGATTAGTGGAAGAGGATTGGCCTTCGTGGCGATCCGACGAGGGAAGGGTTGGTAAAGACCCGGTCCTTTTGTGGGCTCCTCAACGTGGACGTAGGCTGCCTTCGTGGTAACCGAACCACGGGATAAATCTTGTGTCTTGTTCGTTTGTGTTCATCATTCTAGTTGATCAACATTATCTAGGGTTTGATTCATTTTGTTGAATTGAAGTTAAATAGTGAACAAGAATCATACTTGCAATAAAACTTAACATACAACTATTGAACTGTCATTATAGGTTATATTTCCGCTGCAAACGACAACGAAACAATCAAATTGACCTAACTTGATCAACCTAGCCCGTGAAATCCGGACTAGTCCGCACTTTACCGGACTAGTCCGATATATCTGGATTTGACCTTTTTGTTGAAGTGCTACAGGAACCGAGAAATTCAAGAAGGCCTATTCACCCCCCCTCTAGGCCTACATTCAATTGGTATCAGAGCAGGTTCTTCAAGAAAGAGTGCAACCACTCGAAGAGATCATGTCGGACATAAAGGAAGTCCAGAAAATCAACAACCAGGAAGAAATGAACAATGACAAGCACCAAAAGCTCGAAAGGTATCTCGAAGCCATTCAAGACTTCGATGATGATGATGAGGAGACATTGGAGCTGAAAGCACTGCTCCGAAAGAAAGCACTTTCCAAAGGGAAAGCTAAAGTTGAAGAAAAGAAGAGGGGGAGTAGTCACACCGACTACTCCCGATATCCTTTTAATTATGACCGTTTAAATTCTAACAGCAGTCATTATCTATCTATTCCTCTCGGAAAAGCCCCACACTTTGATGGGAGTGATTACTCCATGTGGAGGCAAAACATGAAGATGCACTTGATTTCCCTTAACCCAAGTTTATGGCATATCGTGTGCACAGGAATAAACATCCCTGATGACGATGAAGAACTCACGCCAAGTCAAGAGCAAGCCATCCACAGGAATGCCCAAGCCGCAGCCGTTATCACCTCATCTCTAAGTAGAGATGAATTCACAAAGGTGGACGGATTGGAAATTGCCAAAGAAATCTGGGACACGCTACAGACAGCACATGAAGGTGACCGGCATGTGCGGGAGGCAAAGATTGAAATGATTGAAGGCGAACTAGGAAGGTTCGCGATTGAGGAAGATGAATCTCCCCAGGACATGTACAACAGACTAAAGACTCTTGTGAACAAGGTTCGATCGTATGGTAGCAAAAAGTGGAATGACCACGAGGTTGTAAAGCTCATCCTTAGAGCCTTTATGCCTCGCAACGTCACACTCTGTTCTATGATCCGAGAAAGTCCTGGATACAAGAAAATGACTCCGGATGAACTGCTTGGCAAAATCATCAACTTTGAGATGATGGAGAAGCAAGCCAAGCACATCAAAGAAATAGCTGACCTCACATCGGCCAAGAAGAAGGGAGTTGCCTTAAAATCCACACTCAAACCTCTATCCAAAGAAGCAAGAGAAGCTCAGTTTGAGGAGGACAGCGATGATGAAAGCAGCGAGCTGGACGAAGAAGATATGATTCTGTTCATGAAGAAATTCAAAAGAATTCTGAAGAAAAGACAAGGAGCAAAATCGAGTGAAGGAAAATACAAGGAGAAGACAAAACCGAAGATGAGGCGGGCATGCTATAATTGTGGTGAGTACAATCACTTCATAGTTGATTGCCCATATGAGGACAACAAGAAGAAGAGTAAAGAATCCAAGCCTCAACCGAAAAAGTTCTTCAAGAAGAAGAAACAAGCTGAACAAGCACACATCGGAAAGGAGTGGGACTCAAACGATGAGTCCTCATCGTCCGATGAAGAAGAAATGGCTAGCATAGCCATTGAAAGCATGCCCAAGAAACTCACACTCTTCCCCACGCTTGGTGCAAAGAAGGCAAATGGAACTTGCCTCATGGCTAAGGAAGGTAAACGCAAGGTAAACATCAAAACTCCTTCCTCGCATTCTTACTCAAGTGATGATGATCTAGATAGTGATGATGAAGACATGCTAATTGGTTTAGATAGAAAAACTGCTGCAAAAATGAAATTCTTGCTTAACCAACTTATTGAGAAGAGCTAATTGATCGTCAAGAAGACATGATTATCTCCCAAAAGGAGAAGCATGTCGAACTTGACAATCTTCTAGTTCTTGAAAAGGAGAAAAATCACACACTAGAGCTTGAGCTAGCTTCAAGCAAGAAAACTTGCTTGGAGTTAACCAACTCAAATGTTGCAATCAAGAATCAACTTGATGACCAAATCAAGGTCAACAAGATCCTTGAAGTGCAGGTTGAGTCACTCAAGCTTAGTGAACCTTCCTCCTCTTCAACCCTACCTTCTCAACCCACTTTAACTAATATCGCTCATGTTTGCAAATGTGATAAAACTAACACCAGGTTGAAGGAAAACCCTACCCCCACGAAGGACAAAAATCCTACCCAATGTGTAATATTTGACAAGGAGAGGATCAACTATGCACGTAGTGCATATTTGGTCCAAAGACCTCCAAATGTCAAGTATGGCATTGGTTACTCTTGTGATGGAAAGCGAAGAGCTGGAAATCATAAGAATAACAAGGGAAGGATCACCTTTGTGAAGGGAGGACCCTCACAACATGGTAACTCGAAAACTAAAAATCTGAACTCTCATGAAAATCGGACTAGTCCGGTTGTGGTCCGGACAAGTCCGGCCATCCGGACAAGTCCGGTCACACAGACTAGTCCGACCCATAATCAACAGCAACTTCTGTTTAAAACATTTGATGCATCCTATGTTTTAATGAAAAATAATGTTGGTAAAGTGTATGCTTATTATGCTGGGCCGCGCCATGGGAACACAAAAACCCATGTGTGGGTGCCCAAATGTATTGTTACTAACCTCCAAGGACCCAAGCAAGCTTGGGTACCTAAAACCAAGGCGTAATTTGTTTTTGCAGGCCTACTCCTCCGGTGGATCCAAATGGGTGCTAGACAGTGGATGCACCAACCATATGACCGAAGAAAGGAGGATGTTTGTGGAGTATGAAGTGAACCAGGACCCAAACGAAGGCATCTACTTTGGGGATAACAGTCAAGGAAAGGTCCTCGGTACCGGTAAAATTGCAATATCCTCTGAACATACTCTTTCGCATGTTTTACACGTTGAATCTTTAGATTATAACCTGCTGTCCATATCTCAGTTATGTGACAAAGGTTATAATTGTCTGTTTACTAACAAGGGTGTGACCGTCTCAAGGAGAAGTAATGGTTCCATTGCATTCAAGGGTATGTTAAAGGGAAAGCTTTATCTTGTTGACTTCAACAAGGATAAAGCCGAACTCGACACATGCTTGATTGCAAAAACCAACATGGGTTGGCTGTGGCATAGACGGCTAGCACATGTTGGTATGAGGAACCTTCAAAAACTCCTCAAGGGCGATCACATCCGAGGTTTGAAAGATGTTGTGTTTGAGAAAGACAGGCCTTGTAGCGCGTGCCAAGCAGGAAAGCAAGTTGGAGCACAACATCCCGCAAAGAACATCATGACCACGACAAGACCGCTCGAACTACTTCATATGGACCTCTTCGGTCCAATTGCTTACATAAGCATAGGCGGTAACAAATACGGTTTAGTCATTATTGATGATTTTTCCCGCTTCACTTGGGTGTTCTTTTTGCATGACAAGTCAGAAACACAAGGAACACTCAAGAAATTCTTCAAGCGAGCGCAAAACGAGTTCTCACTATCAATCAAGAGTATTCGGAGCGACAATGGCACGGAGTTCAAGAACATACAAGTGGAGGAGTACCTTGATGAGGAAGGAATCAAGCACGAATTCTCAGCGCCATACTCTCCACAACAAAACGGAGTTGCCGAAAGGAAGAACCGAACGCTCATAGAGATGGCAAGAACAATGCTCGATGAATACAAGACTTCGGATTGATTTTGGGCGGAAGCAATCAACACCGCCTGCCATGCCACAAATCGACTCTATCTTCATCGACTACTAAAGAAGACCCCCTATGAGCTACTCACCGGTAACAAACCGAACATTTCATATTTTCGAGTTTTCGGTTCTCCTTGCTATATTTTGAACAAGAAGCCCAGGACTTCAAAGTTCGCTTCGAAGTCCGATGAAGGTTTCTTGCTTGGTTATGATTCGAACACTTACGCCTATCGTGTTTTCAACAAGGCCTCCGGACTTGTTGAAGTGGCACGTGACGTAGTGTTCGATGAAACTAATGGCTCTCAAAAGGAGCAAGTTGATCAATGTGAATTAGGTAATGAGGAAGCCCCCTATCAAGCAATAAAGAGGATGGCTCTAGGCGAAGTACGACCACAAGAGTCATCGGCACAAATACAAGAGGAAAGTGAACCACAAGAGGAGATCAACAATCAAGGGGGAGCCTCGATACAAGATCAATCACAAGAATATGAACATGATCAACAAATCAATGAGGACAACAACTCAGGGGGAGAAGAAGATGATCACCAACATACGACCCCTCAAGTGCCACACCCAAGAGTACACCAATGCATTCAAAGGGATCATCCAATCGACAACATCATCGGCGACATCCAAAAAGGAGTAACCACTAGATCTCGTATAGCAAATTTTTGTGAACATTACTCGTTTGTCTCTTTTTTGGAACCCCGCAGGACTGAGGATGCATTAAAGGATCCGGACTGGGTGGTGGCAATGCAAGAAGAGTTGAACAATTTCAAGAGAAACGAGGTTTGGGAACTTGTAGAAAGACCCAATGCAAACATAGTCGGCACCAAGTGGGTCTTTCGCAACAAACAAGATGAACACGGGGTGGTGACAAGAAACAAGGCACGACTTGTGGCCAAAGGTTATTCACAAGTCGAAGGTTTGGATTTTGATGAGACCTTTGCTCCAGTAGCTAGGCTTGAATCAATTAGAATATTACTTGCATATGCTACTCACCATGATTTCAAGCTGTACCAAATGGACGTAAAAAGCGCCTTCCTCAACGGACCGATCAAGGAAGAGGTGTACGTGGAGCAACCACCCGGATTTGAAGACGAAGAGTTCCCCGACCACGTGTATAAACTACGTAAGGCTCTCTATGGCCTCAAACAAGCTCCTAGAGCTTGGTATGAGTGTCTTAGAGATTTTTTAATTGATAATGGCTTTCAAATTGGCAAAGTAGATTATACACTATTCACGAAAAATCTGAATAATGATCTTTTCATTTGCCAAATCTATGTTGATGATATAATTTTTGGATCAACTAATCAATCTTTCTGTGAAGAGTTTAGTAAAATTATGACAGACAGATTTGAAATGTCAATGATGGGAGAATTGAAGTACTTCTTGGGATTCCAAGTGCGGCAACAAAGGGAAGGAACATTCATAAGCCAAACCAAGTACACACAGGACATCCTCAAGAAGTTTGGCATGGACAAGGCAAAGCCCATTAAGACTCCCATGGCAACGAATGGTCACTTGGATCTCAATGAAGATGGACCGAGCGTCGACCAAAAGGTATATCGCTCCATGATTGGATCTTTACTTTACTTATGTGCATCTAGGCCAGATATTATGTTGAGTGTATGTTTGTGTGCAAGATTTCAAGCCAACCCTAAGGAATGTCATTTGACAGCCGTAAAGAGAATCCTAAGATATTTAGTTCATACACCCAACCTTGGTCTTTGGTACCCAAAAGGTTCAAAATTCAATCTCATTGGGTATTCCGATGCAGATTATGCCGGGTGCAAAGTTGATAGAAAAAGCACTTCTGGCACTTGCCAATTCCTAGGAAGATCCTTAGTTTCTTGGTCATCCAAGAAACAGAATTCCATTGCATTATCCACAGCCGAAGCGGAGTATGTTGCAGCCGGGAGTTGTTGTGCACAACTCCTTTGGATGCGACAAACTCTAAGGGATTACGGTTACAATATGAACCGTATTCCTCTTCTTTGTGACAATGAGAGTGCCATTAAAATAGCCCACAATCCAGTTGAGCACTCTAGAACTAAACACATTGACATAAGACACCATTTCTTGAGAGACCATTCCATGAAAGGAGACATATCCATCTCTCATGTCAACACCCAAAAACAATTGGCCGACATATTCACCAAGCCACTTGATGAAAAACGTTTTTGCGAACTCCGAAATGAGCTAAACATCCTTGATTCTCGGAGTGTGGCTTGAAAAGTTGCATACCTGTATGATTGCTTCAAAATATTGATTGAATTGTGAAAATTTTTCCTCCCCATTTTTTCTCTCGAAAAACTATGTCAATTATTAGATCTTGATGAATTTTTGATCATAGTATGATTGTTGTTTGCTTACTGATCAAATTCATCAGGATTATTTGAATTGTTTTGCCTCTCTACCCTCAATTATTGGACCTTCAAATATATATGAATGGTCTATGCAATTCTCTCCTAGTGACCACGGACAAGTCCGTGGTTACCCGGACTAGTCCGCCATTGCAGACTAGTCCGCAGTGTGCCGGTTAGGCCGGACTAGTCCGACAGACCACGGACTAGTCCGATTTAGGTTTCTGGAGGACTTCGGACTAGTCCGGTCATGTCCGGACTTGTCCGATTTTTCGTGTCCATAACCCTAGCCGCCACCAAACCCTAATCTCTTCACCCCACACTCTCCTCCAAGCTTTCTCTCTCTTGCGCTCGAGCTCCCAAGGCGAATCCTTGATTCCTCCGTCGAAAAGCCTCAAACTTGGGCGGAGATTAAGCTTGAAGACTCGGGGATTGAAGTTAGCGGACAAGTCCGGCCTCCAACCCCCACATTTTCAAGCTTCCTTGGATTTCTTGGTAAATTTTCCTCAAACCCTAAGAAATCTCAAATTTCTTCATTGCTTATCGTTTGGCCTAGCATTCTTCACTAGTTGCATGTCCAGTTGATGTACTATGTGTATGCTAGACTAGCTATTTCATTAGGGATCAATTTTTATCCAGTTTGCTAGGTTTTTGCAGATGAACACCGGACTAGTCCGGTCCAGGTACGGACAAGTCCGGTCCCCCGGACTAGTCCGTGCCTGAGCACCGGACAAGTCCGTTGTTTCTGAACCAAAACCTAATTCTTTAATTCCCTATTGCCTTCCATTGCCATCTTACCTCACCAATACCTTGTATAACTTGTCTTTTCTCTTGATCACTCATTCTCAGATCATGTCGAGCTCCGACAATGAAATCTCCGATTTCGAGGCTGAGTTGGACCACGAGGTGGCACCTCGGCCCTCGACGGGTCTTGGCAAGAAACGCCAAGAGAGACCCTCCGAGCCTGCTCCCTCACCTCCTCAGGTTCGGAGGAAGGTGTGTGTCAAGAAGGCCGCCTCCAAGGCTGCTCCTCCGTCAAGTGGCCCTCGCCAAGCTAAAGGGAAAGGCAAGGGGGTTGCCACAGGGCCTGTTGGGCCTCTAAAGCTGCATACTCCCAGAGAAGGGGTCCGGGACCCCAATGAGGAAAGATTCAATGGCAAGGGCAGCGATGTGGCCATGAAGCTGAGAAGTGTGGACTACTATGCAAGGCCCAAGCAAGCAGCTGATGGCAGATTTTGGTCAAATTTCCATGTTGACTTCTACAAGCTGGTCTACTTGCCGATGAAGACCCCGGTGGTGCGCAGTCAATGGATTGACTGGGCCCACCTTGAGAAGAGGAAATGTGCAGCTTTTGATGAAGTGATACAAGCTGCCGAGAGACATGGGCTGAAGGATTTGTTTGCCTTCAGATATAATTGGAATGATGAAGTGATTGCACAATTCTATGCAACGTGCCACTTCTCAGGTGAAGACGAAGAAAGTGTGACTTGGATGACTCATGGATCCAAGTATTCCATCACTCAAGAAGAGTTTGCCCGCCTGCTGCATCTTGACTCTGAGGGAGATGACCACCTCATTATCCACAACATTGGGGTCATTGAGAGGGATGGAATGCAGTTCATGTATGAGCCCACCTCCAAGTTTGTCCCTCCCTCCACAAAGAACATGAAGCCTTTCTTTGTGGTCCTCAACAGAGTCCTCAGGAAGACGATTGCTCCCAAGGATGGTGATGCAGGGAGTGTGCAAGGCTACCTCCGGACCCTGATGAAGGTCATCAGCAAGAAAAGGCAATTCGATGTTGCAGACTATATCTGGAATGATATGGTCAATATCTCAAGTACCCCCAACCGATCCTGTGGCTATGCCCCTTACTTGATGTTCATGATTGAGAAGGTCACAGGAATCGAGTTTGTGAAGGATGTGGAGCACACTCCACTGAGGCCTCAGAAGCCTCAGTCTGTGAGTGTCCAGGCTGCTCCATCGCCGGCCTCAAGCCCCGAGGTGCCGGCAAGGCAAGGAGAAGCTGCTAGGGCTACTCCTCCCTCCAGGGAAGCCCCTCAGAAAGGATCCGCCAGTGGGATCCTCAAGTACTTGGCTGCAATCTTCTCCTCCTGCAAGAAAACTGAAGTGAAGCTTCACAAGCTAAATCAAAAGAGGAAGGAGGACATGAGATACATAAAAGCCAATGTGAAGCAGCTGAGTGAGAAGCTGGAGATCAATCCAATTGGATCTCCAGTACTCTCTGAAGATTCTGATCCAAACATCACCGAGCTGAGCCCCTTGACTCCTTCCGAGCTTGCCTATTTTGGCATTGGGGGCTCGAGCAGCTCCGCTCCTCCTCCTACCTCTCAACCTCGTCAAGCCGAAAGCGATGAAGATGATGAAGACGACGAGAGGACTGACAGCGAAGAGTGAAGCCCTAGGATCTTCCTCTCTCTCTCTTTTTGGTGTCTTGATGCCAAAGGGGGAGAGATTGAGGGGGAGTCTCTAGTCTAAGCTTTAGCTGAATAGGATGCGAGGAGAGAGCTCTCTATGTTTTTTAATTGTGATTGTATTTGCTTAACTCTCTTTTCATATCATGTTTGGTCCTGTGATGAATTGCTCAATTAATTTGCAAGTGTGTGATGAAATCTGAGCTTTTGCTCCTG
This sequence comes from Tuctoria greenei, assembly GCA_036927565.1. Classification (NCBI taxonomy): domain Eukaryota; kingdom Viridiplantae; phylum Streptophyta; class Magnoliopsida; order Poales; family Poaceae; genus Tuctoria; species Tuctoria greenei. The sequence goes on from JAYESD010000005.1 coordinate 16,139,720, forward strand.
AAGTGCCATATTCACTTGATATTAGTTGGTAAATGAAAATTCTGTCATTCTTAATGCAATCATGCTCTTAGTATGCATCCCACCATAAAGAATGCACATATGAATAATTATCTTGTTGCCTGATGCATTTTTGAGTCATATGTGCATACTTTATGAAAATCTCATTTTATACCTCATTTTGTGAAATCTCAATTGGTTGTCATCAATCACCAAAAAGGGGGAGATTGAAAGTGCATCTAGGACTCCCTTGTGGGTTTTGGATGATTTATGACAAGCAATTGGGATCCTAATTCTTTTGTTGAGATGAATGCAGGAAAATGATGAAAAATGAGCAAAATGCCAAAAAGAGGGAAATTAAGAAGGAGAAGGAATTTGAGCTCAAGAAGAAGAAATTAGTTGTTTAGTATGTATGGAGTGTGTTAAGGAAACACACCCAAGAGCTCAATCTCACTTAATCACACACACACAATGCACAAAACTATACAGGACCGGACTAGCCCGATATCAACCGAACTAGTCCGATATCACATTCTGCACAAGATCGGACAAGTCCGGTCTCCACCGGACTAGTCCGATATCTTTCTGTTCCACTTCGGACTAGTCCTCCCCAGTGCGGACTAGTCCTCAACACAATGCACAAGTCACTAGATCGGACAAGTCCGGTCACCACCGGACTAGTCCGATTCCCTTTCTGATCCACTTCGGACAAGTCCGGTGACTACACGGACTAGTCCGATTTACACTCTGATCTAAATCGGACAAGTCCTCCAAGTGCGGACTTGTCGTTCTAAACACTTAGGGTTTCACAGGTCCGGACAAGTCCGCACTTGGAGGACTTGTCCGATTTAGATCAGAGTGTAAATCGGACTAGTCCGTGTAGTCACCGGACTTGTCCGAAGTGGATCAGAAAGGGAATCGGACTAGTCCGGTGGTGACCGGACTTGTCCGATCTAGTGACTTGTGCATTGTGTTGAGGACTAGTCCGCACTGGGGAGGACTAGTCCGAAGTGGAACAGAAAGATATCGGACTAGTCCGGTGGAGACCGGACTTGTCCGATCTTGTGCAGAATGTGATATCGGACTAGTCCGGTTGATATCGGGCTAGTCCGGTCCTGTATAGTTTTGTGCATTGTGTGTGTGTGTGATTAAGTGAGATTGAGCTCTTGGGTGTGTTTCCTTAACACACTCCATACATACTAAACAACTAATTTCTTCATCTTGAGCTCAAATTCCTTCTCCTTCTTAATTTCCCTCTTTTTGGCATTTTGCTCATTTTTCATTATTTTCCTGCATTCATCTCAACAAAAGAATTAGGATCCCAATTGCTTGTCATAAATCATCCAAAACCCACAAGGGAGTCCTAGATGCACTTTCATAGTAGCTCCTTGGGCAGGTCCTTGTCCATTGTTGTTCTGAGGTCCTCCATGGTTCCCCTCCTCATCATTAGCATCCCTCTGGTTGCGAGTCCTCACCATCTGGAGAAAAGCAATAGATAAGAATTAGAAAATGCCCCCAACTATATGTATCAAGGGATATGAAACTAGACAGCTAGCCACACTAGCCTAGGTGGACATGGCAATGCTAAGGCATCCCAAAATCCTCTATTAAGCACACAAGCAAACAATATATATATATATAGCAAACGGCACACCAAGCAATTCCTGAGTGCTCCTATGTGCTCTAAAGTGTCCATTCTATATAGGCTGCATCCTACGGTCAACCTGTGGCTCTGATACCAATCTATGACGCCCGGTTCCGGAAAAGAAACAAGCTAATGCATATGTGTGCCCAGGATGTTCAACACACATACACGAGTGCATCACAAAAGAGTATACAAAAAATTACCACAGAACAAGATTAATTAACCAAATTTTATTAAATAAAACATATTATCCTCAAATACAAGCTCTAATGAATATTAATGACAAGTTCAACTAATGCAGCGGAAATACTCTAATTAAGCAAACTAAACAGCTAGGCAGCATAAGCAATAGGGTATAGCGCAACTCCAATCAACACCACAGGCAAAGCTGACGGTATACACGGCCTAGAACTCCGCATTATCGCCATTAAACTCTCAATCCTGACCTGCAACTGTTGGGGGGGATTGCAAGAGTGAGTACATGTCGTACTCAGCAAGTGTGGAAAGTATGACATGTGGCTGATTCAAATGACGATAATAATAATGATCAAGTGCTGTAAAGTATATTAAAACATTTGAAAAGCAATATATTACATGTATGTGAATAAACCCATCATAATCATAAGTAATATCATAACACCAGTCTGAATTCACTACCATCATCAATAGTTCCAGATTTCACCATTGCCAACAATCATATTCAATACCAGAAATTAATCCATAATCAACCATAACCATTACCAAACCATAACCATAACCATTCCAATACCGAGTTCCCTCTAATCATGGAAGTTGTCCAGGTGCTCATAACCGGGAGCACGGCTATCATGATAGTTTTAATAATCTGCAGAGTTTGTACCACTTTACCCACGTGTTTGTGATTTCATCACCTTTCGATGACTAGAACCTCTATTATGTCGTCTCACACTTCCGTCGGTGTGTGGACAAGAGATCACAAAATAGCCTTTACAAAGGGATTACTAGCCTATTTAGACCCCACTGAGGTTTCACCAGTGGCGATGTCTCCCACATAGCACATCTTCGACCAAGGGCCCCCTCTTGAGCCATTTGGATCCCAGGGTAGTCCCACCAATCATCAACAAAACCAATCCGGCTATCCCTTCCCCGAGCATCCCTAATGGTCCAAATAGCACTGGCAAAGCCCTAATTAATCAGCTACGCCACACCCATACTTGGCCTCGTGGTGGCACTGTAATCCTGGCTTATTCTCGCATGAACCGGTCCTTAGATCTAAAGCAAGCAAACCACCATACGTCCAACCCATCCACATACCAGGCTTGCTGAGATCACCCATCATTTTAACCAGTTTATGTTAACCATAGTATCATTGATGCATAATTAAATGTATAGTGTTGTTGTCCCATCCCAATTAATTAAGCGATGCAAAAGGTAAAAAGCCATTCCCGACTCTCTACCATAAATTCCAGGTGACAAGGGTGGTTTAACAAATCTAGTAAACTTCCTACCATAGGATTCCCATCAAATTGACACAAGCATGTAGTTTGCAAACAAAACATTTATTTTAAAACAGGATCAATATGCTTCAAGGACACTTGCCTTGCTCTTGCTGTTGATTAGGGTCAAAGCCTTCAACTCTTGGTGCTGGAGATCCTCCGCGGCACTCTCTAGCGCAAATACGTCTAATCCACACAATAAACATACAAGACAAGAAACACAATCAAAGAGTGCACAAATATTACTCAATATGACATGACATGCATGATTAATGCAAATGCAAGGTAGAACTTGTTAATAGATTGCTTTTAATGATCACTAACTAGTTCTAATAGATTTTAACAAGTTTATACAGGTTTGGAGTTGATTAGATCAAATTTTAGAATCAATTCAACACAATTTAACTAGGAAGATCGGACTAGTCCGCTAGGGACTGGACAAGTCTGCACTCTACGAGATAAGCAGATTAGGGTTTTCTAGATCGATGTGAATTTGGAGATTAGGGGTTGAGTTCACGTAGGGAAAAGAGAATGGAAGGTATACCAGGTGTTTAGGACTCCAATGGATCAAGAAACTTGGAGGTAACACTTGGATCTTGGTGATCTAGGGTTGGTGATGAACTTGGAGATAAATTGGTGATGAAGAATGAAAGCTTGGTGGAGATCATGATCCTCCTTCGTTTCCTCCTCTTCTTCTTCTTGCTTGGGATCTCCTCCTCCCTCCTTGATGGTGGCTCTCCACGAACTAGGGTTTGTGTGGGGTGGAAAAGTGGCAAATAGATGTCAAACAAAGGGGTGGGGTTGTTTATATAGAGGTAGAGGCTAGGGTTAGATGGATTTCAAGTTTGAAAGGAGTAGGGGCCGGTTTGGAGTCCCAAATGGGCTCTAAAAGAGTTAGGCACGACGTCCGTAGGACTACTTAACGTGAAAACCAAGAAACAAGTCATAAAATAAAAGATCAACTCGGAGTCACGAAATATCAGACAAGTACGGAAAGGACCGGACTAGTCCGAAGTTGTCCAGAGAGAAAATCGGACAAGTCTGGCCTAAAATCGGACAAGTCCGACATTAGTCAGAGAGGAGACAAGTCTGCTGGAACACCGGACTAGTCCGAAAAAGTCCTAGGACTTAGCAATTTTTCAAGGACTCTTGGAATATCAGACTAGTCTGCACAAAAATGTTTCCAGAGGCAAAATCGGACTAGTCCGCAGCAAAAACGGACAAGTCCGTTTTTAGTCAGAGAGAAATCGGACTAGTCCTCAGTAAAATCGTACTAGTCCGCACTTTCCTGCATTTTAAGTGCGGTTTTGTTCCAAATCAATTTTAAACTCATTCCTCTTTATGTGGATTAATGTCAAACATGTATATGAGTGTATGTAGGGCATGATGCATGAAAATGAGGGTGTTACAGTAAAGCATTATTCAATATTGAAATTTCATTCATAGCATCTTTTAGTTTCTTTTCAAGATCAGCACAACTAGAACAATGCAAATCAGTTGTAGAACAAGAATCATCTTTTAAGTTTCCAATGTCAAGTGCATCAAGCTTTTTGTTCTTTTCAATTTCAAGTTCAAGTCTATCTAGAGTGGAGGAGTGTGCAGTTCTTAGTGTGGACAATTGTTCATAGATTAAATCACATGAGGGACAAGAATCATCCCTAGGAATCAAGGTTTCAAACGGTTGATTTCAGATTCTAGTGATTCAATTTTAGCAGCATTATCCCTAAGCTTTTTGTCCTTTTTCTTAACAATAATAGTTGCACGAGAAATTGCATCACACATTTCATTACTGGTAGAACATACCTCACCGTCATCACTGTTGTGTTCTGCATCCTCCTGACTTGATCTTGATTTTGTTTTGCCCGCCATGAAGCATAAGTTGGCCAGATCGTCATCATCTTCATCACTTTCAAAGTCTACATCACTTGAACTGAGCTCTTGAAGTGCGGTGATGAACCTGTTAATCATCTTGCATCATATGGTACCCTTCTTTTTCTTGTTTGGATTTCCAGAGGTGGTCTTGACCTTGTTCTGTTTTTCTTCACGGGTAGTAGGACCTGAAAGGTTAGGGCATTCTGTATGAAAGTGTCCTATCTTACCACATTCCAAACAGCGTTGAGGTCCAGAGCTTCCTCTCCTTCTAGTTCTCACATTTTGCAATGCTTTTGAGAATCTAGTAGAGATGAGTGCTAACTCCTCTTCTGGAAATTCCTCGATCTGCTCCATGGTTAGTGAGGACAATAAAGCAAGAGTATTGCAAGATGATGATTGGCCGGAGCTAGACATATCACGTTGTGAAACGAATGCAATAGAATTATTTGGATTCTTACGTGATAAAATGTCAATTTCATGAGTTTTTAGTTTAGAATAAAGCACATCTAATGTAAGAGAACTCATGACAGTTGATTCACAAATAGATGTTACGTTCATCTCCCAGGTTGACATGTCTAACGCACTAAGAATTTGCCAAGCATTTTCAGCATCAGAAAAGTTAACATTGACACTACGTAAGTTGCTGAGAATTTTATTGAAGCGAGCAAAGAGGTCATCGATAGACTCACCGGGTTGCATCTCAAAACACATATATTCCTTTTTGAACATATCTTGTTTTACCTCCTTGATTGTGTTGGAGCCTTCATGATAATCATAGAGAGCTCTCCAAACATCGTATGCTGATCAGAAGTGCGCGACACGATCAAAGTCGCTTTGAGTGAGTCCCTGTATGATCAAGTTGTGAGCCTTGTTGTTGTTGTCGACGTCCCATAGGTTCGTAGCCGTAACTTGATCGTTTGGTGGCACTTCGTAAGGCTTGTACACCTTATCCCATATTGCGAAGCCTTGTGCCTGGATAAAAGCCTCCATGCATGCCTTCCAAATCTGAAAATCAATACCACTAAACACACAAGGTTTGGCAGAGTATTTCTCCATGATGATTAGTCAAAACACGTGCAACTCACAAAGATTATAGCACTGTGGATCTGATACCAATTGTAGGATAGAAGAGCACGTGAAAAGCTACCAGAGGGGGGTGAATGGTAGATTTAAAAATCTTACGCAGCGGAAACAATTAAATCCCAACCCCTTCGGTAGAAAAACGATCTGTTAAAGAAATCGTGTGTGAGACTAATCTATACATATTTCACCATGACAAAAGTGATATATATATCATAGAGAATCAAGTCACGAAGAAAGCACAAAAAGAACCACTAAAATCTGTCGAGGAAAACTCAAGTTATAATCGAAAGATCGAACAAAGGTCAATCTGTCCTACCTGAGAAAAAACAGTTCTAGAATGCTGCAAGGAAACTCGTGTAGATCAGAAACCACAAATCCAATGACCGTAAAAGGACAGATGATATATAATCAAGTTGTGAATACAACCCAAAAATAATCACATCAATTGGATTTGTAAAACTCGAGTTATGATAAAACCACCTACGAAAGGTAGTGCTGTCCAGAAACTCGACGAGTAAAACTTGTCTGGAACATGTAGGACGAACAAGGCATAAAAGTTCCTTCAAACTACAAATTTTATTCAATAGAAAACAAGAGGAACAGCCCCAAAGTCGTGCTCCACGAGATTTGGCCTCCCTTGCTTATATAACCAGCCCTTAGGCCAACCCAATCTCAACTAGGACTCCTAATCCTACTTCGTTCACGAATTAAAACGTTCCATAACTGCTTAGGACTCTTCTATACACAGATAGAAGCAATCTTAAGACTTCCAAACACCTTAGGAACGTATTCCACATTCCTAAAACAACTCAAATTCGTGACCCACACGAAAACCTATCATAACCAACTCGATACTTTCCATACCGAGCCATAACTGACTCCGCCGCAGCCAAAGTCATCAACTGATACAATCCGATCCTTCCAACCAGATCTTCCCATCCATAAACCATCTTCAGAACCATGTTGCCACGTCATGCACCACATGCATACGTGCAAACACCTTCCTTCGACGTCCAGTAACCTTCATAGGCACTGCCCTTGATTCAATCATCCTGCGACCTCCTGACCCGCTCAACCACAATTCCTCCTGAATTTGGTTGTTGGAACCTCATCTCCTCCCTGAGACTAGTCCAAAGGATCCTGTCACCAGCCATGACTTGAACTCAAGTAACACCTGCACATGAACAAACAACCAATCCGTACGAGCCCAAGTCCTCGATTTGACTCAAGTCAGTTCCGAACACAACACCTTACGTGAGCACCTCACATAAGCATGTTGCAAAGCATATCAAAACGATATCAGCCATATACACCAAAACGCACCAAAAACTTAGCAATTGAATACTAAGAAATCTTTCCAACAATGTAAAGCAAGTTCGAAACATTTCACAGTAAAAGCAGGAACATTGTGATCAAGCTCCGAACCTTACCAAAGCTAACCGGAGCTTGAGCCGGAGCTTACCAAAGCTAGTACAACCTAGCACCAGAGCCTATCAAAACTAGCAGGACCTATCACCGGAGCTAACCAAAGCTAGTCGGACCTAGCGCCGGAGCTGACCAAAACTAGTCGGAACTTGTTAACCCAAAAGTCGGAGCTAGAGAAACATGTCGGAGCTTAACAAAGACATGTCGGAGCTATCAAAGACATGTCGGAGCTAACCAACATAAGTTGGACCTAGCAAAACATATCAGACCTTACGTCGGACCTTGAAAAAGCTCGAAGCTAGAGTCGGACCTTGCTAAAAATGATGTTTTAGCAGAATTTCAGAACTTTTATCATCAAAGACGATGTATCCAGTACAAGCCAATGTATTCAGCACACATAGGTCTCACAAAGGGCAAAGGTCCTACAAGGTCCTCGGGCCCGATTGGTCCACTCAAAATGGCTGCCCCGATGCACGATTGCAGCCGTCGTCCCAATGACGATGCTTTCACTAGAAAGGGTGCTCACAAAGCCAAATGGCTAAGGGAGATTGATATATACAGTTACGATAAGGTGGCAGCATATCCACAGTTTTGGAGCAAATTTCACTATGATTATTACCAAATGTGTACCTTCACATGAAAACTCCAGTGGCTAAGAATCAATGGATTGATTGAGAGTACATGGAGGGCAGAGGGAATGAGGCATTTCATCAAGTGATTGCAGCAGTTGACAGACATGGCTTGAAAGACCTTTTAGCCTTAAAATTTGATTGGAACGATGAAATCATAGCTCAATTCTATGCCACTTGCTATTTCTCCAAGTCTGGAGCTGATGAGATCAAATGGATCACTCATGGAAAGAAGTACTCAGTTGGTTAGGAGGAGTTTGCTGAGATACTCAACTTGGGTTGGTCTCTTAACAACGGGCTCAAAATTCACAATGTCAAGGCACTAAACCAGAATGAGCTGAACTTCCTCTATGACATTGCCTATCCGTTCAAGGCTCCCTCCACCAACTATTTGAAGCCTTTGTTTGCTGTTTTGAACCGGGTTCTATGAAAGACTATTGCACCCAAAGATGGTGATGCGGGAAGCATTCAGGGCTTCCTTCGCAACTTGATGCAAGTCATAAGTGGAGATGAAGAATTTGATGTGTTTGATTATATCTAAAATGATATATTAAACATTGCTCACACTCCAAATCCGTCTTGTGGATATGCCCCCTACATTATGTTCATCATTGAGAAAGTCACAGAATTGGATTTTGTCAAGGATGTTCCTCACACCAAGCTCAGACCTCAGGTTCCTACAGCTCCTCCTCCACTATCCACCTCTACAAAACAGAGGTCCACTCATGCCACTCTAGCAGGTGCCTCATCTACTGCAACTCGCTCATCTTCAAGAGGCTCCAACAGCGGCATTTTGAAGATGCTACTTTCCATATTCACCTCTTGTCGCAAAGTGGAGGTTAAGAAACATAATTAGAGGCAAGCAAGGAAGAGGCACTCTTGATACATGAAGGAGAATGTGACTTCCATATGCCAGAAGCTCGAAATCTCACCTATTGGCTCTCCAGAAGTTTCAGAAGATTCAGATGAAGATTTCACTGAGATTCCAACACTTACATATGATGAGCTAGATTTCTTTGGTATTGGTCCCTCCATTCGATCTACTGCTCCTCAAGCAAGTGACAATGATGATAATATTGATGAGGAGCAAGACAATGAGAAGACACAGAGTGATGGAAATGTGGAATGAGAAGATGAAGATGAGGAGTAGTTTTTCTCAGTTTTCCCTTTTTGGTGTCTTGATGCCAAAGGGGGAGAGATTTAGGGGGAGTAGGCTGTCATAGTCGTTATCCTTAGATTTATTTGGTCATGGAGGACTATTTTTAAAACTTGTAGTGTTTTATGTTGAATCCTATTATGTTTTATGTAAGACCTATTATGATTTGTGTAAGACTTTGCCTATTGTGCTTTAATGTTCATGTGTGATGCTTATTATCATGTCTCCATAATAATTGTTGATTAAGCTCATCATATTGTTATTTATGGTCATGACAATTATTGCTCAGACACACTTGATAGGCAACCCACCATATAGAGTGCATATATGAGAAGTAATTCATGCTCACAACTTTTGTTACTCATACGTGCACACTTTATCGAAACCAAGTTTTTACTCTTATATGTGTAATTTCAAAAATGGTTGTCATCAATCACCAAAAAGGGGGATATTGAAAGTGCATCTAGGCACACTCTTGTGGGTTTTGGATGATTGATGACAAACAAGTGATATCATAATCAAGTTTGTTGAGATGAGAGCAAGTTTCGAAGAATAGAGCTAAAGGTGCAAAAAGGTGGAAAATGAATATCAAGAAAGGGAAGAGCACAAGTGAACTAAAGGTGCAAAAAGGTGTAAAATGAATATCAAGAAAGGGAAGAGCAGAAGTGAAGAAAAGATGGAAAAAATAGTCATAAATGTGTAGCGTTTGTGTGAGAGACACACCCCCAAGAGCTCAAGTCATTGCGGAAAGAATTAGGGCTATAACACAATTTAAGTTGCAGGAATAGAGGACTAGTACGGCTCTAGAGAGGTTGCCCCACCAACTCAGTGATTACCCTTGATAGTGGAATCAAGTCGTCCTTGTGTGGTGACTTGACGAGGGAAAAGGGTTTGAAGAGATCCGACTATGTGTGGGCTTCCTCAACGAGGAGTATATCTCTTTGGTGAGATCGAACCTCGGAAAAAATAGTTTGTCTCGTATGCTCTTGATATATAATTTTCATTATCATCACTATATAGGGCATAGACTTGATCATACTTACAACTTGTGTTAATCTTGTATTCCACGTGTAAATAATTTACCATTAACACTTGTTAGAGTTGTTAGTACACTTTACTACATTCTGCAGCGAAAGATTCAAAGGAAACATATAAGAGATCTCAATTTGTTAGTTGTGCTTATACACACCGAACTAGTCCTTACTCGGACCGGACTAGTCTGACCTTTTTGGTTTTAACAGTTTTACTAAGTGTTTCAGGAAAAATTTCAAAAGCCTATTCACCCCCCCCTCTGGGCCACATTCAGTCCGAGTTACCACCAGTTGTAGATTCGACCCTCGGACATTCTCGAGACTGCATTTGTCCCTCGATATGGTCTTTATGAGTATACTGTTATGTCATTTGGATTGACAAATGCTCCTGCCTATTTTATGTACCTGATGAACAAGGTATTCATGGAATACTTGGATAAGTTTGTCGTGTTATTCATCGATGATATACTTATCTATTCCAAGACTAAAGAATAGCATGAAGAGCACATCAGGATGAATCTACAGAAGCTTCGCCAGCATCAATTGTATGCCAAACTCAGTAAGTGTGAGTTCTGGCTAAAGGAAGTATCATTTTTGGGTCATGTCATATCAGGAGGAGGTATAGTAGTAGATCCGAGCAAAGTGGAAGATGTCCTCAAATGGGAAAAGCCCGAGAGTGTATATGATATACGAAGATTCTTGGGCATGGCTGATTATTATCATTGATTCATCGAGGGATTTTCAAAGATCTCTCGGCCATTAACCAAGTTGCTCGAAAAAGGATTTGCTTTCAAGTGGACACCCGAGTGTGAAGTGAGCTTTGCTGAACTGAAGAACAGGTTAACCAGTGCACCACTATTGGTGATGCCTGATATGCAGAAGGAGTTTGTGGTTTATTGTGATGCATCTGGTCATGGTCTAGGATGTGCCTTAATGCAAGAAGGACATGTTGTATCCTATGCTTCAAGACAGCTTCGGAAGCATGAGAGGAATTATCCAACCCATGATTTAGAGTTGGCAGCTATCGTCCATGCACTGAAGATATGGAGACATTATCTAATGGGAAAAGAACCGAGATCTACACCGATCACAAGAGCTTGAAGTACATATTCACCCAGCCAGATATTAACCTTAGACAATAAATGATTTTGATGTGGTAATTAAGTATCATTCAGGAAAAGCTAATGTGGTTGCCGATGCTCTGAGTAGAAAGACACAATGTAATAGTTTAACCCCAGTTGTGTGAAGAGTTTGCAAGGCTAAACCTATGCATGGTGTCTAGCACTCAAGCAGTTGCTATGGAAGTAGATTCAACCCTTGAGCGTGACATTCGAGAAGGACATAAGAATGATGAGAAGGTCAAGGAAATCAAGCAATTGATGAAGAAAGGAAAACTCCAAACTTTAGAGAAGATGAACAAGGAACCCTATGGCTAGGAAAGAGGATCTGTGTGCCAGATGTAAAGGAGATTCATGAGTTTATACTAAGAGAAGCTCATGACTCGTCGTATCCATTCATCCCGGAAGCACGAAAATGTACCAAGATCTTGAAGATAGGTATTGGTGGCATGGAATGAAACGGGATGTGGCAGAATATATGGCTTTTCCTGGTATGTGTCAACTAATTAAGGCAGAACATCAAAGACCAGCAGGGTTGCTGCAACCAATCAAAGTGCTAGAATGGAAATGGGAAGAAATCAACATGGATTTCATAGTAGGACTGCCGAGGACTCAGTCTGGATATGACTCTATTTGGGTTATAGTGGATCGTTTGACTAAAGTTGCCAAGTTTATCCCTATGAAGGAGAGCTATAATGGTCCTGAGTTGGCGGAATTGTAATTGTATGCTTACATGGAGTTCCCAAGAAGATAATCTCAAATTGAGGCACTCAGTTTACCTCAAGGTTTTGGCAAAAGTTGCATGAATCAATGGATACCCGTTTAAATTTTAGCTCTACATATCATCCTTAGACCAATGGTCATACGAAGCGCACCAACTGTATATTGGAGGATATGTTGAGAGCGTGTGCTTTGAAGAATAGCCGAAGTTGGGATAAGAATCTGCCATATGCTGAATTCTCTTATAACAACAGTTATGAAGCTAGTTTGAAGATGTCTCCATTTGAAGCATTGTATGAGCGGAAATGTAGAACACCGTTGTTTTGGAATTATACTGGAGAAAGTCAAGTTTTTGGGCCCGATGTATTGAAAGAGGCTGAAAGAAAAGTACAAGAAATTCGAAAGAATCTAAGGGCAACTCAAACAAGACAGAAGAGTTATGCGGATACTAGTAGCCGTGATCTAACATTTGAGGTTGGTGATTATGTATACCCCCGAAGTGTCACCCATGAGAGGGTTAAGAAGATTTAAAATAAAAGGAAAGTTGTCACCCCGCTACATTGGTCCGTTCAAGATATTAGAACGACGAGGAGAAGTAGATTACCGGCCTGAGCTTCCACCCCATCTGTCAGATGTACATGATGTGTTCCATGTATCGCAACTTAAGAAGTGTTTAAGAGTGCCTGAGGAACAGTTACCTATGGAAGCTATAGATGTACAAAAAGATTTGTCCTATGTAGAGCAACCTGTCAAGATACTTGAGACATAAGAACGGGGTTACCAGAAACAAAGTCATATGCATGTTCAAAGTGCAATGGAAGCATCACTCAGAGGTAGAAGCAACGTTGGAAAGAGAACAAGACCTCAAGGCCGAGTTTCCTCTCCCTCCCCTTATCTATCTGACTCGCGGGCCCCGCCTGTCACCCCTCTCCTCGCGTAACCGCCACCTCTTCTCTCCTTGCTGTGCCGCGCCACAAGCCTCCCTCCTCAAACCGTCGCGCCACGTGCCAATTCTCTCCGAGGAACTGCCCTACACGTTCGCCATTAACCGCCACCCATTTAGACTCTATAAATTTTTGTCCAACCCCTCACATTTCTCTTCTCCGCACCAAAACCTAGCCCCGCCGTAGCCGAGGTTCGTCGCTTTCGTCCCCGACGGTTCAACGGTTGTTTCCCTCTCCTCTCTTCTCTACTTAGTCGTGATTCTAGGAACACGTCGGGCAAGGTTGCATGGAGAAATCGATGAATCTTCACCAGAATCGACCGGAGCCACAGCCGTGTGCCGCCGACTCATTCCCGCCCCTCTCCGGACCCCGATAGCAGCCGAGTTGTGTTCCCCTTCTTCCCCTCTTTTGATTCCTGTAGAAAACGCATAGAATAGGCGAGGTTTTGGCCGATTTGGCCAACGCTGACGAGGTCCGCTGCCATGCTCTGTCGCGGGCGCCGAGCGCTGCCGCACGGGCACTGTGCGCGCGTCGCCAAGGCGACGTTGCCGCATCTCGACCGTCAATTTGAGGCTGACGGCCGAGATTACAACGTTTATACTGACTCAATTTATTTAAATCTCGCACGTCCATCTCAGATGCAACAGCCCACATTCAAACCCCTTTTCCCGCTGCCGCATTTGCAACCAGGCCCTCAGAATCTTCAGTTAAGCCCCTCAACTTATTAAATATATTGTTTTAGCATATGATTTTGCCATATAAACCCTGGATCTATCTGGAATTGGTTTAAATCAATGAATTATTGAATTAGGACCCTGGAATTTTACTAATAATGTTTTTAGCCCCTGTTCAGTATAGAAAAATTACCGGATAGCCCCTGATGTTTTATTGAATTGTTGAATATTATTTAATTAGAAGTGTATTTATTGTGTAGAAAATAGTTATTTATGATAAAATAAATATAAAAACAGTAGGAAAATTAGTATTAAATCTTTTTATGCTATAATAAAATTGTAGAGTGCAAATACAATATATTTTGGCCATATAAAATTCATTAAAATGTTTTTAGCCCATAATTAAATACTAAAAATGCAAAATAAATGATAGATGCATATTTTTTGCTATAAAAAATAATAAATGCTTCGTAGGAACGTATTAGTGAAGGATTTTATGCTTATATGAATGTTGTGATGTATTGCATTGTGTGCTATGTACTTATTTATTCTTATTTCTTGTTGTCTCGCTTTGACATTATATTTAGAGTCATTCCACGACCCTGCTTTTAACCTCCAAGACCAAGTCTTCAACGACTACCAAGGTTTTGAGGAAGGCTAGTGCCCTTGACCATCTTGCACCTATTTTAGGATGTTTAGTTAGTTGCATGCTACATAAAATGATACCCTATTTCATGTTACATGCCCTGTTCCATATTATTTCTTATCACTTTGATTGGGTTGGGAAGTAAATATGTTTTGATTATGGTTAGCCATGCCACTACGTAAGAAAGGCTCATACGAGACATGCCCGAACGAATAAGGGAGACGAAAAAACTGTGCGTCTCCGTCGTCGCGTCTCGTATTATATTGTCATCAGAGACAGACGGCAAGGCGCGCCGATCAGACTAGGTGTGAGACACGCTTAAAGGTAGCACGTCTCCTTTCACTGAGTCATAATAGACAAGCTTTACGAGGTCATTGGAGACGGGCGAGGCGCGCGTTGCCCATCATTGTGAATGAGAGACACGCTCTAATGAAACTTATCTGAGACTTGCTATAAGGAACCATGTATCTTTTATTTAGATAATCCAAGACATCCTCTGTTATAGCGCGTCACGGATTCTTTACAGGCAAGTTCAGTGCGGCGCTAACAGGAGAAGCTCTCTGCTAGATGCACGTCTCCTATTAGGTACCCCCACCCCTGATTATTCTGGTTCCCGGCTGCATCCTGGAGCTAACCAGGATTTGGCAGCCGCATTGCCTGTGTCTGCAACATACAAATATAGAAACATATGTAGCCAAATGTCTCCTATTCATCCAGCTTAACATGTAACTAATCAAATATTAGCAAAGTGTAGACACATTGACCAATCAAATATTAACAAGTGTAAATTATGGTTACCATGTAACTATTTACACAGAATTCCCCTGTTCATCCATCTTAACATGTAACTAATTAACACAAAGTGTCACCTAATCCTCTCTTAGGTAATGAAATTCTCCGTTTGAATTAATGATTTCAGATAAGATAAACATGCATAGGATGTCTCTAACTTGCTCAAGGCTATGATGTTCAACGTTCCTTAAGATGGGTCTGTTGTCCCGCCACACGATAAAATGAGATTTAGCAAAAGATTAGTAATAAAGTAAAATAAATGCACTTACACATACATTGCAATTAGGTTGCTTTCCAAATAAAGCCACGTGTATGCATATGTGGAAGCCGCATGTGTTGCCTGAAGCTTGTTGTTGGACGTTGAATCCAGTATGATGTGTAAGCTGTCGGCGTTTTCATTTTACTTGTCCAAAAGACCTAAACAAAAACATTCACAGTTAATGTAAAATTATCGTGCAAGGAAAGTAAAGTGAAGAAGGAAATTACTCGTCAATAACGGAAGATATATCATTCCATGACTAGGTCTTTTGTTCGCCAATTTTTTTCATTTGTCGGCCTTAAGGAGTCACAGTACCCGACCTGGTCGTACCGTGTAGATATTGCTATGGTTACCCAATGGTTACCCGTGTTGAACGGTAGGACTAGGAGGTCCTTATCACTGTACTATTTTATTGCCTTCACAAAATATTGAACAACTTCATTTCTGCCCTTCGCCGTTTGCATAAGAGGTTTTGCTGGTACTTGCGGGTCAAGATATGCAGCAGACGCGTTTCATGCATTATGACGAGCATGTTGTGGCTGGTACCTACGCACAAAATGCCAAATTTGTCACATATAACACTTGTATTAAGTATGTATTGAAGAACCTAGTTTTTGAGGAGACTTACAGTGCGAAGCAGCATATTAGGGAGATATCCAACGCACCGAGGTTGAAAAGGTCATAGAGATCAGACCATGAGATGACAAAAGCGCCATCACCCGAGAGAAAGTGTTTATCCTTCAATGACACTAGTATGGTATCACACTTTTTGCATTTTTCCATGTAATATTGATGAAGCTGAACACAAGGTTTAGGAACTTGTTTGAGTGCGGTCGCAGTTAGCAACGGCTTTCCCAGTTCATACTTCAGGTTTGCATGCGTCATAACTTTTTGGCGCCCTCGGGTTAGGTTCCGACTCTTTCATTGGTTTCTTCCAACCTTCCTTCGATGATAATCGCCGCTGCGGCAAACCCTTGTTCTTGGCACGTACATTCTTCACCGACTTTGTTGGTAACTGATCAGGTGTATGGTGCAGGGCACTTCGAGTGCGAGGTGGAGACCGACGTGACTGCTCTTCAAGTGTAGATTTCTACGGCAGCTCTACAGTTGGAGACAAATGCGGTTTCTCTGTAACTAGAGGCAGCTGCTCTCTAATTGGACACTTCTACTGCTTCTCTATAATTGGAGGCAACAATAGCTCTGGAATTGGAGACATATCCATCTGTTCAGGATTTGGATGCAGAAGTAGACGTGCCTCAGGAGACATTGAAGCGGTCGATGTCGCGGAAGCTGCGCTGCTGCTTCTGCTGCCGCTGCTGGGTCAACAACAATAAGGCTCCGTCTCCACTAAACCCTTCTAGTAACTGCATCCCACATAGTCAGCGTTTTATCGTCTGGTGGCACTTAGAGCTCCATATTTTTTGTATTTTCATGCACCATGTCCACCTTGTCCACATCATAGGATGTTGTGTCCACCTGAATGTTTTCAAGCATGGTCCGATCGGGATACACTAGCCCTCTCCCGACCTCCATTTGAGCGATTCCTCCGACCATTAGCAGAAGGCTGCATGTTGTTGGCTGAGCCAAGTTATCTATCGTGTCCGGCTCAATTGAAGGTCCAAATGCTAGTGTCTGAAGATCCTCTTGTGGTTGTCCACCCCCAGCTGTTGTAGAAGCAAAGTTGCTCCTACGCTCGTCGTCGTTGAAAAACGCGTCAGGAATTGGTATACCTGCTCCCTCCAGCATTTGCTTCACGTCTCCTAGGAGCTCCCTTCTTAGCTGTGTTTTTAGCTCTTCGATGTTAACCTGTGATGTCGAGGCCGTTTTCCGCTTCCGATAAGTAGTTTTGTGTTCCGGAAAACCCTCCCTCCAGGTCAACTTACTGGAAACACCACGAACACGACATCATTGCTCCGGTCTTTGCAGGGACTTGGTGAGGGCATCATTTTCCCTCTCACCATTTGACTCTTTGTTGCTCAAGTTCCAGGCTCTTGAGCGTCATTTGCAGTGCTCAGGCTGTAGAAGGTGATACCGCCTGACTCAGACAGCTGTGAACGAGCACACATAATTGGTTTCAGCCGTCCACTAAAACTGTCGTATGGATTCTTAACACCTAGCAGGGCCAATGCTGAATCTTGTTCTTCCCAAATCATTTTTTATCGGCATAACTGGTGTTGCCAAGGTGGTGGTCAAGCTCGTTCTGCGATCGGAGCCACATCAATCCGACTACCCCTTCCCCCATCATCCTTAATGGTCAAAATAGCTCTGGCAAGCCCTAATTAATCAGCTACATCGCACCCATACTTGGCCTCGTGGTGGCACTGTAGTCCTGGCTTATTCTTGCATGAACCGATCCTTAGATCTAAAGCAAGCAAACCACCATAACATCCAACCCATCTGCATACCAGGCTTGCTTAGATCACCCATTACCACATCATATTAACCAGTTCATGTTAATCATAACCTCATAAATGCATAATTAAGTTAAGTGGTATAGTTGTCTTCCCATCTCAATTAATTAAGCAAAGCAAAGCAAAGCAAAAAGGGTAAAAAGCCCATCCCGACTCTCTACCATGAATTCCAGGTGACAAAGATAGTCAAACAAGGCTAGTAAACTTCCTATCATAGGATTCCCATAAAATTGACACAAGCATGCAGTTTGCAAACAAAAAATTTATTTTAGAAACATGATCAATATGTTCAAGGACACTTGCCTTGCTCTTGGGCTTGGTTTGGGTCAAAGACTTCAAACTGTTGGTGCTGGAGATCCTCTGCGGCACTCTCTAGCGCCAATCCGTCTAAACGTGCAATAAACATACAGGACAAGAAACACAATCAAAGAGTGCACAAATATTACTCAATATGACATGACATGCATGATTAATGCAAATGCAAAGCAAAACTAGATAATAAGTTGTTAATAATGTTTATTAATTAATTACAATGGTTATTAAGAAGTCTACACAGGTTTGGAGTTGATTCGATCTAATTTTAGAATTAATTCAACACAATTTAACCAGGAAATTCGGACTAGCCCGCTAGGAATCGGACTAGTCTGCACTTCGCGGAACTAGCGAACTAGGGTTTTCTAGATCGACGTGAATCTAGAGATTTGGGGTTGAATTCACATAAGGAAGAGGAAGTAGAAGGTATACCAGGTGTCCAAGACTCCAAAGAATCAAGGGTATTGGAGGCAACACTTGGATCTTGACGACCTAGGGTGGATGAAGAACTTGATGGTGAATCGTTATGAAGAACGAAAACTTGATGAGGATCTTGACCCTCTTGCATTTCCTCCTCTTCTTATTCTTGCTCTATATCTCCTTCTCCCTCCTTGGTGGCGCCTATTCACGAGCTAGGGTTTGGGTGTGGTTGAAAAGTGACAAATAGATGTCAAGCCAAGGGGTGGGGTTGTTTATATAGAGGTGGAGGACAAGGGTTCGGTGGATTTCGAGTTTGAGATGAATAGGGGTCAGTTTGGAGTCCCATATGGGCTCTAAAAGAGTTAGGCAAGACGTCCCTAGGCCCACTTAACATAAAACCCAAGAAACAAGTCATGAAACAAAAGATCAACTCGAAGTCGTGATTTACTGGACAAGACCGAAAAGGGTCGGACTAGTCTGAAGTTAGATAGAGAGAAATCGGACAAGTCTGGACTGGACATCGGACAAGTCTGAACTCATGCATAGGGGGAAAACAGACAAGTCTGGCCAAAATCGGACAAGTCCAACTTTAGTCGGAGGGGAAAATGGACAAGTCCGTTGGATTACCGGACAAGTCCGGACAAGTCTAGGGACTTAGCAAAATTTCTAAGGATTCGGTACACCGGACTAGTCCGCAATGGACCGGATAAGTTCGAAAGTGTCTAGAGAGAAAAATAGACTAGTCCGCAGCAAAACGGACAAGTCTGATTGAGGTCAGAGAGAAATCAAACTAGTTCGCACCAAAATCGGACTAGTCCGCACTTCCCAGAATTCTTAAGTGCGGTTTTGTTTCTAATTCATTTTAAACTTGTTCCTTTTTATGTTGCTCAATGTTAACCATATTTAATGACGGATGCAGGGCATGGCGCATGAAAATGAGGGTGTTACACAAACAATGTGGACGTCCGCAACCTACTTTCTTACTCTGTCCGGACAAGTTACGTGCCGCTGGAGAATCAGTAACAATCACAAATAAAATGGCTTTGAGGCAAAAGTACTCACGCTTGTGGTCACCTCGGTCCTCCACTCCGTCGTTGTACCACAACTGCTTCGGATCTTCAACCAGAGGGCTGAAATAAGAGTCGATGTCATTCCCAAGTTGTTGTGGCCCCGATATCAGTCCTGACATCATAATATATTTCCGTTTGTTGCAAAACCAAGGAGGAAGGTTCAAAAGCACAATTGGCCATGTGTTTTGTGTGCTACTGTTCAAAAAAGGATTCATGTCATCGGTGCTCATTGCGATCCTAATATTCCTCGGATCAATGGGAAGTTCAGGATTTCGTGAATCAATGTTTCACCACTATGTGGCATCAACAAGATGTCTTATCATTCCAGCATCCTGCTTATGCTTCTCTTCGTGTAATTGCAACAATTCTAACTCCTTCTTGTTTGCAAACCAACACTTCAAACAAGGAATGATAGGAAAGTACCAAAACACCTTTTAGGCCCTCTTTCTCTTCTATTGCAGTTCTCGTCATCACCGTCGTCTTTCCTTCGATTGAATCTATCCACTCCACAAATAGGGAATTTGTCGAGGTCTTCGTACTCAGGTCCAAGATATAAAATACAATCATTCTTGCACGCGTGGATTTTCTCAACCTCCAAACCCAGTGGACAGATTATCTGTTTTGCCTCATAAACTGTCGTAGGGACTATGTTGCCTTGGGGTAACATGTCCTTAAGGAGTGTCAACAATTCCTTAAAACTATAATCACTCCATCCGTTGCTTTCCTTCAACTGAAAAAGTTTTACCATTAGAAATAGTGTGATGTACTTAGCCGCACAATTATGATACAATGGCTTCTTTGAGTCTTCGATCATCCTTTTGTAATTTGCAAGTTCACCATTACTATACTGATCATCGTCGCCATGTCTCTCGACATTGCGTACCATATCCTCTATGTTATGCACCTGAAACTCAATGTCGTCATCGGTGAACCCTGATATATCTGGCTCGTTCACACCCTCGTCGTCATCTTCTTGGACACTGGTAGGGACCTCCCTCTCCAGATATGAATCTCTCATCTCTGCTTCATTAAGCCCCTCCTCCCCATGTTTGTTCCAACATCGATAATCCACCATGAATCCATGCGTGATCAAATGTGACCTCAACACTTCATCTGTGCGATATCTCTTCTCATTCTTGCAGTGTTTGCAAGGACACCAAATAGTCCCTCTAATGTTTTCCAACATGTCTTTCTTAGCCAAAGCAATAAATGCATCTACCCCCTTGGATATATTCATTGCAAAGGCGTGGCCCATACATCCAACTTCGATCTGATGTATAGAAAAGCAGAGCTAAATCAAAGAAATTCGAAGCCACTGATAATCACCGCAAGCCAACTTCAATCAAAGAAGTTCTAAAGGTAAACATTAGTAAGGAACGGGAGAGGAGGAGAGTACTAACCCTTTTGTTCTAAGATCCAATGATAATCACCGCAAGACTTTTAGAATGAAAGAGGGAGAGAACAGAGCAAGAACAAAGCAGATCCGGTAGACACTTGTTCTGCCACAGCTGGGAGATCGTAGAAGAGCAACAAAAAATTGAGACGAACCGATATAAAGCTCGTCTCTCTATAGAGGGAATGGGAGACGAGCCCCCTTCCATAACAAAAGGAGACGCGCCTGACCGGTGAGTATGGGAAACGAACCGGATTCGATTATGAAAGAAGAGGAACGGCAAGGAAAGTTCGTCTCAGTTACGAAAAAAATATGAGTCGCGCTCAAAGAAAGCGTGTCTCCAGTTTGTCAGAGAGGCGGGCACATCTTGGATACCTACGTAATTGAGACGGGATTTATTGTAACATGTCTCCTTGTACGTTCAACCGAGCCATGTCAGATCCTCGCTGAGGCGGGTGCGTCTCTCTTAAGGTTATCAAAGAAGTACTCCTTTTAGCGCCTCACCCATATTTGTCTCCTATTTGGGTTTCTTACGTAGTGTGCTTAGACCTTGGGAAGGGATTTCATACACATGAAATGTATTATATTTTATGCTTACCATAATCATGATGGGCACACAATAGTAGTTGGTAGGAATCTGGTGGTTGGATAGTTTTGGTATGGTGCAGTTTGCACAAGACCCGAGATTGGGTTTGGCACCGCCGGATTCTAAGGACCGATTTATGGAGGAAGCCAATAAGCTTTATAGTACCACCACAAGACTGAGATGGGGCGGCTTGGTCAATTAATTAGGGTTCTTCCGATGAAATGGTAGTAGTTGGATGGTGCGGAGAATGATGCAGGGGTACTGCTCTGGGAAACGCAAGGCTCAAGTGGGGGCTCTGAGGCAGAGGGTTACTCCAGAAATGCCTCAGTGGTGGAAACCTTAGAGGGCTAGCACTAGCCGGGAGTACTTTTGTAAAGACCATGTAGTGATCTCCTGGCCTCAAACCAAAGGAAGTGTGTAATGTGGTTAGCTACCAAGGGCATTCATAGAGGTTTACTCAGTCCACCTGGTAACAGGGGATGAAATCACTGCTTGTGGGTAAAGGGTACACTCTCTGCAGAGATTTGGAAAACTGTCATGACGGTTGTGCTCACAGACAAGATCGGCATGGGGCCAGTTCATAATTAGCTTATGGTTGGGAAATGGTAGTTACTTATGATTCAAGTTTATATTTATTATCATCATTATGATTTGGAATATTTATTTGGTATTAATTTCATAATGAAAGCTAAGGTTAGGTTCTAAGCATAGTGCTTAAGCCAAAGGTGGCCTATCCTTGTTCTAGTCATTCATGTCATCCTCTTCCCACACTTGTTGAGTACTTTATGTACTCATGCGCTTACCTTCCCCTCAGAATATGAATAAGAAGTGGCACCAGAAGATTTCTTCGTCAACCCGGAGGACAAGATCTAGGCTGGCGATCTGCTGGAGCCTTATCTACTATTCTTCCTTTGTAGTCTAGACTTTGTAAATAGTTTAGATGATGTAAATAGTTTAGTGGTGTGTATTTGTAGACCTACGGGTCATTATGTAAGACTTATTATATATCAAACATGGCTATGTAATGATATTTCACTTTCGTCAACGCATGTACGATTCAACGATCCTGGCGTACATGTGGTTAGTGTCTGTTCGTCATCTTGATGACCGTGCATGACAAAGAAAGGGGGAAAAAGAAACATAACATAATAAGAACCAAAAAAACTTGGATGATTTTCTAAATAACGTGTATAATAATAGGGGCATTTGCAAAATTGACCCTGTTTTGAACCTCAATTGCATATTTGACCCTTCTTTCTAGGCTTTGTGCATATGACCCTGTTTTTTCAAAATGAGCAATAGAATTGACCCTACTCCGTTTAGTATGTTTAACGGTGTTAATTCTATAGTAAAAAGACATATTTATCCTTGAACCATTGACACTCCTTTTCATTGTATTTTTCATGTTTGACCCTATTTATACAACAATTTTCAGCATTGTCCAATGTATTATACAAATATTCCATCAACATTTTAAACATATTTTATTTAAAATTTGACTTTGTCTGAATTTGTAAATCTAATTAATTTAAATTTTAGAGAATTTCGACAACAAATTTATGATAATTTTATATTTTGAACAACAAACAATTTCATATATATCAAATACAAGTCCACAATTTGTTTCGACTTAACATAATATCCAACTAAGAAATAGGTAATACAAGTTCTTAATTGCAAAAGTTTCTTCAATCCCCTTATCATTGACCTCGAGAACTGCATTATGAAGTACATCGGATAGAAACAAAGCCCCGCTGGATTCATCTTCCTTGATCATTTCTAAGAATTACACATCGCTGAGAAAAGGCAATTCGAGCCCCATTTCTTCTTGAAAATATTTCAAATCTGTCTGGGAAGATATTGTGAACTTGGTCACCCTGATGTCCACATGGCGCGTCTCTGTTGGCAAATGCTGTTCCAAGAAATTTAAGTCAGAGAATATCTTCTTCGTTAATTCAAACGGGCTATCATGGCCATCAGGGAGCAAGATGTACATAGAGAGCTTCCGTTCATTCTTTCCTTTCTGGTAAGGAAGCTTAATGACTTTTGCACATCGCTTGTCCTTATATCAGCCGGATCAAGCCATCATTCCCTATACAATGCGCTATCAAAAACAAGCCCTATATTCAGGTCAATTAATCCATCCTGAAGGATAGTGGTAACAGTACCTTTTGTGGACTCACTGATCCACAGATTAATTTTCTCAGCAGCATCCCCTAGCTTTAAAAATAAATAGAATGGAGTATGTGTAAATTTCAGAATTAAAAATCTCGAAAAAAATCATGTAAATTGGAACTTTGGAACACACATGACAAAACTACATTTTGCTACTCAGAAAAGAAAAATAGAATGGCTCTAACGTTAATTTTGCTGTAATAACAACCCACCTATTAATTTTTACCGTAATGGTGGACCTATTTGTATGTTCAAGTTCATTGATGCAGTCATAATTGCTGTCAAAGCAAAGAGGCTGAGAGTGCAGGGTGCACTAGAACAGGTTGACAGAACAAGATACGCTAGATATGATTGATGGTTGATGCTACAAGAACTGGATCTATCAGAAACTAAGTGAAGAACTAAACAAATATCCAGCAAGCAACAAATTGTGACGTTATAGTTTTAACTCTCTGAACTGGCATAACATCGAGTACCTGATGAGCACCAAAAATGTACATTTGTCACATGGACATCGTACCTTGTTCACGAAGTCAGCAGTTTTAGTTGTGCAGCCGTACACAATACCGGCAGACTCTGGTGGATGCGTCATCCCAGACGCCCGCAGTGAACGCTGAAGCCTTACGCCGGTCCTGCTTACCCGCCGAAGCAGCCGGCCGAAGCAGCTTGCTCTGTGCCGCTCTTGCAGCCGCCACCGCCGTCCTTGTGCGCGCAGCGTCGCTGCCGTCGCCACCCTACCGCAACTCGCTCGTGCGCGCAGCCTCCGGCGCCCTCGCGCACAGCTATTATCGTACGTTGCCGCCGTCCCCCGCCGTAACTCGCTCGACTCGTAACCTAGTGAGAGTGAATCTGTCACGGTAGGGAGGAGAGGATCTGGAGCAGAGCACTTAGTAACACTGCTACAATAAGTCTCATCTCAAAAAGCTTCAAACATGTTATTATATGAGATTTTAAAACTGTCTGAAACGAAGAATCTGTGATAATCTGCAATATCACAGGCGGAAAGTAAAACTGCATATGATAATGATGTTATCACAGGCGGTTCTTTACTTACGACTAGCCGCCTGTGAAGAAACATTATCACAGGCGGTTCTTTACTTACGACTAGCTGCCTGTGAAGAAACATTGTCACAGATGGGTCGTACAATATAGGTAACCGCCTAAGATAATCGTTTTATCACATGCAGATTTTTACCTATGACAAGCCACGTGTAGAGACAATTTATCGCAGTCGGTTTGTACCATAATAGAAACCGCATGTGATAACTGAGTTATCACAGGTTGTTCTTTACCTATTTCTAGCCGCCTCTGATAATATAATTTCACAAGCAGGTCTAGCCGTAGGTAAAGAACCGTCTGTGATAAAGTATACCCTATGCAGTACTATCTGCCGTTATTTTTAATTTCCAGGTCAATTCAATTTAATCACAGAAGTCAATAATATAATTACAAAAGTAAACAATATAATCATAGAAGTCATCTCACAGAAGTCAACTTCACTGAAACAATATACATATGTACAAATTACACATACAAGTCATCTCATAGTTTACAAGTTTCACTAAAAACTGTTTCTATTTTCATAGTCGCAAAGTTCTGGCACATCAGCTATTACACCATCCTCATCAAAGAACACCCATCTTTTATACAAAATTTCGTGACGCATGAATTGACACAGTTCATCGGCAATCTTGTCAGCTCCTCTACCAGGCATACTTCTACAAACCGTCATTCTTGGTTCACATTCTTCGTGTGCTACAATAAAATACATAACAAGGTTTAGAATGTGTTGGTTTGAATAATCTCAAAGTATAGATCAAAGTCAGTATACAGTAATTTATTTGGTATTTTTGGAGTAGTTATACTATGAGCAATTGAATTTTGAAGTTGAAATAAAAAAATCTGAAAATAATGTTTCTGTAATATTGAACAGCAGAGAATATAGCATTAAAATACGCTAGTTACAATGAAAATAAAACTTAAAATTATTAAAATAAGATATCGACATTAAGGATAACTTACATACTCACGATTCACTATATATTTGTTGGCGGTCCGAAGATGCTCCCATACATAATACTCGCATAAGACACTCCCAACAGGCTGCTTCAGACAAGGATAATATATTTTAATGTCCAATGGATTCGTATTAGGAGGTCTCTAACCGCCAAGTTGTTTCGCGTAAAACCGCCAAGCGCTGCAATAAAAAGAAATGTCATATAGAACTTGTCAACATATTCTAAATGTGTGTAAATTAAAAGTATCGAATAAACGTACAATTTCAAAATGGAAAGGAAATCTTTGTATCGATCTGGTGGGTAAGCGGCTGAGTCCAAGACTGTTGCCAAACCCTACGTGGCTTGATGAAGATCATTATGTAGTGTTTACTGTACACATACAAACACACGTGTTAAGTTAACAATTAGCAATAATTGCTATTTCAATGTCATGTGTCGAACTTACTCAAAGTGGTACGAAGCCTTTACGAAGTCCTTGTCATCTCTGACAAAGTTAAACATGGCATGTCCTATGTAAGCTGCAACCTCGGTACTTTTATCCTTCTTTTTTTGCGATTGATTTATCAAATTCTTTTATTTTTCAGTTGCTTGTACTGTGCTGAGTCTCGATCCACCTTAACGTCGAATAGCGTCTTTGCAATCTGTGTAGAGTCAAGGATACCTGTCTTGCGTTTCATCTTTTTATTATCCATGTATTGCATCCTATTGAAGAAGTCCAGAATTGTTATAATCTCAGAAAATGTGTATGCGTGTAGTAAGAAAAGCAAATGCAAAATATTAGAGGCACTTATAGCAGGTTGATTTCGAGCATGCCCCGATGGAAAAGGACATGTAGATCTTCAAAGAAAAGAGCTCGTTTCTCTGTTCCAGTACTCCAGAATGCTTCTTTTGGCACAAGAAACGTGAGGTAAGAAAGTTCATATTTTGTGTTGTCGGTAATGTACCACTCGTGCATTCTTTTGAGCGAGACAGGTTGTTTGCTATGTTGTAATGATGTCATGAACGACTTCCCATTCTCATATTTGGGAGGAACATCCTCAAGCTTGTATATTGGAACTCCTAGTTTAACTAAAGTCGTCCACCAATTATACATGACACTGTCTTCTTCCCACTCCTTAATATCTTCTAATGTTGGCTCATGTGAAGAACGAGATGCACTCGATTTTCTAATATTTTCCTTCAGATTTTTCAAATATTTTGACACTTCTTTAGAAGGTTTCTTATTTTCATATGAGCTAACTTTCATAGGCACTGATGATCGAGGAGTAGTCGTCAGAAGTTGGACACTAGCTTGTTGTCGAACTTGTTGTTCAACTGATTGCTCTTTACTACCAGGAGCTTGTTGCTCTAGTACTACTTCAAGTTGTTGCTTAACTGGTTGCTCTTTACTAACAACAGCTTGCTCTGATACTGCTTCAAGCTGTTGTTCAACATGTTGCTCTTGGTTATCTTTACTATCAAGGTTACTATCATCCTTACTGAGACATAGCGGGAGTGGATCTTCCTGGACTGGGAGTGGATCTTCGTATACTTTCGCCTTAGAAGACGGGGTTGCAGTATTTTGAGATGCGACGGGGCTAGAAATCGACTCATCGTCCAACACGATATCACGTCGGTGCCAAATGATTAATTGGTTGACAGCCTGCACCAGTGTCGTGATCCCCTCATGTGTGATGTGGTCTATTTCATAATCTTCATAATCATTACCAATGATCTGAAGAACTTGCACCAAAACATAATACAACGGAAGTGAATTGCCGTTGAAGTCACGATCAGGCTTTGCTATAGCAGTGACAACCTGTTTGATTTTGTTCCCTGCTCTATCAATCAGGACAAGAAGACGACAAGATCTATCCTTAACAATATCATCGACAACGAACTTATGGGTTGACCCTCAGCCTGGCACAGAACCTACACTGCTAGGGTAGGTAGTTGGAGATACCAAATGCTCCTTTGGCACAGGAACCATCGTTGTACTCTGTGCCACTAATTTTCCTGATTGTCTAAGTTCTTCGATTATTATTTGCACATTTTCCTTAAACTTTTGAGCAATCGTTTCATCAAGTGTTTTCTTGAACTTCTCACATCTTCTATATGTCTCTTTATCTTTCGGGAAACCATCTAGCCAAGACATCTGACAAGAGATTGCTCGAACCGTCCACTGTGTTTAGGGTTTCCTGGGATAGCAGTAAGTTGGTCATTCTCCCTATTCAGCTTAAATAGACCCTTCTATTGCTTTTCAATTACTTCTTTCATTTTTGCTCCACTTTGTTCACAGAGTCAGGCTTTTCAATTTTTCCCTAGCTGGTCAAACTTGATCGATCAATGACCCACCGCTGAGTTCTCTCATCGCAGCCTTCTAACAGGTGAGGATTGTCCTTACTGGTAATTTCCTCTAATATCTTATTCCATTTCTGAACTTTGGGGGCATATCCGGTAGACCCCAAGCGATGATAGTATTTGTTCTTTTTGGCAAGCTTTGACCTAGTTGCATGTAGGGCTTTAGCATCAGGTGTGGTCTTTTGACGAACAAATTCTTGCCACTGAGCTTGTGTGATTTTCCCCATCTTCCTCAGGCTAGGGACCTTATCGGCCTTAACATAAGCATTCATTTCACTCTTCCAGCCACAAAACTTCTTGTCGCAAGAGACCAATGTTGCTTTCTTTATAGCTTCTTCTATGCCCTTCGGGAACTTGAAATGTTTCTTTATCCTCTCCCACAACTCATTCTTGTTCTCCTCAAGTAATTTTCTCCAATTCTCTGTTGTGATCGGCATAAGCTCTTTAACAAGACAACCGCATGCATTTCGGTACTTTGTAACTGAACCCAGTGGTTCTTGGGGAAGTCCACCAGGACTGACCCTTGTTATGTACATGATGCGGTTCAATGGACCCTGTCGGTGCCTTGCATACCGAGTACCCCACGATAGCGCAAGAAAAGCCACAGAGTTTCATTTGTTCAAATTGAAGACCTCTGAAGGCTCCAGGTGTCCCGCAACACTGGACCCGCCTCCCTCATTAGGGTAGCTCCGGGGTTGCCACGTGTAAAGCAAGGCCGAACCTAACTCCTTGTATAGGAAAGCTCCTGTCATGCCACGTGTCGAGTGGCCCCGGTATTACGCTCAGGCGGCCCAAACCACGCAAAATTCCTCGTGTCAGTATCTCATTCATAATCTCACACGTGCTCCAACCAATCACGAACCTCTGCAGACTACGATCTAGTAGTACCGGGGGAAGTGTTGATCGCACACTTCGACATTTGGCGTGCTAGGTAGGGGGAGCACCTTGAGATTTTGAGATGGTGAACTCTGTAGCAGCATCGTCCAACGGCAACGCCGGACAGCCTGACGGAGGAAATCCCTCCAATGCCCAACAGTCAGCTGGTGCTATTGTCCTGACGGGTGTTGCTGCACCACCATCACCACCTGCTCTGGCTGCTAACGCCGGACAACAGGATGGTGCCCTCGTATCGGTGACTGCATCGACAAACAACTCGGAGAACACGCTAATTGCTGCGTGTACTCTGCTCCAGCATCCTCAAGCGGTTGAAGCTTCTCCAGTAGCCGTGGAACAATGGCGTACTGATGTCGAACATTTGGTTGCAGTCGCAGCCGATGCCATCAGTAACCAAGGCCCACCCCCTACTAGGCAGGAAACTTCACAGCGAAGGACCTTGTCTGGTAGAGTTGGTCCTTAAGTTTCATAGCACAGGAGATGTGCTGTGTCCCAACAAGTGATGTCGCTGCCCTCTGGGACACGTCGTACTCACACTGCGTTGAGACTTTCGACGCATGATCTTCGGTCGGAGCTCGACCGGAGATAAGGCAGCCAGACGGCCGCGTCCACATTGAGCATGCTCGCGAGAGGTGTGAAGCTCGGTAAAACCCTTCTCCTTTGGGAGTAGGGAGTGGCTGTTCTGCCCTTGCCATGCACCTTCGCATGGCTCAATGGCCACAAAAGTTCCAGCCTCATCTGCCAGAGAAATACGACGGGACTGTCAATCCCATCGAGTTCCTCCAAATCTACTCCACCGCCATTCTCGCGGCAGGGGGTAATGAGGTTGTGATGGACAAATACTTTCCTGTGGCTCTGACTGGGACAGCCAGGTCCTGGTTCATGAGTCGTCTGCCTAACTCCATCAACAGTTGGGCAGAGCTATGGAACCAGTTCACTGCCAACTTCGGGAGTTCCTACACCCGGCTTGGCACAAAACTGGACTTGTTTTCTGTGCAACAAAAGTCGGGGGAGTCACTGCGGTCGTTCATCCAACGCTTCTCCCAGGTACGAAACTTCATTCCTTCTATCTCCAACGCGTCTGCTGTTGTAGCATTTCGACAGGGCATCAGAGATAAGAAAATGCTGGAGAAGCTAGCGACGAAAGAAGTCACTAGCATCACATAACACTTTAGCCTGGTCGACAAATGTGCAAGGGCTGCGAAGGGCCGTGAAATGCACTCCAAGCCAGCTCCGGAGGTTAGAAAAAAGTCCTCCAAGGATGAAGCCAGTACCTCTGATAGTGGAAAGAAGAAGAAAAAGTCTAACGACAAGAAGAAGTTGTTGGTTAGCACGCCTGCTACTGTAGTTGCTGCAGTTCTGGGTGGTCGGGGGCCACATCCCAAGAAACGTCCTCGACCATCGTCTAAAGACGGCATCAATCAAAAGATGTGGTGTTCGATGCATAAAACGGACACTCACAATCTTGAAGATTGCCGCGAGGTCCAAAACCTTGTCGAGCGCTTTAACAAGTGCCGAGAAGAAGCTATTTTCCACCAGCGGAAAGAAAAGCAGAAAGTCGACGAAGCTCCGGCAGATCCAGAGCTAGTCTTCTAGGATTCCAAAAAGGTCTTGAAGGTTGTGTACAACACTGTCGACGACTATTCTGACATCTCCGAAAACGAGCGTCGGAAGACCCTCAATACCATCTATGGATGGTACTGGGATATCACCTCCCGCTGCGTCCTCAAGACTAGGCGTCAGGAGATGGCTGCCACAGCTCCTACCGCCAAGACAGAACCACATCAGAAGTGGATGGACACTCCCATCACTTTTGAAGATTCAGACTGTCCAAGAAACATGATTGGAGCTAGACAACTGCCGCTGATGGTGTCCCCTACCATCAATAATGTCCAAATCTACGATGTCTTGGTGGATGGAGGTTCGACGCTCAACCTCCTCAGCTATGAAGAGTTTGTCAAGATCCAGCTGAAACTCTCGGACCTCTGCCCATCACATCCTTTCTCTAGGGTAGGTCCGGGGGCCATCATCCCTCTCAGCTCAATCACACTCCCGGTGACCTTCGGGACTCTTGAGAATTACAGGACTGAGAAGCTGGTCTTTGACGTGGTGCATATCAGCTTACCCTTCAACGCCATCCTAGGCAGGCCTGCCTTGTATAGGTTCATGGACGCAGCACACTATGGCTATCTCGTGTTGAAGATGCCAACACCTTCAGGAGTTCTCCGGATCTACGGGATCGTACTGCAGGAGTAACTGCGCTGGAAGAACCCCACGCGCTTACAACAGCGCAGGAGGAAGCATCCGACAAGGAGCTAGCTGTTCAACCTCCGAGCACTCATCACCGAGGCTCAACCTCTGCACCACACGTGCAGCCAAGCGGTGACACTGACATTCCTGTCAAAGTCGTCCAAATTGGTTCTGATGTTGCCCAGACCACCCGTATATCAGGAGGTCTGGATAACAAATAGGAACTCATGCTCATCACTTTCCTCTAGGCGAATGTTGACGTGTTTGCCTGGCAACCGTCACAAATGCCTGGGATCCCTAGAGAGGTGATTGAGCACAACCTGAAGATGTATCCCGACGCACGACCAATACACCAGAAGCACCGGAAACAATTAGTCGAGTGGCAGAACTTCATTCAACAAGAAATCAAGAAGTTGCTCGAAGATGGTTTCATTAGGGAGGTTCATCATCCACGATGGCTGGCAAACCCAGTCGTTGTACCCAAGGCCGGCGGGAAGCTTTGGATGTGTATCGACTACACCACCTTGAATAAGGCATGTCCAAAACATCCATTTCCACTACCTAGGATAGACTAGATAGTGGACTCCACCTCCGGGTGTGATCTATTGTGTTTCCTAGATGCATAATTTGGATATCATCAGATCCAAATGTTTAGGGAAGATGAAGAGCATACTGCCTTCAGAACAGTAGATGGGTTGTATTGTTATACTGTCATGCCTTTCGGTCTCAAAAATGCTGCTTCAAATTTTGTGCGAGCTATGCACAAAACCTTTGGAGAGCTCATTAGGGACTTGGTGGAGGTCTACGTCGATGACATCGTCGTGAAGGTAAAGAACAAGGAATCACTCCTTTACAACTTGCAAGCCTTCGACAAGCTGCGCATTATGCGCGCCAAGGTAGACCTGAACAAATGTGTCTTCGGGGTTAGCTCCGGGAAGCTCCTCGGATTCTTGGTGACTCACCAAGAAATTGAGGCAAACCCAGCAATATCAAGGCCACTGAATACATGCGGCCCCCAGCCCGCATCAAGGATGTCCAGAAGCTAACTTGATGTTTAGCTGCGCTCAGCTGGTTCATCTCAAGACTGAATGAATGGGCACTACCCTTCTTTAAGTTATTGAGGAAGTTCGGACCATTCCACTACTACAAAGAAGCAAAGAAGGCTTTTCAAGAGCTCAAGCAGCACCTCACTGCACTACCAATCTTGGTAGCTCCGAACCCTGGTGAGCCTCTTTTGCTTTACATCTCGGCAACTACAGAGGTTGTCAGCATGGTCCTGGTCGCGGAAAGACTGGAGCCACCAATAGTTTAGGAGCCCAGACCCCTTCGGGAGGGTCCAGAGCTACTTGAAGGCAAGTCTGGGTCCCAGTCGCCAGGCATGGATCTTCAAGGCAAGCTGCCGGAGGATCAACCTCTCTCATCTGAGGGAGTTCACACGGCTGAAGAACAAGTTCCGGACCCCTCTGAGAGGGTCTAGGAAGCTCAAGAAGAAGGTCCAGACCCCTCTGGGAGGGTCCGGGTTGATGAAGAAGAAGCTCCGGGACCTTCAGGGAAGCTCCGGATTGTCCAACAACCAATGTACTTCATCAGTGAAGTACTTCACAACGCCAAGACTCAGTACATTGAGGTGCATAAGCTGCTTTATGCAGTTCTCATCGCCTCAAGGAAGCTACACCACTACTTCCAAGCCCACAAGATATCAGTGGTAACCTCCTATCCACTGCATACTATACTGCATAACCCCAATTCTACTTGGAACATTGCAAAGTGGGCACAGAGCTGGCAGAGTTCGATCTCGAATTCCTACCTTGACATGCTATCAAGGGTCAGGCATTGGCTGACTTCATGGTGGAGTGGACCCCTTCTTCATCAAATCCAGGGGGCCCCATTGAGCAGAAGTCAGAACCCAAGGTCTCGGTCTTCACCGAGCCTCACTTGACTCTCTACTTCGACGGCTTCGTGCAAAAGCAGGGGCCAGAGCTGGAATCCTTCTCCTCGCTCCGACCGGGGAGAAGGTCAAGTACATGGTACACCTTGATTTCAAGGTAACCAACAACATGGCGGAGTATGAAGCTCTCATCTACGGGCTCAAGGTGGCGCTATCATATGGTGTCAAGCAGATGCTAGTGAAGGGTGATTCGCAACTCATTATCAAGCAAGTCAAAGGCGAATGCAGCTGCAACAACCGACAACTTGTTGCTTACCTCCTTGAAGTCCAGAAGCTCCAGAAAGACTTCCACGTCCTGGACCTCTGCCATGTCCAACGTCTCAATAATGCTAAAGCTGATGAACTCTCGACGAAGGCTTCAACCGGAGCTCAAGCTCCTGACGGAGTTTTTGTCAGGAGATTGTCAAGACCAACCGCTCAGCCTACCGAACTGAGCGAAAGGGGCGAGACCAGCAACTCAAAGCTAGCAGTCCCGTTGGCCCTGTTACCATGGCATCCACCGAGGGTCGTAGGCGCTGTAGGAAGCTCCGAGCAACCCAGCGCGCAAGATCCAGAGGCTCAAGTTAGCTCTGATGCATGGATCTCGAAGATCTGGAGCTACTTGAAAGACAACATCCTTCCTGAAGACGGTGCATCCGCTGACCGGATTATTAGATTGGCTAAAAGATATAAGCTAGTAGAAGGGGATCTCTACCGGCGCGGTTCCAACAGCGTCCTAATGCGGTGCATTGCCCGAGAAGAAGGCTGCGAGCTCCTCGCGGAAATCCATGGAGGCGAGTGTGGGAACCAGGCATCTTCCCGCATGTTGGTTGGTAAAGCCTTCCAGCATGGCTTTTACTGGCCTACAACTCTCCAGGATGCAGTTGAGCTGGTAAAAAAGTATGAAGCGTGCCAGTTCAACGTGAAACAAATTCACACACCGGCTCAATTGCTGCAAATGATACATCCTACATGGCCATTCACTGTGTGGGGTATGGACATTTTGGGATCTTTCCCAAAAGCCGTAGGAGGTTACACGTTCCTGTAGATCGCCATTGACAAGTTTACCAAGTGGCCGGAAGTAACTTCAATTGTGACTATCAACAAGCAATCAGCTATCAAGTTCTTCAAGTTCGTAGTTTGCAGATTTGTAGTTCTGAACAGAGTCATCACTGAGAACGGAACCCAATTCACAAGTGCAGCATTCCAAGAATATTGCAAAAAACTTGGCATACAAGTCAGCTACGCATCAGTAGCTCACCCATCAAGTAATGGCCAAGCCGAGAGAGAAAATGCAGAAATATTGAAAGGACTCAAGATGCGCATTTACGAGCACCTAAAGAAACACGGAGCCAACTGGATAGAGGAGCTTCCGTCTGCAATGTGGGTGAGAAGGACAACACCTAGCCGGTCAACTGGAGAGACACCCTTCTTGTTGGTGTACGGAGCTGAAGTGGTTCTTCCTCCGGAGATCACCATGGGGTCACTCTGATTCTAGAACTTCGACGAAGCCACGCAGGACAAGCTCCGGCGTGAAGACCTTGACCTCATCGATGAGGGAAGGTGCCAAGCAGCTGTTCGAAATGCACGATATCGCCAGGCGCTCTGGCGCTATCACCAAAGGCATGTGTGCAACCGACAGCTTTAAGAAGGCGATCTGTTGTTGTGGAGAATACTAACTCGTGAAGGGATGAAAAAACTATCCCCTAGTTGGGAAGGTCCCTTCCGAGTGATCAAAGTATCCCGTCCAGGATGCGTTTGCTTGGCAACAGAGGATGGGACTCCGCTTCCCAATCCTTGGAACATCGAGCACCTCCATAAGTTTTATGCTTAGTTTCACGGAGGTGAGTCTGTAATAGCACACAATGTATATAAGTCTATACAGAGAGTTGGGTAGGTCCTAAAGGAGAACATTCAGACCCCTCCGGGAGGGTTCGGGCAGTTCAAGCTCACCTAACTTGGTCCTTGTACTGAAAGTGCGGCTTACCTACCCTTGGTTAGAACAAGATGAATAACACACTTGGCCTGGTTCCGTACCCTAAGTGTGTCCTTGTCTCCCCTGTAATTCGGACCTATAATAAAAAACATTGTTGTGTGAAAGCAGACTCCACGTGCATTAATTTTGTACTGGCTCGCTTTTCGTTTATTATCTTTTCCTTCTTGTCTATGACGAAGTTGTGCAATTCTCTTTGATATTTAGTCCAAGTTATTCATATGATATACGAGTTATATTGTTGATCTTTTTTGGATCTTAGCATTGCTAGATGGTCTACTCGCCTGAACGCCAAAGCCAATGACAGGTCCGAAGTGCGCTATCGACTTAGACTGGTCCAACACCCTAAGTACACCACTCTACCTATATTCCGGTAGGCCTCAGAAGGGCAGGTCCGGAAGGCATTCATATCTGAAGAGATTACATCAATTTACTTGTTATCATGTTGAATTCCTTCGGACCTAAATTTCAAATAAGAACAGTAAGCCGCAAACAACTTATAGATGAGAGGACGAATTTTACTATTTTCTTGTCTTTAACGCGCAGGAAAAATGGAAAGTTCATGACGATGGTGGATTTTTCCAGAGCTACTAAGCTCCGACAACCCCCAGAGGGCCCGCCATCAACGTTTTATACATTGAAAGTGGGCGTCCTCGGAGCTAACAAGCTCTGACAACTCCCATTGGGGCCAGCCGTCGACGTGAAGAATTAACGAAGATCCAAATGAAGATGGTGGAGAAATCACTAGAGAGGGTCCGTCGTCGACATATTATACATTGACAAGTGGACACCGTCCAAGCCAGGAAGCTTTAATAATCCCAGGGGGCCCGCCGTCGATGTTCTAAACATTGACAGTAGGCGCAGTCGGACCTATGAAGCTCCGACAACCCCAGGGGGGCGCCGTTGACATTTCTAAGTGTTAGTGGTGGGCGCCGTCGGACCGACCAAGCTCTGACAACCCCCAGGGGGCTTGCTGTCGATGTTTCTAAACGTTGGTGGTGGGCGCCATCGGATCTACTAAGCCCCGACACCTCCCAGAGGGCCCGCCGTCAACGCTTAATGTGTTGGTGGTGGGCGTCGTCGATCTACCATGCTCCGACAACTCCCAGGGGGGCCGCCGTTGACATCACAAAGGGTCCCTGGAGATGTCGGAAGTAAACTTTAGACCTAAGAGCTAAGTGTTTTAGCTACAAGTTCGAAGCATTCAAGTCATCAAGACATTGTCAGATCCTTTTGGCACATGTTCGCAATCAAATTGTGTACATCTACCAGGGGGCCAATAAGATAAAAGACAATGCATTGAAGACAAATACAAAATGGAATTCATTCATTCTTGAAGATTGAATTTCACTCATCTGAACGATTGGATTACAAAATGATAATTACAAAGGAAAAGGCAAAAGAAAAAAGTCATGGCTACCGGAGGTCCTAGGTCCTATGGAAATAAGAGGCAACTTTCTGGGCAATTTTGTGAACGTTGGCCCTGGCAGCATCTTCCTCTTCAGCAATGGGCCCTTCGACCACTGGATCTAGAGATAGTTGGGTGTCTCGGCTTTTGAAACACGTGAGCACATATTTGACGATGTTCTTGGCTAGATACTTCCCCTCCGTCGCCAATTGATCGGCGATGATGTCACCCATCGCATCTAGCTTGTTGGTGGTAGAGCTTAATTCTACCAGCACCTTCTCCGGCTCCGGCTTCGAGTCAGCCGGATGTACCGGACTAAAGCCAAGCGGCATCAAAGCATTGTTAGCATGCCCCAGGAAGTCCCAGACATGCTGGGACTCTGTTGCTCTCGAATTCTTGAGTTCCTCCAGCGACCTTCTGGCGCCGCAAGCTCTGAACCTTTCGGGTGATGCGCTCGACCTCTTTGGCATGTCGTTGAATACTCTCAGTCACTTGCTTTTCACGGTCAGCAAGCTCGGACTCCCAGAGGTGGATGCGGTTTTGGCGGTTCACCAGATCCTTCTCACTACCTTTTACCTTCTCCTGTATGGCGGCGACATCAGCTTCTCTCTTTGAGATCTCATGTCCCATATTTTAGTTCTTCTCCTCCTCTTGCTTGCACCGCGGTTCAAACTTTTTAGTGCGGTCGGTCAAGCTTTCCTCCACCAGAGGTAGCCTCTGGGAAAGCTCCTCATCTCTCTTCAAAATACCCGCCTGCTTCTCCAAGACCTTCTCCTCCCTCTCATCGAGGTCCACCCGACGCTTGAGGAGCTTTTCATTTAATTCATTAAGGTCGTCCTGACAATCGTCGGCAGCCTCATTGGTCTCCCTAGCATGCTGTAAAATCTTTCGGGCCTTCTCGTCGAGAGCCTTAATAGCAGCTTCTCGCTCGTTCAGCAGACGGTGCATCAGTGCTAGCCGGGCCTTTTCCTTGACCACCCATTCTCGTTGGTCGGCAAGCCTTGATTGCGTCAGCTTCGTCTCGAAGTGAATCCTGTTGCGCCAACGCCTCAAGGTATTGTGCTCTTCTTCGAGAGTCTTGCTTTCATAGTCAAAGGCCAGCAGAACTTGGCACAGACTGGAGCAGGCGTTGTCAATAGACATCACCCGAGGAATTGGCTCCCGACCAGCCTGGATCTCTCCTACCGGTTCAAGCGGATCTTCAAAAATATCGATGGGGTCCCATAGAACAAGCGTGGTCCCCTACGACTCCTCGGCACTAAGGCTGACTTCCGGAGCTGATGAAGAAGGCCCCCCCGCCGAATCTTCAATCATCGGCTTTGAGGGTGGGGGACATGCAATTGACTCTTTTTGGTGCTCCGGCTCTAGCATAGACACCTCCGGAGTAATCACCTCCGGGGTGGACGCTGCAGCTTCATCCGGAGCTCCCTCCGCCTCCGTCTCAGGTGCCGGGACTTCAACTTCTTCCAGCTCAGGTGTCGGAGCATCAGTTACCTCTGGCTCAGGCATCGAAGCTTCTGCCATCTCAGTCTCCAGAGCAAGAACTTCAACCGACGGTGCCAAAACCGTCGGTGCTTCATCACGAACATCTCCCTTGTGGTCCTGCGCTACCACGGGAGTTTTTGGCGACGACTTTGAATCCAAATCCACGACAGTTGGTGCTGGAACTGCCGTGTCTTTAGCC
Source organism: Tuctoria greenei (assembly GCA_036927565.1). Taxonomy (NCBI): domain Eukaryota; kingdom Viridiplantae; phylum Streptophyta; class Magnoliopsida; order Poales; family Poaceae; genus Tuctoria; species Tuctoria greenei. The sequence goes on from JAYESD010000005.1 coordinate 16,178,067, forward strand.
ACCACTTGGGGAGGCACAGGGGTTGAAGCCAGAGCTTTCGCCTGCGCAACCTCAGTTGCTGCAGCAGGAGCCGAAGTTTCGATCTTCTTTTTCGACACCATAGAAACAAAAGATCGAAAATATTGAAGACACGATAAAGACAATATTATCACCCCAAGGTGAGATGAAAATGCTTACCTTGGGATGCCACCACTGCAGTCAGCGTGGAACATCTTCATCGGGCGGCCAGAGCTAGAACCCACCCTCACTGGTGTGGTGGAGGCTCCGGACTGCTGCCTGGAAGTTGCCACAGCTGCTGGTGTCGCCTCAGCCGAGACTTCCCTCGACTTGGAAGGACCTCCGAACCTGGAGCCTGCATCCTGCACTGGAGCCGGAGTCGATTTGCCGGAGCTAGCACCCCTCAAGGATGCCGGCTCCGAAGAAGGATTGACCGTCGAAGTTCTGTTTGGACGGGGAGTAGGAGATGCTAGAGATGGAGCCGACTTGTGGGAGCTCCCATCAGCATGTCTTAGATTCCTCTTCCAGGTGGAGGATTCGACTGACTCTTTGCCCTTGCCTTTGCCTTTGCTGGAGTCGTCAATCTTCTAGCTTGGAGTAGAGGTTGGAGCCACCCTCTCCAAAGCTCCGGGAATGGTAACCCCAGAGGTCCTACGCCTCTCCACCATGCCGAGGTCATCAAGCTTCGACATCCCTCTTGAGAGCTCACTCCTGATCTCTATAACCATGTTCAGAGAGAGGAACTCTGCCAGCAGGGTCACCGCGTCGTGAGTGATGGCCTCGCAATGAAACTTCTGGAGATGGAGCTTCAAAGCTTCGTCACCCAAGTTGGTACTAAAACTGGCTTCAATCCGGTTGTGATCCATCTCACTATCAAAGGCCCACGCGGGCCACTCCCTCGTCTTCAGCGGCGCCCACCTATTCACAAGGAAATTGCCGAAGACCATCTGAGGGGTCACTCCACCTGCTACGCACTCCTTAATCCTTCTTAGGATGGGCTTGTATGCTTCATACAGCTCCGGAACTGCATTGTAGGCGTCGGTGTTGACATTGGGGAGGCCCTTGGGCAACTCCAACCTCTCGTGCTCCTCCATTGCGATGATCACCAATCTTTCTTCCAGTTGTCCCACTTTCTGTAGGGGAAGGTCTTCAAGTACTTGAAGGGGTAGTTCTTGCGCTTCACGAAATAGTAGAAGCCAATCAGCTCTGTTCCCTTTCCGGTAGTGTGGACCATGAAGCAGTTTCAGAAGAGCTCGATGCATGGCGGCACACCCACCCACATCTCGCAGAAGTGGACAAAGGTCGCTACTAGCAAGAAGGAGTGGGGGCCGAGGTGATGAAGTTGGAGGCCATAGAAATCCAGCAACATCAGCAGAAAACTTGAGAAAGGCAGGATCAGACTCACCATGGCATACGCCGAGAAGAAGACGATCTCGTCGGTGCGCTTCTTCTCGAAGGGAAGCTTGTCGAAGCAAATATCATTGTTGAAGGAGTCGCTGGACCACCCCATGTAGGTATGGACCCTCGACAGATCTTTATCGCAAGTGATCTTGCTGCGGGGAAGACCCAACTCCATCGCGACAAAGTGGAGCGAAAGTTGGAAGGGCTATGCAAAGGTTGGGAGGCTCTGAGCGCAAGTTCAAGTGAAAGCGTAAAGAGTCCTCAAACTGTGCGAGCTTTCCTTCTTAAGTAAGCCTCTGCAATGCTTGAATGGAAACCACGGAGGGATCAAGAACACACTTCAAAAACCTACCCCATCAATGACAAATGGGCTCGGGTCCACTTCGGCGGAAAAGTCGAAGTTATTACCGCAGGTGAACCGTTGTCATGATGGGAAGTTGGAATCCCGAGGGCGGCAGCCTGACATGGCACATGGAACCGATATGGTTTTCGTATTGGGAATCGGTGACCTTCAATTTCGTGAGATCCGCATGCCAGGATCTCACCTGCCGCATCAAGAAAATCCACACGGCGGTGGTTTAACTACGGACCATCACCCCAATGGCCCATGAAAATACCTTTGAAGCCGCTGCACAGGAATCGAAAATGGGCCCACCTCTGGTAGAAGAACTTAACCTAAAGAGTTTCTCCCAGAGGTGGGCCCGGGGGCCTCTCTCGGTACCCTGCGCAGCGTGTATCCCACGATACCTTAAGAAAAGCCACAGAGTTCCACCTATCCATGTTGAAGACCTCTGAAGGCTCCACGTGTCCCGCAGCACTGGACCCGCCTCCCTCATTAGGATAGCTCCAGCGCTGCCTCGTGTAAAGCAAGGCCGGACCTAACTCTTTATATAGGAAATCTCTGGTCGTGCCACGTGTCCAGTGGCCCCGGACCTAACCCCCATTAGAGGGAAGCTCTGGTGCTGCCACGTGTATAGTAGCTCAGAACCTGCCTCCCCATAGATGGAAGCTCTGGAGCTGCCACGTGTCGAGCTTTCAGATCTAAGCCAGCAACGGAAGATAGACGGATCTCCAACGGCACAGACATTTAAGAGGCGGTTAAAGCAGCCGTTACAAGACCTGATTACGTGTCATTAATGCCATGTTAATGACGCATGATTAGAGGACCTTTAGTATCGATAACGCCTCCATTAAGGCGCGTTATCACACCATTAATCATGCTTAATATATACAGATCGTGTATTAGGTAATTAAACACCGCCGGGGCCACATGTCGGGCCAGGCTGACAATGTAACAGCCAATCCTTGGACTATAAAAGGGTTGTGCCGCACGGTACAAAGGACAACTCCAATCAAGCACTCACACACACATACTCATACATACAACAACCACCCTTGGAGTAGGGTATTATGCTCAGGCGGACCGAACCACATAAAATTCCTCGTGTCACTGTATCATTCATAATCTCACGCGCGCCCCAACCAATCACGAACCTCCGCGGACTACGATCTAGTAGTACCAAGGGAAGTGTCAATAGCACACTTCGATAGACCCTTATTGGGACCTCGTTGCCCTCGTTTTCGCTTGAGTGAACCTGAGGATTCATCCATTGGAGAACCTTCTGCGGTTTTAGGAGCCGAAGTCACCTCATTGTCTTCCTAATTAATCTAGGTTGAAAAGAATTATAAGACTTTGTATACTTTAGAACCAACATTAACTTGAACTGCTGAAGTTAAGATTCATGATCCATACCTCGTCGGTAGGATCATATTCTATGTAGAGATCCTCTGAAGTCTTTTTAATTTTTATATTCGGAAAAGGATCTGATGGACTGTGAAAGGAGCCTGAACTGCTGGAGTCACTAAACTCCATATTGCCTGCTTCATTATTACTACCATCAACAGTCTTCTTAGGGCTTTCCATACTAGAACTAATAAGACAAAAAATATGTATCACTTCAATGAGAGGTGAAAGAGATCTGGTCTAAGCCAACCAGAGATCGAGAGGCTTTGAGTAAATTCATGTTCAGATTAAGAAAAATTAAAAAATTCTTAAACGGTTGGGGTTATAATCAAGCAGGTCATGATTTTATGAAGGGAAGCTGGATATCAAAAGTTTGAAATATATAAAGACCAATATGATTCCTAAACTTTATTTTTAAATGGTTTACAAGGATATTAACACTGAGAATGGAGAAAGTGGCAGATAAAATAATTCACAAGGTTCAATCTGCATTCTAGGGTTGCATGAATGGCATATTCAGAAAGTTGAATCTGCATATACTGAATTGTATCAAAGGGCCGACAAGAACAATTATATCAACAATTAAATAATAACAATGCACAATTCACAATCCGCATTGATTAAATCAACAATTAAACAATAACAATTACAATCCACAATTTATTCTCAATGTTATGTACAACAATTCACAATGCACAATTCAATCAACAATTAAACAACATTGCAAAGCATAATCTGGTCGTTGATGGGGAGGGAAATGTTGGTGGGGGAGGAGAATGGGTGTCAACGTGTTAGTGTCCCCTACAACCGCCGGTGAGGAGGGAGGAGGCGCTGAGGAGGCCGAAAGGGGGGGGGGGGTGGATCGGTGAGGGGGGAGCGAGTGCTCGATTGGAGGCCGGCGTGGAGGGGAGCTCGGCCGGCGTCCATGGAGGGGGCTCGGGTGAGGGAGGATAAGAGGGGGGGGGGGTCGAGTGAGGTCGGGTGGAGGCTGCTGTCGAGGAGGGTGAGAGGGTGAAAGTGCATCTAGGAATCCCTTGTGGGTTTTGGATGATTTATGATAAGCAAATGAGATCTTAACCTCTTTATTGAGATGAGCACAGGTTTTAATGTGAAAATAAGCAAAGTGCCAAAAAGAAGGGAGAATGAGGAGCAATGTGGAGAAGAGCTCAAGGAACAAGAGTAGTAGATCATTGTGTGTAGAGTGTGTTAAGGAAACACACCCCAAGAGCTCAATCACAATTAAACACACACATTGCACAAAGTTATACAGGACCGGACTAGTCCGATATCCTCTCTGCACAAGATCGGACAAGTCCGATATCCATCAGACTAGTCCGATATCTCTCTTACTAGAATCAGACTAGTCCTCCCTAGTGCGGACTAGTCCTCAAAACACTTCACAAGCCACACAAAATTGGACAAGTCCGATCACACACCGGACTAGTCCGATATCTTTCTGATGTCAATCGGACAAGTCCGATATTAGCACGGACTAGTCCGAAAAACTCTCTGACCTAAATTGGACAAGTCCTCCAAGTGCGGACTTGTCCCCATAACCACTTAGGGTTTCATTGTCTGGACAAGTCCGATGTCCATTGGACTAGTCCGAAGATTTCCAAAAGCGAAATCGGACAAGTCCGCTCCTAGCCGGACTAGTCCGATATTTCGGGACACTTAGGGTTTGCTACACACAGCATACCGGACTAGTCCGATGTCCACCACGAACTAGTCCGATCTTTCTAAACCCTAACAGTCACTTTTAGAAACCCCATATAAATAGAGGTGCACGGCCCAACTTGAATCACTCTCGAACCCTAGCGCCGTCACACCTTCCAAGAGCCTCAAAAACACATCTCTCCATGAAATCTAAAGCCAAAAAGATCAATCCTTTGAGGATACACTCTGGATCATTGGAGAGACACGTTCAACACGCATTGAGCTCTTGGTTTGGTTCTCTAACAACACTCCTGTGATTTTCATTGTAATCTTTTGAGTGTGTTCTTGGTGGAGTTGTGATTGTAATCTAGAGGAGCCTTCAATGTGTGAGAAGGCCCTCTTGAATTCGGTTATTTACCCTTTGTGATAAGTGGAAGAGGATTGGCCTTTGTGGCGATCCGATGAGGATAGGGTTGGAGAAGACCCGGTTCTTTTGTGGACTCCTCAACATGGATGTAGGTTGCCTCTGTGGGAGCCGAACCACGGGATAAATCACTTGTGTCTTGCTTTGTGTTCATTGTTCTTATTCATCACAACAATCTAGGGTTTGAATCCATATTGCTTACTTTACATTGAGTCATTAAGTATAAGGTTGAATTGTGATATATCCTAGTACATCATCTTGCAACATTTAAATTAACTGTATATTTCTGCTTCATACATCGTAGAATCAAATTAATCGACCAAACTTAATCAACCTAGTCGGTACAAACTGGACTAGTCCACAATTTACCGGACTAGTCCGATATCTCTGGTTTTGAACTGGTTGTTAAGTGTTGCAGGTTCCGACAAATTTCAAAAAGGCCTATTCACCCCCCTCTAGGCCACGTTCAATTGGTATCAGAGCAGGTTCTTCAAGAAAGAGACTAACCGCTCGAAGAAGATCATGTCGGACATGAAGGACATCCACAAGAGCAACAACCAAGAAAAGGTTGATGATGACAAGAACCTAAAGGTGGAGAAGCTCCTCGAAGCCATTCAAGACTTCGAGGATGACGATGAGGAGACGCTAGAACTAAAGGCGCTCCTAAGAAAGAAGACACTTTCCAAAGGGAAATTGAAGATTGAAGAAAAGAAGAAGGGGAGTAGTCACACCGACTACTCCCGATATCCTTTCAACTATGATCATCTCAATTCCAACAATAATCATTATTTGTCTATCCCACATGGAAAAGCCCCACATTTTGATGGAAGTGATTACTCAATGTGGAGGCAAAATATGAAAATGCATCTAATCTCTCTCAATCCAAGTCTATGGCATATTGTGTGCACATGAATAGATATCCCGGACGACGACGAAGAACTCACACCAAGCCAAGAGCAGGCAATTCACCAAAATGCTCAAGCCGCAGCAGTAATTACCTCTCCGCTCAGTCGGGACGAGTTCACCAAGGTGGATGGACTCGACATTGCTAAGGAGATATGGGACACACTGCAAACTGCACATGAAGGTGACCGACATGTGCGTGAAGCAAAGATCGAAATGATCGAAGGCGAATTAGGAAGATTTGCAATCGAAGAAGACGAGTCACCTCAAGATATGTACAACTGATTAAAGACCCTCACCAACAAGGTTCGATCATACGGAAGCAAGAAGTGGAATTACCACGAGGTGGTAAAGCTCATCCTTAGAGCTTTCATGCCTCACAACGTCACCCTATGCTCAATGATCAGAGAAAGCCCCGGATACAAGAAAATGATTCCGGATGAATTGCTTGGAAAAATCATCAATTTCGAGATGATGGAAAACAAGCAAATCATGTCAAGGAAATTGTCGATCTCACCTCGGCAAAGAAGAAAGGCGTTGCTTTGAAGTCCACCCTCAAGCCCCTATCTAAACAAGCTCAGCTAGAAGAAGGCAGTGATGATGAGAGCAGAAGCTCAGCTAGAAGAAGGCAGTGATGATGAGAGCAGTGAATTAGATGAAGAAGACATGATATTGTTCATGAAGAAATTCAAGAGAATAATGAAGAAAAGACAAGGCACTAAATCAAGCGAAGGGAAGTACAAGGAAAGAACAAAGTCAAAGTTGAGGTGGGCATGCTATAATTATGGTGAGTATAGCCACTTTATAGTTGATTGCCCATATGAAGAAAACAAGAAGAAGACCAAATAAGCCAATCCTCAACCCAAGAAATTCTTCAAGAAGAAGAAACAAGCCGAACAAGCGCACATAGGGAAAGAGTGGGACTCAAATGATGAGTCCTCATCATCCGAAGAAGAAGAGATGGCTAGCATAGCCATCGAAAAGACATCCAAGAAGTCTACTCTCTTCCCTACACTCGACGCATGGAAGGGAGATGGCACTTGCCTTATGGCAAAGGAAGGTAAACGCAAGGTAACCATTAAATCCCCTTCCGTGTATTCCTATTCTAGTGATGATGAAATCAATAGTGATAATGAGGATATGCTTATTGGACTAGATAGGAAAATTGCCACAAAAATGAAAATTTTACTTGATCAACTTGTTGAGAAGGAGAGGTTGATACATCGTCAAGAGGACATGATCATCCCCCAAAAGGAGGCATATGTCAAACTTGACAAGCTTTTAGAACTTGAAAAGGAACGAAGCAAATCACTAGAGCTTGAGTTAGCTTCAAGCAAGGAAACTTGCTTGAAGTTAACTGACTCAAATGCTACAATCAAGGACCAACTTGCTGACCTGATCAAGGTTAACAAGATCCTTGAAGTGCAAATTGAGTCACTCAAGCAATGTGAACCTTCATCCTCTTCAAGTTCACCTTCTCAACCCACTAAAACTGAGGTTGCTTATGCTTGTACATGTAATAAAGTTGACACCAGTTTGAAGGACAAGCCAAACTTTACAAAGGATAAGCATCCTGCCCAAAGTGGCATATTTGACAAGGTGAAGATCAAATATGCACGCAGTGCATACTTGGTCAAAAGACCTCCAAATGTCAAATACGGCATTGCTTACTCTTATGGTGAAAGCAACATGCTAGAAGCCATAAGAATAACAAGGAGAGGATTACCTTTGAAAGGGAAGACCCTCTCAAACTGGAAAGTCCCAGATTAAAACATTAAACACCCATGAACAATAGACTAGTCCAGTCGGTGTCCGGACAAGTCCGGCCTCCCAGACTAGTCCTGTACATAAACAACAACAGTTATTGTTTAGAACTCTCGATGCCTCGTATGTCTTAATGAGAAATAATTTTGGCAAAATTTATTCTCATTATGCTGGGCCACACCATGAGAACACCAAGTCTCATGTGTGGGTGCCCAAATCTCTTGTGACTAACCTCCGAGGACCCAAGCAAGCTTGGGTACCTAAAACCAAGGCATAAATTGTTTTTGCAGGCCTATTCCTCTGGTGGATCTAAATGGGTGTTAGACAGTGGCTGCACCAACCATATGACCGGAGAAAGAAGAATATTCGTTGAATATGAAGAGAATGAGGATCAAAATGAGGGCATCTATTTTGGAGAAAATAGTCAGGGGAAGGTGCTCGATACCGGTAAAATTGCCATATCATCTAAGCACACACTTTCTCATGTATTACATGTTGATTCCTTAGATTATAACCTGCTGTCCATATCTCAATTACGCGACAAGGGTTATAATTGCTTGTTCACTAACGAGGGCGTGACCGTCTCCAGGAGGAGTGATGGTTCCATTGCATTCAAGGGTATGTTAAAGGGAAAACTTTATCTTGTTGACTTCAACAAGGATAAAGCTGAACTTGACACATGCTTGATTACAAAGACCAACATGGGTTGGCTGTGGCATAGATGGCTAGCGCATGTTGGTATGAGGAACCTTCAAAAACTCCTCAAGGGCGATCACATCCGAGGTTTGAAGGATGTTGTTTTTGAGATAGACATACCTTGTAGTGCGTGCCAAGCCGGGAAGCAAGTTAGAGCACCTCACCCCGCCAAGAACGTCATGACTACAACAAGACCGCTCGAGCTACTTCACATGGACTTATTTGGTCCAATTGCCTACATAAGCATCGGCGGTAACAAATATGGTTTAGTAGTCGTTCATGATTTTTCTCGCGTCACTTGGGTTTTCTTTTTGCATGACAAGTCAAAAATACAAGGAATACTCAAGAAGTTCTTCAAGCGAGCTCAAAATGAATTCTCATTGACAATCAAGAATATTTGAAGCGACAACGGCACAGAGTTCAAGAACACACAAGTGGAGGAGTACCTAGATGAAGAAGGCATAAAGCATGAGTTTTCAGCTCCGTACTCCCCACAACAAAATGGAGTTGTCAAAAGAAAGAACCGAACCCTCATAGAGATGGCAAGAACAATGCTCGATGAGTACAAGACCTCGGATCAATTTTGGGCGGAAGCGGTCAACACCGCTTGCCACGCCATAAATCGACTTTATCTTCATCGACTACTCAAGAAGACATCCTATGAGCTACTCACCGATAACAAACCCAATATTTCATATTTTTGAGTTTTCAGTTCTCCATGCTACATTTTAAACAAGAAGCATAGGACTTCAAAGTTTGCTTCTTGCTTGGTTATGATTCAAACACTTACGCCTATCGTGTGTTCAACAAGAACTCCAGACTTGTTGAAGTAGCTTGTGACGTAGTGTTCGATGAGACTAATAGCTCCCAAAAGGAGCAAGTTGGTCCATGTGTACTAGGTAAAGAAGAAGCTCCTTGTCAAGCATTGAAAAGAATGGCCTTAGGTGATGTTCGACCACAAGAGTCACCTCTACACGTGCATGAGGAAGATGAACCACAAGAGGAGGTCAACGATCAAGGGGGAGCTTTCACACAAGATCAACCTCAAGAGAGTGAAGATGATCAACAAGTCAACGAAGGCAATCATTTAGGGGGAGAAGAAAATGATCATGAAGATTCAAGACATCAAGTACCACACCCAAGAGTACACCAATGCATCCAAAGGGATCATTTAATTGACAACATCATCAGCGACATCCAAAAGGGAGTAACTACTATATCTTGCATAGCTAACTTTTGTGAGCACTATTCGTTTGTATCCTTTTTGGAACCACGCAGGGTTGAGGATGCATTGAATGATCCGGACTGGGTGGTGGCAATGCAAGAAGAATTGAACAACTTCAAGCGAAACGAGTTGTGGGAACTCGTGGCAAGACCCAATGTGAATATTGTTGGCACCAAGTTGGTCTTCAGCAACAAACAAGATGAACACAGGGTGGTGACAAGGAACAAGGCACGACTTGTGGCCAAAGGGTATTCACAAGTCGAAGGTTTAGATTTCGATGAAACCTTTGCTCCCGTAGCTAGACTTGAATCTATTAGAATATTACTTGCATATGCTACTAACCATGATTTCAAGCTCTATCAATGGATGTGAAAAGCGCCTTCCTCAATGGACCAATCAAGGAGGAGGTGTATGTGGAGCAACCCCCCGGGTTTGAAGATGAAGAGTTCCCCGACCACGTATTTAAATTGCGTAAGGCTCTCTACGGCCTCAAACAAGCTCCTAGAGCTTGGTATGAGTGTCTTAGAGATTTCTGAATTGAAAATGGCTTTAAGATTGGCAAAGTAGATTATACACTATTTACAAAGAATTTTGACAATGATCTTTTTGTTTGTCAAATCTATGTTGATGATATAATCTTTGGCTCAACTAACAAATCCTTTTGTGAGGAGTTTAGTAAAATTATGACAGGTAGGTTTGAGATGTCCATGATGAGAGAGCTAAAGTACTTCTTGGGATTCCAAGTGCGACAACAAAAGGAAGAGACGTTCATAAGCCAAACCAAGTACACTCAAGACATACTAAAGAAGTTTGGAATGGACAAGGCGAAGCCTATAAAGACTCCCATGGCAACAAATGGCCACTTGGATCTCAATGAAGATGGACCTAGCGTCGACCAAAAGGTATATTGCTCCATGATTGGATCTCTACTCTATTTATGTGCATCTAGGCCAGATATTATGTTAAGTGTATGTTTGTGTGCAAGGTTTCAAGACAATCCTAAGGAGTGTCACTTGACAGCCGTAAAAAGGATCTTGAGATATTTAGTTCATACACCCAACCTTGGTCTTTGGTACCCAAATGGCTCAAAATTCAATCTCATTGGTTACTCTGATGCAGATTATGTCAGATGCAAAGTAGATAGAAAAAGTACCTCTGGTACATGCCAATTCCTAGGGAGATCTTTAGTTTCTTGGTCCTCCAAGAAACAAAATTTCATTGTCTTATCCACAGCCGAAGCGGAGTATGTTGCAGCCGGGGGTTGTTGTGCACAACTCCTTTGGATGCGACAAACTCTAAGGGATTACGGTTACAATATGAATCGTATCCACTCCTTTGTGACAATGAGAGTGCCATTAAAATTTACCATAATCCCGTTGAGCACTCTAGAACCAAACACATAGACATAAGGCATCATTTCTTGAGAGACCACTCCATGAAAGGAGATATAGCCATTTCCCATGTCAACACCCAAAAGCAATTGGCCGACATATTCATCAAGCCACTTGATGAAAAGCGCTTTTTTGAACTCCGAAATGAACTAAATATCCTTGATGCTCGGAGTGTGGTTTGAAATGTTGCATACCTGTATGAATTATTCAAAATATGTTGATTGGATTGTGAAAATCATCTCTCTCAATTTTCTTTTGAAAAACTATGTCAATTACTAGATATTGGTGAATTATGGTCATTGCTTGATTGTTGTATGCTTACTAATCATATTCGTCAAGATTATTTGATTTGATTTGCCCTCATATTTTCTAAATATGTACCTTCAAATATATATGAATGGGCCAAATTTTCTTCCCTAGTGACCACAGACTATTTCGTGGTTACCCGGACTAGTTCGCCCGTGCAGACTAGTTCGCAGTGTGCCGGTTAGGCCGGACTAGCCCGGTAGACAATAGACTAGTCCGATATAGCCTCTGGAAAAGTTCGGACTAGTCCGGTCATCTCCGGACTTGTCTGATTTTTCATGTCCATAACCCTAGCCATCGCCAAACCCTAATTTCTTCACCTTCACTCTTGCCTCACGCGTTCTCTCTCTCCCACTCGAGCTCCCAAGGTGATTTTGCATCCCATCCATCAAAAAGTTCCACATTTGAGTGGAAATCAAGCTCCCTTGCTCCCGGATTGAAGTTCTCGGACAAGTCCGGACTTCAACAACTCCTTCGTCGAGATTCAAGCAAATTCCTCGATAATTTTCACTCAAACCCTAGAAATCTCAAATTTCTTCATTGTTGATCGAATAACCTAGCATCTTTCACTATATACATGCCTACTTGATGTATTACGTTTATGCTAATCTAGCTGTGAATTAGGAATCAACATTTTTCTAGTTGCTTAGGTTTTTAAGGATGAATACCGGACTAGTCCGGTCCATGCACGGACAAGTCCGGTCCCCCTGACTAGTTCGTGCCTGTACACTGGACAATTCCGATTTTTCTGTACTCAAAACCTAACCTGTCATTCCTCAATGCTATTCCTTGTTATTCTTTCTCACCCATGCCTTGTATCATCCATTATCATTCATGTCTTGCTCAACTCATTCTCAGGACATATCGAGCACGAATGATGAGATGGACCATGAGGTGGCACCTCGGCCCTCGACGAGCCTTGGCAAGAAACACCAAGAGCGTCCTTCTGAGCCAGCTCCATCTCCTCCACAGGCTCAGAGGAAAGTTCTAGCGAAGAAGCCAGCCTCCAAGGTGCCAGCTTCTAGGGCTACCACCTGCAGTGGCCCTAGCTTGGCAAGTGCCCGCCTAGCCAAGGGCAAGGGCAAAGGAATAGCAACGGGTCCAGTTGGCCCGTTGAAGCTGCATGCTCCAAGGGAAGGGGTTCGAGACCCCACTGAAGAGAAGTTTAATGGAAAGGGCAGTGACTCAGCGACCAAGTTCCGCGGTGTGGATTGCTACAGTCATCCAAAGCAAGCTCCAGATGGAAGATTATAGAGCAATTTTCATGCTGACTATTACAGGGCTGTATACCTGCAGATGAAGACACCGGTGGTGCGCAGTCAGTGGATTGACTGGGCACATCTTGAGAAGAATAGATGCTCCGCATTTGATGAAGTGATTGCGGCAGCTAAAAGACATGACTTGAAGGACCTCTTTGCCTTCAAGTATAATTGGAATGATGAAGTGGTGGCCCAATTCTATGCCACTTGTCACTTTGCAAGCGATGAAGAAGAAAGGATGACTTGGATGACTCATGGATCCAAGTACCCTATCACATATGAGGAATTTGCAATGATGTTGCATCTTGACACCTCGAGCAATGACAATGTGATCATCCACAATGTTGGTGACATCGAGAAGGAAAGGATGAAATTCCTTTATGAGCCAAACTCAAAGTTCAACCCTCCCTCCACAAAGAACATGAAGCCCTTCTTTGTGGTCCTGAATAGAGTCTTGAGGAAGACAATTGCTCCCAAAGATGGAGACACACGGAGTGTGCAGGGCTACCTCCGGACCTTGATGAAGGTCATAAGCAAGGAGTGAAAATTTGATGTGTTTGACTATATCTGGAATGACATGGTCAACATCTCTAGTACTCCCAACCGATCCTGTGGATATGCCCCTTATCTCATGTTCATGATTGAGAAAGTCACAGGGATGGAGTTTGTGAAGGATGTGGAGCACACACCATTGAGGCCTCAGAAGCATCAACAAGAAAATGTCCAGACTGCTCCCTCGCCGGCCTCCAGTCCTGAGGCTCCGACAAGAAGTGAAGATGCAAGAGCTGCCCCTGCTAGTAGGGCAGCCCCTCAAAGGGGATCTGCAAGTGGGATCTTCAAGTACTTGGCTGCTATCTTTGCTTCCTGCAAAAAGGCCGAAGTGAGGGCCCACAAGCTGAACAAGAAGAGGAAGGAAGACATGAAGTATGTCAAGGCAAATGTTAAGCAGATCTGCCAGAAGGTGGAGATCGACCCCATTGGATCTCCAGTGATTTCTGAGGACTCCAACCCTGACTTCACCGAGCTCGGGCCCTTGACCCCCTCCGAGCTTGCCTACTTTGGCATTGGGGGCTCGAGTGGCTCCGCACCTCCTCCTCCCCCTCATCAGCCCGAAGACGACGATGAAGACGATGAGACGACTGACAGCGAGGAGTGAAGACTTTAGGTCCCCCCTCTCCTTCTTTTTGGTGTCTTGATGCCAAAGGGGGAGAGATTGAGGGGGAGTCTTAGTCTTAGCTGTAGGATGCGAGGAGAGAGCTCTCTTTTATACCTTTTGACTATTTTGTGGGTTGTAAAACTTTTACTATGTTCTTATGATGATTATGGTCGTGTGATGCATTATTTTGATCTACTTGAGAAGTAATTGTTGAAAATTGTGTTGTTGCTCCTAGAATGACATATATGCTTGGTTTTGGTTTATTCATGTCAATTATGTCATTATCATTGTTTCAATGTACTTAGTCATGCATCCCACCATAAAGAATGCACATATGTATTATGTTTTCATTGCTTGATGTATCTTAGACTCATATGTGCATACTTTATGAAAATCTCAATTTTTATCATATTTTGTGAAATCTCAATTGGTTGTCATCAATCACCAAAAAGGGGGAGATTGAAAGTGCATCTAGGAATCCCTTGTGGGTTTTGGATGATTTATGAGAAGCAAATGAGATCCTAACCTCTTTATTGAGATGAGCACATGTTTTAATGTAAAAATAAGTAAAATGCCAAAAAGAAGGGAGAATGAGGAGCAATGTGGAGAAGAGCTCAAGGAACAAGAGTAGTAGATCATTGTGTGTGGAGTGTGTTAAGGAAACACACCCCAAGAGCTCAATCACAATTACTACACCCCAAGAGTAGTAGATCATATTTTCTTTTTGTTATTGTTTTTTTATTATTATTACATATTTTATTATTTATACTATTTTTTATATATGATTATTATATATATTATTTATATATATATATATATTATATATATTATGACTATTATTTTTTATACTTATTCCCCAATACATGTTTTTTTCTTTTTCTTCTTTTGGTACTCATATTTGTACATGTATATTTTATGTTTTATTATTTTTCTTTTATTCTATTAATATTTAATGCATGAACATGTATGCAATGCATGATGCAAAAATTGAGGGTGTTACAAACCTACCCCCCTTAAAGTGAATCTCGCCCTCGAGATTCGACAGCGTGGAGAAAAGATGCGAGAATTCTACCTTCAGGTCTTCTTCACATTCCCACATAGCTTCGGCTTCTGTATGGTGTTTCCATTGCACTTTGCACCAACGGATCCTCTTATTTCTCGTGACCCTTTCCTTCACGTCCAGGATCTTGATAGGTTGCTCGACATAGGACAAATCCTCCTGAAGTTCTAACTCGTCCATCGGCACTTGTTCTTCCGGCACCCTGAGACACTTCTTGAGTTGAGACACGTGAAACACGTCGTGTACATCGGAGAGATACGCCGACAGCTCAAGTCGATAAGCTACCTCTCCTCGCTTGTCTAGAATCTTAAATGGCCCGATATAGAGAGGTGTCAGTTTTCCTTTGACGTTAAACCGTCGCTGACCTCGGATAGGTGACACCTTGAGATATACAAACTCTCCAACTTCGAAAGTCAGACTCCTTCGCCTATTATCCGCAAACCCTTCTGTCGGGACTGGGCAGCCCTTAGGTTTTCCCATATTATTTGAACTTGTCTTTCAGCGTCTTGTAACACATCCTGACCAAATACTTGATTCTCTCCTGTCTCATTCCAAAACAAGGGAGTCCTACACTTCCTTTCGTACAATGCTTCCTAGGGTGACATTTTCAAACTTGCTTGGTAACTATTGTTGTATGAAAATTCTGCATATGGCAAGCTCTTATCCCAACTTTTCCCATGCTTTAAAGCACAAGCTCTTAACATGTCCTCTAAAATTTGATTGGTCCTCTCGGTTTGTCCATCCGTTTGAGGGTGATATGCTGAGCTGAAATTTAACCTTGTACCCATAGCTTCATGCAGTTTCTGCCAAAACCAGGAGGTAAACTGAGAACCTCTATCTGAGACTATATTCTTCGGTACTCCGTGTCGACACACAATATGCTCCATATACAATTCTGCTAGCTTCGCGGTGGTATATGTGGTCTTGACAGGGATGAAATGAGCTGATTTTGTCAACCGATCCACAATAACCCATATTGAATCATAGCCAGACTGAGTTCGCGGTAATCCCACTATAAAGTCCATACCAATCTCTTCCCACTTCCACTCCGGGATCTTTAATGGCTGCAATAATCCCGCTGGCCTTTGATGTTCAGCTTTAACTCGTTGGCACACATCACATAACGCAACATATTCGGCTATGTCCTTTTTCATGCTGCCCCACCAATAGCATGTCTTCAAGTCTTTGTACATCTTGGTACACCCGGGATGAATTGAGTACGGCGAGTCATGTGCCTCCTTTAATATTGTCTCCCGAATATTCTTTACATTAGGCACAACAATTCTCTTTCCAAGCCATAAGGTACCATGTTCGTCTTCATCAAATCTGAATTCTCTCCCTTCCTCAGTCCTTTCCTTGATTTCCTTGATCTCTTCATCCGTGGTTTGTGCTTCTCGAATTTGTTGCTCCAAGGTTGAATTTAACTTCATTATTCCCATCTCATTCACGAATCTGAGGTTCAACCGTTTGAATTCCTTACATAGCTCGGATGGCAATTCTTGAACCGTGAGTTGATTACTTACTCCTTTCCGACTCAAGGCATCGGCCACTACATTGGCCTTTCCTGGATGATAGTTGATCCCCACATCATAGTCCTTGATGAGCTCCAACCATCTTCGTTGCCTCAAATTCAGATCTGTTTGTGTGAAAATATACTTAAGACTCTTGTGATCTGTATAAATTTCACACCTATGTCCAAGAATATAGTGTCTCCAAATCTTCAATGCATGTACCACAGCTGCAAGTTCTAAATCATGTGTTGGGTAATTCTGCTCATGTTTCTTCAATTGTCTCGATGCATATGCAACCACTTGTCCTTCTTGCATGAGCACACATCCAAGTCCTTGCCTTGATGCGTTGCAATAAATATCAAAACTCTTGCTCACATCTGGCAGTACTAAAACTGGGGTTGTTGTTAACCTCTTCTTCAACTCCTCAAAACTGTTTTGACAGGCTTGAGTCCATTGGAAAACCTTTCCCTTCATTAGCAATTCCGTCATTGGCTTGGCTATCTTGGAAAAGTCCTTGATGAATCGACGGTAATATCCAGCCATCCCAAGGAAACTCCTTATTTCCTTTACATTTTGCGGCGGTTCCCACTTCAACACGTTTCTCACTTTTCCGGGGTCGACCGATACTCCTCCTCTTGAGATTATATGACCCAAAAACGACACCTGTTTCAACCAAAACTGACACTTGTTGAACTTGGCATACAATTGATGCTCCCTCAATTTCTGCAACGTGAGCCTCAAGTGTTCCTCATGTTCTTTCTCATCCTTCGAGTAGATCATAATATCATCAATAAACACCACGACAAACTTGTCCAAGTAATCCATGAAGACCTTATTCATGAGGTACATAAAGTAGGCAGGTGCATTTGTCAAGCCAAAAGACATCAGTGTACTCATAGGATCCATACCGTGTCCTAAAAGCTGTCTTGGGTATGTCCGATGGTCTAATCTTCATTTGAAAGTATCCCGACCTCAAATCAATCTTATAGAAGGCACAAGCACCCTTCATCTGATCAAACAAATCTTCTATTCATGACAAGGTGTATTTGTTCTTGATTGTTACCTCGTTAAGAGCTCGGTAATCTACGCACATCCTTTGGGATCCATCCTTCTTGTCCACAAATAGAACGGGCACTCCCCAAGGTGAAGAGCTGGGCCGAATGAAACCATTCTCTAGTTGCTCTTGAATTTGCTTCTTGAGCTCCGCTAATTCCATAGGAGGCATCCTATACGGCCTCTTAGCTATAGGTGCAGTTCGAGGTATTAAATCAATGACAAACTCAATGTCTCGATCAGGTGGCATACCTGGCAACTTGTTCGGAAAAACATCCGAAAATTCACACACCACCGGAATCTCCTCAATTGCGGCACCGTCCATATGATTCAGCTGTAATTGCTTCGGTGCGGTTTGAGATGCTTCAAATTCTACGGTGATCCCTTCCTCATTAGTCAACTTCACCGTCTTCGTGGCACACTCAATAACTCCATTGTGCTTCCTTAACCAGTCCATACCAAGTATAATGTCCAATCCTTGAGAATACAAAACAATGAGGTTGGCGGAGAAGTCTACCCCCCTTATTCTAAGGCTTATTTTTGGACATACTATATTTGTCCTCATCTCTCCTCCAGGAGACTTAACCAATAGAGTAAACTTCATATGAGAGATAGGCAAACTATACTTGGCAACATACTTTGATGCAATGAATGAATGCGATGCTCCAGAATCAAATAACATAGTCGCAGGGTTGGAGTTGGCGAGAAACATACCAATGACCACGTCATCCGCTTGTTGAGCATCCTCCGTAGAGATATGGTTCATGTTGCCACAAGCAAAGTTCTGCTGTCCACGGTTCCCTTGTGGCTGTCCTCCATTAGGTCTTGGGTTTTGCCTCAGTGCATTGCTTCCTTGACCCAGGCCTGACTTAGGAAATTGATGCGCAAAGTGTCCAACTTCTCCACAAGTATAGCACTTCTTAACTCCACCAGAATTATTGGGACGAGCTTGGTTCTGAACATTGGCACCAGAAAAGTTAGCATGAGGCGCATAAGGCATTGGATGCCTAGGTGCTTGCATAACAGGGTGCTGCTGCACAAACTGAGTTGGACGCGGTGCAAATCCAGGGCATTGAGCAGGCTCAGAAGAACTGAAGTAAGGCGCATTGGGCGGCGCAAAGCGAGGGCGCACATTACTTCCTTGTTGTTGTCCTTGGTATGGCGCCTTCCTCTTGTTATCTTGCTCCATCTCACGAACCTTGTTCTCCACCACAATTGCTTTGTCCACAAGCTTCTGGAAGTTGGCATAATCACAATTGAGTAGTTGCACTTGGATTTCATTGTTCAAGCCTCTCATGAACAAATATTGCTTCCGGCTGTCCTGACTAACATCCTCAAGCGCATATCTTGAGAGTTGAGTGAACTTATTGAGATATTCACTCACGCTTGATTTTCCTTGTCTCAAGTTCTCAAATTCTTGCCTCTTAAAGATCATAACACCTTCCGGCACATAATGAGAACGGAAACTCTCCTTGAATTCCGCCCAGGTGATCCTCTCTTGATCCTCATGAGCATTGCATAGTGAATCCCACCAATCGGCAACTGCTCCAATGAGTTGATGAGAAGCATTGCATCAACCAAGGCATGTTGTGAGGGTATAACACTTGTTGGGGCAAGCATAATTGGATTGTTTGGGTGTACTCAATCTAATTGGATTGAAGTGGGTTGAAGTGAAGAATGAACTAATTTTCTCCTCAATCCACCTCAAACCACTTATATTGAAGTGGATCCACTCCTATCCAAACAAGCACTCAAATGGATGGGAAGTATTGTCAAACTTCAATTGAAGCTTTTAACAATCCAAATGATGAGTCCCAGGTGTTACTTACATCTACAAGAGCTTGCTGTGAAGGGATTAGCTTGAGACGAGCTTCAAGAGTTGTGCTTCTAGATTTGTTTGGAACCAAGCTGTTGAAAGGCAAGCCTGATCATCATAGGTCAGAAGAAATTTATATACACATACAATTTGATAAATTATGGAACAGGTGAAGTTGATAAATATGATAGTCAACAAGCCGAAAAGGATCACTTGTCCAAACTAGTCTTCTCTACAGAAACTGGACATAATAATATTCGAAACATGCTATCTAAAGTTGAAATAGAACATTGTTCTAAGTTGATTTCAGAGGATACAAGTATATATAATATATATCATACATTTTTTCCAGCATTAACATGTTCTCGCATATAGGGTTTCAAATCCTTTTTAATGCTTCTCTCTACGCGCTTGTTGTTTTCTGGTTCGATGAAAAGGTACATCTCTTCATAATGATTATATTACTTTTCATTATCTCCCAAATTCTCAACCCCAACAATATTTTGCTTTCCAGAAACAACTACGTGCATCTTCTCAATTTCTGGATCTTGTACATAAGAAACTTGTGCAACACTATCGGCGAGAACCCACAGGTTATCTTTATAACCCACTTTATTCAAGTCTAACAGTGTCAGCCCGTAATTGTCAACTTCCACACCATCAGGATGTTCAAGCACATGAAAAAAAGCATTTGAAAAAGCAATTGCAAATCTTAAGAAGGATAGAAGGACAGAAGTTGCAGCTTACATAGGACATGCAATGTTTAACTTTGTCAGAGATGGCAAGGACCTCGTAAAGGCTCCGTACCACTTTGAGTAAGTTCGACACATGACATTGAAAAAGCAATTATTGCTAATTGTTAACACGTGTGTTTTTATGTTTGCAGTAATCACTACATAATGATCTTCATCAAGCCAACACAGGGTTTGGCAACAGTCTTGGACTCGGCCGATTACCCACCAGATCATTACAAAGATTTCCTTTCCTTTTTGAAACTATACATTTATTCAATAATTTTAATTTACACACATTTAGAATGTGTGGACAAGTTTTATATGACATTTCTTGTATTATAGCGCTTGGCGGTTTTACGCGGAATAGCTTGGCGGTGAGAGACCTTCTAATACAAATGCATTGAACATTAAAATGTATTATGCTTGTCCTAAGCAGCCTGCTGGGAGTGTCTTATGCGAGTTTTATGTATGCGAGCATCTTCGGACCGCTAGCGAATATAGAGTTAATCGTGAGGATGTAAATCATCCTTAATGTCGATATCTTATTTTGTTACTTTTGAGTTTCATTTTCATTGTAACTAGCATAGTTTAATACTTATATTATCTGCCGTTCAATATTATCAGAAACATTATTTTCATATTTTGATTCCAACTTCAAAATTCATTTGCTCATAGTACAACTGCTCCAAAAATACCAAATAAATTCTTGTATACTCTCACTTTGATCTATACTTTGAGATTGTTCAAACCAACACATTCTAAACCTTGTTATGTGTTTCATTGCAGCACACGGAGAATGTGAACGAAGAATGGCTGGTTTGTAGAAGTATTCCTAGTGGAGGAGCCAACAAGATTGCTGCTGAACTGTGTCAATTCGTGCGTCGAGAAATTTTGCACAAAAGAGGGGAGTTCTTTGATGAGAATGGTGCAATAGATGATGTGCAATAACTTTGTGACTATGCCAATAGAAACAATTTTTAGTGAAAACTTGAAAACTATGAGATGAATTGTATGTGTAACTTGTACATATGTACATTGTTTTAGTGAAATTGACTTCTATGATGATATTGTTGACTTCTGTGATGATATTGTTGACTTCTGTGATTATATTGAATTGACCTGGAAATTAGAAATAACAACAGCTAGTATTGCATAGGTTATACCTTATCACGGGCAGTTATTTACCAACGGCTAGACCTGCCTGTGGGAAACCATTATCACAGGCGGCTAGATATAGGTAAAGAACCATATGTGATAACCTAATTATCACAGGCGGTTACTGTTATGATACAAACCGGCTGCGATAAACTGTCTTTACAGGCGGCTTGACGTAGGTCAAGATCCGCCTGTGATAACACAATTATCACAGGCGGTTATATATGCTGCACGACCCGCCTGTGATAATGTATCTTCACAGGCGGCTAGCCTAAGTAAAGAACCGCCTGTGATAATGTGTCTTCACAGGCGGTTTCACTTCTTCGCCTGTGAAATTGCAGATCATCACAGGCTCTTCAATTCAGGCGATTTTAGAAACCGCGTGTGATAATAGGTTTGGAGCCGCCTGCGATGAGGCTTATTGTAGCAGTGACGCTAGCCCTTCCACTACCTCCGGAGTCGAGATCTTCTCGGCGCGTCCCTATGGGTGCCTGTAGATGTGGCAAAGGAGTTTGAGCCGCTGTTCCCGAACCCTGCAAAAGAACCATATATTTCCTGTATTAGCCTTGTAAAGAATTGCAAAACCATATTACTTCAATCGATCCATTTAAAGCATGAACTATCACATACTATAAAAAAAAGCAAATTTTACAAAATTCCACTTACTGCATATGAAGTTATGGTTATTTTTATATTGAGTGATGCATGCAAGGAACAAGTCTCATGTCTCAACATGTGTTATGGGAACATATGGTTATTGTGCTCCTGAATATGCTATGACAGGACAACTTACCTTCAAATCAGATGTTTCTAGCTTTGGTGTTGTCTTACTTGAGCTGATTACTGGACGGCAGGCCATTGATAGCACCAGGACACATGGAGAACAAAACCTTGTGTCATGGGTAAGTTTATTGGGCTCATTTGTTGATTTTCTTTTACTAGTAGAATCTGTCTGTCGACTATTGATTGACCAATATTTTTACTTATTGATATTGATATATCAGTGTCTTAGGACTTTTTTGTTAGTTGGATATCTCATTTTGATGGGAACCGAAACTAAATAGAGAAGATGTAGAAGAACACTCAATTAGATAAATTATGTCTCGGACGTGTAGAAGATAGTGTTATGATTATGATATTGATTGCAAAAGCTACATTGAAGTGTTAACTTATTGTGATAGACGGAAACACCCGAAGATGGCTGACCCACAGCCGGCTGGGCTATATCCTATGCGTGGGCTTTACCAGGCGCTTGCAGTTGCATCAATGTGTATTCAGTCGGAGGCTGCCTCCCGCGCGCTTATCTCTGACGTCGTGACGACTCTGTCCTACCTTGCAAGCCAGGCATTTGATCCTAACACAGGCAGCAATTCCAAAAAGGCAGGCGGGGCAACCAGCTCAGCAGAGTTGTTGATAGTGGAAGGGCACTCCCAAAGAACGATGATTCAGGTTGCTCTGGGCACAAATCGTCGAGCAAGGACCGGGAAGACTCCCCCAAAAATCCGGACAGGGAGCGGATGGTGGCTGAGGCCAAAATACTACTCTCAACCTCCTTGTCACACCAGGAACCTTCCAACCTCCTGGCCGCAGCCTACACCAGAAATCCTATGTTCTACCTCTATCTCACTCTCTCCCACTCTATGTTCTACCTCCTTATCTCCCTATGTAAAATACTAAAATGGATATGACAATATTAAAGAAAGAGTTTATCACCTGCTCTGGTGTCTCCTGCGGCGTAAGTGTAGGAATATCGATATCCTGACCGCTGTTTCGAGCAAGAGTCTGCCATTGCAAAATATTAGAAGATATATGTTATTGAAATGCTATGAAATTTAACTACGATACTTTAAATTCCTTGTCGCCACCGTTTCTTGCATCTAGGCCAACATTAAGGTCGTCCTCCGCTGCTCCTCCCTTGCCTCTGCCCTCGACCTCTCCAGCTCTGCCTAGGTTTGCGCCAGCGTCTCCTTCAAGGCGAGGAGCTCCAACTGGGTCTGTGAGAGATGACCACTTGAGGTCCCAACGGACGAAATTTGCGTCGATGAAGTGCCTCTCAAAGGTCATGCTGACCTCGAGTCGACAACTCCATAAAAAGTGGCAAACCTACAAAAGAATGAAAACACTAAGTAGAATAAGATAAATTGAAAAAGAAATGAAACAAATGACCAAATCACCATCCATGGGCCTTCTCGCCTCCGCTCGCGTACACGGCTTGGGGGTCGATTAGCGCGTTTTCCCAATTGTAATCCACATCGTGTATCTCCGCGACCTCCTGCGCGTACTTTGCCTACAAAACAAAGAAATCGTGTAAGCATGTCAATAATAGTATTTGTTATAATGACATTAATGAATTTCGAAAACTTACTAGTCGGTCGGTGACCTGACTACACTGCCTTGGCTGAGAAGGGTCACTTCACTTGTGACCTCTCTTTCAAACCTGGGTCGGGGTCGGCTTCTAACCCATCTCTCGCTCCTGTATAGCCGTGTTAGTGAGATTGATATATTAGGAACACATAAATAAATTGGAAAAGTACTTACTATGCGTTCAGCCAAACACAAGTAGCCGTCGCCGCCAAAGTTGTGCTTGTCGTCGGACCCCATGCGGCACTGTCTAGCCTTTGTGGACTTATTGATGAAAGCTTCGCTAGCCCAGTACCGACAGAGAGCTAAGTATGCCTCAGTGTTACTTTGTAACCAGGAAACACTAACCTGCACATATTTCATTTTTCATCAATGCAATTAACATACATAGATATTGTAAATATTTAACAATATTAAACTTACCTCCGTGCACACTTCCTCTGTCAAGTACGCGTCGAAGTCCTTCCTAAATGGACCCCTTTGCTGCTCCTGCTCCTGCTCCTGCTCCTGCTCCTGCTCCCGGGGGTGCCGCTTGTAGTACGTGTTGACGGCCTGAATCCGGGTGTTCGACAACACCGCCGTCGTGAGCTTCTGAGCGTTGTAATGGAACATGCGTCTCGCGTGGTCCTCCGTGCCCGGTTCCTCTACTTGGTACCTCATCTTTAAGCAAACAAACATTTAAGTGATATGCATTAATAATTCAAACGAGTTAAAAAATGAAACAGTTAAACTTACCTTAAAATCGTGCCACACAGCTCCCTGAAACGTGTCGTGGACCGGGTGAGAGACACGAGCGTAGTCATCCCACGACAGGGCAGGGAAACCGTCAATGACACCGGGGTAGTGCAACTTCACGATAGCACCCAAGACACCGTTAACCTGTCTATGGTGTTTCTTGGCCCCCGTGAACGAAAATTCCTACCAACATCTGCAAAATATATTAAATCATTAAGTAAAGGAAAACAACATCTAATATTTAATATACTATATACAGTATTTACCTGTCTTCGATAGGACAGATCGTGGTCCGCTGAGAAGTAACCGGAGGAGGAGCAGCAAAGTGAGTCCTCCTCGTCGATCTCCTCTGCTGTGATGTCGCCATGTCCTGTGACCCTGAAGGCTCTATGGAACCATCGGAGTCCAAAGGAAGGCTAGCGGTAGCCGGCTGCAGAGGGAGGCTAGTGCTAGCTAGTTCCGAAGGGAGGCTAGCACTAGAGGGCTTCTGTAGCGACCCTGCCTCTGACTCGGGCTCCTGTAGTGGCCCCCTAGACTCTGACTCAGACTCAGACTTTGAGTCAGACTGCACAAAAGAAAAAGATTGACAATAAATAATTATTAACAACTGCAATTTATAAAATAACTTTATTGCAAACTAAAATTTACCTCCGTCCGCTGAAAGCACACGTGAGTTGAGGGTGGAGCGTGCGCCAGAAAAGAGGGAACATTGGCTCGAAGGTAACGAGGTCCCTAAGCAAGGGTCTCGTGGCGGCTAAAACCCTCTCACTGGCTCCCCCTTTCCCTTCCCCTTCGACAACATCCTGTTGCAAGGAATAAATGATTAATATAGAAAGATAATATACAAAATTAATGTTAAGTTAGTGAATCAAATGTTACTTCATAAATTTCAAAATTTATCAACATCACGGTCATGCACCCTACTCCGTAAACCAGCCCATCGATCTTCTTCTTCTGCATATCATTTTCGTTTGCGCAAATCAACAGGTTCGACTAAGTCATGAGTATGTTCAGTTTCCGATTCTGATTCTGTTTCCGCTTCTGTGCCAGTCTCGATATCTTGAGCGTCTCCAACTAAGTCATCGAGTCTTACACTGGGCTCTACTGAGAAGGAGTCTGGCAACTCTTCATCTTGGTAGACCACATCAGCCTCTGCTTCCTCATGGTAATCATCATCTCCTGGAGCGTATAACCGCTCACGAAGATTCACCTTATGTACCACCCACCAAGCTTTGAATTTATTACTTGGATAAGGTTGATAGTACACTTGCTCTACTTGGTGTGCAAGAACTGTAACACCCTCATTTTCATGCATCATGCCTAGCATACACTCATATACATGTTTAACATTAATCCACAACAAGAGGAATGAGTTTAAAATTGATTTGGAGGATTTAAAATTGATTTGGAACAAAACCACACTTAAAATGCAGGAAAGTGCAGACTAGTCCGATTTTACTGAGGACTAGTCCGATTTCTCTCTGACTAAAAACGAACTTGTCCGTTTTTGCTGCGGACTAGTCCGATTTTGCCTCTGGAAACTTTTGGACTTGTCCGATTTTGCGCGGATTAGTCTGATTGCTAAGTCCCTGGACTTTTCCGGACTAGTCCGGTATTCCAGCAGACTTGTCCATTTTCCTCTCTGACTAAAGTCGGACTTGTCCGATTTTAGGCCAGACTTGTCCGATTTTCTCTCTGGACAACTTCGGACTAGTCCGGTCCTTTCCGGACTTGTCCGATATTTCGCGACCCGAGTTGATCTTTTGTTTTACGACTTGTTTCTTGGGTTTCACATTAAGTGGGCCTAGGGATGTCGTGCCTAACTCTTTTGGAGCCCATGTGGGACTCTAAACCGTCCTCTACTCCTCTCAAACTCGAAATCCATCTAACCCTAGCCTCCACCTCTATATAAACAACCCCACCCCTTGGCTTGACATCTATTTGCCACTTTTCCACCCCACCCAAACCCTAGTTCGTGGAGAGCCACCATCGAGGAGGGAGGAGAAGATCCCAAGCAAGAAGAAGAAGAGGAGGAAACGAAAGAGGATCAAAATCTCCACCAAGTTTCGTTCTTCATCACCAATTCATCTCCAAGTTCATCACCAACCCTAGATCACCAAGATCCAAGTGTTACCTCCAAGTTTCTTGATTCATTGGAGTTCTAAACACCTGGTATACCTTCTATTCTCTTTTTCTTACGTGAATTCAACGCCAAATCTCCAAATTTACATCGATCTAGAAAACCCTAGTTCGCTAGTTCTGCGAAGTGTGGAATAGTCCGACCTTCTACAGACTAGTCCGATTTTGCTAACTAAATTGTGTTGAATTGATTCTAAAATTGGATCAAATCAACTCCAAACCTATATAAACTTGTAAAAAGCTATTAGAACTAGTTAGTGATCATTAAAAGCAATCAATTAACAAGTTCTACCTTGCATTTGCATTAATCATGCATGTCATGTCATATTAAGTAGTATTTGTGCACTCTTTGATTGTGTTTCTTATCTTTTATGTTTCTTGTGTGGATTAGACGGATTTGTGCTAGAGAGTGCGGCGGAGGATCTCCAGCACCAAGAGTTTGAAGGCTTTGACCCTAATCAACCGCAAGAGCAAGGCAACTGTCCTTGAAGCATAATGATCCTGTTTTAAAATAAATGTTTGTTGCAAAACTGCATGCTTGTGTCAATTTTGATGGGAATCCTATGGTAGGAAGTTTACTAGTTTTGTTGACCACCCTGGTCACCTGGAATATATGGTAGAGAGTCGGGAAGGGTTTTTTACCTTTTGCTTCGCTTAATCAACTGAGATGGGAAAACAACTATACCACTCAATTTAATTATGCATGGATGAGATTACAGTTAACATGAACTGGTTAATATGATATGGTAATGGGTGATCTAAGCAAGCCTGGTATGTGGATGGGTTGGATGATATGGTGGTTTGCTTGCTTTAGATCTAAGGACCAGTTCATACGAGAATAAGCCAGGACTACAATGCCACCACGAGGTCAAGTATGAGTGCGGCGTAGCTGATTAATTAGGGATTTGCTGGTGCTGTTTGGACCATTGTGGATGCTCGGGGAAGGGGTAGTCGGATTGGGTTTGTTGATGATTGGTGGGACTACCCTGGGATCCGAATGGCTCAAGAGGGGGCCCTTGGTTGAAGATGTGCTCTATGGGAGACATCGCCACCGGTGAAACCTCAGTGGGGTCTAAATAGGCTAGTAATCCCTTTGTAAAGGATATTTTGTGATCTCTTGGCCATACACCAAAGGAAGTGTAATTGGCATAAGAGAGGTTTCTTTAGTCGCCGACGGGTGATGAAATCACAAACACGTGGGTAAAGCGGTACAACCTCTGCAAAGTGTGTCTAAAACTATCATGATAGCCGTTCTCCTGGTTATGAGCACCTGGACAACTTCCATGATTAGAGGGGATTTGGTATTGCGATGGTTTTTGGGTTGGTTTGGTATTGGTAATGTTTATGGTTGGTATTATGGTTATGGATGGTTATGAATTGAATTCTGGTATTGAATATGGATATTGGTATATGGATGATGGATATGGAATATGGACTGGTCTTATGATTACTATATGACTTATGATGGGTTTATTTCACATACATGATGTATATTGCTTTTCAAATGTTTTAATGTACTTTTCAGCACTCAGCTATTATTATTGTTGTCATTTGAATCAGCCACATGTCATACTTTCCACACTTGCTGAGTACGACATGTACTCACTCTTGCAATCCCCCCCCCCAACAATTGCATGTCAGGATTGAGAGTTTAATGGTGATAATGCGGAGTTCTAGGCCGTGTCTACCGTCAGCTTGCGTGTGGTGTTGACTGGAGCTGCGCTATACCCTATCGCTTAAGCTGCCTAGCTCTTTAGTTTGCTTATTTAGTTTATTTCTGCTGCATTAGTTGAACTTTTCAATAATATTCATTGGAGCTTATATTCGAGGATAATATGGTTTGTGTAATAAAATTTGGTTAATTAATCTTGTTCTGTGGTAATTTTTTGTATACTCTTTTATGAATGCACTCGTGTATGTGTGTTGAACGTCCTGGGCACATATATGCATTAGCTTGGTTCATTTTCCAAAACCGGGCGTCACAAGAACTAATGAATCGTATCCTTTCAACCTTTCCTTGTGTTTTACTTCGACCATGCCAAATTCGTTTACTCGAATTCCACAAATGGAATCAAACCATTCGCAGTCAAAGAATACTACATGAATGGTCTTGTTTCCGACAAAAGTGAATTTAAGGATTTTTTTAATAATATTGTACTATTGAGTTTCATGTTCTTGCGAATGAATTGCCCCCATCACAACTCTGGTATTACATGTTGCTGCGAGAGGACGAAGAGTTTAAAATTGAGTTGTAAGGAATCGAAAGCCGTTGACCTCATATCGACTATAGCTTCTAACATTAACCACTCCATAAGATAGTTGTCGCAAATATTCATGGACTTTGGCATCTTTTTTGCACTGTCCAAGATATGAAGTTATTAGAAAACATAAGCATTCTTAAGTTATAAGAAAACATTGTTAATATTGACAAGTTAACAAGAAAACATTACATGATCTCGAAACCAGGAAAGAAAATTAGATCCCCCGTTTATTCCTTCCCGTCGAATCTGTTCTATTTGCTTGCTCGTGGGTTGATGTCTATGTCTCCAATTTTGCTTGTGAAACATACTACATGAAAAGAGAACCTTTTAGAATACATGTGTTGAAAAAGATGGTGAAAAGCATGAGTGTAGGAGAAACGGTTACTTGAAATATTCATCCATTTGTTCTATATTAGCGTACATGTAGAAGAAAGCAACACGCCTTTCTTTTTCGCTAACGTCGTAGGAAGTGTAACTACCAATAGTAGTGCCTCTTGTTGCAAAAATGGAGAGATCGCTACAAGGAGGTTTCTCATCCATATTGTACCGCATTACCGAAGTATTAACATTGTGTTCCTCTGCAAAGTAAACACTTGAGAAGTATCCTACATCCTTAAGAGTAAAAGCTTCAGCGACACAACCTTCAACCCTTGCCCTGTTACCAACCATTGGTTTCAGATATCTGAGTGATTTTTCAATATGATACATCCACCTATATTGCATGGGACCGTCCACTTTTGCTTCAAATGGAAGATGAATTAAGAGATGTTGCATTGGATTGAAAAATCCTAGAGGAAAATTTTTTCCATCTTACATAAAAGTACTGAAATCTCCTTCTCCAACTTAGTCATCATCTCTAGCGTGATTTCTTTAGCACAGAGTTGCCTATAGAAGTGGCTAAGCTCGACTAACACCTTCCACACCGCATCGTCAAAGTAGTATCGAAACATAACAGGCGGAAGTCTTTCCATGATTATGTGATAATCATGACTCTTCAACCCAATGAGCTTTCCTGTTTTCACATTTACGGCTCGTCTTAGACTAACTGCATAACCATCTGGGAATATCAACCTTTGTAACCATTCAAGAACTTATTTATTATCTTTAGGTCGAAGACAGAAAGGAGCGCGTGGTTTACCACCATTTTCGGAGAGCTCAAGAGTTTGACGGTTACAAAGCTCAGCAAGATCCTTTTGAGCCTTTTAATTGTTATTTGTTTTGCCCGTCATGTGCATGCATGTTCTTATGATACATTCGGCTATGTTACGCTCTTATGCATGACATCAATGTTGTGCCTTAGAATTAACGACTTCACATATGGTAGCTCCCAAAGTCCACATATGTGAGTCCAATTGTGTTTGTCTCTGTAACCTTCGAAATATCCAGGATGACCATCATCTGGCACCAATTTGTCCAACATATCAGATATTTTTGACCCGTTAAGACATTTCGGTGGTCCTTTAGTGACAATGGTGTTCTTTCTGAAGACATTCCTTTGTTTTCTAAACAAGTGATTTGGAGGCAGCCAACGTCTGTGATAATCGAAGTAAGATATCTTGCCTCCATGGGTAAGTCGAAAGCAATCGGTATCTGAGGCACATATCGGAGACGTCAACCGACCATGAGTGCTCCATCCAGAAAACATGTCGTATGCCAGAAAATCATGGACAGACCAAAAATAAGCAGCTCAGAGGTTGAATTTCTGCTTCTTGTAAAAGTCGTATGCTTCGACTCCTCTCAACAACATTTTCAACTCTTCGATCAACGATTTCAACATCATGTTGAGACGTGACCATGGATGATCTGGCCCAGGTACAATGAGGCTAAGAAACATGAACTCATTCTTCATGCAAAAAGCGGTGGAAGATTGTACGAAATGACAAAGACGGGCCAACAGGAGTATGGTGTGGCGTTTGAGTTGAACAACGTGAACCCATCTATTGCCAACCCGATGCAAACATTTCTCGCTTCACGACCGAATTCTAGGTCGAACCTGTCCAGCGCCTTCCATGCCTCACCATCGGACAGGTGCGTCACGACTCCACTATTCTAACGCTCACCTTCTTTGTGCCATCTCATGTGTCTGGACATTTTTTTTGAAAGGAACAACCGCTTCAACCTTGGTGTCACGGGTAACTAACAAAGCTGCTTATGTGTGACTTCCGTCGTCACAATATGACCATCATTATTAACATCTTCGACAAACCTCGGTTGACCACATTTCAAACATTTGTTCTCATTGGCATGCTCTCTCCAGATAAGCATGCAGTTGTCCGGACACACATCAATCTTCTCGTACTTCATACCGAGACCGAAAAGAACTTTCTTCGACTTATACATATATTTAGGCACTTTGTTGGGATGTGGAAGGGCAACGTAGAACAAATTGTTGAGCTCGTTGTAACATTTATTAGAAAAGAAGAACTTAGACTTAATTGCCATAAGTCTAGTCACAAAATTGAGGATTGTCATTTTAGTGTGTCCATGCAGCGGCTCTTCTGAATCTTTGAGAAGTTTGAAGAACTCTTTAACCTCTGATGTTAGAGGATCCTCTGTAAGCTCTGGTTGTATATCTTCCAGCATTTCATCCATCATATCAACCTCCGGGGCATCAGCATTGTCCGCTTCCACTTCTTGTACAGCTTGAGAAGCTGTCTCACTGTGGAAGTTCCACAACTCATCATGTGACACGTAACCGTTTCGACACAAGTGCATCGTAAGTTCCACTTTGTCCAAAAGTGTTCCGTTTTGGCATTTCGTACATGGGCACCGCGCCTTATCGCTATTTGACAACAAGAAAGCTCGTTCCTCAAAAGCTTCTGTCTTGGCATACCACTCATCTGAGTGACCACCAGTTCCGCTCTTCCAACCAGTATACATCCAACTACGTTCTTTGCCCTTGTTTGACTCTACAATTTAAAGCTGGACAAATTACCATTAGTTTCTCGTTAATTTATAAACGATAGAGAAAATAATGAGAGAGACAGTGAACTGGGTCCGTCGGGGTCTACCATACACACGCGCGAGTGATTTAGTCGCATACTTTAACTTCACACTAAATGGGCCACGATAGAACCTAAGTACCCCATCAGGGTTGGGTGACGACTTCTGCGCACCTCTCCTCCTTCTCCACAGCATTGGCATGGCAGACATCAGTGGTGAGAAAAACAAAGGGGATGCAGTCGTTCACACCCTCCCATTTAAATTTCATCACCGAACGACCTCATGTATTCTGATGGCCTTCACCATGCATCTTCTTCCTTGTGCCTTGCCCCCGGCCCTTTGGGAGGTGGGAGACTGGGACTGAGAGCGGAGAATGGTGAAGGCAGGCAGGATTGGGCTCAGGGCCCTTGGCTTCTTCATTTGGGCTGCCACCTGCTGCGGTTGACCTAACCACGACGCCCCCACCGAGGACATCTAACCAGCCAATCCACATCTCCAACTAACCAATCTTCGGCCTCCATGACCCACCTCTCTTATCTTCCTTGAATAATGCTGCTTGCACCTCTCGCTCTCCTGGAGCCACCGGCCACCCCTGACGCTGCGACACCTGATAGCGGGCCGTCCCCGACACCGCCCTCCTCATGGCACCCGAGCTCGGTGCCCCAATCGCACCTCCCTCACACCGGCCACCCCCGACGCTGCAGCATCCCAACGGTCGGTGGCCCCCGTCTCCGCCCTCCCCACGGCGGTCGAGCTCGGCGCATAATGAAACCAATTAAGCATAATATATACTAAACTAATCAAGCATAATCTACACTAAGCAAATTAACCACTTAAGCATAATTAAATAAACATAATCTACACTAAGCAAATTAAGCATAATTAAGAAATTAACTACTTAAACATAATTAAATAAACAATTAAGCAATTTAAGCATAATTTAAACAATTCAATTCAATTTCAAATTTGAATTTGAGGAGGAGGGTTAGGGTGGGGGTGGGGGGCAGCTGGGGAGGGGAGGGGTGCTCGGGGAGGGGAGGGGGAGGACGGGCGGGGGGGGGGGGGGGGGGGGGGGGGCTCTGCAGGGAGGGGTGAGGGTGGGTGGTGGGGTCTGGTTTGGGGGCAGGGCTCGGGGAGGGGAGAGGGGCCCGGGGAGGGGAGGGGAGCCAGAGAGGGGAAGGGGAGGGTGGGGTGGGGGGCTTTGCAGGGAGGGTGAGGGTGGCGGGTTGGGGTGGGGGGCGCTCTGGGGGGCGCTCGGGGATGGGGTGTTGGGGGGAGGGGAGTGGGGGGGGGGGAGAGGACTCCATACCTCGCGAGGAGGCGGCGGTGCGGTGACCGGGCGGTGTCTGGCGGCGGGGTTGAGAGCTGGCGGTGGGGAAAGAATGAAGAAGCGTTGGGGAAGGAAAAGAAGAGGCACGCGCAGGTATAGGTTAAATTCCACAACTTACGTCGGCTAAATGAAACTAATTATGTTGGCCTGTATTACATACGTCGGCCAGGCTCAAGGCCGACGTAAGTTACTCTAAACTTACGTCGGCCACCTTATTTACGTCGGTTGCGGGTCCCAGGTGACGTAAGTGTATGTTTATTGTTGTTGGCTGTAGAACTTATGTTGGCCGCTGACAAAAGTAAGATAACTTACGTCGGTTTCTTCCGACTGACATAAGTTATACAACTTTGAAAGCATCTAGGCCCCCATGAGGTATGGTTTCGGTGATTAATGACAACAGTTGGATATTACTAATGAGTTTGTAGATGTGAGGTCTCTCATATCACTCATCACACTTAATGAACTCTATATGTATATCATCTACTGCTCATTGGATATAATTGGAGACCCCTAAACAAACTATTTCACGAGGTCAATCAATTTTTATTAAGACTAAATGAAAAAGCTCATATGTCAAAGTTATTCCATCGAAATTGACAACACCCAAGACTTGGTAATCATCAGAAGAATATTTCAAACCAATGTATAAGAGGTCACTCGAGCAAATTCCAAAAGAATCACTTAGAACAACTCGAAGCAGAAAAAATCAACTCACCGGATCAACCGATGTTTCCAGAAAACAATACATCGGTCGAGTTGGTTTAACAGAAGAAAAAGACCTCAGAACTGAGTACTCACCGGATCATCTGATGATGAAGAAAGTGTTACGTCATTCGATCACTCCAGTAAGCAATTACCCTGGACCAAGTGTAACACCGGACCATCCGATGTACAACTATAACGCATCGGTTATTCACTCCAGTAAGCATTATTTATGGACCAATCTGGATGAAGTGTCACCGGATCATCTGATGATGAGGCAAGTGTTACATCGGTCGAACAACGGTCATATCTGACATAGTGACATCAGCTAATTTGTATTCGACCGGTGACAACTGAAGGGAGAACATCAGATCATCCGGTGTTCGCAGAACAGTGATGACAGCCTACTTTTCCAACGGCTATTTCGTGGAAGCTGGCTATTTATACCCCTTCAACTAGTCATTTCGATAAGTCTTGATACCCAGAGCTACTCTACACATTACTAAGCATTCAAGACATCGAGCTACCACTTCTACATCATTTACACCGCTTGTACACCAAGAGATAGGCTAGAACTTGCTAGAGATGATGCTTGTGTGCTTCAATTCTTGGTGATTGGAGTCTCTAGTGTAGTGAGAGCTGTAAGAGAGTGTGTCTTGGTGATTCCACTCACCGTGTAACAGTCGGTGGTTGGAGGGAGTCTTCCGGAGCTTGCCAAGATGGTTGTGGAAGCCCGGAGGATCAAACTTGTACAAGGCTTGAGCTCCACCTTGTCGGGTTGGCGAACGGAGACTTCTAGTGAAGATCCCTGGTCTCGGTGACTTGGGAGTGGCTATACCCTTTGGTGGGTGCCACAACGTGGATGTAGGAAGGTCTTGACGATCTTGCCGAACAACGAGATAAATCTCCGTGCTTCGTGTCTCCTCGGGAGTTTGCACACTCTTTCTTTCCCTTTACACTTATGCATTTCATATACCGCAAAATTACTATTCACTTGAATGCCTAGGTTGTTTGCATAGGGAATTGGGCTTTTAGTTAGTTAAGTTTTTATTGCTCTAATTTTTGAAAAGAAGCCCAATTCACCCCCCCCCCCCTCTTGGGCATTCGATCCTTACAAACTTTCATCGGCTGGCTGATGAAAGTTAAGCTGGCCGACGTAATTTATCGGGCTTCCTGTAGTGATTATCCTGATTGTCGGCTGCATCCTGGAGCTAGCCAAAATTTGGTACTCGCATTGCTAGTCTCAACAACATACACACACATGAACATTTGTATAGCCAAAAAGATCACACCTTAAATTACATTTATCAATCAAATATTAACAAAGTGTTCATCCTGATTATGATGTTACTAATTACACACATCATAACTGCCATCATCTAATCCTGTATACCGTAATGAAAATTCTCCTGATCAATGACTTCATTAACGGTGATCCTTCATAGTCTCTAATGCTCCGACTGAGACATCCTGAAATTAAAAAAAATCACTGAAATCATATAAAACATCATCAAATTGCAATCATATTCGCTTAGCTAGTCACATAAGGTAGCAAATATCTGAAGGCTTAGAAAAAAATTGGTATACAATTGTAATAAACACAAAAAGTGTTAGTGAATGAAGAACCGAGCTTACTTATAGCACAAACAGTTGGTGAGCATCTGCAAGGCATCAACAGAGAAATTGTTCTCATGGTAAAGGACATGGTACTGAGCTGGTGTGCTTGTCCCCTGAAAAAAAAATTTACATTCCACTGATGCTTTTATAGCCTGATATAAAAAACTCGTGAGAGAAACACCAATTATCTCATAGGTACCTTGATTCCAGCATGGATGCAGAGGTAGAAATCAAGCTCAGTTGGATAGCAAATGCTAGTGTCAACCATATTTCCTGCAGTTTCAAGGGTTTGCGAATCAGTATTCATTATACATTGATAGTCCAAACAAATACATTACTTATGCATTAGACATAAACAAGGAAGATGAATGTATACTGTAATGAAAATTGTCCCTTTGGATCAATGACTTCATTAACGATGAGCCTTCATTGGACATCCTCAAATTCAATAAAATCAATGGAATGCACGCTCTAAGGACAGGATCAAGGCGGCGGCGTGCTCCGGGGACAGGGGACGAGGCGGTGGTGTGCTCCAAGACGAGGTGACGGAGGCGCCGGAGCGGCCATTGTGACACCCGGTTCGGAAAATGAACCAAGTGAACGCATATATGTGCCCAGGACGTTCAACAAACATACACAAGTGCATTCACAAAAGGATATACAAAAAATTACCACAAGACCAGATTAATTAAGCACTTTTATTACAGAATTCATATTATCCTCAAATACAAGCTCTAATGATTATTAATGACAAGTTTGAACTAATGTAGCGGAAATAAACTAAATCTGAACTATACAAAATAAGCAAGCTAAGCAAAGGGTAGCGCGGCTCCAAGCAACAACACAGGCAAAGCTAACGGCAACACACAATCTAGAATTCCTCATTAACGTTGTGATACTCCCAATCCTGACCTGCAACTGTTTGTAGGGGAATTGCAAGGGTGAGTACATGTCGTAGTGTGGAAAGTATGACATGTATCTTAAACAAGGCATAATAATAAACAATGGCTAATTGCTAAAAAGTACATTTAAAATATGTAAAAAGCATTATACTATATCTATGTGAAGTAATCCCAGCATATCCCACATAATTTAACATAATATAAAACCATAATCAATGATACATGTTCATATGCCAGATCATTACGATCATCATCGTACATGTTCATTTATCATAACTTGATCCATAACCATAACCATAACCAAATCCCAAGTTTCCTCTAATCATGGAAGTTGTCCAGGTTGTTTATAACCGGGAGCACGGCTATCATGATAGTTTTTAACACTCTGCAGAGGTTGTACCAATTTACCCACGCGTTTTTGATTTTGTCACCCGTCGGCGACTAAAGAAAGCTCCCTTATGACAATTACACTTTCTTAGGTGTATGACCAAGAGATCACAAAATAGCATTTACAAAGGGACTACTAGCATGTACGAACCCACTCAGGTTTCACCGGTGGCGATGTCTCCAACTTAGCACATCCTAAACCAAGGGCCCCCTCTTGCGCCATTCGGATCCTAGGGAGTCCCACCACTGATACAAACCCAATCTGACTCCCCTTCCTCGCTCTTCCAAATGGTCCGCGCAATACTAGCAATACCCTAATTAATCAGCTACGTCGCATCCATACTTGGTCTCGTGGTGCCACTGTAGTCCTGGCCTATTCTCGCATGAACCGATACTTAGATTCAAGGCAAGCAAACCACCATAACATCACACCCAATCCACAAACCATGCTTGCTTAGATCTCCCAAGGCCCATATTACCATTTAGTCATATTCATCTATTTACATCATCTATTAATTCATAATTAGGTCATTTGGTTGTTTTCCCATCCCAATTAATTTGTGTGAAGCAAAAAGGTAAAAAATCCTTCCCGACTCTCTATAATGTATTCCAAGCTACAAGGATGGTCAAACAGGTTTAGTAAACACCTATCAATGGGTTTCCCATCAAATTGACACAAGCATGCAATTTTGCAAACAAAACATTTAAAAACTAGGATCAATATGATCAAGGACACTTGCCTTGCTCCTGAGCTTGGTTAGGTTCAAAGACTTCAATGTTCTGGTACTGGAGGTCCTCGGTAGCACCTTCTAGAGCGAATCCTTCTATTCCGCGCAAGGAACATACAAAACAATAATTACAATAAAATAATGCTCATATAGTACTCAATATGACATGACATGCATGATTAATGCAATTATTAGGTAAAACTTGTTAATGAGTTGTTATTAATGTTCACAAACTAGTTCTAATAGTTTTTTACAAGTTTGGACAGGTTTGGAATTGATTCGAGTCAATTTGGAATTAATTCAGCACAATTCAGATTCAGGGGTCGGACAAGTTTGGTACCAGGGGACGGACTAGTCCGCCCTGGACAGACTGCAAATTAGGGGTTTTCTGATCTGAGAGAATTTGGGTTGAATTGACGTAGGAAAGAAAAACTAGAAGGTATACCACATGTTTAGAACTCCAAGGATCAAGAATTGAATATGAAACTTGAATCTTGACGATCTAAGGTTGATGATGAAGAGTTGATGGAGATTTGGCGCTGGAGAACGAAAACTTGATGGAGATCTCGATCACTTGATCCTCTTTCATTTCCCCCTCTTCTTCTTGCTCTGGATCTCCTCCTCCTCCTTGGTGGCGGCTCCCATGAACTAGGGTTTGGGGGCTTTCAATTGTGGCAAAGAGATGTAAAAGTAGGGTGTTGGGTTGTTTCTATACGGGTGGAGGTGTTAGGGTTTAATGGAATTCGAGTCTAAGGTGGGTGGAGGCCGTGTAGGGCTCCCACATGGGATCCAAAGAGGTTAGGCACAACATTCTTAGGCCTACTTAAGGTAAAACCCAATAACGAGTCGTGGAGGAAAAGATTGAATCGAAGTCGGGCATACCAGACAAGTTCACTCAGGGGACCGAACTAGTCCAATGTTGGACAGAGACGAAAATGGATAAGTTCGGTAGAAGGTTCGGACAAGTCCGATCTTGTCCAGAGAGCAAAACGGACAAGCCCAGCATATGTCGGACAAGTCCGGAGGTTTGACAACTTAATCAAAAACCATACGAAAGATCGGACTAGTCCGCACTCAACCACGGACAAGTCTGGGATGGAACAGAGGCTTAATTGGACTAGTCCACAACAAAAACGGATAAGTCCGGTGGGGCTTCAGAGGGGAAAACCGGACTAGTCTGGGGTACAAATCGGACAGTTTGTACTTCTACAGACTTTTAAGTATTGTTTTGCTTCTAATTTGTTTGTAACTTGTTCCTTTTTATGTTGCTTGATATTAAACATGTTTAAGAATGTATGCAATGCATGATGGATGAAAATGAGGGTGTTACAAACCTATCCCCCTTAAAATGAATGTCGCCCTCGAGATTCGACGCGGAAGAGAAGAGATAGAGAAAATCTTTCTTGATCTCATCTTCTAGCTCCCAAGTTGCTTTTGACTATGCATGATGCTTCCATTGTACTTTACACCATTGAATCACCTTGTTCCTTGTGACTCTCTCCTTAGTTTTCAAGATTTTGACTGGTTGCTCGGCATAAGTCAAATCTGCCTCTAATTCCAATTCTTCCATTGGCAGTTGTTCTTCCAGTACCCTCAAGCACTTCTTGAGCTGTGAAACATGAAACACATCATGAACGTTGGAAAGATGTGCGAGCATCTCAAACTTCTATCCCACTTCTCCATGTTTGTCCAAAATCTTGAATGGCCCAATGTATCAAGGCGCTAGCTTGCCTCTGAAATTAAACCTCTTATGATCTTTCATTGGTGACACTTTGAGGTAAACGAAGTGTCCCACTGCAAACGCTAGGTCTCTCCGTCTATTATCCGCATATCCCTTTTGTCTTGATTGGGCGGCCCTCAAATTTTTGCGGATTATTTGGACTTGCTTTTCAGCCTCTTACAACACATCCGGTCCAAACATTTGATTCTCCCCTGTCTCATTCAAAAATAAAGGTGTTCTACACTTCCTTCCATATAGTGCTTCATATGGTGACATTTTCAAGCTTGCTTGGTAACTATTGTTGTATGAAAATTCCGCATAGGGCAAGCTCTTGTCCCAACCTTTCCCATGCTTCAAAGCACAAGCTCTTAACATGTACTCCAAAATATGTTTGGCCCTCTCAGTTTGTCCATCGGTTTGAGGGTGATATGCCAAACTGAAATTTAATCTTGTACCAAAAACTTCATGCAATTTCTGTCAGAACCTAGAGGTGAATTGAGAACCTCTGTCCGGGACTATTTTCTTTGGAACTCCATGTCGGTACACAATACACTGCATATATAGGTCTGCCAGTTGTATCGCGGTATACTTGGTCTTGACAGGGATGAAGTGAGCTGACTTGGTTAACCAATCCACAATAACCCATACTGAGGCATAGCCAGACTGGGTACACGGTAATCGAACTATGAAGTTCATACCAATTTCTTCCAACTTCCATTCTAGAATCTTCAATGGCTGCAATAATCCAGCTGGTCTTTGATATTCCGCCTTGACTCGTTGGCACACATGACACAACGCTACATACTCAGCTATGTCCTTTTTCATGCTAGCCCACCAATAACATGTCTTTAAGTCTTTGTACATCTTTGTACAACCGAGATAAATTAAGTAAGATGAGTCATGTGCCTCCTTCAATATTGTTTCTCGGATATGCTTATCATTGGGCACAACAATCCTCTTATCTTCCTTCCTGGGTCCTTTCTTTGATTTTTTGAATTTCCTCATCCTTGGCCTGACCTTCTCGAATTTCTTGCTCCAAGGTCCTATTTAACTCTATTATTCCCATCTCATTCACAAATCCAAGATTCAATCATTTAAATTCCTTGCATAACTCGGATGGCAGCTCTTAAACTGTGAGTTGGTGTCTTACTCCTTTCTGACTCAAAGCATCGGCCACTACATTAGCCTTCCCTGGATGATAGTTGGTCCCCACATCATAATGCTTGATGC
Source organism: Tuctoria greenei (assembly GCA_036927565.1). Lineage (NCBI taxonomy): Eukaryota > Viridiplantae > Streptophyta > Magnoliopsida > Poales > Poaceae > Tuctoria > Tuctoria greenei. The sequence goes on from JAYESD010000005.1 coordinate 16,218,373, forward strand.
ATTCCAACCATCTTCGTTGCCTCAAACTCATGTACGTTTGCGTGAATATGTACTTGAGACTCTTGTGATCCGTGTAAATTTCACACCTATGTCCAAGGATATAGTGCCTCCAAATCTTCAATGCGTGTACCACGGCTGCAAGTTCCAAATCATGCGTTGGATAATTCTGCTCATGTCTCTTCAATTGTCTCGATGCTAGGCAACCACTTGACCTTCTTGCATGAGCACACATCCAAGTCCTTGTCTTGATGCATCACAATAGAGATCAAAACTCTTGCTCATATCCAGCAATATCAAAACTGGGGTTGTAGTTAACCTCTTCTTCAACTCCTAAAAACTATCTTGACAAGCTTGAGTCCATTGGAAAGCTTTCCCCTTCATTAGCAATTCCGTCATTGGCTTGCTCGTTCATCCCAATGATGTCATAACCACCACAGCTAAAGTGCTCTTCCAAATTTCTAGAGGTCTTTGATTCCCAATCCGCCCCATTTTTTGGATCTCACACAGACCTTCCATTTCACCAGACAATGTCCTCCTCTCAAATTATCTGGTTCGCCACCCCTCCACAAGAAGGATCTTCGGAACCTGTCGATGGCCTTGGTCGCACATGCAGGCAGCTTGTAGATGGTCATTATATATGTCGACATCGCTGACAATACCGATTTTACCAAGACCTCACGACCTGTTAGGGACAATAAGTTTTGCTTCCATCCTGGCAACGTAGCAGCTACCCACTGTACCAACGGCTGGAATGCAACTCTTGAGAGTTTGCCAGCATGCGGCAGTATCCCTAAATAACTGCACACGAATGAGGACAAGGTCACTTGTTGCTCCCCCATGCTCTGCCAATCAGCCTCAGTACAATTAATTGGATGCACCTCCATTTTGTCCAGGTTGGTTAGCAAGTCTGTGGCCTTGCAGAAGATATGGAGTATCCTCTTTGTGACCATTATGTCTTGAGGTAGAGGCCAAAGGAAAATTGCTGCATCGGCGTATAGAGATACCCGAAGATGGTCGCTAATTTTCGGCAATTCTTCAAGTAACCCGGTTTGCTACGCCTTCTGAAACAGTTTGAGCAAAGGCTCCATAGCGAGCAGGTCATTCATCTAGAGACTCAGGGGTTACTATCTGAGTCGCGGAACCCGAGTGACAAAACCCATGTCCGTATTGGCCTATTGCTATCGGCCAAGGAGAGGGAGCCCGGGCCCTGTCGGTGGAGCCTCATCCTGGCGGGCGCACGGGGGAACGAGCTCCCCGAACCCCAGCTTAACGGGGCACCCACGCCCTCACTCACCCGGGCCCCGACTACGGGGTCGGAGCGTGTCCTATGGGTGTTCGCGTCGAAGATTATGCTGCAACAGCTGCCAACTCTCTGTGCGTCCTGTCCCATCTTGCTGAGACACCACGCCACCATGGGCAATGGGGTGCTAACACGAGATGTGAAGCGACGGGATGAGGCAGACGCAGCGTTGATGGGTGTAGCAGTTTAACTCTACCCCCAGGCGCCAACTGATAGGAACGAATATGTAATAACCCGCCTCCGATATGAGGAAGGCGGGAAGTAGCCGCGACGTAGAGGCCCTGTCCGCGCCTATAAAAGAGGGTCAAAACTATTAGCGAAAATGGGGGACAAGAAAAGATACAAGGAAGAACGATGGAGAAAGAGGGAACCATCACCTTTGCTGGAGCACTAGAATCTCTCCTCATACATGTACTCCCCCCTCCCGCCACTGATAATGAGAAGAGGAGATCCCTGGACTGAACGTAGGACACTTTGCCCGAACTAGTATACATCCCCTGTTCTAGTTTCTAGGCCGCCTCAATGCGCAACGCGCGGTACATTCGGTAAGGCCGACAATGCGTTTGGTTGATGGGATGAGGTGGGTTGGGACACGGCAAATCCACTTTTAGTAGTGTTTGTTTGGAGAACAAATGAGATGGAGTCCTCTTCAAAAATGAATATTCCCCTCAAAAGTGAATATTTCCTTCGAATTCGGGATAGACTCATCCATCTAGGGTGTGTTTGGTTGCTTGGATTGACTTGGATTGGGTTGGATAAGATGGTACAATTCAGTGTTTGTTTCATAGTCAAGGTGGATAGAGTCATCCCAGATATGGAATATTCGGGCGAGATCCTGGATGAGCCCGTCCGACAAAATCGCCCGGACAGCGCTGCCGGCGAATACGCGCTCGTCCGCCATCCTCCTCGCGTGTGGGCCCCGTCGGCGGCCGTTGCTCGCGCGCGAGCGACGACGGACGACGCAGCGCGCGGATGAAGCCGTCGAGACGGAGCCAAAGGTGGCAACTGGCAAGGCGGCGCATGGGCTTGACCGACGACGCAGCACCCTAACCGTTCGGCGACGGCGAGATTTCGGAGGAGGAGCTGCGGATCTGACAGACGGCCGCGATGTGGACTCGAAGCAGCTTCCTTCGAACAGCCATGGAGCTGTAGAAGTTGGTGGCGTCTACGTCCGTTGCGGAGAAGTGGCCGCTCCTCTGAAGACGACGACCAGCGTGATGGCGGTCCAGTGCGAGGCGGAGGACCGAGAGAGAAGAAAGGGATGGCATGGTTGATGGCGGTATGGCGGCGTGGTGGAGGTCCAGGAGCGGAGCTTGAGGAAGATGGACCGAGATTCTGGTTGGGCGCCACCGATGAGGACAAGAGTAGAAAGAGATGAATAGTCCAAAGACAACTCGTGGAAGAGGCTGTAGGGTATTGAAATAAGTAGAGAAAAAAAGAAAAAGTAAAGAGAAAATAAATGGAAATAAAAGATAGGGAAAAGGAATAGAAATAAAGACAGAAAAAAGGAAATAAAAAAATTGCAAAATATAGAATGAAATCAAATGAATAGAAAGAAAGAAAAATATAGAATGATATATGTAAGGAAAAATGGTTATTATATTGTGCTTGCCATTCATATCCAGTCAAACAAACGTTAATTTGGATCATCCAATCCATTTTTCATCCAGCCTACCAAACAAAAAACCGAATCACCCAATCCATCCCACCAAACACTAACTTGGATCATCCAGTACAGAAAAACTTGAACAACCCTATCCAATTCAACTTTAACGCCGAACCAAACACATCCCTAAATAGAGCAGATTAATCCATCCCACTTTAACAGTGTCCCCCTCCGTCGTCCTCCCCGCACGCCCTCCGCCACTCCCCGCGCTCCCTCATGCTCGCAGCAACATAAGTCCCTCGTCATATTGTCGTCCTCCCCGCACGCCCTCCGCCACTCCCCGCGCTCCCTCATGCTCGCAGCAACATAAGTCGCGCGTCATATTGTCGCTGGAGCCTTTGCCACCGGCGCCGCCCCCATCTGCGCCTTCCTTGCTGCTGCGCCCGTGGGAAGCGGTTCTTACAAGCCCGCCCATGGCACTGTCCTATTGGGTATTGAAGTCCAGATGCCCGAGCTCGAAGGTGACGCTACCAGGAGCACTTGTCGCCTCGACCACCATCTGGTCGTGCACCTGTGCCCGCGCTGCTGATTGTGTCGCCTTGTGTAGCAGCGCCGTGGCCGACAGGTCTGCCGAGACCGTGGGGAGCTGCTGCTGCATCGGTGCCGACGTGGCTTGAGCTCTACGCGGTTGCGTTGCAGAGCAGCTGCAGCAGCGGGCGGGTGGTGAGTGTGGTGGCCATAGGGCATTGTCGGCCACAGTCTTCATGGTGTAGTTGCAATGCTGCTGCGGCGGTTGCATGACATCCTGGTGGTGTTGCTCCTGGAACACCGCGATTCGTTTGAGGCATGTCATTTCCCCTTTCTCGTTGCCTGACTTTGCTTCCGCAAGCACTAAGGTGCAGCATGCCATTCAGCATATTCACGTTTTTATATTGTAAATCGAAGGATTTGATTTCAGGTTTCAGCCATGTCTCTGTTTTCTCGAGCTCAATCATGTTGTACCATTTAAATGGAATGTTGCCATCAAGATGTTCGATGAAATACAGAGCGAGTAGAAGCTAATGGAGCTAACGGAGTACGAGACACCGTCAATTCTCATCCCACTTTATCCCTCTAATCAAACAAAAATATGGATTGTCCCATCCTTCCAGACAAACAAAAAATATGATCATCTCATGCCTAAAAACAAGGATGGATCCAACCAATCACATATTGTCTCCAAACCAAAAACACCTTTGAAATCAATATCTCACCCATACAATCTCCATTTAACCTGTTTCTTTTTCTAAAAATAATCTAAAATCCTAATCTACTTAATACACTTAAATTTGCATGATGTATTAATATATGCTTGCCTTGCTTCTATGATTGCTTGTGTGCGCATTTCAGGACAGACCTAGTGCCGAAAGAGAATCCAAAGGAGCCAGGTGATCAGGAGCACAACGTCGCAGACGGTAGCGAAGGCAAGTTCTATTGATCCCTTTTGATCATATTGCACCTATGTGATGTTCATCCATTGTGGTTAATAAATTAGATCATTGCATTTGTTGAGCATGACTACTTGAATGATAGAGTGGAGCCATGCTAGTTTCCATTATTGCATATTGACATGATGAGATTATGCATGATGATGCTGTTTGTTGTATGTTGATGAGAGTATGCATGATTTGCGAACGGAGCAGATGGACTAATGTCGGTGTAAGTGCTACTGTGGTGGTAGACTTACGACGAGCTCTATCTTGAGGGTTGGCTCGTGGTTTGTGTGTGGAGGCTACCCTGATGAGTCTTAAGGACCGAGTTGTTTTGACATCTCATCTAACTTCCTTTTAGTACGACCACATGATCATGTATGGGCGGAGCTTAGCCTAACCTCGACGGCTAGCTCGACAATTGTCCACGGTGGAGAGAGAGTTATGTATGAGTGATTATTGAGCTCACTGATGATACTGATACTGGGTTGGAGGCAAATGATTTGGGTAATGTTTTAACTGATTGTCGGTTACAACATGCTGTCTTTGATAGTTCGTATGTGTGGGTGCATCGTATAATCTCTGCAGAGTGTAAAACCCATTCGGACGGTCATATCCCTCGGTATGGAACAGGGTGTGGTCCTAACAACTAGAAAGCTACCTTGGTGAGATTGAGTTGAGAGTTGTTCTTTGGTGAGCCATTTGGTTGCATTAATTTGCATTAGTCTGCACTTTACTTATTTTATATAGTGCATTTATAACTGTTTTATTCCCCTCCCGAAGGACGAGGTGAAGCTTGTTGAGTACCTTTATACTCAAAAGTTGTTGATCGTTTCAGAGGATCCTGGCTTCGTGCCGGGGGACTTCGAGTAGGATCACGTCCGCACTCAAGTTGTGTATAGTGGAACCATGGGTGATGAAGAGCTATTAGTCTCTATGTTGTTGGCTACTATATGTTTCTTGTTAGTAGTATTAGTTTTTATCCATAAGAATACGTTGTTGTAATAAAGCTCTATATGGTCGTGATTCCACTTGTATTCTAAAATTATATATCAAACTTTATTTCTGGTATAATATTACATGCTAAGTTTCGATCTTTTAGATGGGGACACTTTAGCACCCCTTAGGAACAACTTTTGTAAAGATCTTGTCGTGATCTCTTGACCACACACCAAGGGAAGTGTGCAATGTGACAAGCTTCCACGGGTATCGGAGAGGTTTACTCAGTTCACATGACAATAGAGGATGAAATCACAACTTGTGGTTAAAGAGTACGCACTCTGCAGTTTGACAAATTGTACAAACAGTCGTGGACGCTGATTTGATGTTGAATTCATAATAATTCAATGGCTCAAATGTTGGATTGGGTTGGACGTGATTTTGTTTCATTACTCTTGTATCGGTTGAAAATAATCACTTAGATGCAGGTTGCTGATAAAAGCTAAGGATAGGGTCAATGCGTATTGTTTAAAGCTAATGTTGGCCATACTTGCAATAACCTTCATGTCATTTTTTCTCAAACTTTTTGATTACGTCATGTACTCATGCACTTACCTTTTCCGAATTGGTGAATGAAGAATTCCAAATTGACTCGGCAGAGCTATTCAAGGTTGGAGTTCTCTTGTGCAACTATTTGTATATGGAACTGTCTCTTCTATATCAGCTGCTTATCTACTTATCTATGTATTTGCTTGTTGATGTTTATTCGATACTTACGTATCTCATATGTAAAACTTTATTGTACTCCGAACATGGCTTGTAAATATGATACTATTCCTTTCATCTACACCTGTATAGTTGAAACGATCCTGACATACATGTGAAATGCATGTGATTATCTTGTTGACACCAGGTATGACAAGGAACAAGTAGATCATTCTATAAGCACATCAGGAATAAGTCGCCGAAAATAATCGGATTTGCCAAACACTCATCGTCTGCAGCGAGTCACTTGACCATATCATAGACTCACAAGAAAATCTTACTCAACAGACAATCGAGTTACGAAAAAGCAAAACCAAACAAAACACATGACGGTTGTGCAAGATTTGGCGACCTCGTAGAATCAGACGAATGTGAGGAAAATCCTCAAAGAAAACAATGAAATGAACTACGATGCGATTGAATAAATGCATGTTCCTTAATTTTTATCCTCACTAAGTTCTACCCAAACTCAATTTTCCTTTCCCAAAAACAAACAAAATAATTTTAGTTTCATTCTCAATTCTGATCCGTATTCTTCTAAACAGTTCCTTTAAAAGAATATTTTCCTACTCTCTTAGATTTTTTCTGTATTTTACACTTTTCTGCAGTTGTGTTACTCTAAAGAATTCTTCTATATCAACTATCATCATTTGTAATATACCATATAATCATCTACTGGTTTGTATTACATACTATAACTACTTTTATGTTAATATTATTATGGGACAATTGTTTCACTGACCTTATTTTGAACTTTAATTGCTTGTTTGATCCTCTTCTTTAGGGTTTGTGCATATGACCCTGGTTTTTTAAAATGAAGCTGCCGTTTGACCCTATTTGTAACTTCTGTTATCTTTAGTTAATTTAGATAAATTATATAAATAAAAAATTAACAATTTTTATGGAAAATAACAAAATACCCCTGGCACTACTACAAAAAGCATTTTCACAGGCGTCTCGATTTTTCAAACACAGGCAGTCTGTAAAAAAATGCGACAGTGATGACGAATGATACAATAACCGCCTGTGATGAACGAACATCACAGGTGGATTTAAAAAAAAAACAACCGCCTGGGTAAATAAATGATTTTCTCAGATGGCTGTTAATTAAGAATTTCCTGTACTTTAACAAAATTAACAGGCGGTTTTTAATTAACCACTGCCTAGGTAAATACATGATTTTCACGGGAGGTCATTGTTTAAGAACTGTATGTATTGGTTCAAACATCACAAGCGGTTTTTATTTAAGAATTGCCTAGGCATAGTCATTGTTTTTACAAGCTGCTTGCTAATTAAGAACCGTCTGTGATGCTGATAGCTCATGTCAAGCTAATCCCTGCACAACAAGCTCTTGTAGATGCAAGTAACACCCGTGAATCATCATTTGGATTGTTAAAAGCCTCTATTGAAGCCTGACGATCTCTTGGAAGGATTTTGCCATCCATTTGAAGTATTTCTTTCCCTCCTGTCCATTTGTAAACCTAGGAAGATGCTCCTTTATCAGTTTTAATGCCTGAATATATTGACTAAAAATTAGTACCTTCTCTCTTAGTGCTTCACACAAACGAGGAAGCGAACAACATCAATCACAAATCTTGTTTTTACCCTTTCATAGGAATTGACCTTAATGTTTCAATCATAGATTTATCAATAAATGAAGCTTCCTTCTCACACATGTTAATGGCAGATAAGGAAGGGTATGCCAAAGCTAAGGAAATCTGAATTGGACTGAAGATAAAGAGATCATGCATATGAGTGGCAATGTCTAGGTTAGACAACGTGAAGCTATGATGGCAAACTTCAACAACATGAAAAGTGATGCTAAGGTTATGCTTGCATCAACCAAGGCATATTGTGAGGGCATAACACTTGTTGGGGCAAGCATAACCGTGATGCCCCAACAAGTGTTATGCCCTCATAACATGCCTTGATTGATGTAAGAATAACCTTGGCATCACATTTCATGTTGTTGAAGGCTGCCATCATAGCTTCATGCTGTCTAACCTGGATATTGCCACTCATATGCAACATCTATTTGTCTTCAGTCCTGTTGAGATTTCGTTAGCTTCGACACACTTCGCTTGTAACTGCCAATAACATGTCTGATGAGGAAGCTCACTTATTGATAAATCTATATTTGAAAGATTAAGGTCAAATTCCTATGAAAAGGGTAAAAATAAGATTTGTGATTGAAGTTGTTCGTTTCGTCGCTTGTGTGAAGCACTAAGAGAGATGGTACTAATTTTTAGTCAATATAGTCAGCTATTAGAACTGATAAAGTAGCATCTTCGTAAGTTTTTAAAATAGAGAGAAGAGAAAGAAATCCTTTAGGGCTTGTTTGGGTGTACTCAATCTAATTTGATTGAAGTGGATTGGAGTAGAAAAAAACTAATTTTCTCCTCAATCCACCTCAATCCACTTATATTGAAGTGGACCTACTCCTATCCAAATAAGCCCTCAAATGGATGGAAGTATCATCAGACTTCAATTGAAGCTTTTAACAATCCAAATGATGAGCCTCGGGTGTTACTTGCATCTACAAGAGCTTGTTGTGAAGGGATTAGCTTGACAGGAGCTTCATGAGTTGTGCTTCTAGATGTTATTTGGAACCAGTTGTTGGAAGGTAAGCCTGATCATCATAGGTCAGAAGAAATTTATATACACATACAATTTGATAACTTATGGAACAGGTGAAGGTGATAAATATGATAGTCAACAAGCCAAAAAAGATCACTTGTCCAAATTAGTCTTCTCTACAGAAGATGAATTTAATAATGTTTGAAACATGCTATCTAAAGCTCAAATGGAGCATAGTTCTAAGTTGATTTCAGAGGATAAAAATATATACAATATATATCATACATTTTTTCCAGCATTTACATCTTCTCGCATATAGGGTTTCAAATCCTATTTAATGCTTCTCGCTTGATGTTTTCTAGTTCGGTGAAAAGGTACATCTCTTCATACTGATTATATTCCTCTTCATTATCTCACACATTCTAAACCCCAACAATATTTTGCTTTCCAAAAAAAACTACGTGCATCTTCTTAATTTCTAGATCTTGTACATAAAAAACTTGTGCAAGACGATCGGCGAGAACCTAGGGGTAATCTTTATAACACACTTTGCTCAAGTCTACCAGTGTCAGCCCATAGTTGTCCACTTTCACACCATCGGGATGTTTCACCCATTGGCACTTAAATACGGGCATTACCATTCTTTCTCCATAATCGAGTTCCCATATTTCCTCTATGAACCCGAAGTATGTGGTCTTCTGCCCTTGTGGATCATAAGCCTCTATACGAACACCACTATTTTGTGCAGCACTCTTACCGTCTTTTTTCTTAGTGTAAAATGTGTAACCATTGATGTCATATGCTTGCCATGATGTCACCAAAGAAGATGGGCCATAAGCTAACTTCTTCATTGTTGCCTCTTCTATAGAGTTTCCGTATGATATATTTTTGTCCATTAACCATTCAGTGAAACATCTTTTGTGTTCTTTCATGATCCAGTCCTCTGTGCAGTATTAGTTTTTTTTGCGAAGATCAATTTGGTGTTCCTCGATGTACGAATCATCTATTGTGAGATGTTGCAGTACACCAAAATGTGCACAGTGTACATTCTTGTAATCTTGAACGATAAAAGTTTTCTTACCCACTTTGCCTCTCCCACGTAGTCTACCCTCATGTACTGGTATAGGCAAACCTAACGGTTTTCCATCTTTGATGTAATGAGCGAAACCCTCAATCACTTCTTTAGTGGTGTATCCTTCCATAATTGAACCCTCTGGGTGAGCACGGTTTCACACATAACCTTTTAATACTCCTAAATATCTCTCCAACGGAAACATATGATGTAAATACAATGGTCACAATGCTTTTATCTGATCAACAAGATGTATGATTAGGTGTACTTGCATATCAAAAAAGGATGGTGGGAAACACATCTCAAGCTTGCACATAGTCTCGACAATGTACATTTTCAAATAGTCTAAATCTTCACGTGCTATCACCTTTTGTGATATTGAATTGAAGAAGTAATACAAACATGTGATGACAGCTTTTATATGCTCAGGTTTGATGACACTTATTGCAATGGCAAGGAACACTGTCACCATCATGTGACAATCGTGAGAATTATAGCCGAATAAAGACAAGTCTTTCATCAGGACTAGTTTGCGGATATTGGATGACAAACTCGTGGGTACTTTGATCTCATGCAATCATTCACAAATTGCCTTTTTCCCTTGTAGTATCAAGTTGTAGCTGGCTGGGGGAAGGTAATGCTTCCCGTTCGCCTTTTCTACTGGGTGAAGCTCTGGCTTCATATCAAGATATACTAGGTCCATACGTGAATTTAACCCGTCCTTTGTTTTCCTCGGCATGTCCACCAAGGTCCCAGTGATGCTGTCAAATACATTCTTTGTAACGTGCATCAAATCAATACTATGGAAAAATTCCAGATTCTTCCAATACGGAAGATACTTGAAAAAAATTGATTGTTTCTTGAAAACCATGTCAGTTGTATCACCCGAAGATGTACTTTTCTTTATCTTTGTTCCTTTATATTGTTTGCCATTACCGAAAGAAATATCAATGTTCTTGACCATTTCAAACATGAGTTTTCCACTGTAAGGTTTTGGTGCAGTATCTTTTTTGATTTTGTTATCAAATTGTTCTTTCATCTTCCTATACTTGTGTGTCTGCCAAGAACCGCCGGTGTCTCATGTACACCGTCTTTCTAGATGAAGTGAGGTATAGAAATCCAGTTCTATCCACGCACCTTACACAACCTTTATTCCCTTTCATTTGTCTCGATAATGTAAACAGTTCGGGATAATCATGCACGGTAACGAATATCATTGATCTTAGCGTGAAATACTCCCGATTGTACTCATCCCATGTACGTACCACTTCATTCCACAATTTCGCCATATATTCCATTAACGGTTCCAAGAACATATTAATTTCAATGTAGGGTTGTTTTGGACCTTGGATAAGAACAGATAACAAGATATATTTCCTTTTGTGACACAACCACGTCGGTGGGTTGTACATTGTTAAGACCACGACCCATGTGTTGTGTATGCTCCTTTTTTCACCAAACGGATTCATTCCGTCTGTACCCAAGGCAAACCTTATATTTCTAATTTCCTTTGCAAATTATGGATACTAAATATCAAAAAAATTTCACTGCATTGCATCACTAGGGTGTCGAATATGTTTTTCATTCTTCTTGCGCTGCTCGGAATGCCAACGCATAAGTTCAGCCTCCCTAGGGTTTGAGAACAAACGCTTCAAGCGATCAATTACTGAAGGTACCTTATCACCAAGGCATAATTTTTTCTCTTATAATTCCCATCTGCATCGTCAAAAGTATCATCATCGTCACTGTCAGGGCCAATAATAAACTTCTTATTCTTCTGAGACTTTTTCATGTTGGTACATTACAGGCGATTGTAGTCCTTCTTGTATCTACTAACACCACAGATGGGGCATCTAGTTGCGAGCTCATGCTCTTTGCGATACAGAATACAATGGTTCACACAAGCATGTATTTTTGTCACACCTAGTGCCATCAGGCAAAGAAGTTTCTTCTCTTTATAAGTGCGTCTGGGCAGTTTATTTGGATTTGGAAGAATTTCTGCCAAAAGATTCAAAAGATCAGAGAAACTACAATCGGATCATCCGTGTGTCGCTTTCAACTTTAGTAGTTCTAGGACTGCATGCAATGTAGTAAACTCTTTATCACAACCGTTTGATTCATCATATAAAAGCTTTGTCGCTGCATTCTGCAATGTCTCTATTTTATTTAAACCTTTACTTGCTCCCATATAAGTCAATACATATGGTTCAATGTGACGCAACATCTCCTCATAATCGAACTCATCATCATCATCATCACCATCTTGGTTGTCACTGCCATCATCGATATGAACATTATCGTCATCTAAACCTCTTTCATCATCTTTATCTACTTCATGTGTATCTAACTCACCATGCTATGTTCATATTGTGTAGTTTTTTTTTGAAACCTCTTTTCATTAAATGAGATTGGATTACTATAGTATCTATCCAAGCAATCTTATTTTTGCAGTCGATACATGGACATAATATGTCATCTATCTTTTGCAACTTCGCGTGTCTCTTGGATGCTTAAATAAAATTTGCAACGTTATGAATGTACATAGGATCGGGTCTTGGCATGTTATACATCCACGCTTGATGGTCCATGCTTCAATAACAGAATTTTTGTAAGATTTACAAAATTTGGTCATAAATATTCTCTAAATGTCTTCTTTAAAATGAACTTACAGAGATATAACCAGCCTGTCTCATATGAGTGAATACTGGTATCATGTAGGTTTATTCATAAGGGTTCCAATAAAATTTGTTTCATAATTTTCTCAGCTTCCTAGTGGCCATAATGGATTTTTTAAGTTGGACTTATTCATTGAAACATTTAATCAAACATGTGATGTGCTTGTATTCATCTTCAACCTTTAATCCTTCAAATCTACTTGTTTTTCTCCAAAATTCATGGATGAGCTCGATGGTGAATAATGGATGTTATACATCCATGCTCGACGGTCGATGCTTCAATAACAGAATTTTTGTAAGATTTACAGAATTTGACCACAAATATTACCCAAAGGTCTTCTTTAAAATGAACTTACGGAGATATAACCAGCCTGTACCATATGAGTGAATACTGGTATTATGTAGGAATGTTCATAAGGGTTCCAATAAAATTTGTTTCATAATTTTCTCACCTTCCTAGTGGCCATAATGGATTTTTGAAGTTGGGCTTATTCATTGAAACATTTCATCGAATATGTGATATGCTTGTATTCATCTTCAACCTTTAATCCTTTAAATCTACTTCTTTTGCTAAAAAATTCATAGATGAGCTCGATCGTGCATAATGGATGTTATTTTGAGACCTATGTGTGCTGAATACAATGGCTTTGACAATAAAAGTTTTGAATGCTGCCATAACATCTTTTTCACAAGGTCCGACTCTAGCTCCGAGCTTCTGCAAGGTCCGACAATAGATCCGACTTTCTTTGTCTAGGTCCAACATGTTTTTGGGTAGCTCCGGTGAGCTTTGTCTTTAGCTCCGGCATGTCTTTGATAGCCCCAGCAAGTCGTTGTTAAGCTCCGATATGTTTTGTTAGGTCCGACTTATGTTGGTTAGCTTCGACATGTTTTTCTAGCTCCGGCTTTTGGTTGACTAGTTCCGACTAGCTTTGGCAAGCTCCAGCGCTAGGTTGTACTAGCTTTGGCAAGCTCCAGCGCTAGGTTGTACTAGCTTTGGTAAGCTCTGGCACTAGGTTGTAATAGCTTTGGTAAGCTCTGGCTCAAGCTCCGGTTAGCTTTGGCATGGTCCGATGCTTGATCGTGGTGTTTCTGCTTTTATCTTGCAATATTTTGAAATTGCTTTACACTTATGGAAAGGTTGCTTAGTATTCTTTTACTAAGTTTTTAAGCGTTTTGGTTGATATGGATGATATCGTTTTTGCTATGTTTTGCAACATGGCTATGTGAGGTGTTCAAGGTGTTGTGTTCGGAACTAACTTGAGTCAAGTCGCGGACTTGGGCTCGTACGGATTGGTTGTTTATTCATGTGCAAGTGTTGCTTGAGTTCAAGACATGGCTAGTGACGGGATCCATTGAACTAGTCTTAGGGAAAAGATGAGGTTCAACAACCAAGTTTAGGAGGAATTGTTGTTGAGTTGATCGGGAGGTTGCGCAACATGTTTGAATCAAGAACAATGCATATGAAGGTGTCGTGGACGTCGTTGGAAGATGTTTGCACGTATGAAAGGAGTGCGTGGATGTGGCTACCTGGTTCCGAGACGTGATGAAGAGATGTGAGCGTAAATAGTTGGTCAGAAAGGTCCAACCGACTAGGTTATGGACTCAGGCTGCGGCTGAGTCGGGTTTGACTCAAATATGGAGAGATTTGAGTTGGTTATGATAGGATTTCGTGTGGGTCACAAATTTGAGTTTTTTTAGGAATGTGGGATACATTCCTAAGGTGTTTGGAAGTCTTAAGATTGCTTCTATCTGCGTATAGAAGAGTCCTAAGTAGTTATGGAAAGTTTTGATTCATGATTTGAGTAGGATTAGAGTCTTAGTTGAGATTGGGTTGGCCTAAGGGTTGGTTATATAAGCAAGGGAGGCCGGAGCTCATGGGAGACGACTTTGGGGCTGTTCCTCTTGTGTTCTATTGAATAAATATCATAGTTTAAAGGAAACTTTGTGCCTTGTTCGTCTGACTTGTTCCAGATAAGTTTTTCTCGTCGAGTTTTCTGCACAATACTACTTTTCTTTGGTGGTTTTATCATAACTCGAGTTTTACAGATCCAATCGACTTGATTCTTTTTGGGTTATCTTTACAACTTGATTATATATCATCTTTCAAAATTTCACGGTCATTGGATTTGTGGTTTCTGATCTACACGAGTTTCTTTGCAGCGTTCCAGAATTGTTTTTCTCGGGTAGGACAGATTGACCTTTGTTCGATCTTTCAATCGTAACTTGAGTTTCCGTCGACGGATTTGAGTGATTTTTGTTGTGTTGTCTTCGTGACTTGATTCTCTCTGATATATATCACTTTTTTCATGGTGAAACACATTTAGGTTAGTCTCACACACGATTTAACGGATCGTTTTTCTGCCGAGGGGTTTTCATTGCTTCCGCTGAAAAGTTTTAATCTACCATTTACCCCCCTCTGGTAGATTTTCACGTGCTCTTCGATCCTACAATTGGTATTAGAGCCACGGAGCTCTAATCTTTGTGATTTGCACATGTTTTTAACTAATCATCATGGAGAAATACTCCGCCAAACCTTGTGTGTTTGTTGATATTGTTTTTCAAGTTTGGAAGGCACGCATGGAGGCTTTCATCTAGGCGCAAGGCTTTGCAATATGGGAGAAGGTGTACAAGCCTTACGAAGTGCCGTCAAACTATCAAGTTACAACTACAAATCTGAGAGATGTCAACAACAACAACAAGGCTCGGAACTTGATCATACAAGGATTAACTCAAAGTGACTTCGACCGTGTTGCACACCTCCGATCTGCATACGATGTGTGGAAAACACTTTGTGACTACCATGAAGGATCCAACACGATCAAGCAGGTAAGGCAAGACATGTTCAAGAAATAATACATGCGCTTTGAGATGCAACCAGGTGAGTCCATCGACGAATTATTTGCTCACTTTAATAAGATTCTCAACAACTTGTGTAGTGTCAATGTTAATTATTCAGATGCTGAAAATGCTAGGCAATTACTAAGTGCATTAGACATGTCAATTTGGGAGATGAAATTTACATGTATTCATGAATCTACTGTCATGAGTACACTTACTTTAGGTGTTTTATATTCTAAATTGAAAACTCATGAAGTTCACATAATCTCACGTAAGAACCCCAACAAGTCTCTTGCATTTGTTTCTCAACGTGATATGCCTAGCTCCAACCAATCTTCATCTTGTGGTACACTTGCTTTGTTGTCCTCTCTAACCCTTGAACAGATTGAGGAGTTTCCGGAGGAGGAGCTAGTACTTCTCTCTACTAGGTTCTCAAAAGCATTGCAAAATGTGAGAACTAGAAGGAGAGGAAGCTCCGGACCTCAACGATGTTTCGAATGTGGTAAGACAAGACATTTTCGTTCAGATTGCCCTAACCTTTCAGGTTCTACTTCCCGGGATGAAAAGCAAACAAGGACGAAGCACTCCTCTGCAAAAGATACAAAGAAAAAGAAGGATTTTATAGGACGTCAATTGGTGAGTTGTTTTATCTTCGCACTTCAAGAACTTGGCTCAAGCAATATGGACATTGGAAGTGACGAAGATGAAGATGATTTGGCAAACTTGTGCTTCATGGCGGGCAAATCAAGATCAAGTATGGAGGATGCAGAACACAACAACGACAATGAAGAGGTATGTCCTACTTGTGAAGAAATGTGTGATGCTATTTCTCGTGCCACTATTATAGTTACGAAAAAGGGCAAAAAGCATAGGGATAGTGCTGCTAAAATTGAATCACTAGAATCTGAAATCAACCGTTTAAAAACTTTGATTCCTAGTGATGATGCATGTCCCTCATGTGATTTAATATATGAACAATTGTCCTCATTAAGAAGTACGAACACCTCCACACTTAATAAACTTGAGTTAAAAATTGAAAAGAACAGAGAGCTTGCTGCACTTAATGATAAAAACTTGAAAGATGCTAGTTGTTCTACTTTTGATTTGCATTGTTTTACTTGTGATGATCTTGATAAGAAACTACAAGATGTTATGAATGAAATTTCTATATTGAACAATGATTTATGTTCTCATGAAGTTAAATTTTGTTCCAATTGCAAATTAAAAGGAAAAACTTCATGTGAAAATTGCCTTGATCTGTCCAATAAACTTGATAGCATTCATAGGACATTAGATCAGTTTTGTAATGGGAATAAGAACCTAAACTTGCTGCTGAATTCTTCCAAGTCTTGCATTGATAAAACTGGTTTAGGTTTTGATTCTCATGCTCATGCTAAGGCAAATCCACCTAAAATTGTAAAGTCATTAGGAAGTGGTTTGATTCAAACAGTTCCTAAACAAAAAGAAGTGGTTTTCAAATCTGCAGGAGTGTTGTCTCATTCGGTTTCAAATAAAAATGTTGCTTGCCCATATAGACATGAACACAAAGTTAAATTTCATTGTACCTACTGTGGTAGAGATGGACATGTCATAGATTTTTGTTATAGACTAGCTAAACAACAGAAAAAAAAAGAATGATTGCTAGATCTCATAACTTACATGCAAAATTTGTTGTTCATGCTATACCGAATGATAGGAACATGCAACCTGGTGTAATAAGTCAAAAACATGCAAAGTTTGCTCCCAAACCTACTTTTTTTTGTGCTACACATGTAACATCTAGTAGGACAGTAGTTGGGTAAAAAATCCTCAAGCTTTGGCTCATAAACCTGTTATTTTATCTCAGCTTTCGCGTGTTATTCCTGCTGGATGTCGTGTGACTCAGTACGGGTTTCCTAAATGCCTTTTGACTACCCCAGTATTGAGTCATTGACGTATTGTGCTTCTATGTAGGTTACACGCTTGAGGAAGGAGAATATTTGTATTGTGGATTCAGGTTGTTCATGCCAAATGACCGGTAACAAAGAATGGTTCTCCCCCCTCTCTTTTGTGTCACGTGTAGAGAATGTTACTTTTGCCGATAATTCTTCAACTCCTATAATTGCTAAGGGTTCGGTTAGAGTAAATAATCACTACACTTTGAAGGATGTGGTACTTGTTAAAGATTTGAAATACAACTTGCTTTCTGTTTCACAACTGGTACATGAAAATCTGGAAACTATTTTCACTAAAAATGGCTGCAAAGTTGTAAATTCAAATAGTGAGTTTATTTTTAACATGTCTCGGTTTGGAAGAGTTTTTAAATCTGATTTTGATATGTCTTCCTCTAAGCGTAGGTGTCTAGTTGCTGATGATTCAAAGGACTTATATTTTTGGCATCGTAGACTTGGTCACGTAGGCTTTGATCATCTAACGCGTGTTAGTGCTCTTGATCGCATACGTGGGCTGCCTAAGCTTAAAGGGGACAAAGAAATTGTGTGCTCTTCTTGTAGACATGCTAAGATGGTTGCAGGTTCACATACTCCTCTCACAATGATCATGACAACTGAACCGGGTCATCTTTTGCACCTTGACACCATAGGACCTTCACGTGTTCAATCTTTCAGAGGTAAATGGTATGTTCTTGTGATTGTTGATGATTGTTCTAGATACTCTTGGGTTTACTTTATGGCATATAAGAATGAAGCTTTTAGTCACTTTAGAACTTTATTTCTTATATTATCAATTGATCACCCAGGATCTTTAAGAGCAATTATAAGTAATAACGGAACCGAATTTAAAAAATCAATCTTTTGATCACTTTTGTGCTGAAAATGAAATTGATCATCATTTTCTTCACCATATGTACCTCAGCAAAACGGTGTTGTAGAAAGAAAGAATATAACCTTAGTTGAGATGGCTAGGACTATGCTTGATGAATATCAAACTCCTGGGAAATATTGGGCTGATGCGATTGCAACTACTTGTTATGTCTCAAATCGTGTTTTCTTGCGCGCTAAGCTAGGTAAAACACCATATGAGCTCCTGTTTGGACATAGGCCTAGTGTTACACACTTTCGGGTCTTTGATTGCAAATGCTTTGTTAAGAAACATGGTAATCTTGATAAATTTGAACCTATATCCGTTGATGGCATGTTTCTTGGTTATTCATCTCATACTAGAGGCTACCTTGTGCTATTACTTGACACTAACAAAATTGTGGAGACTTGTGGGGTGTCTTTTGATGAAGATAGCACAGGTACTAGCTCAAACATTGCAGGTCCGGATCCATATCCGCAGGGGGGGGCATTTTTGTTGAAGATGAGGAAGAAGTGGTGCTGCTGCACGAAAATTCAGAAGCTAATGACATTGTTCCAACTCATGATTTTGATTCACAGCCAGCAGCGACGACCACCATTGCTGGTCCAGATACTCCTCAAGTCACAAGCTCATTGATTTGTGATGAACATGAAGAAGAAGCTTGTGAAGTGTCCACTCCCCCCCCGGGTTCTCAAAATTCATCCTCCACAACAAATTATTGGAAGCTTGCACGAATGAGTCACATGGTCCAGGTTTTGCAATCCAAACTTTCATGCTCATTCTGCTTTTGTTGCTTCTTTTGAACCCAAATATATATCACACGCACTCACTAATGAATCTTGGATTATTGCCATGCAAGAAGAGTTAGAAAATTTTGAAAAAAAATAATGTTTGGAAACTTGTACCTCCACCTCAAGGTCACACTTTAATTGGAAATAAATGGGTGTTTAAAAATAAACAAAGTGAGGATGGGGTTGTGGTTAGGAATAAGGCTAGGTTGGTTGCTCAAGGTTTCACTCAAGTTGAAGGTCTAAATTTTGATGAAAATTTTGCTCCTGTTGCTAGATTAGAAGCCATGAGCATTTTGTTAGCTTTTGCTGCATCTAAAGGTTTTAAGCTTTATCAAATGGATGTTAAAAGTGATTTTATTAGTGGATGATATCATCTTTGGTTGTGCTTCTGATGATCTTGTGTCCAAGTTTTCAGCTATGATGAGTTCAGAATTTGAGATGAGTATGATGGGAGAACTCACGTACTTTTTGGGGCTGCAAATCAAGCAAACCAAGGAGGGTACCTTTGTGCATCAAACAAAGTATACAAAATACCTCCTAAGGTGCTTAAACATGGACAAAAGCAAGCCTCTTCGGACACCAATGGGAACAGCAACAACACTTGAACTTGATGAAGATGGTGAACCCATGGATCAAAAAGAATATAAAAGCATGATCAGATCACTTTTGTACCTCACGTCATCAAGACCGGACATACAATTCAGCGTATATTTTTGTGCACGGTTTCAAGCCTCCCCACGTGCTTCACATCGTCAAACCCTCAAAAGGATTCTTAGGTACTTACATGGAACTCAAGAATTTGGCATTTTTCTTCCTTCTTCCTCAACCGTTACTTTGAAAGCTTTTTCCGATGATGATTTTGGAGGTTGTAGGATTGATAGGAAAAGTACTTCTGGTGCTTGTCATTTTCTTGGTAATTCACTTGTTGCTTGGTCCTCTAGAAAACAAAATTCAATTGCACAATCCACAACTGAATCTGAATATGAAGCTGCTGCTAGTGCTTGCTCACAAATTATTTTGATTGTTCAAACACTTAAGGACTATGGGGTTGATCTATATAGTGTTCCACCGTTTTCTAATAACACTAGTGCCATTTGCATTGCTAAAAACCCCGTGCAACATTCTAGAACTAAGCACATTGACATTAGGTATCATTGCAAAGTTCTACATTATCTCGGATTAACAATGTGCTTAGTTCTAGAATGTTGCATGGGGTTTTTAGCAATGCAAATGGCACTAGTGTTATCACAGAATAGTGGAACACTATCTATATCAACCCCATAGTCCTTAAGTGTTTGAACAATCCAAAGAATTTGTGAGCAAGCACTAGCAGCAGCTACATATTCAGATTCGGCTGTGGATTGTGCAACTGAATTTTGTTTTCTAGAGGACCAAGCAACAAGAGAATTACCAAGAAAATGACAAGCACCAGAAGTACTTTTCCTATCAATCCTACAACCCCCAAAATCAGCATCCGAAAAAGCTTTCAAAGTAACGGTTGAGGAAGAAGGAAGAAAAATGCCAAATTCTTGGGTTCCATGTAAGTACCTGAAAATCCTTTTGACGGCTTGACGATGTGAAACACGTGGGGAAGCTTGAAACCGTGCACAAAGACATACGCTGAATTGTATGTCCGTTCTTGATGCTGTGAGGTACAAACGTGAACCGATCATGCTTCTATATTCTTTTTAATTCACAGATTCACCATCCTCATCAAGTTCAAGTGTTGTTGCTGTTCCCATTGGTGTCCGAAGAGGCTTGCTTTTGTCCATGTTGAAGCGCCTTAGGAGGTCTTTGGTATACTTCGTTTGATGCACAAAGGTACCCTCCTTGGTTTGCTTGATTTGCAGCCCCAAAAAGTAAGTGAGTTCACCCATCATACTCATTTCAAATTCGGAACTCATCATTGCTGAAAACTTGGACACAAGATCATGAGAAGCACAACCAAAGATAA
The DNA here is from genome assembly GCA_036927565.1 of Tuctoria greenei. Classification (NCBI taxonomy): domain Eukaryota; kingdom Viridiplantae; phylum Streptophyta; class Magnoliopsida; order Poales; family Poaceae; genus Tuctoria; species Tuctoria greenei. The sequence goes on from JAYESD010000005.1 coordinate 16,239,158, forward strand.
TATCATCCACATACACTTGAACGAATATTGAGTCATTGCCATGCTTAAGCATAAAAAGATTTTTATCAACTTTGCCCATGGTAAACCCCTGTTCAAGTAAGAATGTTTTTAACCTATCATACCATGCTCTAGGGGCTTGTTTGAGACCGTACAAGGCTTTGGACAGTTTGTAAACATGATTAGGAAAATCTGGATTTTCAAAACCCGGTGGTTGTTTGACATAAACCTCCTCATATATGTAGCCATTAAGAAAAGCACTTTTAACATCCATTTGATATAGCTTAAAACCTTTAGATGCTGCAAAAGCTAACAAAATTCTTATGGCTTCTAATCTAGCGACAGGAGCAAAAGTTTCATCAAAATCTAGACCTTCAACTTGAGTGAAACCTTGAGCAACCAACCTAGCCTTATTCCTAACCACAACCCCATCCTCACTTTGTTTATTTTTATATACCCATTTAGTTCCAATTAAAGTGTGACCTTGAGGTGGAGGTACAAGTTTCCAAACATTATTTCTTTCAAAATTTTCTAACTCTTCTTGCATGTCAATAATCCAAGATTCATTAGTGAGTGCGTGTGATATATCTTTGGGTTCAAAAGAAGCAACAAAAGCAGAATGAGCATGAGAGTTTGGATCGCAAAACCTAGACCGTGTGACTCATTCGTGCAAACTTCCAATCATCTGTTGTGGGGGATGATCTTTGTAAAAACGTAGGGGAACAAATGTCTCACAAGCTTCTTCTTCATTAGGTTCATCGTAGATTGATGAGCTTGTGGCTTGTGGACGATCAGGACCAGCATAGGTGATAGTCGGAGCTTGTTCAATGTCCGGAGCTGGACACGTGTCAACTTCGAAACTACCAGGCAGTATCACCGGCTCTTCTTCATCTTCGAAAATACCCTCCCCCTAAGGATACGGATCTGGTCCTGCAACACCGGAGCTAGTACCTGGGCTAGCTTCATCAAAACACACTTCACAAGTCTCCACAATTTTGTTAGTGTCAAGTAAAAGCACACGGTAGCCTCTAGTATGAGATGGATAACCAAGAAACATGCGATCAATGGATCGAGGTTCAAATTTATCAACATTACCATGTTTCTTAACAAAGCATTTGCAACCAAAGACCCGAAAGTGTGTAACACTAGGCCTATGTCCAAACCGAAGCTCATATGGTGTTTTGCCTAGCTTAGCACGCAAGAAAACACGATTTGAGACATAACAAGCGGTTGCTAACGCATCAGCCCAAAATTTCCTAGGAGTTTGATATTCATCAAGCATAGTCCTAGCCATCTCAACTAAGGTTCTGTTCTTTCTTTCTACAACACCGTTTTGTTGAGGTACATATGGTGAAGAGAATTGATGATCTATTCTATTTTCAGCACAAAAGTGATCAAAAAAATGATTTTTAAATTCAGTTCCATTATCACTTCTAATTGCTTTTAATGATCCTGGGTGATCAATTGATAATCTAAGAAATAAAGTTCTAAAGTGACTAAAAACTTCATTCTTAGACTCCATAAAGTAAACCCAAGAGTATCTAGAATAATCATCAACGATAACAAGAACATACCATTTACCTCCGAAGGATTGAACACGTGAAGGTCCTACGGTTTCAAGATGCAAAAGTTGACATGGTTCAGTTATCATGATCATTGTGAGAGGAGTATTTGAACCTGCAACCATCTTAGCATGTCTACAAGAAGAGCACACAATTTCTTTGTCCCCTTTAAGCTTAGGCAGCCCACGTATGCGATCAAGAGCACTAACATGCATTAGGTGATCAAAGCCTACGTGACCAAGTCTACGATGCCAAAAATATAAGTCCTTTCAATCATTAGCAACTAGACACCTATGCTTAGAGGAAGACATATCAAAATCTGCTTTAAAAACTCTTCCAAACCGAGACATGTTAAAAATAAGCTCACAATTTGAACCTACAACTTTGCAGCAGTTTTTATTGAAAATAATTTCTAGATTTTCATCTAGCAATTGTGCAACAGAAAGCAAGTTGTATTTCAAAATTTTGACAAGTGCCACATCCTTTAAGGTGTAGTGATCATTTACTCTAACCGAACCCTTAGCAATTATAGGAGTTGAAGAATTATCGTCAAAAGTAACATTCTCTACACGTGACACAAAGGAGAGGGAGGAGAACCAATCTTTGTTACCGGTCATGTGGCGTGAGCAACCTGAATCCACAATCCAAATGTTCTCCTTCCTCAAACGTGTAACCTACATAAAAGCACAATACGTTGATGACTCAATACTGGGGTTAGTCAAAAGGCATTTAGGAATCCAGTACTGAGTCACGTGACATGCAGTAGGAAAAACACGCGAAAGCTGAGACAAAACAACAGGTTTATGAGTCAAAGTTTGAGATTTTTTATTCTTAACTACTTACCTATAAGGTGGTACTTGTGTAGCACAAAAATTAGTAGCTCTGGAGGCAAAAACAGAAGGTCCGGAGGTAAACTTTGAATGTTTTTGACTCAAAACAGCAGGTTGTACATTCGGTTCAATGTGTGTAGTAAATTTTGCATGAAAGTTATGAGATCTAGCAACCATTCTTTCCCTTTTCTGTTGTTTAGATAGTCTATAACAAAAATCTATGACATGACCATCTCTATCACAGAAGGTACAATGAATTTTAACTTTATGTTCATATCTAGATGAGCAAGCAATATTTTTATTTGAAACCGAATGAGGCAACACTCCTGCAGATTTGAAAACAACTCCTTTTTGTTTAGGAACTATTTGAATCAAACCACCTCCTAATGGCTTTACAATTTTAGGTGGATGTGCCTTAGCATGAGCATGAGAATCAAAACCTAAACCACTTTTATCATTGCAAGACTTGGAAGAATTCAGCAGCAAGTTTAGGTTCTTATTCCCATTACAAAACCGATCTAATGTCCTATGCATGTCATCAAGTTTATTGGACAGATCAAGGCAATTTTCACATGAAATTTTTCCTTTTAGTTTGCAATTTGAACAAAATTTAACTTCATGAGAACGTAAAGCATTGTTCAATATAGAAATTTCATTCATAGCATCCTCTAGTTTCTTATCAAGATCATCACAAGTAGAACAATGCAAATCAATTGTAGAACAGCTAGCATCATTCAAGTTTTTATCATTAAGTGCAGCAAGCTCTTTGTTCTTTTCAATTTCAAACTCAAGTTTATCAAGTGTGGATGTGTGCGCACTTCTTAATGAGGACAATTGTTCATATATTAAATCACATGAGGAACATGCATCATCACTAGGAATCAAAGTTTTTAAACGGTTGATTTCAGATTCTAGTGATTCAATTTTAGCAGCACTATCCCTAAGCTTTTTGTCCTTTTTCTTAACAATAATAGTGGCACGAGAAATAGCATCACACATTTCTTCGCAAGTAGGAAATACCTCTTCATTGTCGCTGTTGTGTTCTGCCTCCTCCATACTTGATCTTGACTTGCCCGCCATGAAGCACAAGTTTGCCAAATCATCTTCATCCATCACTTCCAATGTCCACGTCGCTTGAACTGAACTCTTGAAGCGCGGTGATGAAACTATTGATCATCTTGCATCCTATGGTGCCTTTCTTCTTCTTGTTGGAATTTCCAGAGGAGGTCCGGACCATGCTTTGTTTCTCTTCCCGGGTGGTCGGACCTGATAGGTTAGGGCATTCTGTACGAAAGTGTCCTGTTTTACCACATTCAAAACAGCGTTGAGGTCCGGAGCTTCCTCTCCTTCTAGTTCTGACATTTTGCAATGCTTTTGAGAATCTAGTAGAGATGAGTGCCAACTCCTCTTCTGGAAATTCTTCGATCTACTCCAGGGTTAGTGAGGACAACAAAGCAAGAGTATTGCAAGATGATGATTGGTCGGAGCTAGACATATCACGTTATGAAACAAATGCAATAGACTTATTGGGATTCTTACGTGAGATTATGTCAATTTCATGAGTTTTTAACTTAGAATATAGAACATCTAAAGTAAGTGAACTCATGACAGTAGATTCAAGAATAGATGTGACTTTCATCTCCCAAATTGACATATCTAATGCACAAAGAAGTTGTCTAGCATTCTCAGCATCAGAAAAATTAACATTGACACTACGTAAGTTGCTGAGAATCTTATTAAAGCGAGCAAAAAGGTCATCAATAGACTCACCTGGTTGCATCTCAAAACATATATATTCCTTTTTGAACATATCTTGTTTTACCTCCTTGATTGTGTTGGAGCCTTTATGATAATCACAGAGAGCTCTCCAAACATCGTATGCTGATCGGAGGTGCGCAACACGATCAAAGTCGCTTTGAGTGAGTCCTTGGATGATCAAGTTTCGGGCTTTGTAGTTGTTGTCGATGTCCAGTAGGTTTGTGGCCGTGACTTGATCATTAGGTGGCACTTCATAAGGCTTATACACCTTCTCCCATATTGCAAAGCCTTGTGCCTGGATAAAAGCCTCCATGTGTGCCTTCCAAACCTGAAAACCAATACCAGCAAATACACAAGGTTTGGCAGAGTACTTCTCTATGATGATTAGTCAAAAACACGTGCAAATCACAAAGATTAGAGCACCGTGGCTTTGATAACAATTGTAGGATCGAAGAGCACGTGAAAAGCTACCAGAGGGGGGGTGAATGGTAGATTTAAAAATCTTACGCAGCGGAAACAATTAAACCCCAAACCCTTTCAGCAGAAAAACGATCTGTTAAAAAAATCGTGTGTGAGACTAATCTAAACGTGTTTCACCGTGACAAAAGTGATAGATATAAGATAGAATCAAGTCACGAAGACAACACAAAAAGAATCACTCAAATCCATCGAGAAAAACTCAAGTTATGATCGAGAGATCAAACAATGGTCAATCTGCCCTATCCGAGAAAAAACAGTTCTGGAACGCTGCAAAGAAACTCGTGTAGATCATATACCACAAATCCAATGGCCGTGAAATTTTGACAGATGATAGATAATCAAGTTGTGAAGACAACCCAAAAATAATCACGTCAATTGGATCTGTAAAACTCGAGTTATGATAAAACCACCGACGAAAGGTAGTGCTGTCCAGAAACTCAACGAGTAAAACTTGTCTGGAACAAGTCGGACGAACAAGGCACAAAAGTTCCTTGAAACTACGAATTTTATTCAATAGAACACAAGAGGAACAACCCCAAAGTCGTGCACATGAGCTCTGGGCTCCCTTTCTTATATAACCGGCCCTTAGGCCAACCCAATATCAACTAGGACTCCAATCCTACTCAGATCACGAATCGTAACTTTCCATAACTGCTCAAGATTCTTCTATACGCAGATAGAAGCAATCTTAAGACTTCCAAACACCTTCGGAACGTATCCCACATTCCTAAACAACTCAAATTCGTGTCCCACACGAAATCCTATCATAACCAACTCAAATCTTTCCATATTTGAGTCAAACCCGACTCAGCCGCAGCCTGAGTCCATAACCTAGTCGGTTGGACCTTTCCGACCAATTCTTTATGTCCACATCTCTTCATCACGTCTCGGAACCATGTAGCCACGTCCATGCACTCCTTGCACACGTGCAAACATCTTCCAATGACGTGCATGATACCTTCATATGCATTGTTCTTGATCCAAACATGCTGCGCAACCTCCTGATCATCTCAACCACAATTCCCTCCGAACTTGGTTGTTGGAACATCATCTCCTCCCTAAGACTAGTCCAATGGATCCTGTCACCATCCATGTCTTGAACTCAAGCAACACCTGCACATGAATAAACAACCAATCCATACGATCCCAAGTCCTCGACTTGACTCAAGTTAGTTCCGAACACAACACCCTACATGAGAACCTCACATAAGCATGTTGCAAAACCACAGTAACACGATATCATCCATATCAACCAAAACGCACCAAAAACTTAGCAAAGGAATACTAAGCAATCTTTCAATAATATAAAGCAAGTACAAAACTTTGCAAATGAAAAGCAGAAGTATTGCGGTCAAGTTCCGGACCATCCCACAGCAAGCCAGAGCTTGAGCTGGAGCTAACAAAAGATAGTAGAACCTAGCGCCGGAGCGTACCAAACTAGTACAACCAAGCTCCCGCCGGAGCTTACAAAACTAGCAGGACCTAGCACCGGAGCTTACCAAAAACTAGTCAAAACTAGTCAACCCAAAACTAGAGCTAGACAAAGTACGTCAGAGCTTAGCAAAAGCATTCTGGAGCTATCAAATATATGTCGGAGCTATCAAAGACATGTCGGAGCTAAAGATAAAGCTCACCGGAGCTAACCAAAGCTAGTCGGACCTTACCAAGAAGTCGGACCTAGCTTCAAACATAGCCAGAGCTACCCAAAACAAGCCGGACCTACCGTCATACCTTGTCGTAGCTCAGAGCTAGAGTCGGACCTTGATAAAAAGGTGTTTTGGTGATATTCAAAACTTTTATCATCAAAGCCAAGTGTATTCACTACAAGCCAATGTATTCAGCACACATAGGTCTTACATAATCATAATGAATTAATCAAGTAATTAACTTGCATGTGGAGCTTTTATGGTCAAATATAAATTGAGAAAAGATCAAGAGAATATGCATGCATCACACTTCTTCTTTTGAGATGGCTTATCATTGCACTGAGATATGAACTTGAAAGAAGTTGTGTATGACTAAAACCATGTCCTTAAGCTTCTGATTGTCAAATGACATAGGCTTGGCTTGGTTGGTTAGAATAAGGCAGATGCGCATATAATCTCTTGCAAATATCATATGATCTAAATTTGTGCTTTGAAAAATAATAAAATGCAGCAACAAGTGTCATGCTTTCAGGTTTTGAAATAGTTAAGTTTGTGAGATCATGACTTGCTAAATTGGAAATTACATTTGATCTCTAGCATGGCTTACACTACTTTATGTATTTCATTGATGTGATAGTGTAAGTTACTTGATAGTATGACTTGGATGAGCTTTGTTTTATATGTATATGTTATAATATGCTCATAATAATTAAAATTTGTCTTATAAACTTGCTAAATACATTGTCAAAAGGGGAGAGATAATATGTGAATTTTAAAGATAAGTATGCAAGGGGGAGAAATTAATTACATGTTGCACATATTCACAATTGTTTTTAGCACGATTCTTCTCAGGGGGAGAACGAAGTTTTCTCATTTTATTTCTGTTTTACAAAGGGGGAGATATTGTTTTCAAAAAATTTAATGTGAATAAGCCAATGTTCGGATCTTAAGTGGTGTTGCCAATACATTCATCAAGGGGGAGATTGTGAGACCTATGTGTGCTGAATACATTGGCTTTGACAATAAAATTTTTGAATGCTGCCACAACATCTTTTTAGCAAGGTCTGACTCCAGCTCCAAGCTTCTTCAAGGTCTGACAATAGGTTCGACTTTCTTTGTCTAGGTCCAACATGTTTTTGGATAGCTCCGGTGAGCTTTGTCTTTAGCTCCGTCATGTCTTTGATAGCTCCGACATGTCGTTGTTAAGCTCCGATATGTTTTGTTAGGTCCGACTTATGTTGGTTAGCTCCGACATTTTTTCTAGATCTGGCTTTTGGGTTGACTAGTTCCGACTAGCTTTTGCAAGCTCCGGCGCTAGGTTGTACTAGCTTTGGCAAGCTCCGACGCTAGGTTGTACTAGCTTTGGTAAGCTCAGGTGCTAGGTAGTACTAGCTTTTGTAAGCTCTGGCTCAAGCTCCGGTTAACTTTGGCAAGGTCCAGTGGTTGATCGCAGTGTTTCTGCTTTTATCTTGCAATATTTCGAACTTGCTTTACACTTATAGAAAGGTTGCTTAGTATTCTTTTACTAAGTTTTTGATGCGTTTTGGTTGATACGGATGATATTGTTTTTGCTATGTTTTGCAACATGCTTATGTGTGGTGTTCACATAAGGTGTTGTATTCGGAACTAACTTGAGTCAAGTCGAGGACTTGGGCTCGTACGGATTGGTTGTTTATTCATGTGCAGGTGTTGCTTGAGTTCAAGACATGGTTGGTGACGGGATCTATTGAACTAGTCTTAGGGAAAAAAGATGAGGTTCAACAACCATGTTCGGGAGGAATTGTGGTTGAGTTGATCGGGAAGTTGTGCAACATGTTTGAATCAAGAACATTGCATATGAAGGTATCGTGGACATCGTTGGAAGATGTTTGAACATAGCAAGGAGTTCATGGACTTGGCTACATGGTTCCTAGATGTGACGAAGAGATGTGGACAAAAAGAATTGGTCGGAAAGGTCCAACCGACTAGGTTATGGACTCAGGCTGCGGCTGAGTCGGGTTTGACTAAAATATGGAGAGATTTGAGTAGGTTATGATAGGATTTCGTGTGGGTCACGAATTTGAATTGTTTTAGGAATGTGGTATACGTTCCTAAGGTGTTTGAAAGTCTTAAGGTTGCTTCTACCTGCGTATAGAAGAGTCCTAAGCAGTTATGTAAAGTTTTGATTCGTGATTTGAGTAGTATTAGAGTCCTAGTTGAGATTGGATTGGCCTAAGGGTTGGTTATATAAGAAAGGGAGGCTAGAGCTCGTGGGAGACGACTTTTGGGCTGTTCCTCTTGTGTTCTATTGAATAAATATCGTAGTTTAAAGGAACTTTTGTGCCTTGTTCATCCGACTTGTTCCAGACAAGTTTTTCTCATCGAGTTTTCTGCACAGCACTACCTTTCTTCGATGATTTTATAATAACTCGAGTTTTACAAATACAATTGACGTGATTCTTTTTGAGTTGTCTTCACAACTTGATTATCTATCATATATCAAAATTTCACGGTCATTGGATTTGTTGTTTCTGATCTACACGAGTTTCTTTGCAGCATTCCAGAACTGTTTTTCTCGGGTAGGACAGATTGACCTTTGTTCGATCTTTCAATCGTAACTTGAGTTTCTGTCAACGGATTTGAGTGATTCTTGTTCTGTTGTTTTTGTGACTTGATTCTCTCTGATATCTATCACTTCTGTTATGGTGAAACACATTTAGATTAGTCTCACACACGATATATTTAGCGGATCATTTTTCCGCCAAGGGATTTTCATTGGTTCCGCTGAAAAAGTTTTAATCTACCATTCACCCCCCTGGTAGCTTTTCACGTGATCTTCGATCCTACAGTTATACATCCATGCTCGACGGTCCATGCTTCAATAATAGAATTTTTGTAAGATTTACAGAATTTGGCCACAAATATTCCCTAAAGTCTTCTTTAAAATGAATTTATAGAGACATACTAGCCTGTATCATATGAGTGAATACTGGTATCATGTAGGTCTGTTCATAAGGGTTCTAATAAAATTTGTTCCAAAAGTTTCTCAGCCTCCTAGTAACAATAATGGATTTTTGAAGTTGGGCTTATTCATTGAAACATTTCATCGAACATGTGATGTGCTTGTATTCATCTTCAACCTTTAATCCTTCAAATCTACTTCTTTTTCTACAAAATTCATGGATGAGCTCAAGGGAAGACTCAACTATATCTTTCAACCTTTAATCCTTCAAATCTACTTCTCAAATACATAAAGTGGAGGGGGGTTGGAGCCATGCAAACTCAACAAAACAAAACTGAAAACAGGACAATAAACTGAAAACATGACAGTGAAGAAGAAGTCTCTTCCAACCTTTTTTCTGTTCGAAGCATGATCAACTGATGAATAAAGGATCGCACGTCGGAAAATTTTGGCAGCCTTGTGGCATCGATGGAAAATCTCCTGGGTTAGATTTTCTGAGTTGCCCGAGGGGCCCTATATATAGGCGTCCGTTTTCACAGTCGGGTTTTAACGAAAAAACCGTCTGTGAAAAAAATTAATTAAGTTCAAGCGATTTTTTTCAGACTGTTTTTAACTGCTGCACAGGCGGTTGTTCCTAAACAACTGCCTGCGATAATGGCCCGAGCCTGTTCTTCAGTTTTCTTTTCCCTTTCTTCTTTTCTATTTAGATTCCAAGATAAATACTCAAACATGTATAGATTCTGCAAATTGAGTCCAAATTCGAGGATTCTTTCTTCTATATTTTTCAAAAATTAATATCTACCACATAGATCAAATATTTTAAAACTTGTATATTCTAACATTGTAATATTTTGGTAAATATCAAATTAATTTATACTTACATATTATTCATATTTCTTTATCTCCTAAAAAGGATTTTTCACTGAAATTGGTTTGTATGAACATATTTATCTTATTTATACGTGTATGAATTTTGTTAATATTTAAAGCATTCCAACATGTCAAAATTCAAATTATCCATCATTATAATCAAATGCTCATATGCATATGAGGCATTCATCAAATTTTGAATACACATTGCTTCAAAAAAATTTAAAAATCTAAAAATATTCATCGAGGTTAGTATGATGACTAAAAAGTTCCATTGAAAAACTTGAAAGTGCATCTAGGAATCCCTTGTGGGTTCTGGATGTTTTATGACAAGCAAATGAGATCCTAACCACTTTGTTGAGATGAGCACAGGTTCTAATGAGAAAATAAGCAAGGTGCCAAAAAGAAGGGAGAATGAGGAGCAATGTGGAAAAGAGCTCAAGGAACAAGTGTAGTAGATCATTGTGTATGGAGTGTGTTATGGAAACACACCCCAAGAGCTCAAGCACAAATAATCACACACATTGCACAAGTTTATACAGGATCGGACTAGTCCGACTGACACCGGACTAGTCCAATATCTTTCTGCACAAGATCGGAAAAGTCCGATATCACCACGGACTAGTCTGATATATCTCTGACTAGAATCAGACTAGTCCTCCCCAGTGCGGACTAGTCCTCAAAACACTTCACAAGCTGCACAAAATCGGACAAGTCCGATCACACTACGGACTAGTCCGATATCATTCTGATGTAAATCGGACAAGTCCGATATTGGCACGAACTAGTCCAAAAAACCCCCTGACTTAAATCCGACAAGTCCTCCAAGTGCGGACTTATCCCCAATTCACTTAGGGTTTCACTTTTCTGGACATGTCCGATATCCATCGGACTAGTCCAAAGATTTCCAGGAGCGAAATTGGACAAGTCCGCTTTTAGCCGGACTAGTCCGATATTTCGGGACACCTAGAGTTTGCTACACATAGCACACTGGACTAGTCCGGTGTCCACCACGGACTAGTCCGACATTCCTAAACCCTAATGGTAACTTTTGGGAACCCCATATAAATAGGTGTACATGGCCCATCTTTCAAATCTCGACCCCCTGCGCTGTCACACCTCCCAAGAGCCTCAAAAACACATTTCTCCATGAAATCAAAAGAAACAAAGATTAATCCCTTGAGTATGCACTTTGGATCATTGGAGAGACACGTTTCATCACTCATTGAGCTCTTTGTTTGATTCCCTAACACAATCCTGTGGTTTTCATTGTAATCTTTTGAGTGTGTTCTTGGTGGAGTTCTTGTTGTAATCTTGGGGAGCCCTCAACGTAAGAGAAGGCCCCTTGAATTTGGTTATTTACCCTTTGTGATAAGTGAAGAGGATTGGCCTTCATGGTGATCCAACGAGGGTAGGGTTGGAGAAGACCCGGTCCTTTTGTGGACTCCTCAACGTGGATGTAGGTTGCCTCTATGGGAACCGAACCACAGGATAAAATCATTGTGTTCTTTCTTTGCGCCAATTGTTCTTACATTTCATATATATCTAGGGTTTCGATCAATTGTGCTCACTTTAAGTTGAAACATTTAGTTTAAGATTAAATTGTGATACAACCTAGTTCATAGTTGTGCAACACTTAAATTACAAGTATAATTCAGCTGCTTACATCCTAGGATCAAGTTAATCGATCAAATTTGATTAACCTAGTCGGTATACACTGGACTAGTCCGCACTCGACCGTACTTGTCCAATTTCTCGAGATTTGATCTTGTTGTTAAGTGTTGTAGGTTCCGACAAAATTCAAAAAGTCCTATTCACCCCCCTCTAGGCCACAATCAATTGGTATCAGAGCAAGGTTCTTCAAGAAGGAGACTAATCGTTCGAAGAGATCATGTCAGATATGAAGGACATACACAAGAGCAACAACCAAGAGAATGTTGATGAAGACAAGAACCAAAAATTGGAGAAGCTCCTCGAGGCCATTCAAGACTTCGAGGATGATGATGAGGAGACGCTAGAACTCAAGGCGCTCCTAAGGAAGAAAACCCTTTCCAAGGGAAAGGTGAAGATCAAAGAAGAGAAGAGAAAGAAGGGGAGTAGTCACACCGACTACTCCCGATATCCTTTTAACTATGATCGCCTAAATTCTAACAACAATCATTATCTATCCATTCCACTTGGAAAAGCCCCACATTTTGACGGCAATGACTACTCAATGTGGAGGCAAAACATGAAAATGCATTTGATTTCACTCAATCCAAGTTTGTGGCACATAGTATGCACAGGAATAGATATCCCGGATGATGATGAGGAGCTCACACCTAGCCAAGAGCAAGCCATCCATCGAAATGCTCAAGCTGTTGCAGTCATTACTTCATCGCTCAGTCGTGATGAGTTTACAAAAGTGGATGGACTCGAGATTGCAAAAGAAATATGGGATACATTGCAAACCGCACATGATGGCGATCGTCATGTGCGAGAAGCGAAGATCGAAATGATTGAAGGCGAGCTAGGAAGGTTCACAATCGAAGAAGATGAGTCGCCACAAGACATGTACAATCGATTAAATATGCTCATCAACAAGGTGCGAGCATACGGAAGCAAGAAGTGGAACGACCACGAGGTAGTGAAGCTCATCCTTAGAGCCTTCATGGCTCGCAATGTCACCTTATGCTCAATGATACGAGAAAGCCCCGGATACAAGAGTATGACCCCAGATGAGCTACTTGGGAAAATCATCAACTTTGAGATGATGGAAAAACAAGCTAAACATGTTAAGGAAATTGCCGACCTCACCTCGGCAAAGAAGAAAGGGGTCGCTCTAAAGTCCACCCTTAAGCCCTTGTCTAAAGAAGCTCGAGAAGCTCAACTAGAAGAAGACAGTGATGATGAAAGCAGTGACTTGGATGAAGATGACATGATACTGTTCATGAAGAAATTGAAGAAGATGATGAAGAAGAGACAAGGCGCTAAATCAAGTGAAGGAAAGTACAAGGAGAGATCAAAACCAAAATTGAGCCGGGCATGCTATAATTGTGGTGAGTATAGCCACTTTATAGTTGATTGCCCATATGAAGAGAACAAGAAGAAGACCAAAGAAGCAAATCCTCAACGCAAGAAATTCTTCAAGAAGAAAAAATAAGCCGAAAAAGCGCATACAGGGAAAGAGTGGGACTCAAATGATGAGTCCTCATCATCATCAGAAGAAGAGATGGCTAGCATAACCATCGAGAAGACATCCAAAAAGTCCACTCTCTTCCCTACTCTCGGCGCATGGAAGGGGAACGACACTTGCCTCATGGCAAAGGAAGGTAAACGCAAGGTAACAACAAAACCCTCTTCCCTGCATTCCTATTCCAGTAATAGGAAGTTAATAGTGATAATGAAGATATGCTCATTGGGTTATACAAGAAAACAGCCACAAAAATGAAATTTTTACTTGATCATCTTAGTGAGAAGGAGAAGTTGGTACATCGTCAATAAGACATGATTATATCCCAAAAGGAGGAATATGTTGAACTTGACAAGCTTCTAGAACTTGAAAAGGAGCGAAGCAAGTCACTAGAGCTTGAATTAGCTTCAAGCAAGGAATATTGCTTGGAGTTAAGCGATTCAAATGCTACAACCAAGGATGAACTTGCTAACCTAATCAAGGTTAACAAGATCCTTGAAGTGCAAGTTGAGTCACTCAAGCAAGATGACCCCTTCATCCTCTTCAAGTTCACCTTCTCAACCCTTTAAAACTAAAGTTGCTTCTACTTGTACATGTGGTAAAGTTGACACCAGCTTGAAAGGCAAGTCAACCTCTACCAAGGACAAGCATCCTTCACAAAATGGCATATTCGACAAGGAGAAGATCAAATATGCACGTAGTGCATACTTGGTCACAAGACCTCCAAATGTCAAATATGGCATTGGTTACTCTTATGGTGAAAAGCAACATGCTGGAAGCCATAAGAATAACAAGGAGAGCAATGCCTTTGTAAAGGGAAGATCCTCTCAAACTGGAAAAATCCAAAATTAATGAATCCAACACGCATGATTACCGGACTAGTCCGGTCGGGATCCGGACAAGTCTGGTCCTCCGGACAAGTCCGATCTCCCAGACTAGTCTTGTGTATAAACAACAACAGTATCTATTTAGAACTTTCGATGCATCTTATGTCTTAATGAGAAGTAATTTTGGCAAAGTTTATGCTCATTATGTTGGGCCACGCCATGGGAACACCAAGTCTCATGTGTGGGTGCCCAAAGCCCTTGTGACTAACCTAAAAGGACCCAAGCAAGCTTGGGTACCTAAAACCAAGGCATAATTTGTTTTTGCAGGCCTATTCCTCCAGTGGATCTAAATGGGTGCTAGACAGTGGCTGCACCAACCATATGACTGGAGAAAGAAGGATGTTCGTTGAATATGAAGCAAATGAGGATCAGAGTGAGGGCATCTATTTTGGAGACAATAGTCAAGGAAAGGTGCTCGGTACCGCTAAAATTGCCATATCACCACAACACACTCTTTCTCATGTATTACATGTTGATTCCTTAGATTATAACCTGCTATCCATATGTCAATTATGCAACAAAGGTTATAATCACTACAGGAAAAGCGATCATTTGCGACGGCTGTATTTATTTGCGACGGCCAGCCGTCGCAAATAGCGTAATTTGTGATGGCTTGTCGTCCGCCGTCGCAAATAAAGAAGCCATCGCAAATAACCTATTAATTGCGACGGCCAACCCTAGGGTCGTTGCAAATAACCACTTATTTGCGACAGCCAACCCTAGCGCCGTTGCAAATAAGGAGACCGTCGCAAATAAGAGGTTATTTGCGACGGCTCCAAAAAATGCCGTCGCAAATAAACCTAATTGCGACGGCCGTGGACTGAGGCCGTCGCAATTAATGAAGCTGTCGCAAATAAGGGCTTCTATCTGCCGCCCCCGACCCCGACGGTTCATTCACCTCCACACCGCCTGCCTCGCCCCCGCCGCACTGCCGCGACCCCGCCGCCGGCCCGCCGTCGCCGCCCCGCCGCTGCCGCCGCCGTCGCCGCCCTGCCGCTGCCGCCGCCGCCGCCCCCGCTCCCGCTCCCGCCGCCAGCCTGCCGCAGACCCGCCCCTGCGGTGCCGCCCCGACCCCGAGCCACGCCCTCGCCCCGCGCGCCGCCCCGACCCCGAGCCGCCCCCGTCGCCGGCCCGCCGTAGCCGCCCCACCGCCCCGCACGCTGGTCCGACCCCGAGCCGGCTCCGCCGTAGCCGCCCCGCCGCTCCGGACGCCGGCCTGCTGCCTCCCCCCCCCCCCCCCCCCCCCCCGCACGCTGCTCCGACCCCGAGCCACCTCACGCCGCCGACCCGCCTTCACCGCCCCGCCGCCGCCTGCCCCGCCCCTGCAGCGCCGCCCCTCCGGCCGCCGGCCCGCCTTCACCGCCCCGTCGCCGCCTGCCCCACCCCTGCAGTGCCGCCCCTCCGTCCGCCGACCCGCCTTCACCGCCCCGCCGCCGCCTGCCCTGCCCCTGCAGCGCCGCCCCTCCGACCGCTGGCCCGCCGCGCCACCGGCTCCGTGCCCTAGCCTCGGACAGCAGCGCTGCCGTCCCTCCGACACCGCCGGCCGCCGACCTCCTCCAACGCCGTCTCCTCCAACGCCGCCGTCCCTCAACGCCTCCGCCGACTAGGTATGGGAATGCGTTTGAATGATGGAATGTGACGATGATGCAATGTTTAGATGATGGATGTTTGATGCAATAGTTAAATTTTCAAGTTTTGTTTGGTAATGCATGATGGACGTTTGAATGATGGAATGATTAGATGATGCAATGTTTAGATGATGCAATGTTTATATGATGCAATGTGGTAATGTTTAGATGATCCTACTTTATTGCTAGTTATGTTTAGATGATGCAGTGTTTTAAATTGTGCATGCTCATATACGTGCTCATATATGATCATACATTGCTAGTTATGTTTAGATGATCCTGCTTCATTGCTACTTCATTGCCAATGATCATACACATGCTCATATAACATATTGTCTATTATTTGATATTTATTTTTTATTGGTGCTTATTGTTTATTGATATTTAATGTTTTTGAGTGACTACTTAATATATGTAAATAAAGGGGTTTTGGTCCGGCTCTGACCAACCCGGAAGGGCACAACACGCAATAAATGTGATCGTGTCGTGTAGACCATAGTAGTCAAGGTGACATGGAAGCGAACGGGTTGGTAAGGACGTCAATGACCCGCGATTGCGTGGACGGTGGAAATGGATGTGGAATTGTCATCTAAGACCAACTTTCCTCTCACTCTTTCTCTAGTTCTTTCCTCTCTCTTAAATGACATGAAAATGAGCAACGTAACCTATAGCAATGTATTACCCGTTTCGGATCGGCACGTCTCACATGCCATTGGCATGTGAGACGTGCAAGTTCGGAATTGTCCCTTTTTGGACAGCCTCGGAGTGACCGAGGGGGCGTGGCTTGTGACGAGACGCGGGTCCGGATTTGGACGAGATTTCGGTGGCGTAACCCTGTTGTTCTCTGCTACACCATTTTTGGGCGTGCAGTGGAGAACAACGGGGTTATGCTGCCGGAATTTCGTTCGAATCCGGATCCCGCATCTCGTCATGAGCACGCTCCGCTTGGTCACTCTTGGGTGGGTTTAGGATCTATCTGCCTAGGTTGTAGGGCCGTGACATAACACAATAATACATTAATGACAATTTCTTTCGCGTTAAACTGCAGAGTCAAACATGGGTGAAGACCGCAGTTGGATGTATACTGGCTAGAAGAGCAGAACTGGTGGTCACTCCGATGAGTGGTTTATCAAGTTAGATCAATTTTTGGATCGAGCATTTTCGTTGTCAACGGAAGATATGGTGCGGTGCCCATGTACAAAATGCCGGAACACCAAGTTTTTGAGAAGATTGGAGCTTTTGTTTCACTTATGTCGAAACGGTTTCACTCCACATTATGAAGTGTGGACCTTTCACGGCGAGACTAATTCTCGAGTCATAGCCTAAGTGGATGAAGATGATGATATAACAGAGGTTGATAGGATGGATGAGATGCTAGAAGCTCTTGAAGCGGAGGATCCTCTTACAAATGAGGCAGATTCTTCGAGGAGCTGAAGAAATCACAAGAGCCATTGCATGAACACACGGTTGTGACCGTACTTGCTTTTTTGATCAGATTTATGGCAATTAAGTCCAAGTACTTTTTTCCATCAACTGCTACAATGATCTCATGAAATTGATCTGCGATATCCTTCCACAACCTCACAAAGCGCCACCAGATATGTATGAGTCAAAGATCAAGATATCTGGTCTCAGTATGAAGTATGAGAAAATCGATGTGTGCCTAGACAACTGCATGCTATTCTGGAAAGAGCACGCCAATGAGAAGATGTGCTTGAAATGTGGTAAATCGAGGTATGTGGAAGTTGTTAATGACGATGGCGATAATGTGATGACAGATGTCGCTGTAACACCCTAAATTTTTCGCATCATGCATTGCATACATGGTCATGCATTAAACACTAGTAGAATAAAAGGAAAATAATAAAACATATATATACAAATGTATGTAGCAAAAGAAGAAAATAGAAAATAATAATAGCCTAAAACTTGTAATAGGGAATAAGTATAAAAATAATAATAAAAATATATATATAAATAATATATATAACAATATATAAAAATAGAAAAAAAATAATATTAATAATATATGTTATAAAAATAATAAATAATAAATAATAAATATATAATATTAATAATATATATATAAAAACATATATATATACATATATATAATAAATTATATAATAAAAGAAAAGAAAAAAAAGAAAAAAAATCAAACAGCCGCCAGCCAGGCCAAACGGCCCAGCCGGCCACGCACCCCGCGGCCACCTCCCGCGCTGGCCCCGCCGCCACGCGCCTGCAGCAGGGCCCCGCCCCCGACCGAATCCCCCCCGCGATTTTTCCCGCCAGCGCCCGATTCTCCCGCCCGGTCTCCCGCCGCCGTACGCCTCCCGGCCTGAGCGCTCGTCTCTCGCCTCCCAACCGACTCGGTTCTGATTTTCTCGCCTCCCGCCGCCCCTATAAAAGGAACCGAAGTCCCACGATGCCGCCGCCTTCAGAAGAAAAGCCGCCGGAAGCCGCGAAAAAAGGTCCAGAGAGCTGCGCCCAGGGAAGAAAAAAAGAGAAAAAGAAGGGGAAGAAGAGGAAAAAAAGGAGGAGGGCCCCACCGTTCGCCGGAGACCGTCGTCGCCATCGCGTCACCGTCATCGTGCCGCCGGAGAATGCATCTACTTCGTCTACGCATTGTCCCCATCCCGCGATCATCGAAGCCATTGCATCTACGATAGGCCATGTTCCCGACACGAATTTTTGCGATCATATTGAATCTAATAGGCGTAAATTGAATTTAGTTGCACCATGAATTTATTTTCAGCAGCATTAATCCACCCTAAAACCCCCATAAACTCATATGAACACGTATGAACTAGTCGCATCTAATTAAATAACGACCGTAGTAAATTAATTATTAAATTGTACATGCATGCATGTCATTGCATGTTGATTATTATGTGTGCATCGTATTGAATTGTATGTATTTTCTTGTATGTATGATCACGCGTAGAGGAACGTGCTTAAGAGGCCGCATACGAGGATTTCCAAAACCAAGACTTCGAAGCGCTTGAGCAACCCCATCCGCCGGAGCAAGGCAAGTGTCCTTGAAGCATATTGATCCTATTTTAAATTAAATGTTTTGTTTGCGAACTTGCATGCTTGTGTCAAATTGATGGGAATCCTATGGTAGGAAGTTTACTAGTTTTGTTTGACCACCCTTGACCACCCAATGTGAACTATTGGATTATTGTAATAAAGTACTTATTTATTAGTTAAGAAGTGGTTAAATTCTGTTTATCATTTGTGAATCACTCGTGTATGTGTATTGAACATCCTGGGCACACATATGCGTTACGCTTGGTTCATATTCGGAACCGGGTGTCACAAATTGGTATCAGAGCCGCGTTGACCGTAGGACGCAAGCCTAGGTAGAATGGACACTCTAGAGCACTTAGGAACACTCTTCTAATCTGCTATTTTCGAAAATTTTTGCTGCTGTTTTGTTCCTTTATTTTCAGCCGCAAAAAGTATTGATCGCTGTTGCGTTTTTGATAAAAATTTCCAGAACTGAGCAATATTAAGTGCTGCTGTTTTGCTGCGTAAATTTTCGAGGAAAAAGTGTGTTTTGCCGCTGTTATGTGTGGGTAAAATTACTGTGTTGGTTGCTGTATTTTTTCTCCTTATTTTTCGTTCTTTTGGAACCGCTGCACCGCTCTTTTTCCGCCATTTTAGGCTGCTGAAATTTTCAGATTTGTATTTGTTATTTTTTTCCCGCTAATGTATTCTTGTTTTCTGTAGATGGCCCGCACCAAGACAACCCCCCGTAAGTCGACCGGTGGACTTGTGCCCCCGCGTAGGTTGGCCAGTCGCTCTCCGGCCGTCGACCCCCGTCACCCCGTGGTGATCCGTTCTGACGGCAGAGCCGCGGGACAACTGCGTCACCGTCTCCGTGCCCTACTCCGTGAGGCTGGCTACCGTCACCACAGCCTCTCGCTCTCCTACCACACCACTGGAGTGCAGCGCCCCGGCAGGAAGGAGTGGAGCTGCAAGATCTATATCTACTACGGTGACGAGTTGGTGAATACCCACAGCAGCCCCGCTTGGAGGAGCTCCCGCCGATCTGCAGAGCAGGATGCTAGCTGGGAAGCAGCCACCTTTTGGAGCCACGCCCGCCGTTTCTGTCTGGAGGACACGGTGCATGCCTTCGTCCCGCAGCGTCCCAGTGGCACTGCGCGCTTCGTCTCCAGGCACGTGGAGGGACCCCTGGACCTCCCGCTCAGTGCCCGACTTCAGAGGGCGCAGCAGGAGATTCAGGACGGGCGTGACCTCGCCCAACGCCACGAGGCGATAATCAGGAGGTATCGTCGGATCACCGACGAGGACCCGGACGACTACGCGTCCGACACCCTGATGTGGACCCCAGACTCTCCAGACCGTCGCAACGGCCAGCGTGAGTCGTCTTCTGAGGAGTCCTCTGATGAGGAGCCTTCCAGTGTGGCGTCTACCGCACCACCGCCGCCTGCTGCCTCACCACCCCAGGACCCACAGGACCCCGAGGACCCCGACGACGACGACGACGACGACGAGGACCTGGATGAGTTCCCGCTCGACGACAAGTAGTCCTCGACCTATGCCACGACTCAAGGATAGGCACACCCCCATTAGTTAAATAAGAGCGATGTAGATATACATGTGTGACCTTGAGTTGTGTTACTTCCTTTAGGATCTTTGTCAATTATGTTTGGTGCTTGTTTGAGTGCTTGTGTGCTTAGTAGAGAGTTGTGGGATGCTTCGGCAATTGTCCACATCCTCATAATATAGGTCTATATTAATAAAGGATTATTTAGTGTCACATACCTTGATGCATATAGCTGGGACGTTTCATTCCAAATTCTAAATCCTTC
Source organism: Tuctoria greenei (assembly GCA_036927565.1). NCBI lineage: Eukaryota > Viridiplantae > Streptophyta > Magnoliopsida > Poales > Poaceae > Tuctoria > Tuctoria greenei. The sequence goes on from JAYESD010000005.1 coordinate 16,259,767, forward strand.
TGTCCCCACTCTTCTTTCGCCAACAGATGGTGAGAACTCGTAACCAGAGGGATGCCAACGATGAGGAGGAGCGCAATGAAGTACCTCAGAACAACCAGGGACATGCTCATGGAGCCATCAATATTGAACAAATGTTAGCTATGCAGAACCAGCTCATGCAGACCATGATACAGACCATAGGACAGCTGCAGGCTGGCAACAACAATCAGCCCCACCTCCCTCCACCGCCACCTCCCGCCACATCACAACCGTTTGGGAGAGTTCATGAGGACCAGACCGCCCACCTTTGCGCAAGCCACAGACCCAATGGAAGCTGATGATTGGCTGAAGTCCGTTGAAAAGAAACTTGCTATTGTCCAGTGCACTGATAGGGAGAAGGTTCTCTTTGCATCACATCAACTAGTTGGAGCAGCCGCTGACTGGTGGGAAGCTCTTTGCAACTCTCATGATAATCAGGAGACAATCACTTGGGCTGAGTTTAAGCAGAGTTTCCGTTCCCACTATGTACCTGAAGGAGTTATGATACTGAGAAGGCAAGATTTTGAAAATCTCAGGCAAGGAAGGATGAGCGTGAGTGAGTATCTCAACAAATTCACTCAATTATCAAGATATGCTCCAGAAGACATCAAAACTGATAGTAGGAAGCAGTATCTGTTTATGAGGGGTCTCAACAATGAAATTCAAGTCCAGTTGCTCAATACCGATTATCCAAACTTCCAAAAGCTGGTTGACAAGGCTATTGTGGTTGAGAACAAGATTCGTGAGATGGAGCAGGACAACAAGAGGAAGATGTCACATCATGGACCGCAACAAGGAAGCAATGTTCGCCCCCGCTATGCACCACCTACTGCACCACACTACAACCCATCTGCTCCTGCATACCGTGCTGCTTATCCGCCCCGCCCAAATCAGCCACCGCAGCAACGCCCCGCCATGCAAGCGCCTCGCAATCCTGTGCCACCTGCGCCGCGTCCTAACATGGCGGCAAATGCTCAAAACCAGTTGCGCCCAAACTTCCCCAATGCTATGGGTGGTAAGACATGCTATGCGTGTGGAGAACCCGGACACTTTGCAAGTCAATGCCCCAAGAGAAACTATGGACCTATGAACAATGCACCGAGGCCAAATCACCCGCGACCAAATGGAGGAGCACCACAAGGCAACCGTGGACAGCAGAATTTTGCTCGTGGCAATGTGAATCATGTCTCTACTGAGGAAGCCCAGCAAGCTGATGACGTCGTGATTGGTATGTTTCTCGCCAACTCCAACCCCGCGACTGTTTTATTTGATTCAGGAGCATCTCATTCATTCATCTCATCAAGGTATGTTGCCAAGTACAATTTGCCTATATCTCATATGAAGCAAACTATGCTAGTAAGTTCTCCTGGCGGAGAGATGAGGACAAATATAGTATGTCCGAAAGTAAGCATTAAAATAAGGGGGGTAGACTTTCTCGCAAACCTCATAGTATTGGACTCCCAAGGAATAGACATAATACTTGGAATGGACTGGTTGAGCAAGTATAATGGAGTCATTCAATGCGCCGAGAGGATTGTGCAGTTGATGGGTGAACATGGTTCCCGCATTGAAGTTGAAGCAGGCCAACCTGCAAGAGGGAAAGCGATGCTGAATCACGTGGAAGAAGTGACGTTGGGAAGCATTCCGATCGTTCGCGAGTACCCGGACGTGTTTCCAGATGAGTTGCCAGGTATGCCACCTGATCATGACATAGAATTCGCCATTGAGTTGATACCCGGAACTGCACCTATAGCTAAGAGGCCGTATAGGATGCCTCCTAAGGAATTAGCAGAACTCAAGAAGCAAATTCAAGAGCAGCTAGAGAAGGGTTTTATACGCCCAAGTTCATCCCCGTGGGGAGCCCCAATGCTCTTCGTAGATAAAAAGGATGGAACCCAGAGGATGTGTGTGGACTATAGGTCTCTCAACGAAGTGACAATTAAGAACAAGTACTCACTGCCCCGTATAGAGGATTTGTTCGACCAATGAAGGGTGCATGTATCTTCTCCAAGATCGACTTGCGGTCAGGATACTTCCAAATGAAGATTAGACCATCGGATATACCCAAGACAGCATTTCGGACACAATATGGATCTTATGAGTACACCGTCATGTCATTTGGATTGACAAACGCGCCTGCATACTTTATGTATCTCATGAATAAGGTCTTCATGGAATATCTGGATAAGTTCGTTGTAGTGTTCATCGATGATATTATGATCTACTCGAAGGATGAGAAGGAACACGAGGAACACTTGAGGCTTACGCTGCAGAAATTGAGGGAGCATCAATTGTATGCCAAGTTCAGTAAATGTCAATTTTGGTTACGAGAAGTTTCTTTCTTAGGCCATATTATCTCTGGAGGAGGAATATCAGTTGACCCAGGGAAAGTGAGAGATGTGCTTAAGTGGGAACCGCCACAGAATGTTAAGGAAATTCGGAGTTTCCTTGGAATGGCTGGATATTACCGTCGGTTTATCAAGGACTTTTCCAAGATAGCCAAGCCTATGACCGAATTACTCATGAAAGGGAAGGCATTCCAATGGACTCAAGCTTGTCAGGATAGATTTGAGGAGTTAAAGAAAAGGTTGACAACCGCGCCGGTGTTAGTATTACCAGATGTGAGCAAGAGTTTTGATATATACTGTGATGCATCAAGACAAGGATTAGGATGTGTGCTCATGCAAGAAGGCCAAGTGGTAGCTTATGCATCGAGGCAACTAAAGAAACATGAGTTGAATTATCCTACGCACGACCTTGAACTCGCAGCCGTAGTACACGCCTTGAAGATATGGAGACACTATGTTTTTGGTCACCGATGTGAGATTTATACAGATCACAAGAGTCTCAAGTACATATTTACGCAAACGGATCTGAATCTGAGGCAACGTCGATGGTTGGAGCTCATCAAGGATTATGACGTGGGAATCAACTATCACCCAGGGAAGGCCAACGTAGTGGCCGATGCCTTGAGCCGAAAAGGAGTAAGTCATCAACTCACAGTTCAAGAACTGCCATCCGAGTTATGTAAGGAGTTTGAACGGTTGAACCTTGGATTCGTAAATGAGATGGGAACGATGGAAGTCAACCCAACATTAGAGCAGGAAATACGGGAAGGACAGACAAAGGACAAGGAAATACAGGAAATCAAGGAAAGGACCCAAGAAGGAAAGGAATTCAGATTTGATGAGGACGAACAGGGTACCTTATGGCTTGGAAAGAGGATTGTGGTACCAAATGTCAGGCATATTCGTGAAACAATATTGAAGGAGGCACTGACTCGCCTTACTCAATTCATCCTGGCTGTACGAAGATGTACAAGGACTTAAAGACATGCTACTGGTGGGCCAGCATGAAAAAGGACATAGCCGAATATGTTGCACTTTGTGATGTGTGCCAACGAGTTAAAGCTAAACATCAAAGGCCAGCCGGATTGTTACAACCACTAAAGATCCCGGAGTGGAAGTGGGAAGAGATTGGTACGGACTTTATAGTTGGATTACCGCGAACTTAGTTTGGCTATGATTCAATATGGGTTATTGTGGATCGATTGACAAAATCAGCTCATTTCATCCCCGTCAAGACCACATATACCACCGCGAAGCTAGCAGAATTGTACATGGAGCACATTGTGTGTCGACACGGAGTACCGAAGAAGATAGTCTCGGATAGAGGTTCTCAGTTTACCTCCAGATTTTGGCAAAAATTGCATGAAGCTTTGGGAACGAGGTTGAATTTTAGTTCAGCATATCATCCTCAGACGGATGGACAAACCGAGAGGACCAACCAAATTTTGGAAGACATGTTGAGAGCATGTGCTTTAAAGCATAGGAAAAGTTGGGATAAAAGTTTGCCGTATGCTGAATTCTCGTACAACAATAGTTACCAAGCAAGTTTGAAAATGTCACCCTATGAAGCATTATACGGAAGGAAATGTAGGACTCCCTTGTTTTGGAATGAAACCAGAGAGAATCAAGTGTTTGGTCCCGACGTGTTACAAGAAGCTGAAAGGCAAGTCCAAATAATACGGGAAAACTTAAAGGCTGCCCAGTCTCGACAGAAAGGTTATGCTGATAATAGGCGAAGGAGTTTGACTTTTGAAGTTGGAGATTTTGTATACCTCAAAGTGTCACCTATCAGAGGTCAGCGACGGTTTAACGTCAAAGGAAAACTGGCACCACGTTACATCGGACCATTCAAGATTCTGGACAAGCGAGGAGAGGTAGCTTATCGACTTGAGCTGCCGACGTATCTCTCCGATGTACACGACATATTTCACGTCTCTCAACTCAAGAAGTGTCTCAGGGTACTGGAAGAACAAGTGCCGATGGACGAGTTAGAACTTCAAGAGGATTTGTCCTATGTCGAACAACCTATCAAGATTTTGGATATGAAGGAAACGGTCACGAGAAATAAGAGGATCCATTGGTGCAAAGTGCAATGGAAACACCATACAGAAGTCGAAGCTACATGGGAACGTGAAGAAGACCTGAAGACAGAATTCCCTCACCTTTTCTCCACGCTATCGAATCTCGAGGGCGAGATTCACTTTAAGGGGGGTAGGTTTGTAACACCCTAAATTTTTCGCATCATGCATTGCATACATGGTCATGCATTAAACACTAGTAGAATAAAAGGAAAATAATAAAACATATATATACAAATGTATGTAGCAAAAGAAGAAAATAGAAAATAATAATAGCCTAAAACTTGTAATAGGGAATAAGTATAAAAATAATAATAAAAATATATATAAATATATATATAAATAATATATATAACAATATATAAAAATAGAAAAAAAATAATATTAATAATATATGTTATAAAAATAATAAATAATAAATAATAAATATATAATATTAATAATATATATATAAATATATATATATATAATAAATTATATAATAAAAGAAAAGTAAAAAAAAGAAAAAAAATCAAACAGCCGCCGGCCAGGCCAAACGGCCCAGCCGGCCACGCACCCGCAGCCGGGCCCCGCCCCCCGACCGAATCCCGCCCCCCCCCCCCCCCCCCCCCCCCCCCCCCCCCCGCGATTTTTCCCGCCAGCGCCCGAATCTCCCGCCCGGTCTCCCGCCGCCGTACGCCTCCCGGCCCGAGCGCTCGTCTCCCGTCTCCCAACCGACTCGGTTCCGATTTTCTCGCCTCCCGCCGCCCCTATAAAAGGAACCGAAGTCCCACGATGCCGCCGCCTTCAGAAGAAAAGCCGCCGGAAGCCGCGAAAAAAGGTCCAGAGAGCTGTGCCCAGGGAAGAAAAAAAGAGAAAAGGAAGGGGAAGAAGAGGAAAAAAAGGAGGAGGGCCCCACCGTTCGCCGGAGACCGTCGTCGCCATCGCGTCGCCGTCGTCGTGCCGCCGGAGAACGCATCGACTTCGTCTACGCATTATCCCCATCCCGCGATCATCGAAGCCATCGCATCTACGGTAGGCCATGTTCCCGATGCGAATTTTTGCGATCATATTGAATCTAATAGGCGTAAATTGAATTTAGTTGCACCATGAATTTATTTTCAGCAGCATTAATCCACCCTAAAACCCCCGTAAACTCATATGAACACGTATGAACTAGTCGCATCTAATTAAATAACGACCGTAGTAAATTAATTATTAAATTGTGCATGCATGCATGTCATTGCATGTTGATTATTATGTGTGCATCGTATTGAATTGTATGTATTTTCTTGTATGTATGATCACGCGTAGAGGAACGTGCTCAAGAGGCCGCATACGAGGATTTCCAAAACCAAGACTTCGAAGCGCTTGAGCAACCCCATCCGCCGGAGCAAGGCAAGTGTCCTTGAAGCATATTGATCCTATTTTAAATAAAATGTTTTGTTTGCGAAGTTGCATGCTTGTGTCAAATTGATGGGAATCCTATGGTAGAAAGTTTACTAGTTTTGTTTGACCACCCTTGTCACCTGTAATTTATGGTAGAGAGTCGGGAAGGGTTTTTACCTTTTTGCTTCACTTAATTAATTGGGATGGCAAACAACACTACACAATTAATTATGCATCAATGATATTCTGGTTAATGTGAACTGGTCAATACGATGGGTGATCTAAGCAAGCATGGTTATGTGGATGGGTTGGATGTCATGGTGGTTTGCTTGCTTTAGATCTAAGGACCGGTTCATGCGAGAATATGCCAGATCAACAGTGCCACCACAAGGCCAAGTATGGGTGCGGCGTAGCTGAATAATTAGGAGCGCTGCTAGTATTGTATGGACCATTGGATGGCGCGGGGAATGGGAGTCGAGGAGGACTGCCCTGGGATCCGCATGGCACACGAGGGGGCCCGTGGGTGGGAGAATAGAGATTCAAGCCTGCCGGTGAAACCTTAGTGGGCCCGTACATACTAGTAGTCCCTTTTGAAAGGCTATTTTGTGATCTCTTGGCCACACACCTAAGGAAGTGTGAGATGGCACAATGGAGGTTCCTTAGTCATCAAAGGGTGACGAAATCACAAACATGTGGGTAAAGTGGTACAACCTCTGCAGAGTGTTTAAAAACTATCATGATAGCCGTGCTCCCGGTTATGAGCGCCTGGATGACCTACATGATTAGAGTTGGAAATTGAGATTTGGGATGGTTATGGTTGGTTAATGGTTATGATTGATTTATGGTTATGGGTTGGTAATGGTTATGGTTTATAGATTATGGTCATGGATATGAATTTGAGTTATGGTAATTGGACATGGATAATGGTAATGTTGGCAATAATTGGATATGGTTTATATTTTGTTAATATGATGGGATTTGTTTCACATAGACATAGTATAATGCTTTTCAAATGTTTTACTGTACTTTTCAGTACTTAGCCATTATTATTGTCGTCATTTGAATTAGCCACATGTCATACTTTCCACACTTACTGAGTACGACATGTACTCACCCTTGCAATCCCCCCAACAGCTACTGGAGACAATTGGGAGTACCCTGAGGATCACGTGGAGTACTAGGTTGCGTACCGCCGTCAATTGCCTGTGGTTTGAGTCGTGCTGTTTAGTTTATTTTCCGCTGCAATTATTTAGAGTTTTATCATTCGTGAACTATTGGATTATTGTAATAAAGTACTTATTTGTTATTTAAGACGTGGTTAAATTCTGTTTATCATTTGTGAATCACTCGTGTATGTGTGTTGAACATCCTGGGCACACATATGCGTTACGCTTGGTTCATATTCGGAACCGGGTGTCACAGTCGCACATAAGCAGCTTCGTTACTTGCCTGTGACACCTCGGTTCAAGCGGATGTTTCTCTCAAAAAGAACCGCAAGACACATGAGATGGCACAATGAAGGTAAACGTGAGAACAAAGAATTCTTGACGCATCCGTCCGACGGTGATGCATGGAAGGCGCTAGACCATTTCGATCCTGACTTCTCTCGTGATGCGAGGAATGTTCGCATCGGATTAGCGACAGACGGATTCTCACTGTTCAGTACGAACGCCACACCATACTCATGTTGGCCTGTCTTTGTCATTCCGTACAACCTGCCACCTGCTTTTTGTACGAAGAACGAGTTCATGTTTCTCAGCCTCATTGTACCTGCACCTGATCATCCCGGGTCACGTCTCAATGTGATGTTAAAACCGCTGATCAAAGAATTGAAAGTCTTGTGGACAGGAGTCGAAGCGTACGACAGTTACAAGAAGCAGAAATTCAACCTTCGAGCTGCTTATTTGTGGTCCGTCCATGATTTGCCGGCATACGGCATGTTTTCTGGATGGAGCACTCACGGTCGTCTGACGTGTCCGATATGTGCTTCAGACACGGATTACTTTCGACTAACTCATGAAGGCAAAATATCTTACTTCGATTGTCACAGACGTTGGCTGCCCTCGAATAATATATTTAGGCAGCAGAGGCATGTCTTTCGAAAGAACACTGTTGTTACTAAAGGACCACCGAAGCGTCTCAATGGGTCAGAAATTTCTGATATGTTGGACAAATTGGTGCCTGATGAAGATCGTCCTGGATATTTCGTAGGTTATAGAGAGGAACACAATTGGACTCACATATGTGGACTTTGGGAGCTACCATATGTGAAGTAGTTGATTCTAATGCACAATGTTGATGTCATGCATCAGGAGCGTAATATGAGCGAAAGTATCATAAGGACTTGCATGGATATGCCTGGCAAAACGAAAGACAATTATAAAGCTAGACTAGATTGGCAGACATTTGTCACCGTCCAACTCTTGAAATCTCTGAAAGTGGTGGAAAACCACGTGCTTCTTTCTGTCTTCGATCGAAAGAAAAGAAAGAAGTTATGAAATGGATGAAAACTTTGAAATTCACAGATGGTTACGCAGCTAGCCTGAAACGAGTTGTAAATGTTAACACAGGAAACCTCACTGGGTTGAAGAGTCATGATTATCACATTATAATGGAAAGACTCCTACCTGTTATGTTCCGAGGCTATCTAGATGATGCGGTGTGGAAGATTTTAGCCGAGCTCAGCTATTTCTATAGATAGCTTTGTGCTAAAGAAATCAAGATCGGGATGATGGATAAGTTAGAAAAGGAGATACCCATACTTTTATGTAAGATGGAAAAAAATTTTCCACCGGGTTTCTTCAATCCAATGCAACATCTGCTTATCCATCTTCCATTTGAAGCTAAAGTTGGCGGTCCTGTGCAATATAGGTGGATGTATCACATTGAAAGAGCGCTACAATATCTGAAACCAATGGTTGGCAACAGGGCAAGGGTGGAAGGGTGTATCGCTGAAGCATATGCTCTTAAGGAAGTAGGATACTTTTCAAGTGTCTACTTTGCGGAAGAAAACAATATCAATACTTCGGCGATGCGGTACAATGTGTACAAAACACCCCCTCTAAGCGACCTTTCCATTTTTCAAACGAGAGGCGCCACCGTTGGTAGCTACACGACCTACGTGCTATCCGAACATGAAAGGACTGTTGCTTTACTCTACATGTACGCAAATATAGAAGGCATGCAAGAATACTTCGAGTAAGTGTTTCTCCTACGTTTATGCTAATCGATATATTTTGCTACACATGTACTCTAAAAGATGTTTTTTCATGTTCAGCGAGTTCCACACACAATATTGGCCACATAGGCATCAACCTACGACCAAACAAGTAGAAGTGATGCGAAAGGAAGGAATAAATGGGGGGCCGAGTTTTCTATCTTGGTTTCGAGAATATGTAATATTCTCTCGTCTTCTATGTATTATAAATTACTATTATTAAAGAAGTATTATTTTAACTCACGATCATTTATGACAGTGTCGGACTCACAATGTCCATGAATATCTGCGGCAGCTATCTTATGGATTGGTGAATGTTAGAAGCTATGGTCGATATGACGTAAATGGATTCCGATTCTGTACAACTCATTTTGAAGCTCATCGTCCTCTCGCGGCAACATCAAATTCCAGTGTTGTGACGAGAGCAATGGACACTCAAGGGAATTTAACCGATTATTATGGGATCATTAACAAAATCCATGAATTTACTTTTACTGGAAATAAGACCCTTCGAGTTGTCTTCTTTGACTGTGATTGGTTTGATTGTACTCATGGAACTCGAGAAAACCAATTTGGAATGATGGAAGTGAAACATAAGGACCGACTACGAGGTTATGATACATTTGTTCTTGCGCATCAAGTTGAACAAGTGTATTATCTACCTTATCCATGCATGAAGCTCAGTGCTTGGTGGGTGGTATATAAGGTGAATCCTCGTGAGCGGCTATATACTCCTGGGGATGATGGTTACCATGATAGCGAAGACGTTGAAGAAGTGTACCAAGAAGAAGAGTTGCCAGACACTTTTATCGTCGAGCTTGGTGCATGACTCGATCAATTAGTTGGAGATGTTGAAGACGTTGAAGATGTAGAGGCAGATGATACGCGAAAACGAAAATTAGAACAGGCCACAGTTGAAGATCGTTGGGCTGGTTTAAGGAGTAGGGCACAGACACATGACAATGATGTTGATGAATTTCGAAAGTGACTACAAGTAATGTTTTCTTGAAGATAGTAACATGAATTTTATATTTTTTATTTGCATATTTACTAATTATCTAATTACAATAGGATGGCGTCAAAGAAGGGTAAGAAGGTGCCGCCGACGAGGGGGTTCTACCCCTCTAGACCTGATGACGCTTTCGTTGGTGCCTCGTCGACTGGCAGCAGACGCTCTCAGCTGCTGGGGCACGTTCAGACCAGCTCTAGAGCTTCATCACAGGTAAATGTCACTCGTTTTTGACAAATTCTTTAAATTCAATTTCACATTAAACTTACTTATGAATCATTTAAATATTGTAGTCCTCACCGGCTGACTCAGAGGCTGTGGCGCCTTTGGTGAGCCAGCCCTCGGCGTGCCAGCCCTCGGCCAGCCAGCCCTCGGCGAGCCAGCCCTCGGCCAGCCAGCCTCCGGCTGACGATGAGTTTGTTCCTGAGGCCTTTGACTCGACTGGTGAGGAGCCGTCTGGGTCACCTGACGTGGCGCCCCAGCAAACGCGGAGGACGAGGAGGACTCACTTTGTCAGTCCTCCCGCGGTCCCTTCACAGAGGATCGTGATTCGTCCAGTCGGAGACATGTAATAAAAATTATAGTGTTCAATTTTAGTTTCTTTTGATTACTTAAGTAATGAATGCATAAATATCTTGCAGGGTTTGGGACGACACGTCTTTCACCGGTGAGAGACACCATAGACCGGTGAACGGTGTCCTCGGGTCCATAGTGCGTTTGCACTATCCCGGGGTCATCGACGGGGTGCCTGCTCTTTCGTGGGAGGACTACGCACGAGTCCATCACCAGGAGCATGGCAACCTTCAGGAGGCCGTATGGGCCGATTTTATGGTAAGTATGTTAAAAAAGTTTTTAAGTTTCAACTCTTAAACTCTTTTAGTGAACATATCTTCAATATATTCTTTATCGCAGGCAAGATATACTTTAGAGGACCCAAAAGACCATCGCCAGTTTGAGGATGCGAGGCGAGTGTTTCACTACAACGCTGCCAAGGCGCTTCGACAAGCTTTGTCGAACACCCGCGTTCAACTTGTTAATGAGCACTTGAAGGCGCACCAGCAGCCCGTGCTACACTTCCGGCAAGCGAGCGAGATGCACCTGATGGAGGAGGAGTACGCGCATGTACGTGGAGTGTAGTAAGTATTTTTTTTTTTGATAATTTCCTTGATGGTATTTTTAATGACTTCCAACTATGTGCAGGGCCACGTGAGCTGGTTGCAGGGTCGGACCGATGCATTTCGGTCCCTTTGTCGCTACTGGGCTAGCGATGAGTTTAAAGCTAAGTCTGAGAAGGCTCGAGACTGCAGAGGGGTTGAGGGGAAGAGCAGGCACGGGCAAGATAACCACTTGCGTTTAGCTAAACGCATGGTAAGTGTGTGTAACTTATGTTTATATATTAATAATATATTATTCGTACTAACACGTATTGACAGGAGCGCAAGTCGGGGGTGCCGCCCACCCCTGCTGAGGTCTGGAAGAGAGGTCACAGGGACCCTTCTCAGCCGATGGGTTGCAGTCAGGCTGCAGCCGAGCGGTTGGTAAGTTTAGAAATCATTCATATTAAATATAACTATATAGATTGTTGAACTTACACGGTTTTCTTGTTTTGCAGGCTCAGTACGAGGAGGAGGACAGGAAGATACACGGCGAGGATTTTGATTGGGAACGTCAACCAATCGATCCTCAAGCCGCGTATGCAACCGGTGGTGGAAAAGCACACGGAAGGTGAGTTTACAAGTCATTTTATTGTTTTCAATTCAAAGTATTCAAGATATTTCAATTTCAGATTACTGACTCTCTTTTTTATAGGCTCGCCATATTCGACGAAGTCATCGACTCGAGGGCGGGAAGACCTGCGAGAGGCAGCTCCACACAGGCTTCTTCGGTGGGCACGACTAGTCGTCGCGCCTCGCAGAGGGACATTGAGATGCAGTCCCTCTTCAGGCGTCAGGAGGAGTCGGAACGCCAAAGGATCATGATGGAGGCCACGATCCAAAGCCAGGCAGCAGCGTTGCCGCAGATGCGGGAAACAATGGAGGTAACAAAATAAAAACTAAAGTTCTCATTAATTCAGCGTAAATGACTTACTAATAGATAGCATTTAATGTTTGCAATGACAGGCCATGGCTCGGGCGCAAGGTCTGGGAATCCAGCTACCGGTACTAGCACCGGTCCTTCCTGGCGATCCTTCTTCAGCGGGTCAGGTAAGTTTCTATATAATCCTTCTTCTCCAGCGTAATTAGATTGAGATAGATGAAAGAGAGAGATAGTTAGATAGAAGAAAATGATTGAGATAGAAGAAAGAGAGAGATAGAAGAAAGAGAGACAGAAGAAAGAGTGAAAGATAGTTAGATAGAGCAAGAGGGGAATGAAGAGAGAGAGAGTAAGATGTAGATGGAGATAGAGAGAGGGGAAGATAGAGGGAGGGAGATGTAGATGGAGATAGAGGGAGGAAGAGAGAGGGAAAAGGATAGCAATAGAGAGATAAAGTGAGAGAGAAAGATAGAGTGAGAGACAAAGAGAGAAATGAAAAGAGAGAGGAAGAGAGGGGGATCTAGATGAAGATAGAGGGAGAGGAAGGGAGGGAGAGAGATGTTGATGCATTTATATTCTAACTCTAAGTTTCATTAATTGCAGGGATCCGCGACGGCTGCACAAACGCCGCCGCCTTCGCTACCGCCGCCTGGAATGAGGCGCGACGACGACGACTTCGACTTCGGAGGTGGCTCCGGAGGTCAGATGGGCGAGTGAGCCTTTTTATTTGCTTTGTTGATGACGATGTGAGATGTATCGGAATTTTAGTTTGTGATTGTGATGATGTTTGTGTATACTATGATTGTGTGTATATACTGTGTTTATTGTATCTGTTCTGTGATTCTGGCCATCGAGCCGGGTAGTATTTTCTGTTTTTTTTAAAAAAATAAAAAACCTTATTTGCGATGGCTTTTTATACAGTACCATCGCAAATAAGGAGCGAGGCCGTCGCAATTAAGCAACTGTTATTTGCGACGGCCAGGCTGTCGCAAATAAGCTTTAATTGCGACGGCCTGGCCGTCGCAAATAGCGTCGTGGGTCCCATAGGAGGACACGTGGGCCCTGCCCACTGAACTTATTTGCGACGGCCCGACCGTCGCAAATAGAGGCACTTAATTGCGACAGTCGGGCCGTCGCAAATAAGTTTTAATTGCGACGGCCTGGCCGTCGCAAATATTGTGGCGGGGCCCACCGGGCTCGGGGAATAACTTGCGACGGCCTCTTCTAGCCGTCGCAATTAAGCTTATTTGCGACGATGGCCGTCGCAAATAAGCTTAATTGCAATGACTTATTTGCGACGGCCAAAAACCGTCGCAAATCGTCGGGATTCCTGTAGTGAATTGCTTGTTCACTAATAAGGGTGTGACCGTCTCTAGGAGGAGTGATGGTTCCATTGCATTCAAGGGTATGTTAAAGGGAAAGTTTTACCTTGTCGACTTCAACAAAAATAAAGCCGAATTTGACACATGCTTGATTGCAAAGACCAACATGGGTTGGTTGTGGCATAGATGGCTAGCACATGTTGGTATGAGGAACCTTCAAAAACTCCTCAAGGGCGATCACATCCGAGGTTTGAAGGATGTTGTTTTTGGAAAAGACGGGCCTTGTAGTGCGTGCCAAGCCGGGAAGCAATTTGGAGCACCCCATTCTGCGAAGAACGTCATGACTACAATACGACCGCTCGAGCTACTTCACATGGACTTATTCAGTCCAGTTGCCTACATAAGCATCGGCGGTAACAAATATGGTTTAGTAGTTGTTGATGATTTTTCTCGCTTCACTTGGGTTTTCTTTTTACATGATAAGTCAGAAACACAAGGAACACTCAAGAAGTTTTTCAAGCGAGCTCAAAATGAATTCTCATTGACAATCAAGAACATTCAAAGTGACAACGTCATGGAGTTCAAGAACACACAAGTGGAGGAGTACCTAGATGAAGAAGGCATAAAGCACGAGTTTTCAACACCTTACTCCCCTCAACAAAACGGAGTTGCCGAAAGAAAGAACTGAACCCTCATAGAGATGGCAAGAACAATGCTCGATGAGTACAAGACCTCGGATCAATTTTTGGCGAAAGCGGTTAACACCGCTTGCCACGCCATAAATCGACTTTATCTTCATCGACTACTCAAGAAGACATCCTATGAGCTACTCACCGGTAACAGGCCTAATATTTCATACTTTCGAGTTTTTGGTTCCAAGTGCTATATTTTGAACAAGAAGCCTAGGACTTCAAAGTTCCCTTCGAAGTCCGATGAAGGTTTCTTGCTTGGTTATGATTCGAACACTTACGCCTATTGTGTCTTCAACAAGACCTCCGTACTTGTTGAAGAAGCACGTGACATAGTGTTCGATGAAACTAATGGCTCCCAAAATGAGCAAGTTGATCCATGTGTGCTAGATCGAGAAGAAGCTCCTTATCAAGCAGTGAGAAGAATGGTGTTAGGTGAAGTTCGACCACAAGAGTCACCTCTACATATGCATGAGGAAAATGAACCACAAGAGGAGACCAATGATCAAGGGGGAGCCTCCATACAAGATCAACCTCAAGAAAGTGAAGATGATCAACAAGTCAATAAGGGCAACCACTTAGGGGGAGAAGAAGATGATCATGAAGATTCAAGACAGCAAGTACCACACCCAAGAGTACACCAATGCATTCAAAGGGACCACCCAATCGACAACATCATCGGTGATATCCAGAAGGGAGTAACTACTAGATCTTGCATAGCTAATTTTTGTGAGCATTACTCGTTTGTGTCCTTTTTAGAACCACACAGGGTTGAGGATGCATTGAAGGATCCAGATTGGGTAGTGGCCATGCAAGAAGAACTCAACAATTTCAAAAGAAAAGAGGTGTGGGAACTAGTCAAAAGACCCAATTCCAATGTCGTCGGCACCAAATGGGTCTTCCGCAACAAACAAGATGAACACGGGGTGGTGACAAGGAATAAGGCACGACTTGTGGCCAAAGGGTATTCACAAGTTGAAGGTTTGGATTTTGACGAAACCTTTGCTCCCGTAGCTAGACTTGAGTCCATTAGAATATTACTTTCATATGCTACTCACCATGATTTCAAGCTCTATCAAATGGATGTGAAAAGCGCCTTCCTCAACGGACCAATCAAGGAGTAGGTGTATGTGGAGCAACCCCCCAGGTTTGAAGATGAAGAGTTCCCCGACCACGTATTTAAATTGCGTAAGGCTCTCTACGGCCTCAAACAAGCTCCTAGAGCTTTGGTATGAGTGTCTTAGAGATTTCTTAATTGAAAATGGCTTTAGAATCGGTAAAGTAGATTATACATTATTTACAAAGAACTTTGACAATGATCTCTTTGTTTGTTGAATTTATGTTGATGATATAATCTTTGGTTCAACTAACAAATCTTTTTGTGAGGAATTTAGTAAAATTATGACAGATAGGTTTGATATGTCCATGATGGGAGAGCTAAAGTACTTCTTGGGATTCCAAGTGAGGCAACAAAAGGAAGGGACGTTCATAAGCCAAACTAAGTATACTCGATACATACTCAAGAAGTTTGGAATGGACAAGGCGAAGCCCTTAAAGACTCCCATGGCAACGAATGGCCACTTGGATCTCAATGAAGATGGACCAAACGTCGATCAAAAGGTATATCGCTCCATGATTGGATATTTACTCTACTTATGTGCATCTATATCAGACATTATGTTGAGTGTATGCTTGTGTGCAAGGTTTCAAGCCAACCCAAAAGAGTGTCATTTGACAGCCTTTAAGAGAATCTTGTAGTATTTGGTTCATACACCCAACCTAGGTCTTTGGTACCCCAAAGTTACCAAATTTAATCTCATTGGTTACTCCGATGCAGATTATGCCGGATGCAAAGTAGATAGAAAAAGTACCTCCAGTACATGCCAATTCCTAAGTAGATCCCTAATTTCTTGGTCCTCCAAGAAACAAAACCCCATTGCCCTATCCACAGCCGAAGCGGAGTATGTTGCAGACGGGAGTTGTTATGCTCAACTCCTTTAGATGCAACAGACTCTAAGTGATTACGATTACAATATGAACTGCATTCCACTCCTTTGTGATAATGAGAGTGCCATTAAAATTGTCCATAATCCCGTTGAGCACTCTAGGACCAAACACATAGACATCCGACATCACTTTTTGAGAGACCATTCAATGAAGGGAGATATAGCCACTTCACATGTCAACAACGAAAAACAACTAGCCGATATTTTCACCAAGCCACTTGATGAAAAACGCTTTTGCGAACTCCGAAATGAACTAAATATCCTTGATTCTCGGAGTGTGGCTTGAAATCTTGTATACCTGAATGCTATCTTCAAAATTCATTGATTGTGTTTGTGAAAATCATCTCTCCTAATTTTTCTGAAAAACTATGTCAATCACTAGATCTTTGTGAATTATGATCATTGCTTGATTGTTGTATGCTTACTGATCATATTCATCAAGATTATTTGATTTGATTTGCCTCCCTATTTTCTAAATAAGTACATTCGAATATATACGAATGGGCTAGGCATTTCTTCCCTGGTGACCACGGACTAGTCCGTGGTTACCCGAACTAGTCCGCCCATGCAGACTAGTCCGTAGAGCGCCGGTTAGGCCGGACTAGTCCGGCAGACCACAGACTAGTCCGATATAGCCTCTGGAAAAGTTCGGACTAGTCCGATCATGTTCGGACTTGTCCGATTTTTCGTGTCCATGACCCTAGCCGCTGCCAAACCCTAATCTCCCTCACCCCACACTTGCCTCAAGCTTTCTCTCTCCACGCTCGAGCTTCCCAAGGCGATTCGATGACTTCTCCATCAAAAATCTTCAAGCTTGGGTGGAAATCAACCTCCTTCGCTTAGGGATTGAAGACCACGGACTTGTCCGCCATTCAACCACCTCTTCTCCGAGATTCAAGCGATTTTTTTCGGTAATTTTTCCCCCAAACCCTAGAAATCTTCATTTTCTTCATCATTGATCGAATAGCCCAGCTTCTATGAGCTAATGCAAGTGTCCTTGATGTATTACATTGCTGTTAGGCTAGTTTTGCATTGAGCAACTCTATTTGTCTCATAGTTAAGGTTCTTGAGGATGAATACCAGACTAGTCCGGTCCATGCACGGACAAGTCCGGTCACCCGGGCTAGTCCATGCCTGTACACCGGACTAGTCCGATTTTGCTGAACTCAACCCTAACTTATTAATCTCTCAATGCAATTCTTTGTCATCTATTCTCATCAATACCTTATGCAATCCATTCTCAGAGCATGTCGAACTCTCACGATGAAGTTTCCGACTTCGAGGCCGAGATGGACCATGAAGCCGTGCTTCGGTGCTCGACAAGCCTCGGCAAGAAACGCCATGTAGGATCGAAGAGCACATGAAAAGCTACCAGAGGGGGAGTGAATGGTAGATTTAAAAATCTTACGCAGCGGAAACAATTAAACCCCAACCCCTTCGGTAGAAAAATGATCTGTTAAAGAAATCGTGTGTGATACTAATCTAAATGTGTTTCACCGTGACAAAAGTGATAGATATCAGAGAGAATCAATTCACTAATACAACACAACAATAATTACTCAAATCCGTCGAGAAAAACTCAAGTTACGATCGAAAGATCAAACAAAGGTCAATCTGTCCTACCTGAGAAAAACAGTTCTGGAACGCTGCAAAGAAACACGTGTAGATCATAGACCACAAATTCAATGACCATGAATTTTGACAGATGATAGATAATCAAGTTGTGAAGACAACCCAAAAAGAACGACGTCAATTGGATCTGTAAAACTCGAGTTATGATAAAACCACCTACGAAAGGTAGTGCTGTCCAGAAACTCGACGAGTAAAACTTGTCTGGAACAAGTCGGACGAACAAGGAACAAAAGTTCCTTCAAACTACAAATTTTATTCAATAGAACACAAGAATAACAGCCCCAAAGTCGTGCACCACGAGCTCTGGGCTCCCTTGCTTATATAACCAGCTCGAAAGCCAACTCAACTCAAATCAGGAACCTAATCCTACTCTGTTCACGAATCGTAACTTTCCATAACTACTTAGGATTCTTCTATACGCAGATAGAAGCAATCTTAAGACTTCCAAACACCTTAGGAACGTATACCATATTCCTAAACAACTCAAATTCTTGACCCACACAAAATTCTATCATAACGAACTCAAATATTTCCATATTTGAGTCAAACCCGACTCAGCCGCAGCCTGAGTCCATAACCTAGTCGGTTGGACCTTTCTGACCAACTCTTTACATCCACATCTCTTCATCACGTCTCGGAACCATGTAGCCACGTCCATGCACTCCTTGCACACGTGCAAACATCTTCCAATGACGTCCACGATACCTTCACATGCATTGTTCTTGATTCAATCATGTTGCGCAACCTCCTGATCAGCTCAACCACAATTCCTCGTGAATTTGGTTGTTGGAACCTCATCTCCTCCTTGAGACTAGTCCAATGGATCCCATCACCAGCCATGTCTTGAACTCAAGCAACACCTGCACATGAATAAACAACCAATCCATACGAGTCCAAGTCCTCAACTTGACTCAAGTTAGTTCCAAACACAACACCTTACGTGAGAACCTCACATAAGCATGTTGCAAAACCACATTAACACGACATCATCCATGTCAACCAAAAATGCACCAAAGACTTAGCAAATGAATACTAAGCAATCTTTCCAGAGATGTAAAGCAAGTACGAAACATTTCAAATGAAAAACAGAAGCACTGTGGTCAAGTTCCGGACATTGCCAGAGCAAACCGGACCTTGAGCCGGAGCTTACCTGAGCTTGTAAAATCAAGCGCCCGTCGGAGCTTACTAAAACTATTTGAACCTTAATAAAAAGATGTTTTAGTGATATTCAAAACTTTTATCGTCAAAGCAAGTGTATTCACTACAAGCCAATGTATTCAGCACACATAGGTCTTACAATCTCCCCCTTGATGAATGCATTGGCAACACCATTTAAAATCCGAACATTGGCTTATTCACATAAAAGTTTTGAAGGCGATTTCTCCCCCTTTGTAAATCAAAAGTAAAATGAGAAGAAAATCCAAAAATTATCCCATATTATCTCTCCTTATGCACATATTCTCTTTCTCTTCATGCTTATCTCTCCCCCTTTGACAATGTATTCAACAAGTCATGAGCATATAAACAAATTATCTCTCCCCCTTTAGTTGTTATGAGCATATTATAGCATATACATATAAACAAAGCTCATCCAAGTCATACTATCAAGTACCTTACATTATCACATCAATGAAATACATAAAGTAGTGTAAGCCATGCTAGAGATCAAATGTAATTTTCAATTTAAGTAAGTCATGGTCTCACAAACTTAACTATTTCAAAACCTAAAATCATGACACTAGTTGCTGCATTTTATTATTTTTCAAAGCATAAATTTAGATCATATGATATTTGCAAGAGATTATATGTGCATCTGCCTTATTCTAACCAACCAAGCCAAGCCTATGTCATTTGACAATCAGAAGCTTAAGGACATGGTTTTAGTCATACACAACTTCTTCCAAGTTCATATCTAAGTGCAGTGATAAGCCATCTCAAAAGAAGAAGTGCGATGCATGCATATTCTCTTGATCTTTTCTCAATTTATATTTGTTCATAAAAACTCAACATGTGAGTTGATTACTTGATTAATTCTTAATGATTAAAAGCACTTGTGAACATGTAACACGTTCAAAACAGCAAGAAATTTCGACCATGACCAGTTTTAGTGTAAGTAATTATTCCAATTACTAGACATGGAAAAAATTACAAAATGTATAACACGAGTAATGTAGTAAGAACTTTCATCATGTAAAAGGAATAACAAAGTCATATATATATGAAATACTATGCTCATATTATTTTAATTTCAGATTCACACATAGACTTTCCAAGTTTCAAAACTCCCCCTCAAATTAAGCCATGAGGATGCATAACCCCTATTTCACTATGAATGTAACAAAAACGAGTGAAATCCAAAGGTTTTGTAAAAGTGTCAGCCAATTATTGTTCGGTATCTACATGGTGAAGCACAATGTTTCCTTTTTCAACATTATCCCGGAGAAAGTGATACCTAATGTCAATGTGCTTAGTTCTAGAATGTTGGACGAGGTTTTTAGCAATGCAAATGGCACTAGTGTTATCACAGAACAGTGGAACACTATCTAGATGAACCCCATAGTCCTTAAGTGTTTGAACAATCCAAAGAATTTGTGAGCAAGCAATAGCAGCAGCTACATATTCAGATTCGGCTGTGGATTGTGCAACTGAATTTTGTTTTCTAGAGGACCAAGCAACAAGAGAATTACCAAGAAAATGACAAGCACCGGAAGTACTTTTCCTATCAATCCTACAACCCCCAAAATCAGCATCCAAAAAAGCTTTCAAGGTAAAAGTTAAGGAAGAAGGAAGAAAAATACCAAATTCTTGAGTTCCATGTAAGTACCTGAGAATCCTTTTGACGGCTTGATGATGTGAAGCGGGTGGGGAAGCTTGAAACTGTGCACAAAGACATATGCTGAATTGTATGTCCGGTCTTGATGCCGTGAGGTACAAAAGTGATCCGATCATGCTTCTATATTCTTTTTGATCCACGGGTTCACCATCTTCATCAAGTCCAAGTGTTGTTGCTGTTCCCATTAGTGTCCGAAGAGGCTTGCTTTTGTCCCTGTTGAAGCGCCTTAGGAGATCTTTTGTATGCTTCGTTTGATGCACAAAGGTACCCTCCTTAGTTTGCTTGATTTGCAAACCCCAAAAGTAAGTGAGTTCACCCATCATACTCATTTCAAATTTGGAACTCATCATTGCTGAAAACTTGGACACAAGATCATGAGAATCACAACCAAAGATAATATCATCCACATACACTTGAACGAATAATGAGTCATTGCCATGCTTAAGCACAAAAAGAGTTTTATCAACCTTGCCCATGGTAAACCCTTTTTAAAGTAA
This sequence comes from Tuctoria greenei, assembly GCA_036927565.1. Taxonomy (NCBI): domain Eukaryota; kingdom Viridiplantae; phylum Streptophyta; class Magnoliopsida; order Poales; family Poaceae; genus Tuctoria; species Tuctoria greenei. The sequence goes on from JAYESD010000005.1 coordinate 16,280,818, forward strand.
GAATTTTTTTAACCTATCATACCATGCTCTAGGGGATTGTTTGAGACCGTACAAGGCTTTGGACAGTTTGTAACTATGATTAGGAAAATCCGGATTTTCAAAACCTGGTGGTTGTTTCATATAAACCTCCTCATCTATGTAGCCATTACAAAAAACACTTTTAACATCCATTTGATATAGCTTAAAACCAATAGATGCAAAAAAATCTAACAAAATTCTTATGGCTTCTAATCTAGCATCAGGAGCAAAAGTTTCATCAAAATCTAGACCTTCAACTTGAGTTAAACCTTGAGCAACCAACCTTGCCTTATTCCTAACCACAACCCTATCCTCACTTTGTTTATTTTTAAATACCCATTTAGTTCCAATTAAAGTGTGACCTTGAGGTGGAGGTACAAGTTTCCAAACATTATTTCTTTCAAAATTTTCTAACTCTTCTTGCATGGCAATAATTCAAGATTCATTATTGAGTGCGTGTGATATATCTTTGGGTTCAAAAGAAGCAACAAAAGCAGAATGAGCATAAGAGTTTGGATCGCAAAATCTGGACCGTCTGACTCGTTCGTGCAAGCTTCCAATCATCTATTGTGGGGGATGATCTTTGTAAAACCGTAGGGGGACAGATGTCTCACAAGCTTCTTCTTCTTCGTGTTCATCACAAATCGATGAGCTTGTGACTTGAGGATGATTTGAATCAGCATTGATGGTTGTCGGTGCAGGTTGAGAATTAACATCCAGAGCTGAACCAAAGTTTTTAACTGCTGAATTTTCGGGCAGCAGCTCCAATTCTTCCTCATCTTCAACGAAAATGCTCCCCCCCCTGCGGATATGGATCTGGACCTGCAATGTTTGAGCTAGTACCTGGGCTAGCTTCATCAAAAGACACTTCACAAGTCTCCACAATTTTGTTAGTGTCAAGTAAAAGCACACGGTAGCCTCTAGTATGAGATGGATAACCAAGAAACATGCCATCAATGGCTCTAGGTTCAAATTTATCAAGATTACCATGTTTATTAACAAAGCATTTGCAACCAAAGACCCGAAAGTGTGTAACACTAGGCCTATGTCCAAACCGGAGCTCATATGGTGTTTTACCTAGCTTAGCACGCAAAAAAACACGATTTGAGACATAACAAGCGGTTGCTAACGCGTCAGCCCAAAATTTCCTAGGAGTTTGATATTCGTCAAGCATAGTCCTAGCCATCTCAACTAAGGTTCTGTTATTTCTTTCTACAACACCATTTTGTTGAGGTACATATGGTGAAGAAAATTGATGATCTATTCTATTTTCAGCACAAAAGTGATCAAAAGATTGATTTTTAAATTCAGTTCCATTATCACTTCTAATTGCTTTTAAAGATCCTGGGTAATCAATTGATAATCTAAGAAATAAAGTTCTAAAGTGACTAAAAACTTCATTCTTAGACGCCATAAAGTAAACCCAAGAGTATCTAGAATAATCATCAACAATCACAAGTACATACCATTTACCTCCGAAGGATTGAACACGTGAAGGTCCTACGGTGTCAAGATGCAAAAGTTGACATGGTTCAGTTGTCATGATCATTGTGAGAGGATTATGTGAACCTGCAACCATCTTAGCATGTCTTCACGAAGAGCACACAATTTCTTTGTCCCCTTTAAGCTTATGCAGCCCACGTATGCGATCAAGAGCACTAACACGCGTTAGGTGATCAAAGCCTACGTGTCCAAGTCTACGATGCCAAAAATATAGGTCCTTTGAATCATTAGAAACTAGACACCTATGCTTAGAGGAAGACATCAAAATCAGCTTTAAAAACTCTTCCAAACCGAGACATATTAAAAATAAGCTCACTATTTGAACTTACAACTTTGCAGCAGTTTTTATTGAAAATAATTTCTAGATTTTCATCTAGCAATTGTGAAACAGAAAGCAAGTTGTATTTCAAATTTTTGACAAGTGCCACATCCTTCAAAGTGTAGTGATCATTTACTCTAACCGAACCCTTAGCAATTATAGGAGTTGAAGAATTATCAGCAAAAGTAACATTCTCTACACATGACACAAAAGAGAGGGAGGAGAACCAATCTTTGTTACCGGTCATGTGGCGTGAGCAACCTGAATCCACAATCCAAATGTTCTCCTTCCTCAAACGTGTAATCTACATAGAAGCACAATACGTCGATGACTCAATACTGGGGTTAGTCAAAAGGCATTTAGGAATCCAGTACTGAGTCACGCGACGTGCAATAGGAAAAATACATAAAAGCTGAGACAAAACAGTAGGTTTATGAGTCAAAGTTTGAGATTTTTTATTCTTAACTACTGACCTATAAGTTGTCACTTGTGTAGCACAAAAATCAGTAGCACCGGAGGCAAAAACAGAAGGTTCGGAGGTAAACTTTGAATGTTTTTGACTCAAAACAACAGGTTGTACATTCGGTTCAATATGTGCAGCAAATTTTGCATGAAAGTTATGAGATCTAGCAACCATTCTTTCCCTTTTCTGATGTTTAGCTAGTCTATAACAAAAGTCTATGACATGACCATCTCTACCACAGTAGGTACAATGAAATTTAACTTTGTGTTCATGTCTAGATGAGCAAACAACATTTTTATTTGAAACCGAATCAGACAATACTCCTGCAGATTTGAAAACAACTTCTTTTTGTTTAGGAACCGTTTGCATCAACCCACTTCCTAATTACTTTACAATTTTAGGTGGATGTGCCTTAGCATAAGCATGAAAATCAAAACCTAAACCAGTTTTATCATTGCAAGACTTGGATGAATTCAACAGCAAGTTTAGGTTCTTATTCCCGTTACAAAACCGATCAAATGTCTTATGCATGTTATCATGTTTATTGGACAGATCAAGGCAATTTTCACATGAAGTTTTTCCTTTTAATTTGCAATTGGAACAATATTTAACTTCATGACAACGTAAAGCATTGTTCAATATAGAGATTTCATTCATAGCATCTTGCAGTTTCTTATCAAGATCATCACAACTAGAACAATGCAAATCAATTGTAGAACAAGAAGCATCTTTTAAGTTTCCAATATTAAGTGCAGCAAGCTTTTTGTTCTTTTCAATTTCAAGTTCAAGTTTATCAAGTGTGGAGGTATGTGCACTTCTTAGGGAGGACAATTGTTCATATATTAAGTAACATGAGGAACAAGAATCATCACTAGGAATCAAGGATTTCAAACGATTAATTTCAGATTCTAGTGAGTCAATTTTAATAGCATTGTCCCTAAGCTTTTTGTCCTTTTTCTTAACAATAACAGTGGCACGAGAAATAGCATCACACATTTCTTTGCAAGTAGGACATACCTCTTCATTGTCGCTGTTGTGTTCTGCCTCCTCCATACTTGATCTTGACTTGCCCGCCATGAAGCACAAGTTTGCCAAATCATCTTCATCTTCATCACTTCCAATGTCCACGTCGCTTGAGCCAAGTTCCTGGAGTGCTGAGATAAAACTGCTCACCAATTGACGTCCTGTAAAACCCTTCTTTTTCTTCGTATCTTTTGCAAAGGAGTGCTTCATTCTTGTTTTCTTTTCATCCCGGGAAGTAGGACCTGAAAGGTTAGGGCAATCTGAACGAAAATGTTCTGTATTACCACATTCAAGGAATCATTGAGGTTCGGAGCTTCCTCTCCTTCTAGTTCTCACATTTTGCAATGCTTTTGAGAACCGGGTAGAGATGAGTGCTAGATCCTCCTCTGGAAACTCCTCAATCTGTTCAAGGGTTACAGAGGACAACAAAGCAAGTGTACCACAAGATGATGTTTGACCGGAGCTAGGCATGTCACGTTCAGAAACAAAAGCAATAGACTTATTGGGGTTCTTACGTGAGATTATGTCAATTTCATAAGTTTTTAACTTGGAATATAGCACATCTAAAGTAAGTGAACTCATGACAGTAGATTCATGAATAGATGTGACTTTCATCTCTCAAATTGACATATCTAATGCACTTAGCAATTGCCTAGCATTTTCAGCATCTGAAAAATTAACATTGACACTACGCAAGTTGCTGAGAATCTTATTAAAGCGAGCAAAAAGGTCATCAATAGACTCACCGGGTTGCATCTCGAAGCGCATGTATTCTTTCTTGAACATGTCCTGCCTTACCTCTTTGATCGTGTTGGATCCTTCATGGTAGTCACAAAGTGCTTTCCACACATCGTATGCAAATCAGATGTGTGCAACACGGTCGAAGTCGCTTTGTGTTAATCCTTGTATGATCAAGTTCCGAGCCTTGTTGTTGTTGTCGACATCTCTCAGATTTGTAGCTGTAACTTGATCGTTTGATGGCACTTCATAAGACTTTTATAACTTCTCCCATATTGCAAAGCCTTGTGCCTGGATGAAAGCCTCCATGCGTGCCTTCCAAACCTGAAAATCAATACCAGCAAGCAAACAAGGTTTGACAGAGTACTTCTCCATGATGATTAGTCAAAAACACGCGCAAATCACAAAGATTAGAGCACTGTAGCTCTGATACCAATTGTAGGATCGAAGAGCACGTGAAAAGCTACCAGAGGGGGGTGAATGGTAGATTTAAAAATCTTATGCAGCAGAAACAATTAAACCCCAACCCCTTCGGCAAAAAAACGATCTATTAAAGAAATCGTGTGTGAGACTAATCTAAATGTGTTTCACCATGAAAAAAGTGATAGATATCAGAGATAATCAAGTCACGAAGACAACACAATAATAATTACTCAAATCCGTCGAGAAAGACTCAAGTTATGATTGAAAGATCAAACAAAGGTCAATTGGTCCTACCCGAGAAAAACAGGAACGCTGCAAATAAACTCGTGTAGATCATATACCACAAATCCAATGACCGTGAAATTTTGACAGATGATAGATAATCAATTTGTGAAGATCACACAAAAATAATCACGTCAATTGGATCTATAAAACTCAAGTTATGATAAAACCACCGATGAAAGGTAGTGCTGTCCAGAAACTCGACGAGTAAAACTTATCTGGAACAAGTCGGACGAACAAGGAACAGAAGTTCCTTCAAACTATGAATTTTATTCAATAGAACACAAGAGGAACAGCCCCAAAGTCGTGCACCACGATCTCTGGGCTCCCTTGCTTATATAACCAGCTCGAAAGCCAACTCAACTCAAATCAGGAACCTAATCCTACTCTGTTCACGAATCGTAACTTTCCATAACTGCTTAGGATTCTTCTATACGTAGATAGAAGCAATCTTAAGACTTCCAAACACCTTAGGAACGTATCCCATATTCCTAAACAACTCAAATTCTTGACCCACACGAAATTATATCATAACCAACTCAAATCTTTCCATATTTGAGTCAAACCTGACTCAGCCGCAGCCTGAGTCCATAACCTAGTCGGTTGGACCTTTCTGACCAACTCTTTACGTCCACATCTCTTCATCACATATCTGAACCATGTAGCCACGTCCATGCACTCCTTTCACATGTGCAAACATCTTCCAATGACGTCCATGACACCTTCACATGCATTGTTCTTGATTCAATCATGCTGTGCAACCTCTTGATTAGCTCAACCACAATTCCTCGTGAATTTGGTTGTTGGAACCTCATCTCCTCCCTGAGACTAGTCCAATGGATCCCATCACCAGCCATGTCTTGAACTCAAGCAACACATGCACATGAATAAACAACCAATCCATACGAGCCCAAGTCCTCAACTTGACTCAAGTTAGTTCCGAACACAACACCTTACGTGAGAACCTCACATAAGCACGTTGCAAAGCCACAGTAACACGATATCATCCATGTCAACCAAAAACGCACCAAAGACTTAGCAAATGAATACTAAGAAATCTTTCCAGAGATGTAAAGCAAGTATGAAACATTACAAATGAAAAACAGAAGCACTGTGGTCAAGTTCCGGACATTGCCAGAGCAAACCGGACCTTGAGCCGGAGCTTACCAGAGCTAGTAAAATCAAGCACCCACCGGAGCTTAATAAAACTAGTTGGACCTTAATAAAAAAGTGTTTTGGTGATATTCAAAACTTTTATCGTCAAAGAGCGACCTTCTGAGCCGGCTTCCTCTCCTCCCAGGCTCGAAGAAAAGTCCTCGCAAAGAAGCCAGCATCCAAGGCTTTAGCTGGAGGTGGCCCTCGCCCAGCCAAGGGCAAGGGCAAGGGAATTGCGATGGGCCCGATTGTCCCTCTAAAGCTATCAGCTCCAAGGAAAGGGGCCAGGGACCCCATAGAGGAGAGATTCAAAGGGAAGGGCAGTGACAAAGTGGCCAAGTTCAAAAATTTTGATTGCTACAGTCGTCCAAAGCAAGCTGCCGATGGGAGATTTTGGAGCAATTTTCATGCAAACTTCTACAAGTCTGTATACCTCCCAATGAAGACACCAGTGGTGCTCACCAATGGATAGATTGGGCGCACTTTGAGAAGAAGGGCTGCTCACCCTTTAATGAAGTGGTGGAGGCAATGGAAAGGAATGGCCTGATCAGGGGCGGACCTACAGGGTATGCCCGGTAGGCCGTGGCATACCCTGGTCTAGCCCAGTATGCATGCATCCAGCGGAGGTCAAGCGACATCACAACCACGCGCGTAGCTTAGGGTCGGTTGCATCGTAACAACGCAGCGTAAAGGCTTGGCCTAGCGGGGAACACAACAAATGAAGAGGGTAAGCACAAGGATCGCGAGCAGCGCTATAACATACCAGCGGCAACAGACCTTGTTTGTCGCTTGATGAGAAGAGAGAGAGAACGTGTGTCCCTCGTGCACTTGCAGCTTGAGTCAGAAGCAAGGACAAACAAGATTTGTTTATCAGAGAGAAAAGGAAGTTTACATTTGCTTCAAAAAGGAAGTTTTCTGGGTTGGCTTCATATGTTGTCATCCAACGGTTGTTAACCAAATTAGTGTATCCAATAATCCACATTGTTTTTATTTGAGTACATATAAGATCTAAAACCAACTGTTTGTAATATTCAAATCCCTGTGTTTTTATTTCTAGGATTCAAGAGTCAAAAGAGAACTTAATCCCTACTTTCCAAGAAAATTCTTAACTCTTAAGACCCACAGGTCCTAATAACATCTTCACGAGAGTCCCATAAATTTATCTTAAAAAACTTGTTTTTAAGGTGAATTCAAAAAAATATTAGGGTTACCGTGTTAAAATTTTTACAATAATTTTCTAAATTGATAAATAATTTTATAAAATTGTATTTATTTTTTATGTGGCATACCCTATAATGAAATCCTGGGTCCGCCACTGGGCCTGATGGACCTCTTCGCCTTTAGGAGCAATTGGAATGATGAGGTGATTGTTCATTTTTATGCTACCTGCCACTTCTCAAGTGATGAGGAAGAAAGTGTGACTTGGATGACTCATGGATCCAAGTATAGCATAACTTATGAGGAATTTGCAAGACTGCTACACCTTGACACCTCGAGCAATGACAATGTAATCATCCACAACATTGGTGTCATCAAGAAAGACAAAATGAAGTTCCTCTATGAGCCCAACTCCAAGTTCAACCCCCTTCTACAAAGGATATGAAGCCTTTCTTTGTGGTGTTGAACAGGGTCCTGAGCAAGACAATTGCCCCCAAGGATGGGGATGCTGGGAGTGTGCAGGGGTATCTCAGGACCTTGATGAAGGTCATTAGCAAAGACAGAAGATTTAATGTCTGTGACTATATTTGGAATGAAATGGTGAACATCTCCTACACACCCAACATGCATGTGGCTACGCTCCTTATCTGATGTTCATGATTGAGAAGGTCACTGGCATAGAGTTTGTCAAGGATGTGGAGCACCTTCCCTTGAGGCCCCAGATGCCTCAAAAGCCAAGTGTACAGGCTGCTCAATCTCCGACTTCCAGCCCTGAGGCCCTAGCGAGAGCCAGTGCCGGTGCTAGGGCTGCTCCCTCCACTAGGGCCCCTCCTCAAAAGGGGTCCCCAAGTGGCATCTTCAAGTACCTGGCTGCTATCTTTGCCGCCTGCAGAAAAGCTGAGGTGAAGGCCCACAAGCTCAACAAGAGAAGAAAGGCTAACATGAAGTATGTCAAGGAAAATGTGAAGCATATTTTTCAAAAACTGGATATCGAGCCCATTGGATCTCCAGTAATCTCTGATGACTCCGACTCTGACTACACCGAGCTCGGGACCTTGACTCCCTCCGAGCTTGCCTATTTTGGCATTGGGGGCTCGAGTGGCTCAGTTCCTCCTGCTCCTCCTCATCAGCAAGAAGATGAAGATGACGATGATGAGAGGACCGACAACGAGGCTTAAAGACTTTAGGTCCCTCCTCTCCTTTTTGGTGTCTTGATGCCAAAGGGGGAGAGATTGAGGGGGAGTCTTAGGTTTTAGTTGTAGGATGCGAGGAGAGCTTCTTTTTGTGTCCTTTGTCTATTTTGTGGTTTGTAAAACTTTTAATATGGTCTTATGATACTTATGGTCCTGTGATTCATTGTTTTGAACTACTTATGAAGAAATTGATGAAATTTGTGTTTTTGCTATAAAAATGACATATATGCTTATTGTTGATGTGTTGATGTCAATTATGTCATTCTCATATTGATTATTTCTTCTATACACTTAGCTATGCATCCCACCATAAAGAATGCACATATGGATCATGTTTTCATTGCTTAATGTATTTTAAACTAATATGTGCACACTTTATGAAAATCTCAACTTTTTTTCATATTTTGTGAAATCTCAATTGGTTGTCATCAATCACCAAAAAGGGGGAGATTGAAAGTGCATCTAGGAATCCCTTGTGGGTTTTGGATGATTTATGACAAGCAAATGAGATCTTAACCACTTTGTTGAGATGAGCACATGTTCTAATGAGAAAATAAGCAAGGTGACAAAAAGAAGGGAGAATGAGGAGAAATGTGGAAAATGTGAGACCTATGTGTGCTGAATACATTGGCTTTGACAATAAAAGTTTTGAACGTTGCCATAACATCTTTTTAGCAAGGTCCAACTCTAGCTTCGAGCTTCTGCAAGGTCCGACAATAGGTCCGACTTTCTTTCTCTAGGTATGACATGTTTTTGGGTAGCTCCGGTGAGTTTTGTCTTTAGCTCGGGCATGTCTTTGTTAAGATCGGATATGTTTTGCTAGGTCCGACTTATGTTGGTTAGCTCCGACATGTTTTCTAGCTCCAACTTTTAGGATGACTAGTTCCGGTTAGTTTTGGTTAGCTTCGGCGCTAGGCTCTGGTGCTAGGTTGTACTAGCTTTGGTAAGCTCCGGCGCTAGGTTGTACTAGCTTTGGTAAGCTCCGGTGCTAGGTTGTACTAGCTTTGGTAAGCTCTGGCTCAAGCTCCGGTTAGCTTTGGTAAGGTTCGGAACTTGATCGTAATGTTCCAAATTTTTATGTGAAATGTTTCGAACTTGCTTTACACTTATGGAAAGATTGCTTAGTATTCATTTGCTAAGTTTTTGGTGCGTTTTGGTTGATATGGCTGATATCGTTTTGATATGCTTTGCAACATGCTTATGTGAGTTGCTCACGTAAGGTGTTGTGTTCGGAACTGACTTGAGTCAAGTCGCAGACTTGGGCTCGTACGGATTGGTTGTTTATTCATGTGCAGGTGTTGCTTGAGTTCAAGTCATGAATGGTGAAAGGATATTTTGATCTAATCTCAAGGAGGATATGAGGTTCCAACAACCAAATTCAGGAGGAATTGTGTTGAGCGGGTCAGGAGGTCACGCAGGATGATTGAATCAAGGGCAGTGCATATGAAGGTTATTGGACGTCGAAGGAAGGTGTTTGCACGTATGCATGCGGTGCATGACATGGCAACATGGTTCCGAAGATGGTTTATGGATGGGAAGATCTGGTAGGAAGGATCGGATCATATCGGTTGATGACTTTGGCTGCGGCGGAGTCAGTTATTGCTCGGTATGGAAAGTATCGAGTTGGTTATGATAGGATTTCGTGTGGGTCACGAATTTGAGTTGTTTTAGGAATGTGGTATACGTTCCTAAGGTGTTTGGAAGTCTTAAGATTGCTTCTATCTGCATATAGAAGAGTCCTAAGCAGTTATAGAAAGTTTCGATTCGTGAATGGAGTAGGATTAGGGTCCTGATTTGAGTTGAGTTGGCTTTTGAGCTGGTTATATAAGAAAGAAAGGCCAAAGCTCGTGGTGCACTACTTTGGGGCTGACCCTCTTGTGTTCTATTGAATAAAATTTGTAGTTTGAAGGAACTTTTGTTCCTTGGTCGTCCGACTTGTTCAGACAAGTTTTACTCGTCGAGTTTCTGTACAACACTACCTTTCGTTGGTGGTTTTATCATAATTCGAGTTTTACAGATCCAATTGACGTGATTCTTTTTGTGTTGTCTCCACAACTTGATTATCTATCATCCGTCAAAATTTCACGGTCATTGGATTTGTGGTTTCTGATATACACTTGTTTCTTTGCAGCGTTTCAGAACTGTTTTTCTCGGGTAGGACAGATTGACCTTTGTTCGATCTATCGATCATAACTTGGATTTATCTCGACGGATTTGAGTGATTATTCTTGTGTTTTCTTCGTTACTTGATTCTATCTGATATATATCACTTTTGTCACGGTGAAACACGTTTAGATTAGTCTCACACACGATTTCTTTAACAGATCGTTTTTCTGCCGAAGGGGTTGGGATTCAATCGTTTCCGCTGCATAAGATTTTTTAATTCTACCATTCACCCCCCTCTGGTAGCTTTTTATGTGCTCTTCGATCCTACAATTGGTATCAGAGCCACAGTGCTCCAATCATTGTGATTTGCACGTGTTTTTTACTAATCATCCTGGAGAAATACTTAGCGAAACCTTGTGTGTTTGCTGGTATTAATTTTCAGATTTGGAAGGCATGCATGGAGGCATTCATCGAGGCGCAAGGCTTCGCAATATGGGAGAAGATGTACAAGCCTTATGAAGTGCCGTCAAATGATCAAGTTACAGCTACAAATCTGAGAGATGTCGACAACAACAACAAGGCTCAAAACTTGATCATAAAAGGATTAACTCAAAACGACTTCGACCGTGTTGCATACCTCTGATCTGCATACGATGTGTGGAAAGCACTTTGTGACTACCACGAAGGATCCAACACGATCAAGGAGATAAGGCAAGACATGTTCAAGAAAGAATACATGCGCTTCGAGATGCAACCCGATGAGTCAATTGATGATCTCTTTGCTTGCTTTAATAAAATTCTCAGCAACTTGCATAGCGTCAATGTTAATTTTTCAGATGCTGAGAATGCTAGGCAACTTCTTAGTGCATTAAACATGTCAATTTGAGAGATGAAAGTAACATCTATTTGTGAATCAACTGTCATGCGTTCTCTTACATTAGATGTGCTTTATTCTAAACTAAAAACTCATGAAAATGACATCTTATCACGTAAGAACCCAAATAAGTCTATTGCATTTGTCTCACAACGTGATATGCCTAGCTTCTGCCAATCATCATCTTGCAATACTCTTGCTTTGTTGTCCTCACTAACCCTAGAGCAGATCAAGGAATTTCCAGAAGAGGAGTTAGCAGTCATCTCTACTAGATTCTAAAAAGCATTGCAAAATGTGAGAACTAAAAGGAGAGGAAGCTCCGGACCTCAACGATGCTTCGAATGTGGTAAGACAGGACACTTTCATAGAGAATGCCCTAACCTTTCAGGTTATACTTCTCGAGAAGAAAAACAATCAAGGATGAAGCACTCCTCAACAAATGATAAGAAGAAGAAGAAGGGCTTTACAGGTTGCCAACTGGTGAACAGTTTTATCTCCGCACTCCAGGAACTTGGCTCAAGTGACGTGGACATTGGAAGTGACGAAGATGAAGATGATTTGGCCAACTTATGCTTCATGGCGGGTGAAACAAGATCAAGATCAAGTCAAGAGGATGTAGAACACAACAGTGACGATGATGAGGTATGTTCTACCTGTAATGAAATGTGTGATGCAATTTCTCGTGCAACTATTATTGTTAAGAAAAAGGACAAAAATCTTAGGGATAATGCTGCTAAAATTGAATCACTAGAATCTGAAATCAACCATTTGAAAACCTTGATTCCTAGTGATGATTCTTGTCCCTCGTGTGATTTAATCTATGAACAATTGTCCACATTAAGAACTGCACATTCCTCTACTCTTGATAGACTTGAACTTGAAATTGAAAAGAACAAAAAGCTTGCTGCACTTGACATTGGAAACTTAAAAGATGCTTCTTGTTCTACAATTGATTTGCATTGTTCTCGTTGTGATGATCTTGAAAAGAAACTAAAAGATGCTATGAATGAAATTTCAATATTGAATAATGCTTTACGTTCTCATGAAGTTAAATATTGTTCCAATTGCAAATTAAAAGGAAAAACTTCATGTGAAAATTGCATTGATCTGTCCAATAAACTTGATAACATGCATAAGACATTAGATCGGTTTTGTAATGGGAATAAGAACCTAAACTTGCTACTGAATTCTTCCAAGTCTTGCAATTATAAAACTGGTTTAGGTTTTGATTCTCATGCTCATGCTAAGGCACATCCACCTAAAATTGTAAAGTCATTAGGAAGTGGTTTGATTCAAACAGTTCCTAAACAAAAAGAAGTGGTTTTCAAATCTGCAGGAGTGTTGTCTCATTCGGTTTCAAATAAAAATATTGCTTGCTCATCTAGAGATGAACACAAAGTTAAATTTCATTGTACCTACTATGGTAGAGATGGTCATGTCATAGATTTTTGTTATAGACTAGCTAAACAACAGAAAAGGGAAAGATTGATTGCTAGATCTCATAACTTTCATGCAAAATTTGCTGTACATATTAAACCGAATGCCAGGAATATGCAACCTGCTGTTATGAGTCAAAAACATTCAAAGTTTACCTCCGAACCTTCTGTTTTTGCCTCCGGAGCTACTGATTTTTGTGCTACACAAGTAACACCTTATAGGTCAGTAGTTAAGAATAAAAAACCTCAAACTTTTTTTTATCTTAGCTTTCGTGTGTTTTTCCTGTTGCACGTTGTGTGACTCAGTACTGGATACCTAAATGCCTTTTGACTAACCCAAGTATTGAGTCATCGACATATTGTGCTTCTATGTAGGTTACACATTTGAGGAAGGAGAAGATTTGGATTGTGGATTCAGGTTGCTCACGCCACATGACCGGTAACAAAGATTGGTTCTCCTCCCCCTCTTTTGTGTCATGTGTAGAGAATGTTACTTTTGCCGATAATTCTTCAACTCCTATAATTGCTAAGTGTCCGGTTAGAGTAAATGATTACTACACTTTGAAGGATGTGGCACTTGTTAAAAATTTGAAATACAACTTGCTTTCTGTTTCACAATTGCTAGATGAAAATCTAGAAATTATTTTCAATAAAAACTGCTACAAAGGTGTAGGTTCAAATAGTGAGCTTATTTTAAACTTGTCTCGGTTTGGAAGAGTTCTTAAAGCTGATTTTGATATGTATTTGTGGGGTCCGGAGTCCACACATCTGAGGATCTCATTGGGTGGTGCCATGCGATGCGGCACCTAACAGCACATACGAAAAGGATACCAAAACATATAAAGTTTTCATTTCATAATAAGAAGAGTTTACAAAAGAGTGTACCACAGGGGTACACACGTAGCGGAAAATACATACTCATAATCTCACCTAACTAAGCAGGAGAGAAGACGTCCATGCCCTAGGACGATTCTCACTAGCAACATGAAGAACATTCAGCAGCGGCGTGGTTCACATGAGATTTATCTCGACACCTCGAGTCTCATGTACAACCTGAACAGCATAAATAAAACTAATACCTGCAAAAATTGTTAAAGCGCAAACGTGAGCATAAGGCTCAGCAAGACTAACCCATCTCACTAGACATATGCAGGGATAAGTACTAAGCATAGGTAAGGAATAGCATAAATAGACTCGCCTACAAGTGGATCCTTATAATCATGTTTTAAGTAGCAAATGACATTCTTTAGGCACGGCACATCATAGACTCCACAATCAAACAAGAAACGCTTTGCCAATGATATGACATGCCCAAAGCACATAATGCTATTACACGTAAAGTATGGGGAAACTATAAACTTTTATTTGTACTATCTCTAAGCCATACAAGGTTGCAAAGCAATTATAATTCAATATATCATATCATTTTGATTTCTTCAGTATTTACTACGTCACAGCTCAGTGAACAAGTGGTACTCTATTACTGCGAGGGACGGTGATTGCAATCAGGACACACCCGGACAACACGACACATATGTCGTTCGGAAGTGTTAGCGAGTACACCTGTACCTACATAACACTTCAGTACTAGGCGTATATGGCCACCTTTCACAAGAAACCCGAACACCGAGCCAGTCTCACCTCCGCAAACAGAAGGTCACCGCACGAAACACCTCATGTGTCCACCGACCGATTTACACCTTACTGTCCTCAACCCACCCCTATCGATGGTGAGTTAATGGGCCTCGACACCCCAGTTATCGAGTTACGTTAGTTTATTGGATTCCATATGTCCATTATGTCGTCGGTACAATTCAAGCTTGTCCGTAGGGCCGCATACAGACGGGCCTTAATCGACACAGGTACGGCTATGCGACCGAGACTCAATTCTGGCCGCTTCCTATCCATCCCCTGCCCGGTATCAGTTTTATTGTATTAAGCCATTTTCTATCTAACCAATCCTATGAGATATGTCCTACATCTCTCGCGAGTAGATTTCAACTACTCGACTTCTACCGGATTTCCTATACATTAGCAAAGTAGTTACTACAGGTCAAACTGTAACCCGTTCCAACCAAACCCTGGGATTTGTGGTCATGCAAGTGGAGTATCAAACACCTTATACGTAAATGCACCATATCAACTGAAGACGTAAGTGAATAAATTGGGAAAACTTTGAAAAGCTCTTAAATTCAAACCAGGGCTTGCCTTAGTTTGCGACTCGAATAAATGTCAATTGTTAGTGGTCCTTTTGTGCAGACTCCGCCAAGGACTTCAAGTGGACACCCTGGCCTTCTCCTCCAAGCGAAACTTCTGGTCGATCACCTGTCATCATGTTCCTATCGACATGATATGCATATAAGTAATTAAGTAGTTTAATAATAGACTCCATGGGGTTGTGTAAACTTTAAGAACGAGGAGTTTGACTAGGAAGGACAGATATGCCTCTGTTGTGTGGGTAACCAGAGGATGAGTCAAGGTGGACATAGAAGTGTCGGTATGAACTTAAAGGTACAACGTAAAGCTACATTGCAACTTAGCATACCACACTTCAAGCTATGCCACGTGAGATTGACAATTTTGAATGGTGAAGAAGTGTTGGGCGGAGAAGTGTAAGGACAACCCAAAAATCAAGGTGGGACATCGAAAGCTTGAGTATGAGTGGAGTGTACAAGATGAAGGTCGCGATTTAGCAATCGACCAATGAACTTGACTTAACTCATAAAGGAGTAAACCTAGTTAAGTGAGTAGTGCTGTTGTAGGGTCCCGACTTAGGATGAAACAAAGTGAAACCCTAGCGACACTTGGGAGTGAAGTGAGACCAACATTGCTTGGACTTAAGACGGCATCACAAGCACTTCTAACCTAACATGAGTACCAAGACACGTTCAAAGGACCTTTAGGTAAAGTAGTTTCTACGGCAAGCTTCTCGAGCATCGTTCAAGTACTGACACGACGACACTAATTTAGTGTCTCCCGCAAGCCTGTCCAGGTGAGCTCGGCAAGCTCTCGGGACTTAAAACTGATGCGAGACCTTGCCGTGAAGGCATGCTTTGCCATCTCGAGAAGATCGTCTTAGCGACGTCCACATCAACCTGGACTCATCAATGGGGTGAGCGGAATCCCGAATACCACCTGGTGAGTCTTAAGGCTAGTGGTGTCAACGCGGTTGTTGATAAGCGACTTGAAGAACCTGCTGTCGATGAATTGGTACACCAAGTTAACCAATCCTGTGATCGGTTAGGGAACATCCTCGACACAACCAAGGAACTCTTATCCAAGGTTCCCCTTGGTCTAGTTCTCCTTGTTGGTCACAACGTTCTTGCATACCTCTACCCCAGGTCATCGGTGATCACCGACCCACCTGGTTTGACCTAGAAGGCATTTCATCGAGCATCTAGATTACACCTAGGACTCGATCACTCTCTCATCGACTAAAACCTAATTTGGCTTGACAACTATTGTCCGACGAGTCGTGCTTGTGTTCCAGCACCACACACATCACAAGCATCCTTCATCTCGATGCCAGGACACGATGATGGCTCAGAACGTCACGACGACTTCATGTGGTCAACGACGTTGCCGATTGGTGGGATTCACTATGCAATGCTCATGAGGATCAAGAGAGGATCACCTGGGCGGAATTCGAGGAGAGTTTCCGTTCTCATTATGTGCCGGAAGGTGTTATGATCTTTAAGAGGCAAGAATTTGAGAACTTGAGACAAGGAAAATCAAGCGTGAGTGAATATCTCAATAAGTTCACTCAACTCTCAAGATATGCGCCTGAGGATGTTAGTCGGGACAGCCAGAAGCAATATTTTTTCATGAGAGGCTTGAACAATGAAATCCAAGTGCAACTACTCAATTGCGATTATGCCAACTTCCAGAAGCTTGTGGACAAAGCAATTGTGGTGGAGAACAAGGTTTGTGAGATGGAGCAAGACAACAAGAGGAAGGCGCCATACCAAGGACAACAACAAGGAAGTAATGTGCACCCTCGCTTTGTGCCGCCCAATGCGCCTTACTTCAGTTCTTCTGAGCCTGCTCAATGCCCTGGATTTGCACCGCGTCCAACTCAGTTTGTGCAGCAGCACCCTGTTATGCAAGCACCTAGGCATCCAATGCCTTATGCGCCTCGTGCTAACTTTTCTGGTGCCAATGTTCAGAACCAAGCTCGTCCCAATAATTCTGGTGGAGTTAAGAAGTGCTATACTTATGGAGAAGTTGGACACTTTGCGCATCAATGTCCTAAGTCAGGCCTGGGTCAAGGAAGCAATGAACCGAGGCAAAACCCAAGACCTAATGGAGGACAGCCACAAGGGAACCATGGACAGCAGAACTTTGCTCGTGGCAACGTGAACCATATCTCTACGGAGGATTCTCAACAAGCGGATGACATGGTCATTGGTATGTTTCTCGCCAACTCCAACCCCGCGACTATGTTATTTGATTCTGGAGCATCGCATTCATTCATTGCATCGAAGTATGTTGCCAAGTATAGTTTGCCTATCTCTCATATGAAGTTTACTCTATTGGTTAAGTCTCCTGGAGGAGAGATGAGGACAAATATAGTATGTCCAAAAATAAGCCTTAGAATAAGGGGGGTAGACTTCTCCGCCAACCTCATTGTTTTGGATTCTCAAGGATTGGACATTATACTTGGTATGGACTGGTTAAGGAAGCACAATGGAGTTATTAAGTGTGCCACGAAGACGGTGAAGTTGACTGATGAGGAAGGGATCACCGTAGAATTTGAAGCATCTCAAACCGCACCGAAGCAATTACAGCTGAATCATATGGACGGTGCCGCAATTGAGGAGATTCCGGTGGTGTGTGAATTTTCGGATGTTTTTCCGAACGAGTTGCCAGGTATGCCACCTGATCGAGACATTGAGTTTGTCATTGATTTAATACCTCGAACTGCACCTATAGCTAAGAGGCCGTATAGGATGCCTCCTATGGAATTAGCGGAGCTCAAGAAGCAAATTCAAGAGCAATTAGAGAAGGGTTTTATTCGCCCTAGCTCTTCACCTTGGGGAGCGCCCGTTCTATTTGTGGACAAGAAGGATGGAACGCAAAGGATGTGTGTGGATTACCGAGCTCTCAACGAGGTGACCATCAAGAACAAGTACACCTTGCCCCGCATAGAAGACTTGCTTGATCAGATGAAGGGTGCTTGTGTCTTCTCTAAGATTGATTTGAGGTCGGGATACTTTCAAATGAAGATTAGACCATCGGACATACCCAAAACAGCTTTTAGGACACGGTATGGATCTTATGAGTACACTGTGATGTCTTTTAGATTGACAAATACGCCTGCCTACTTTATGTACCTCATGAATAAGGTCTTCATGGAGTACTTGAATAAGTTTGTCGTGGTGTTCATTGATGATATTATGATCTACTCAAAGGATGAGAAGGAACATAAGGAACACTTGAGGCTTACGTTGCAGAAATTGAGGGAGCATCAATTATATGCCAAGTTCAACAAGTGTCAGTTTTGGTTGAAAGAGGTGCCATTTTTGGGTCATATCATCTCAGGAGGAGGAGTATCGGTTGACCCGGTAAAGTGAGGGACGTGTTGAAGTGGGAACCACCACAAAACGTAAAAGAAATAAGGAGTTTTCTTGGAATGGCTGGATATTACCGTCGATTCATCAAGGACTTTTCCAAGATAGCCAAGCCAATGACG
Source organism: Tuctoria greenei (assembly GCA_036927565.1). NCBI lineage: Eukaryota > Viridiplantae > Streptophyta > Magnoliopsida > Poales > Poaceae > Tuctoria > Tuctoria greenei. The sequence goes on from JAYESD010000005.1 coordinate 16,299,201, forward strand.
GAATTGCTAATGAAGGGAAAGGTTTTCCAATGGACTCAAGCCTGTCAAAACAGTTTTGAGGAGTTGAAGAAGAGGATAACAACAACCCCAATTTTGGTACTGCCAGATGTGAGCAAGAGTTTTGATATTTATTGCGACGCATCAAGGCAAGGACTTGGATGTGTGCTCATGCAAGAAGGACAAGTGGTTGCATATGCATCGAGACAATTGAAGAAACATGAGCAGAATTACCCAACACATGATTTAGAACTTGCAGCTGTGGTACATGCATTGAAGATTTGGAGACACTATATTCTTGGACATAGGTGTGAAATTTATACGGATCACAAGAGTCTTAAGTATATTTTCACACAAATAGATCTGAATTTGAGGCAACGGAGATGGTTGGAGCTCATCAAGGACTATGATGTGGGGATCAACTGTAATCCAGGAAAGGCCAATGTAGTGGCCGATGCCTTGAGTCGGAAAGGAGTAAGTAATCAACTCACGGTTCGAGAATTGCCATCCGAGCTATGTAAGGAATTCGAACGGTTGAACCTCGGATTCGTGAATGAGATGGGAATAATGAAGTTAAATTCAACCTTGGAGCAACAAATTCGAGAAGCACAAACCACGGATGAAGAGATCAAGGAAATCAAGGAAAGGACTGAGGAAGGGAGAGAATTCAGATTTGATGAAGACGAACATGGTACCTTATGGCTTGGAAAGAGAATTGTTGTGCCTAATGTAAAGCATATTCGGGAGACAATATAAAGGAGGCACATGACTCACCGTACTCAATTCATCCCGGGTGTACCAAGATGTACAAAGACTTGAAGACATGCTATTGGTGGGGCAGCATGAAAAAGGACATAGCCAAATATGTTGCGTTATGTGATGTGTGCCAACGAGTTAAAGCTGAACATCAAAGGTCAGCGGGATTATTGCAGCCACTAAAGATCCCGGAGTGGAAGTGGGAAGAGATTGGTATGGACTTTATAGTGGGATTACCGCGAACTCAGTCTGGCTATGATTCAATATGGGTTATTGTGGATCGGTTGACAAAATCAGCTCATTTCATCCCTGTCAAGACCACATATACCACCGCGAAGCTAGCAAAATTGTATATGGAGCATATTGTGTGTCGACACGGAGTACCGAAGAAGATAGTCTCGGATAGAGGTTCTCAGTTTACCTCCCGGTTTTGGCAGAAACTGCATGAAGCTATGGGTACAAGGTTAAATTTGAGCTCAGCATATCACCCTCATACGGATGGACAAACCGAGAGGACCAATCAAATTTTAGAGGACATGTTAAGAGCTTGTGCTTTAAAGCATGGGAAAAGTTGGGATAAGAGCTTGCCATATGCAGAATTTTCATACAACAATAGTTACCAAGCAAGTTTGAAAATGTCACTCTATGAAGCATTGTACGAAAGGAAGTGTAGAACTCCCTTGTTTTGGAATGAGACAGGAGAGAATCAAGTATTTGGTCTGGATGTGTTACAAGACGCTGAAAGACAAGTTCAAATAATACGGGAAAACCTAAGGGCTGCCTAGTCCCGACAGAAGGGTTATGCGGATAATAGGCGAAGGAGTCTGACTTTCGAAGTTGGAGAGTTTGTATACCTCAAGGTGTCACCTATCCGAGGTCAGCGACGGTTTAACATCAAAGGAAAACTGACACCTCGCTATATCGGCCCATTTAAGATTCTGGACAAGCGAGGAGAGGTAGCTTATCGACTTGAGCTGCCGGCGTATCTCTCCGATGTACACGACGTGTTTCACGTGTCTCAACTCAAGAAGTGTCTCAGGATGCCGGAAGAACAAGTGCCGATGGACAAGTTAGAACTTCAGGAGGATTTGTCCTATGTCGAGCAACCTATCAAGATCCTGGACATGAAGGAAAGGGTCACGAGAAATAAGAGGATCCGTTGGTGCAAAGTGCAATGGAAACACCATACAGAAGCCGAAGCTACGTGGGAACGTGAAGAAGACCTGAAGGCAGAATTCTCGCATCTTTTCTCCACGCTGTCGAATCTCGAGGGCGAGATTCACTTTAAGGGGGGTAGGTTTGTAACACCCTCAATTTTAGCATCATGCATTGCATACATGTTCATGCATTAAATATTAATAGAATAAAAGAAAAATAATAAAACATAAAATATACATGTACAAATATGAGTAGCAAACGAAGAAAAAGAATATAATAGCGTAAAACATGTATTGGGGAATAAGTATAAAAAAATAATAGTAATAATATATAATATATATATATATATAAATAATATATATAATAATCATATAAAAAAATAGTATAAATAATAAAAATATGTAATAATAATAAAAAACAATAACAAAAAGAAAATATAAATAAATAAATAAATAATATAATGAAAAAAAGAAGTATATAAAAAAGAAAAAAAGAAAAAGAAAAAAAGGGGACTGCTCCGCCGGCCAGGCCGACGGCCCAGCCAGCGAGCGCCTCCCCGCGCTTGCCTCGGTCGCCCGTGCGCGCTCTCGTGCCCCGGCCCCAGCGCACTGCGCCACCCCACGCTCCCTCCCGCAGCGTTGACCACGCCCGCGCCCTGGCCCCACCCCGCACCGAGCCCGGCGCGCCACCTCACCCTGGCCCGACCGAGCCGCACGCGCCCCGTCGCCTGGGCCCTGCACCGCGACCCCGCCGCCTGCCCTCTCGCTCGCCCGAGCCACGCGCCAGCATGCCAGCCCCGCCGCCCACGTTGACCCAGCAGCCGCGCCTCCCACGCGCCGCGAGACCCGCCCAGCCCCGCACCGTTCCTGGCCCCACCTAGCACACCACGCGCCTTGCCCCGATCCCGCCCCTGCGCCGAGCGGCCCCGTGCCCCGCGCGCTGGCCCTAGCGCCGAGTCGGCCTCTGGCCGATCGCCTGCCGTGCCGCACCTATAAATACGTACGTGGTTCCGTAGTTTTTCGACACCAGAAAACTCTGCCGCCTAGATCCAAAGAAAATCCCTAGCCGCCGGTACAGAAAAAAAGACCAGAGGTTGCCGCCGCCAGCGAAGAGAAGGGAAAAAGGGAAGAGAAGAGGAGGGTGCCATCGTCCGCCAGAGATCGTCGTCGTCATCGCGTCGCCATCGTCGTGCCGGACCTTGCGCATCTACTTCGTCTACGCATCGTCCCCATCCCGCGATCATCGAAGCCATCGCATCTACAGTAGGCCATGTTCCGATGCGAATTTTAGCGACGTATTAGATCTAATAGACGTAAATTGATTTTAGTTGCATTGTCTTTTTATTTTCAGCCGCATTAATTCTCGCTAAAACCCCCGTAAACTCATATGAACACGTACGAACTAGTTGCATCTAATTAATAAACAACCATAATTAATTAATTGGTCTTTGCATGCATGCATATCATCGCATGTTGATTAATGTGTGTGCATCGTGTTGATTTGTATGTATTTCCTTGTATGTGTGATCACGCGTAGAGGAACTTGCTCAAGAGGCCGCATACGAGGATTTCCAAAACCAAGACTTCGAAGCGCTTGAGCAACCCTATCCGCCGGAGCAAGGCAAGTGTCCTTGAAGCATATTGATCCTGTTTTAAAACAAATGTTTTGTTTGCAAAATTGCATGCTTGTGTCAATTTGATGGGAATCCTATGATAGGAAGTTTACTAGCTTTGTTTAACCACCCTTGTCACCTGGGATATATGGTAGAGAGTCGGGAAGGGATTTTTACCTTTTTGCTTCGCTTAATTAATTGGGATGGCAAACAACACTACACATTTAATTATGCATCAATGATATTCTAGTTAATGTGAACTGGTCAATACGATGGGTGATCTAAGCAAGCCTGGTATGTGGATGGGTTGGATGTTATGGTGGTTTGCTTGCTTTAGATCTAAGGACCGGTTCATGCGAGAATAGGCCAGGACTACAGTGCCACCACGAGGCCAAGTATGGGTGTGGCATAGCTGATTAATTAGGGCTTTGCTGGTGCTGTTTGGACCATTGTGGATGCTCGGGGAAGGGGTAGTCGGATTGGGTTTGTTGAGGATTGGTGGGACTACCCTGGGATCCGAATGGCTCAAGAGGGGGCCCTTGGTTGAAGATGTGCTCAGTTGGAGGCATCGCCACCGGTGAAACCTCAGTGGGGTCTAAATAGGCTAGTTATCCCTTTATAAAGGCTATTTTGTGATCTCTTGGCCATACACCAAAGGAAGTGTAATTGGCATAAGGGAGGTTCTTCAGTCGCCGACGGGTGATGAAATCACAAACACGTGGGTAAAGTGGTACAAACTCTACAGAGTATTAAAACTATCATGATAACCGTGCTCCAGGTTATGAGCGCCTGGATGACCTACATGATTAGAGGGAAATTGGGATTTGGGATGGTTATGGTTTGGTAATGGTTATGGTTGATATTATGGTTATGGTTATGGTTATGGTTATGGGATGGAATCATGGTTTATGACATTGATTATGGTTATTGGCAATGGTAAATTATGGACTGGTATTATGATGGTTACATGGTTTATGATGGATTTACTTCACATAAATATGATACATTGCTTTTCCAAATGGTTTTACTGTACTTTTCAGCACTTAGCCATTATTATTGTAGTCATTTGAATCAACCACATGTCATACTTTCCACACTTGCTGAGTACGACATGTACTCACTCTTGCAATCCCCCCAACAGTTGCAGGTCAGGATTGTGAGTTTAATGGCGATAATGCGGAGTCTAGGCCGTGTCTACCGTCAGCTTTGCCTGTGGTGTTGCATGGAGCTTCGCTATCTCTTATGCTTAATTTGCTTAGTTGCTTAATTAGTTTATTTCCGTTGCATTAGTTGAACTTGTCATTGATATTCATTAGAGTTTGTATTCGAGGATAATATGGTTTTTGTAATAAAATTTGATAATTAATCTTGTTCTGTGGTAATTTTCTGAATACTCTTTTGTGATTGCACTCGTGTATGTGTGTTGAACATCCTGGGCACACATATGCGTTCGCTTGGTTCAGTTTTCGGAACCGGGCATCACAGGTGCTATCGTCGGAGCTGCTGCCTGCTGCTGCTGAGGCTGGAGTGGAGGAGACCAGTGCTGTGGGAGCTGCTGTCGGTGCCTGCTGAGTCTGGACTGCTGGTAGCGGGGCACTGACAACGGACGCCGGAGTCTGCTAGAAGAGTGTCAAAGTCGGCAAGGGAGAGTGGATAGGTGCGTCTGGAGCAAGCAGTGGGGACATGGTGATCATCAGAATAGGCGTGGTCGGCACTGGTGCTGAGACTGGAGCCAGGACAGACAGACCTGGAGCTAGACCCGGAAGCTGAGAGGGCAGGGCAATCCCAACCTGAGTGTAGAGGTTGGTGATCAACCCCAGGATGCCCATCATGGCCTGCTGCGTCTGCTGCTGCTGGTCAAGAGAATGCTGGTGCATCTGATCAATCAGCCTAGTGAGCCTGTCAGTGTCCTCTCGCCTCTCGCGGGCTATCTAACGCTGCATCTCCTGCTGCTGCTGCTGGAGCTCCAAGAGACGCACAGCCTTCTTAGCTCTGGCCTGCTCAACTGCAAGCTGATCCAGTCGCTGCTGCTCAACCATCTGCTGAAGAATAGAGGTAAGCTTGGACGGCTGAGAGACCTGTGCCTCGGACACCGGAGGTGGAGTAGGAGGTGGCACAGTCGAGCCTCCAGCCTCCACGTCGTGCTGCTTGGGTGAGGGAGGAGGTGGAAAGTACTCCTCGACACTGTCACTAGTGTCACTCTCTGACCAGATGTGCTGTAGATCCCCACCCTGAGCCTCAGCCTGTGCTAGGATCTCGTCTTCCTTCTCTAGGTCTGACCAGTCTTCCTCTGAGAGTCGAGCTCGAACCTGACGCTCAACTGGGCGGCCAAGGCAGCAGTCTCCAGGAGCTGGAGCACGGTAGTGCCCGAACCGTGTGACGCTCTCGTCGATGAGACTGTCACGTACGGCGGACACCTCTGGAGCTAACAGGTAGAGCAGGTGACTGATCCAGTGGCCAAACACAAGCTGCCTCATCATCCCAACTCCAACGGTAATGACGTCCTCCATCTCACAGATAAGGATATCCACAATGTCGAACTCCATCCCGTTCATGACATAGAACAGGAGGGTCTACTGCAAACTGGTGAACCCCTCAAGGTATCCGGACCTCAGCAGAAGTGTGCGATGCAAGGAAAGGTGCACAATGCGTGCAGCTATAGTGAGTAGAGCCGGTACCCTCAGCTGGTCAGGAGAGAAGGGCTGAGCAAACAGTGATCGTATCTCCTCAAAAGGTGGTGCCACACCTCCAATGAGCGGCCTCCTCAATGGGTCAGCCTGTCCATATACTCTCTCGTGTAGGCATGTGTCATGAAGATCCACGCCTAGCAGCTGTCCCAAGGTCTGACGAGTCATATGGTGATGCTGGCCCATGAACATGAAATCAATGGATCTTCGGCCCTCAGAGACGTAGAGTGTTGCATAGAACACTCGGACCCAGTCCTCCACGTAGGCACCCCGCTGGTAAGACATCAGCTCCACTAGCCCTCTGTACCTCTCCAAGTAAGGGCGTATCTCAGTCCCGACTGCAAGTGTGAGCTGATCCCAGTCAAGAAAGTTATGCTGGAAGAGCTTATGGCCCCGACGTCTGTAAGTCTCATACAGCGATGCCTGTATCAGGGTCCAGAAGCGGCTGTCCACAAGTGACTCTCTAGTCTGCGGGAACCACTCCTCAAGTAGAATACTCCATCTGAGCTTCCTGGGGTGCTTAGCCTTCAACTTTTTGTAATCGGTCAGGCGGACACCCTCACCAACCCGGACATTGGTGTCCATCTCATAGACGGCTCTCTGGGCCACCCTGTCCTCCCAAAGCTCAGCTGCAGATGGTCTCGGTCTCGGGGCTGCAGCTGGCTGACCCCCATGGGTCCTAACTGAGCGCCAGTGAACAAGCGGCACCTTAGGCTCCTTAGTCTCCTCTGGATCCTCAGGCACCAGAGGCTGCCTCTGTCGGGCCTCCCGGATCCTCAACGATCCTCCTTGGCCACACTCTCGCTCCTCAGCGGCACGAGTGGCCATCAAATCTTTCTTCTCCTCCTTCGACAGCTTTTGCTTCTTAGCGGCTGGCTCTTCAATAGCCTTGCCCTTTCCCTTCTTGTCACGACCCATCTCGAGTGACAACGGTGAAGATGAGAGCGCGGGACAACGATGCCGGGCGCACGAGACGGCGACACAAAGATCGACGTGGCTGGGCGAACCCTAGCGGCGAAGATGAATGCGGCGGCTGGGCGCGTGGAGTGGAGCGGTGGAGCAGGGTGGCAGCGGCGCTTAGGACGGCGGCGGTGGTGGGGCGGCGGTAGTGCGGCGGCGGTGAAAGGTGGCGGCAATGCTTGGGGCGCAGGGTGGTGGTGGCATTGCGTGGGGCGGCGACGGCGGCGTTGCGTGGGGCGGCGGCGACCGGAGGGTGGCTGCAGGGTGAGGCACGGAGCGGCGGCGGCGGAGAGGAGAGCTCAGTGCGGCGGAGTCTTGGAGAGAGAATGGAAGCAGGCGAAGAGTCGCTAAATAGGTGGGGCCCGAACCCTAGCTCAAAAATAAAAAAATATGAACCGACGTTAGTTGAGAGGAGCATCGGTCGAATGGTACAGTAAGGGTGTTCCAGAGGCACCTTCAACATCGGATGATTCGACGTGGAAAAGATAAGCATCGATTGATTTTGGCACAACTCCAGAAATGTGAACATCGGATGCTCTGATGTTTCTCAGAATGAACTCGTCGGTTGATTTGACTTTCTGACTGAGCTGACCCTTGTACTAAGCACAAATTGATACGATGATGCTTCTGCCCTAAGCATCGGATAATTCGATGACTACAAAACAGCAACATCCCATATATGTCCTTTGACTCAAACAAACAAACAATGAGAAACACATGTCTTAGGACCTTTTGGGCAACCCCTTACCCCTCAAAAAGACTAGTTTCCAATAACTTGGCTAAGCCCTAAATCAAATAGAACACCAAAAAGATCAAGGAAAGAATCCAAATAAAATGTAAGGCCCATGCTTTGTGAGCTAGAGGATGAAAACTTCTATCTCTTTAAGGCATGTTCCTTTAGGCATTAATGCACCTAACACTTTGTTCTTTCCACATCATATGAGTTGAGATATTGCATTTCAAACAAGTCTCTTTCTCATGAGGTGGGTTCCCCTTTGTGACAATCTACCGTATGCAATGCCAAATAATTTTTAATGCAGGAAATTAAACGTGAGTGCAAATCTATATGGCATGCATCATGCAAGACATAAATTAAATCTATCTTGCCAAATTTGAACCTTTCAAAGGCTTCTTCAGGGAGAGCCACTCTCCAAGCCTTGGGGAAACCCAAAAGAACCTCCATCCCAAGCTAACCCTTGCTCACCCTATCCTTTGAAAGTTAGACAAGACCTATATGAGATGCATTCTTACATGACCATGGCAACTTACATGACGTTTGATGCATCTAGCACATTTAATTCACTTCTTAGTCTAGTAAAAGTTTTCTCATCAAGTGGTTTAGTGAAGGTATCCGCCAATTGTTCTTCGGACCTAACACCTCGCAAGGAGATGTCTCCCTTAGCTTCATGGTCTCGCAAGAAATGATGGCGAATATCAATGTGCTTAGTGCGGGAGTGTTGAACAGGGTTTTTAGCAATCTTAACCGCACTTTCATTGTCACAAAAGAGAGGCACACAACCAATTTTAACACCAAAGTCCAAAACGGTTTGCTTCATATAAAGGATTTGGGCACAACATGCATCGGCCGCTATATATTCCGCTTCCGCAATGGACAAAGCAACGGAATTTTGCTTCTTGCTAGACCAAGATACTAGGGAACGCCCAAGCAAGTGGCACCCACCGGAGGTACTCTTGCGATCCACACGGCATCCGGCAAAGTCCGAATCCGAGTAACCCAAGAGATGGAATTTAGCACCTTTAGGGTACCACAGGCCTACACTTGGGGTATTCTTGAGATACTGAAGTATCCTAAAGACCGCCTTCCGATGGGATTCTTTAGGTGCCGCTTGAAAGCGAGCACACAAGCATACACTAAACATGATATCGGGCCTAGATGCGGTAATATAATGTAATAAATCAATCATAGAACGATAATTATATTGATCAACAGGTTTATCGTCCTTATCCGCGTCGAGATGACAATTTGTTGCCATTTGAGTACTTCTCGAGCTACAATCTCCCATCTCAAGTTTCTTCAAGAGGTCCTTGGTATACTTTTCTTGATAGATGAAGTTCCCCTCTCGAAGTTGCTTGATTTGAAATCCAAGGAAGAAGTTGAGCTCTCCAATAATCGACATCTCGAATTCCCTAGACATCATTTTGCCAAACTCATGGCTAAGAGCTTCGTTAGTTGAACCAAAAATAATATCATCGACATAAATTTGAAAAATAAATAGTTCTCCAACGATGTCTTTGGTGAAGAGTGTAGTGTCCACCCTCCCGACCTTGAATCCTTACATGATCAAGAAATCACGTAGTCGTTCATACCATGCCCTAGGTGCTTGCTTGAGCCCGTAGAGCGCCTTGTGCAACCTAAACACATGATTAGGATTCCTCGTATCTTCAAACCCGGGAGGTTGTTCAACATAAACAAGATCGTTAATATAACCATTAAGAAAGGCACTTTTCACATCCATTTGATAAAGCTTTATGCTGTGATGTGATGCAAAAGCAAGAAGTATACGGATAGCTTCTAGTCGAGCGACCGGAGCAAATGTCTCTCCAAAGTCTAGTCCTTCAACTTGCGAGAAACCCTTGGACACAAGTCTTGCCTTGTTGTGGATCACAACACCGTTCTCGTCTTGTTTGTTGCGGTACACCCACTTTGTCCCGATGACGTTCTTGTCCTTGGGTCGCTCCTCCAACACCCAAACTTCATTGCGGATGAGGTAGTTAAGTTCTTCTTGCATGGCCATCACCCAATTTGGATCTTGAAGTGCTTCCTCAATGTGAGTGGGTTCTACACATGAAACAAACGAGTAGTGCTCACAAAACGTAGCGAAATAGCGAGAATGTGTACTTACTCCCCTTGACGGACTTCCGATGATTTGATCAATTGGATGCACCTTGGAGATGCGTCCATGCCTCATAAGTGGTTGTGAAGCACTTGGCGGTGGTGATGCGTGTTGCTCTTCTTGTGGTTGGACTTGATCATGGACTTGTTCTTCTTCTTGATGTTGTGTATCTTGTGAATCTTGTGTCGGCAATGGATCATCTTTTTCTTCTTCGTCAACTTGAGGTGCCATAGATGTATTGATGTTGGAACTTGAAGCTCCCACTTGATCATGGCTCTTCTCAACTTTAGGCTTGATGTATCCAATGGTCATGTTTTTCATAGCTTCTTGTAGAGGCTCATCATCTATTTCATCATGACAAAAACTCTCCTCTTGGTAGCCATTAGTTTCATCAAAGTCAACATCACAACTTTCCTCAACTAAATCGGAGGTTTGGTTGAATACTCGATATGCTTTTTAGTTTGATGCATAACCAAGAAAGATACCAACATCACATCTTCTTTCAAACTTACCAAGCCTTTTCTTGCGGTAGATGTAGCACTTGCACCCGAAGACTCGGAAATAGGAGATGTTGGGCTTTCTCCCAATAAGGAGTTCGTACGGGGTCTTTTGAAGTAGTCGGTGTAGATAGACCCGATTTGCGGCATGGCACGCTGTGTTGATTGCTTCGGCCCAAAACTTCTCGGACGTGCCATAGTCATCAAGCATTGCTCGTTCAAGAGTGATGAGAGTCCTGTATTTTCTTTTAACGACACCATTTTGTTAAGGAGTTTATGTGGCCGAAAATTCATGCTTCACGCCTTCGCAATCACACCACTCCCCAATGTTGTAGTTCTTGAATTCGGTGCCGTTGTCACTCCGGATCTTGATGATGGGAAGTTGAAATTCCCTTTGGGCACGATTAGCAAAGGTCTTGAACACTTCCGAAGTTTCACTCTTGTCACCTAAAAACAAAGTCCAAGCATAGCGAGAGTAGTCATCAACTATAACAAGACAACAGAGATTACTGCCAAGACTTTGATATGTGGACGGTCTGAAGAGGTCCATGTGGAGCAACTCAAGTGGCTTGGAGGTTGACACTATTGTCTTCATCGGGTGGTGTGAAGTAACTTGTTTCCCGGCTTGACAAGCACTACAAAGCTTGTTCTTCTCAAATGTGACATCCTTCATGCCGGTCACCATCCCGAGCTTGAATGACTTCTTGAGCTTGCTCATTCCAATGTGAGCTATGCGTCGATGCCATAGCCAAACCAAAATCGTCTTGGTGAAAAGACAAGTGGTCAAGCTAGCATCCTTGTTGGAGAAGTCTACTAGGTAGAGATGTCCATGCCGAAATCCTTTGAAGATTAGTTCTTGGCTTGTTTCACTAGTCACAACAACATCATTCTTGCTAAAGGTGCACGTTAGTCCAAGATCACATAATTGTGCAATAGAAAGCAAATTGAAACTAAGTGACTTAACATACAATACATTGGAAATAGATAAATCATTTGAAATTGCAATCTTACCCAACCCAATTACCTTTCCCTTAGAGTTATCACCAAAGGTGACTTATTCATGATTCTCGGGGTTCTCTATTGAGGTGAACATACCATCGTTGCCGGTCATGTGTTGAGTGCACCCGCTATCGAGTACCCAATGTTTTCCTCTGGCTTTGTAGTTCACCTACACACATGAATTCAATTTTTGACTTTAGGCACCCAAGCCAACTTAGGTCCTTGTATGTGTGATACAAGTGTTTTTGGGACCCAAAGTTGTTTGGGGAGCTTCCCCTTCATGCCCTTCATGTCCTTGCCAATGAACCTCGCCTTCATCTTGCCATCTACTTTACTCAAGAGATAATAGTGATCATTAAAGGTAGACTTGTAGTTAGTAGGCAATTTTGGAGAAGGCCAGTTAGGAATAGGACACTCACTTGTATGGTGACCGGTGACCTCACAATGTTGGCAATAGGAACCAACTTCCTTTATGAAGCTTGTTCTAAGCTCTGGTGAGGGCACCTTTCCTTTGTTAGGCACCGGGAAGGATCCAAGTCCTCTCTTGTTGAAGGTCCTTGCTTGTTGGAAGAGGATTTCTTTGTGCTTGACTTCTCCCTTAGATAGTCTTGCCACACTAGTGCGGAGACTTTCAATTTCTTCCAACAAATCCTTCTCCCTAGCATTCTCTTTCAAAGGCAAAGACTTATGCAAGAAATTAGTGGTATGAGAAGTGATAGATACCTTATCATTAAGGGTTTCTTTCTTTATAGTTTTCAATTCTTGATTAAGAACTTCATAAGCAAGGTTAAGTACTTGATGCTCTTGAATTAACTCATTTTGCTTTCCCAAGAGTGCTTGGTGTGCTACGTCAAGCTCATGATGATCTAGCTTGATTTGAGCGTTATCCTCCTCAACTTGCTTGACATGAGATTTGAGCGTGTCATTCTCCTTAAGTATGCTTTCATACTTGTCAAGCAAATCGAGGTTAGCACTCTCAAGCTTAGCACGAGCTTCTTCAAGAGCCTTGACCTTACTCTTTTCCCTTTTAATGATAGTGTGGTATTCATTTATCAATGAAGCTAAGTCATCGGGGGAAAGCTCATCATCGCTAGAATCATCACATACCTTGGTGTTACCTTTTGCCATGAGGCACATGGGAGGTGGACGAAGAGATGAATCATCATTGTTGGCAATGGCAAGGCCGGCCAAGCTCTCTTCTTCCGCTTCACTCTCTTCATCGCTAGATTCTTTGTCGGTGATCAATTCATTTGCCTCACACATGAACACCTTTTGTGGACCTTTTCTCTTCTTTGGGAAGAGTTTTGACTTTTTGCCTTTGTCATGCTTCTTCTTCCCAAAGAGTCTTGGTTTGGGCTTGTCCTCTTCATCATCCTCACTATCCTCAAGCTTGCAATGCTTGCCCTTGTGGTTCTCTCTTCTTTTGTCCGGTTTTGGACAATCATAGGAGATGTGGCATTGATCACCACAATTATAGCAAGTCTTGTTGTCATCTCTCCTTGGTATAAATGCTTTCTTTTTGGGATCAAAGGTGTATCCCTTCTTGGCAATCTTGGAGTTCAAGCGAGAGAATTTTCTCATCATTAATGCAAGCTCATCATCGTCATCTTCACTTGATGCTTGCTCTTCTTCACTTGAGCTAGGCTCGACCACTTTCTTTTCCTTGAGACTTGTTTTCTTGGTGGAAGCCTTTAGAGCAATTGTCTTTGAGGATGATTCCTCCATCATCCCAAGTACACTCATCTCATGAGCGTGAATCTCTCCAATATGTTCCGAAACTTCAATGTGATCAAGAGATTCTTTTTGAAGCATGGAGTTGATGATGTTGTACTTTGTCTTAGGAAGGAGCATAAGAATCTTGCGGTTGATGAGTCCCTTGCCAAGAGAAGCAATATCAAGAGCATTAATTTCCTCAATAAGCACATTCAAGTGAGAAAACATTTCATTGACATTTTCATGAGGTAGCATTTTGAACTCATCATATTTGGCCTTAAGCATATGATATTTTAGTTCTTTGACACGAGAATAACCCTCATGAATTTCAGTCAAGCAAGCGCAAATTTCACAAGCTTTTTCTTTGCTAGAAATCCTAGCAAACACATCTTGACTAATGCATTCATAAATGGCATTTCTAGCTTTTGCATCCCACTTGACTTGATAACCTATATAGTTGTGCTCACCAAACCCCGCATGGGTCACTTTCCATACCTCGGGAGCAATAGCTTCTAGATAAGCACGCATGCATGCTTTCCAGTAGGCAAAGTTCTTGCCCTCGAAGATAGGAACCGAACCCCCAATCTTGGCCATTTTAGCTCTCTAGAGGTGAAGCTAGAATCATCCAATGAGCAACCTCGCTCTGATACCAATTGTAAGGATCGAATGCCCAAGAGGGGGGGTGAATTGGGCTTCTTTTCAAAAAAATAGAGCAATAAAAACTTAACTACTAAAAGCCCAATTCCCTATGCAAACAACATATGCATTCAAGTGAATAGTAATTTTGCGGTATATGAAATGCATAAGTGTAAAGGGAAAGAAAGAGTGTGCAAACTCCCGAGGAGACACGAAGACACGGAGATTTATCCCGTGGTTCGGCAAGATCGTCAAGACCTTCCTACATCCACGTTGTGGCACCCACCAAAGGGTATAGCCACTCCCAAGTCACCGAGACCAGGGATCTTCACTAGAAGTCTCCGTTCGCCAACCCGGCAAGGTGGAGCTCAAGCCTTGTACAAGTTTGATCCTCCGGGCTTCCACAACCGTCTTGGCAAGCTTCGGAAGACTCCCTCCAATCACCGACAGTTACACAGTGAGTGCAATCACCAAGAGACATTCCCTTACAGCTCTCACTACACTAGAGACTCCAATCACAAAGAATGGAAGCACACAAGCATCATCTCTAGCAAGTTCTAGCCTATCTCTTGGTGTACAAGTAATGTAAATGATGTAGAAGTGGTAGCTCAATGTATTGAATGCTTGGTAATGTGTAGAGTAGCTCTGGGTATCAAGACTTATCAAAATGACTGGTTGAAGGGGTATAAATAACCATCTTCCACGAAATAGCTGTTGGAAAAGTAGGCTGACATCAATGTTCTACGAACACCAGATGATCCGATGTTCTCCCTTCAGTTGTCATCGGTCGAATACAAATTAGCCGATGTCACTATGTCAGATATGACCGTTGTTTGACCGATGTGACACTTGCCTCATCATCGGATGATTCGGTGACACTTCATCCAGATTGGTCCAGAAATATTGCTTACTGGAGTGATTAACCGATGTGTTATAGTTGTACATCGGATGGTCCGGTGTTACACTTGGTCCAGGGTAATTGCTTACTGGAGTGATCGACCGATGTAACACTTTCTTCATCATTGGATAATCCGGTGAGTACTCAGTTCTGAGGTCTTTTTCTTCCGTTAAACCAACTCGACCGATGTATTGTTTTCTGGAAACATCGGTTGATCCGGTGAGTTGATTTTGTTTGCATCGAGTTGTTCTAAGTGATTCTTTTGGAATTTGCTCGAGTGACCTCATATACATTGGTTTGAAATATTCTTCTGATGATTGCCAAGTCTTGGGTGTTGTCAATTTCGATGGAATAACTTTGACATATGAACTTTTTCATTTAGTCTTCATAAAAATTGATTGACCTCGTGAAATAGTTTGTTTAGGGGTCTCCAATTATATCCAATGAGCAGTAGATGATATACATATAGAGTTCATTAAGTGTGATGAGTGATATGAGAGACCTCACATCCACAAACTCATTAGTAATATCCAACTGTTGTCATTAATCACCAAAACCATACCTCATGGGGGCCTAGATGCTTTCAAAGTTGTATATATTATGTCGGTCGAAAGAAACCGACGTAAGTTATCTTACTTCTGTCGGCGGCCGACGTAAGTTCTACAGCCAACGACAATAAACATACACTTACGTCACCCGAGACCCGCAACCGACGAAAATAAGGTGGCCGACGTAAGTTTAGAGTAACTTACGTCGGCCTTGAGCCTGGCCGATGTAAGTAATACAGGCCAACATAATTAGTTTCATTTAGCCGACGTAAGTTGTGGAATTTAACCTATAACTGTGCGCGCCTCTTCTTTTCCTTCCCCAACGCTTCTTCATTCTTTCCCCACCGCCAGCTCTCAACCCCGCCGCCGGAAACCGCACCGCCGCCTCCTCGCGAGGTATGGAGTCCTCTCCCCCCCACTCCCCTCCCCCCAACACCCCATCCCCGAGCGCCCCCCCGGAGCGCCCCCCCCACCCCAACCCGCCACCCTCACCCTCCCTGCAAAGCCCCCCCACCCTCCCCTTCCCCTCTCTGGCTCCCCTCCCCTCCCCGGGCCCCTCTCCCCTCCCCGAGCCCTGCCCCCAAACCAGACCCCACCACCCACCCTCACCCTCCCTGCAGAGCCCCCCCCCCCCCCCCCCCCCCCCCCGCCCTCCCTCTCCCCTCCCCGAGCACCCCTCCCCTCCCCAGCCGCCCCCCACCCCAACCACCCACCCTAACCCTCCTCCTCAAATTCAAATTTGAAATTGAATTGAATTGTTTAAATTATGCTTAAATTGCTTAATTGTTTATTTAATTATGTTTAAGTAGTTAATTTGCTTAATTATGCTTAATTTGCTTAGTGTAGATTATGTTTATTTAATTATGCTTAAGTGATTAATTTGCTTAGTGTAGATTATGCTTGATTAGTTTAGTATATATTATGCTTAATTGGTTTCATTATGCGCCGAGCTCGACCGCCGTGGGGAGGGCGGAGACGGGGGCCACTGACCATTGGGATGCTGCAGCGTCGGGGGTGGCCGGTGTGAGGGAGGTGCGATTGGGGCACCGAGCTCGGGTGCCATGAGGAGGGCGGTGTCGGGGACGGCCCGCTATCAGGTGCCGCAGCGTCAGGGGTGGCCGGTGGCTCCAGGAGAGCGAGAGGTGCAAGCAGCATTGTTCAAGGAAGATAAGAGAGGTGGGTCATGGAGGCCGAAGATTGGTTAGTTGGAGATGTGGATTGGCTGGTTAGATGTCCTCGGTGGGGGCGTCGTGGTTAGGTCAACCGCAGCAGGTGGCAGCCCAAATGAAGAAGCCAAGGGCCCTGAGCCCAATCCTGCCTGCCTTCCCCGTTCTCCGCTCTCAGTCCCAGTCTCCCACCTCCCAAAGGGTCGGGGGCAAGGCACAAGGAAGAAGATGCATGGTGAAGGCCATCAGAATACATGAGGTCGTTCGGTGCTGAAATTTAAATGGGAGGGTGTGAACGACTGCATCCCCTTTGTTTTTCTCACCACTGATGGCTGCCATGCCAATGCTGTGGAGAAGGAGGAGAGGTGCGCAGAAGTCGTCGCCCAACCCTGATGGGGTACTTAGGTTCTATCGTGGCCCATTTAGTGTGAAGTTAAAGTATGCGACTAAATCACTCGCGCGTGTGTATGGCGGACCCCGACGGACCCAGTTCACTGTCTCTCTCATTATTTTCTCTATCGTTTATAAATTAACAAGAAACTAATGGTAATTTGTCCAGCTTTAAATTGCAGAGTCAAACAAGGGCGAAGAACGTAGTTGGATGTATACTGGTTGGAAGAGTGGAACTGGTGGTCACTCAGATGAGTGGTATGCCAAGACAGAAGCTTTTGAGGAACGAGCTTTCTTGTTGTCAAATAGCGATAAGGCACGGTGCCCATGTACGAAATGCCAAAACGGAACACTTTTGGACAAAGTGGAACTTACGATGCACTTGTGTCGAAACGGTTACGTGTCACATGATGAGTTGTGGAACTTCCACAGTGAGACAGCTTCTCAAGCTGTACAAGAAGTGGAAGCGGACAATGCTGATGCCCCGGAGGTTGATATGATGGATGAGATGCTGGAAGATATACGACCAGAGCTTACAGAGGATCCTCTAACATCAGAGGTTAAAGAGTTCTTCAAACTTCTCAAAGATTCAGAAGAGCCGCTGCATGGACACACTAAAATGACAATCCTCAATTTTGTGACTAGACTTATGGCAATTAAGTCTAAGTTCTTATTTTCTAATAAATGTTACAACGAGCTCAACAATTTGTTCTACGATGCCCTTCCACATCCCAACAAAGTGCCTAAATATATGTATAAGTCGAAGAAAGTTCTTTTCGGTCTTGGTATGAAGTACGAGAAGATTGATGTGTGTCCGGACAACTGCATGCTTATCTGGAGAGAGCATGCCAATGAGAACAAATGTTTGAAATGTGGTCAACCGAGGTTTGTCGAAGATGTTAATAATGATGGTCATATTGTGACGACGGAAGTCGCACATAAGCAGCTTTGTTACTTACCCGTGACACCAAGGTTGAAGCGGTTGTTCCTTTAAAAAAAATGTCCAGACACATGAGATAGCACAAAGAAGGTGAGCGTCAGAATAGTGGAGTCATGACGCACCTGTCCGTTGATGAGGCATGGAAGGCACTGGACAGGTTCGACCTAGAATTTGGTCGTGAAGCGAGAAATGTTCGCATCGGGTTGGCAACAGATGGGTTCACGTTGTTCAGCTCAAACGCCACGCCATACTCCTGTTGGCCCGTCTTTTTCATTTTGTACAATCTTCCACCGCTTTTTGCATGAAGAATAAGTTCATGTTTCTTAGCCTCATTGTACCTGGGCCGGATCATCCATGGTCACGTCTCAACATGATGTTGAAATCGTTGATCGAAGAGTTGAAAATGTTGTTGAGAGGAGTCGAAGCATACGACTTTTACAAGAAGCAGAAATTCAACCTCTGAGCTGCTTATTTTTGGTCCGTCCATGATTTTCCGGCATACGACATGTTTTCTGGATGGAGCACTCATGGTCGGTTGACGTGTCCGATATGTGCCTCAGATACCGATTGCTTTCGACTTACCCATGGAGGCAAGATATCTTACTTCGATTATCACAGACGTTGGCTGCCTCCAAATCACTTGTTTAGAAAACAAAGGAATGTCTTCAGAAAGAACACCATTGTCACTAAAGGACCACCGAAACGTCTTAACGGGTCAGAAATATCTGATATGTTGGACAAATTGGTGCCAGATGATGGTCATCCTGGATATTTCGAAGGTTACAGAGACAAACACAATTGGACTCACATATGTGGACTTTGGGAGCTACCATATGTGAAGTCGTTAATTCTAAGGCACAACATTGATGTCATGCATAGGAGCATAACATAGCCGAATGTATCATAAGAACATACATGCACATGACGGGCAAAACAAATAACAATTTAAAGGCTCAAAAGGATCTTGCTGAGCTTTGTAACCGTCAAACTCTTGAGCTCTCCGAAAATGGTGGTAAACCACGCGCTCCTTTCTGTCTTCGACTTAAAGAAAAGAAATAAGTTCTTGAATGGTTACAAAGGTTCATATTCCCAGATGGTTATGCAGTTAGTCTAAGACGACCCGTAAATGTGAAAACAGGAAAGCTCATTGGGTTGAAGAGTCATGATTATCACATAATCATGGAAAGACTTTTGCCTGTTATGTTTCGATACTACTTTGACGATGCGGTGTGGAAGGTGTTAGTCGAGCTTAGCCACTTCTATAGGCAACTCCGTGCTAAAGAAATCACGCTAGAGATGATGACTAAGTTGGAGAAGGAGATTCCAGTACTTTTATGTAAGATGGAAAAAATTTTCCTCTAGGATTTTTCAATCCAATGCAACATCTCTTAATTCATCTTCCATTTGAAGCGAAAGTGGACGGTCCCATGCAATATAGGTGGATGTATCATATTGAAAGATCACTCAGATATCTGAAACCAATGGTTGGTAACAGGGCAAGGGGTGAAGGTTGTGTCGCCGAAGCTTTTACTCCTAAGGATGTAGGATACTTCTCAAGTGTTTACTTTGCAGAGGAACACAATGTTAATACTTCGGTAATGCGGTACAATATGGATGAGAAACCTCCTTGTAGCGATCTCTCCATTTTTGCAACAAGAGGCACTACTATTGGTAGTTACACTTCCTACGGCGTTAGCAAAAAAGAAAGGCGTGTTGCTTTCTTCTACATGTACGCTAATATAGAACAAATGGATGAATATTTCAAGTAACCGTTTCTCCTACACTCATGCTTTTCACCATCTTTTTCAACACATGTATTCTAAAAGGTTCTCTTTTCATGTAGTATGTTTGACAAGCAAAATTGGAGACATAGACATCAACCCACGAGCAAGCAAATAGAACAGATTCGACGGGAAGGAATAAACGGGGGATCTAATTTTCTTTCCTGGTTTCGAGATCATGTAATGTTTTCTTGTTAACTTGTCAATATTAACAATGTTTTCTTATAACTTAAGAATGCTTATGTTTTCTAATAACTTCATATCTTGGACAGTGCAAAAAAGATGCCAAAGTCCATGAATATTTGCGACAACTATCTTATGGAGTGGTTAATGTTAGAAGCTATGGTCGATATGAGGTCAACGACTTTCGATTCCTTACAACTCAATTTCAAACTCTTCGTCCTCTCGCAGCAACATGTAATACCAGAGTTGTGATGGGGGCAATTCATTCGCAAGAACATGAAACTCCATAGTACAATATTATTAAAAAAATCCTTAAATTCACTTTTGTCGGAAACAAGACCATTCATGCAGTATTCTTTGACTGCGAATGGTTTGATTCCATTTGTGGAATTCGAGTAAACAAATTTGGCATGGTCAAAGTAAAACACAAGGAAAGGTTGAAAGGATACGATTCATTAGTTCTTGTGACGCCCGGTTTCGGAAAATGAACCAAGCTAATGCATATATGTGCCCAGGACGTTCAACACACATACACGAGTGCATTCATAAAAGAGTATACAGAAAATTACCACAGAACAAGATTAATTAACCAAATTTTATTACACAAACCATATTATCCTCGAATATAAGCTCCAATGAATATTATTGAAAAGTTCAACTAATGCAGCAGAAATAAACTAAATAAGCAAACTAAAGAGCTAGGCGGCTTAAGCGATAGGGTATAGCGCAGCTCCAATCAACACCACACGCAAGCTGACGGTAGACACGGCCTAGAACTCCGCATTATCACCATTAAACTCTCAATCTTGACATGCAATTGCTGGGGGGGGGGGGGGGTTGCAAGAGTGAGTACATGTCGTACTCAGCAAGTGTGGAAAGTATGACATGTGGCTGATTCAAATGACGACAATAATAATAGTTGAGTGCTGAAAAGTACATTAAAACATTTGAAAAGCAATATACATCATGTATGTGAAATAAACCCATCATAAGTCATATAGTAATCATAAGACCAGTCCATATTCCATATCCATCATCCATATACTAATATCCATATTCAATACCAGAATTCAATTCATAACCATAATACCAACCATAAACATTACCAATACCAAACCAACCCAAAAGCCATCGCAATACCAAATCCCCTCTAATCATGGAAGTTGTCCAGGTGCTCATAACTAGGAGAACGGCTATCATGATAGTTTTAGACACATTTTGCAGAGGTTGTACCGCTTTACCCACGTGTTTGTGATTTCATCACCCG
Source organism: Tuctoria greenei (assembly GCA_036927565.1). Lineage (NCBI taxonomy): Eukaryota > Viridiplantae > Streptophyta > Magnoliopsida > Poales > Poaceae > Tuctoria > Tuctoria greenei. Next base: position 16,320,244 of record JAYESD010000005.1, read on the forward strand.
TCGGCGACTAAAGAAACCTCTCTTATGCCAATTACACTTCCTTTGGTGTATGGCCAAGAGATCACAAAATAGTCTTTACAAAGGGATTACTAGCCTATTTAGACCCCACTGAGGTTTCACCGGTGGCGATGTCTCCCACAGAACACATCTTCAACCAAGGGCCCCCTCTTGAGCCATTCGGATCCCAGGGTAGTCCCACCAATCATCAACCAACCCAATCCGACTACCCCTTCCCCGAGCATCCACAATGGTCCAAACAGCACCAGCAAATCCCTAATTAATCAGCTACGCCGCACTCATACTTTACCTCGTGGTGGCACTGTAGTCCTGGCTTATTCTCGCATGAACCGGTCCTTAGATCTAAAGCAAGCAAACCACCATATCATCCAACCCATCCACATACCAGGCTTGCTTAGATCACCCATTACCATATCATATTAACCAGTTCATGTTGACCGTAATCTCATCCATGCATAATTAAATTGAGTGGTATAGTTGTTTTCCCATCCCAGTTGATTAAGCGAGGCAAAAGGTAAAAAACCCTTCCCGACTCTCTACCATATGTTCCAGGTGACCAGGGTGGTCAACAAAACTAGTAAACTTCCTACCATAGGATTCCCATCAAAATTGACACAAGCATGCAGTTTTGCAACAAACATTTATTTTAAAACAGGATCAATATGCTTCAAGGACAGTTGCCTTGCTCTTGCGGTTGATTAGGGTCAAAGCCTTCAAACTCTTGGTGTTGGAGATCCTCCGCGGCACTCTCTAGCACAAATCCGTCTAATCCACACAATAAACATACAAGATAAGAAACACAATCAAAGAGTGCACAAATATTACTTAATATGACATGACATGCATGATTAATGCAAATGCAAGGTAGAACTTGTTAATTGATTGCTTTTAATGATCACTAACTAGTTCTAATAGCTTTTTACAAGTTTATACAGGTTTGGAGTTGATTTGATCCAATTTTAGAATCAATTCAACACAATTTAGTCAGCAAAATCGGACTTGTCTGTAGAAGGCCGGACTAGTCCGCACTTCGCAGAACTAGCGAACTAGGGTTTTCTAGATCGACGTAAATTTGGAGATTTGGCATTGAATTCACGTAAGAAAAAGAGAATAGAAGGTATAACAGGTGTTTAGAACTCCAATGAATCAAGAAACTTGGAGGTAACACTTGGATCTTGGTGATCTAGGGTTGGTGATGAACTTGGAGATGAATTGGTGATGAAGAACGAAACTTGGTGGAGATTTTGATCCTCTTTCGTTTCCTCCTCTTCTTCTTCTTGCTTGGGATCTTCTCCTCCCTCCTCGATGGTGGCTCTCCACGAACTAGGGTTTGGGTGGGGTGGAAAAGTGGCAAATAGATGTCAAGCCAAGAGGTGGGGTTGTTTATATAGAGGTGGAGGCTAGGGTTAGATGGATTTCGAGTTTGAGAGGAGTAGAGGACGGTTTAGTGTCCCACATGGGCTCCAAAAGAGTTAGGCACGACGTCCCTAGGCCCACTTAATGTGAAACCCAAGAAACAAGTCGTAAAACAAAAGATCAACTCGGAGTCGCGAAATATCGGACAAGTCCGGAAAGGACCGGACTAGTCCGAAGTTGTCCAGAGAGAAAATCGGACAAGTCTGGCCTAAAATCGGACAAGTCCGACTTTAGTCAGAGAGGAAAATGGACAAGTCCGCTGGAATACCGGACTAGTCCGGAAAAGTCCAGGGACTTAGCAAATTTTGAAGGATTCTTGGAATATCACACTAATCCGCGCAAAATCGGACAAGTCCAAAAGTTTCCAGAGGCAAAATCGGACTAGTCCGCAGCAAAAATGGACAAGTCCGTTTTTAGTCAGAGAGAAATCGGACTAGTCCTCAGTAAAATCGGACTAGTCTGCACTTTCCTGCATTTTAAGTGTGGTTTTGTTCCAAATCAATTTTAAATGCTCCAAATCAATTTTAAACTCATTCCTCTTGTTGTGGATTAATGTTAAACATGTATATGAGTGTATGCTAGGCATGATGCATGAAAATGAGAGTGTTACAGTTCTTGCACACCAAGTAGAGCAAGTGTACTATCAACCTTATCCAAGCAATAAATTCAAATCTTGGTGGGTGGTACATACGGTGAATATTCGTGAGCGGTTATACGCTCCAGGAGATGATGATTACCATGAGGAAGCTGAGGCTGATGTGGTCTACCAAGATGAAGAGTTGCCAGACTCCTTCTCAGTCGAGCCCAGTGTAAGACTCGATGACTTAGTTGGAGACGCTCAAGATATCGAGACTCGCACAGAAGCAGAAACAGAATCAGAATCGGAAACTAAACATACTCATGACTTAGTCGAACCTGTTGATTTGCGCAAACGAAAATGATATGCGGAAGAAGAAGATCGATGGGCTGGTTTAAGGAGTAGGGTGCATGACCGTGATGTTGATAAATTTTGAAATTTATGAAGTAACATTTGATTCACTAACTTAACATTAATTTTGTATATTATCTTTCCATATTAATCATTTATTCCTTGCAACAGGATGTTGTCGAAGGGGAAGGGGAAGGGGAAGCCAGTGAGAGGGTTTTAGCCGCCACAAGACCCTTGCTCAGGAACCTCGTTACCTTCGAGCCAATGTTCCCTCTTTCTGGCGCACGCTCCACCCTCAACTCACGTGTGCTTTCAGTGGACGGAGGTAAATTTTAGTTTGCAATAAAGTTATTTTATAAATTGCAGTTGTTAATAATTATTTATTGTCAATCTTTTTCTTTTGTGCAGTCTGACTCAAAGTCTGAGTCTGAGTCAGAGGCTAGGGGGCCACTACAGGAGCCCGAGTCAGAGGCAGGGCCGCTACAGAAGCCCTCTAGCGCTAGCCTCCCTTCGGAACTAGCTAGCACTAGCCTCCCTCTGCAGCTGGCTACCGCTAGCCTTCCTTCGGACTCCAATGGTTCCATAGAGCCTTCAGGGTCACAGGACGCGACGACATCACAGCAGAGGAGATCGACGAGGAGGACTCACTTTGCTGCTCCTCCTCCGGTTACTTCTCAGCGGACCACGATCTGTCCTATCGAAGACAGGTAAATACTGTATATAGTATATTAAATATTAGATGTTGTTTTCCTTTACTTAATGATTTAATATATTTTGCAGATGTTGGTAGGAATTTTCGTTCACGGGGGCCAAGAAACACCATAGACAGGTTAACGGTGTCTTGGGTGCTATCGTGAAGTTGCACTACCCCGATGTCATTGACGGTTTCCCTGCCCTGTCGTGGGATGACTACGCTCGTGTCTCTCACCCGGTCCACGACACGTTTCAGGGAGCTGTGTGGCACAATTTTAAGGTAAGTTTAACTGTTTCATTTTTTTAACTCATTTGAATTATTAATGCATATCACTTAAATGTTTGTTTGCTTAAAGATGAGGTACCAAGTAGAGGAACCGGGCACGGAGGACCACGCGAGACGCATGTTCCATTACAACGCTCAGAAGCTCACGACGGTGGTGTTGTCGAACACCCGGATTCAGGCCGTCAACACGTACTACAAGTGGCACCCCCGGGAGCAGGAGCAGGAGCAGCAAAGGGGTCCATTTTGGAAGGACTTCGACGCGTACTTGACAGAGGAGCAGTGCGCGGAGGTAAGTTTAATATTGTTAAATATTTACAATATCTATGTATGTTAATTGCATTGATGAAAAATGAAATATGTGCAGGTTAGTATTTCCTGGTTACAAAGTAACACCGAGGCATACTTAGCTCTCTGTCGGTACTGGGCTAGCGAAGCTTTCATCAATAAGTCCACAAAGGCTAGACAGTGTCGCATGGGGTCCGACGGCAAGCACAACTTTGGCGGCGACGGCTACTTGTGTTTGGCTGAACGCATAGTAAGTACTTTTCCAATTTATTTATGTGTTCCTAATATATCAATCTCACTAACACAGCTATACAGGAGCGAGAGATGGGTCAGGAGCCGACCCCGACCCATGTTTGAAAGAGAGGTCACAAGTGAAGTGACCCTTCTTAGCCAAGGCAGTGTAGTCAGGTCGCCGACCGACTAGTAAGTTTTCGAAATTCATCAATGTCATTATAACAAATACTATTATTGACATGCTTACAAGATTTCTTTGTTTTGTAGGCAAAGTACGCGCAGGAGGTCGCGGAGATACACGATGCGGATTACGATTGGGAAAACGCGCTGATCGACCCCCAAGCCGTGTACGCGAGCGGAGGCGAGAAGGCCCATGGATGGTGAGTTGGTCATTTGTTTCATTTCTTTTTCAATTTATCTTATTCTACTTAGTGTTTTCATTCTTTTGTAGGTTTGCCACTTTTTATGGAGTTGTCGACTCAAGGTCGGCGCGACCTTTGAGAGGAACTTCATCGACGCAAATTTTGTCCGTTGGGACCTCAAGTGGTCATCTCTCGCAGACCCAGTTTGAGCTCCTCGCCTTGAAGGAGACGCTGGCGCAAACCTAGGCAGAGCTGGAGAGGTCCAGAGCAGAGGCAAGGGAGGAGCAGCGGAGGACGACCTTAATGCTGGTCTAGATGCATGCAACGGTGGCGGCAAGGAATTTAAAGTACCGTAGTTAAATTTCATAGCATTTCAATAACATATATCTTCTAATATTTTGCAATGACAGACTCTTGCTCGAAACAGCGGTCAGGATATCGATATTCCTACACTTACGCTGCAGGAGACACCAGAGCAGGTGATAAACTCTTTCTTTAATATTGTCATATCCATTTTAGTATTTTACATAGGGAGATAAGGAGGTAGAACATAGAGTGGGAGACAGTGAGATAGAGGTAGAACATAGGATTTCTGGTGTAGGCTGCGGCCAGGAGGTTGGAAGGTTCCTGATGCGACAAGGAGGTTGGGAGTAGTATTTTGGCCTCAGCCACCATCCGCTCCCTGTCCGGGTTTCTGGGGGAGTCTTCCCGGTCCTTGTTCGACGATTTGTGCCCAGAGCAATCTGAATCATCGTTCTTTGGGAGTGCCCTTCCACTGTCAACAACTCTGCTGAGCTGGTTACCCCGCCTGCCTTTTTGGAATTGCTGCCTGTCTTAGGATCAAATGCCTGGCTTGCAAGGTAGGACAGAGTCGTCACGACCTCAGAGATAAGCGGGCGGGAGGCAGCCTCCGACTGAATACACATTGATGCAACTGCAAGCGCCTGGTAAAGCCCAGGCATAGGATATCGCCCAGCCGGCTGTGGGTCAGCCATCTTCGGGTGTTTCCGTCTATCACAATAAGTTAACACTTCAATGTAGCTTTTGCAATCAATATCATAATCATAACACTATCTTCTACACGTCCGAGACATAATTTATCTAATTGAGTGTTCTTCTACATCTTCTCTATTTAGTTTCGGTTCCCATCAAAATGAGATATCCAACTAACAAAAAAGTCCTAAGACACTGATATATCAATATCAATAAGTAAAAATATTGGTCAATCAACAGTCGACAGACAGATTCTGCTAGTAAAAGAAAATCAACAAATGAGCCCAATAAACTTACCCATGACACAAGGTTTTGTTCTCCATGTGGCCTGGTGCTATCAATGGCCTGTCGTCCAGTAATCAGCTCAAGTAAGACAACACCAAAGCTAGAAACATCTGATTTGAAGGTAAGTTGTCCTGTCATAGCATATTCAGGAGCACAATAACCATATGTTCCCATAACACGTGTTGAGACATGAGACTTGTTCTTTGCATGCATCACTCAATATCAAAATAACCATAACTTCATATGCAGTAAGTGGAATTTGGTAAAATTTGCTTTATTTCATAGTATGTGATAGTTCATGCTTTAAATGGATCGATTGAAGTAATATGGTTTTGCAATTCTTTACAAGGCTAATACAGGAAATATATGGTTCTTTTGCAGGGTTCGGGAACAGCGGCTCAAACTCCTTTGCCACATCTACAGGCACCCGTAGGGACGCGCCGAGAAGATCTTGACTCCGGAGGTAGTGGAAGGGCTAGCGTCACTGCTACAATAAGCCTCATCGCAGGCGGCTCCGAACCTATTATCACACGCGGTTTCTAAAATCGCCTGAATTGAAGAGCCTGTGATGATCTGCAATTTCACAGGCGAAGAAGTGAAACCGCCTGTGAAGACACATTATCACAGGCGGTTCTTTACTTAGGCTAGCCGCCTGTGAAGATACATTATCACAGGCGGGTCGTGCAGCATATATAACCGCCTGTGATAATTGTGTTATCACAGGCGGATCTTGACCTACGTCAAGCCGCCTGTAAAGACAGTTTATCGCAGCCGGTTTGTATCATAACAGTAACCGCCTGTGATAATGGTTTCCCACAGGCAGGTCTAGCCGTTGGTAAATAATTGCCCGTGATAAGGTATAACCTATGCAATACTAGCTGTTGTTATTTCTAATTTCCAGGTCAATTCAATATAATCACAGAAGTCAACAATATCATCACAGAAGTCAACAATATCATCATAGAAGTCAATTTCACTAAAACAATGTACATATGTACAAGTTACACATACAATTCATCTCATAGTTTTCAAGTTTTCACTAAAAACTGTTTCTATTGGCATAGTCACAAAGTTATTGCACATCATCTATTGCACCATTCTCATCAAAGAACTCCCCTCTTTTGTGCAAAATTTCGCGACGCACGAATTGACACAGTTCAACAGCAATCTTGTTGGCTCCTCCACCAGGAATACTTCTACAAACCAACCATTCTTCGTTCACATTCTCCGTGTGCTGCAATGAAACACATAACAAGGTTTAGAATGTGTTGGTTTGAACAATCTCAAAGTATAAATCAAAGTGAGAGTATACAAGAATTTATTTGGTATTTTTGGAGCAGTTGTACTATGAGCAAATGAATTTTGAAGTTGGAATCAAAATATGAAAATAATGTTTCTGATAATATTGAACGGCAGAGAATATAAGTATTAAACTATGCTAGTTACAATGAAAATGAAACTCAAAAGTAACAAAATAAGATATCGACATTAAGGATGATTTACATCCTCACGATTCACTCTATATTCGCTGGCGGTCCGAAGATGCTCGCATACATAATACCCGCATAAGACACTCCCAGCAGGCTGCTTCGGACAAGCATAATACGTTTTAATGTTTAATGCATTCGTATTAGAAGGTCTCTCACCGCCAAGCTGTTCCGCGTAAAACCGCCAAGCGCTATAATACAAGAAATGTCATATAAAACTTTTCCACACATTCTAAATGTGTGTAAATTAAAATTATTGAATAAATGTATAGTTTCAAAATAGAAAGGAAATCTTTGTAATGATCTGGTGGGTAATCGGCCGAGTCCAAGACTGTTGCCAAACCCTGTGTTGGCTTGATGAAGATCATTATGTAGTGATTACTGCAAACATAAAAACACACGTGTTAACAATTAGCAATAATTGCTTTTTCAATGTCATGTGTCGAACTTACTCGAAGTGGTACGGAGCCTTTACGAGGTCCTTGCCATCTCTGATAAAGTTAAACATTGCATGTCCTATGTAAGCTGCAACTTCTGTCCTTCTATCCTTCTTAAGATTTGCGATTGCTTTTTCAAATGCTTTTTTTCATGTGCTTGAACATCCTGATGGTGTGGAAGTGGACAATTACGGGCTGACACTGTTAGACTTGAATAAAGTGGGTTATAAAGATAACATGTGGGTTCTCGCCGATAGTGTTGCACAAGTTTCTTATGTACAAGATCCAGAAACTGAGAAGATGCACGTAGTTGTTTCTGGAAAGCAAAATATTGTTGTGGTTGAGAATGTGGGAGATAATGAAAAGGAATATAATCATTATGAAGAGATGTACCTTTTCATCGAACCAGAAAACATCAAGCGCGTAGAGAGAAGCTTAAAAAGGATTTGAAACCCTATATGCGAGAACATGTTAATGCTGGAAAAAATGTATGATATATATTGTATATACTTGTATCCTCTGAAATCAACTTAGAACAATGTTCTATTTCAACTTTAGATAGCATGTTTCGAATATTATTATATCCAGTTTCTGTAGAGAAGACTAGTTTGGACAAGTGATCCTTTTCGGCTTGTTGACTATCATATTTATCAACTTCACCTGTTCCATAATTTATCAAATTGTATGTGTATATAAATTTCTTCTGACCTATGATGATCAGGCTTGCCTTTCAACAGCTTGGTTCCAAACAAATCTAGAAGCACAACTCTTGAAACTCGTCTCAAGCTAATCCCTTCACAGCAAGCTCTTGTAGATGTAAGTAACACCTGAGACTCATCATTTGGATTGTTAAAAGCTTCAATTGAAGTTTGACAATACTTCCCATCCATTTGAGTGCTTGTTTAGATAGGAGTGGATCCACTTCAATATAAGTGGTTTGAGGTGGATTGAGGAGAAAATTAGTTCATTCTTCACTTCAACCCACTTCAATCCAATTAGATTGAGTACACCCAAACAATCCAATTATGCTTGCCCCAACAAGTGTTATACCCTCACAACATGCCTTAGTTGATGCAAGCACAACCTTAACATCACTTTTCATGTTGTTGAAGGTTGCCATCATAGCTTCACGCTGTCTAACATGGACATTGCCACTCATATGCAGATCTTTTTATCTCCAGTCCGATTCAGATTTCGTTAGCTTCGTCACATCCTTCACTTATAACTGCCATTAACATATGTGATAAGGAAGATTCACTTATTTTATAAATCTATGCTATAAAGATTAAGGTTAAATCCCTATAAATGTGTAAAAACAAGATTTATAATTGTAGTTGTTCGCTTCCTCGCTTGTGTGAAGCACTAAGATAGTAGGTACTGATTTTTAGTCAATATATTTAGGCATTAAAACTAAGTAAGGAACATCTTCCTAAGTTTTCAAATGGACAGGAGGGAAAAAATCCTTCAAATGGATGGGAAATCCTTCCAAGGATTGTCAGGCTTCAAATTGATGCTTTCAAAAATACAAATGATGAGCCACGGGTGTTACTTGCATCTAGAAGAGCTTGCTGGGAAGGAATTACCTTGACAGGAGCTTATTAGCATCACAGGCGGTTCTTAATTAACAAGCAGACTATGAAAACAATGACTTTCCCCAAGCGGTTCTTCCATAAAAACCGCTTGTGATGATTGAACCAGTACATACGATTCTTAAACAATGACCGCCCGTGAAAGTCATATATTTACCCAGGCGTTGGTTAATTAAGAACCTCCTGTGATGTTTGCTACATCACAGGCAGTTCTTAATTAATAACCGCCTGAGAAAATAATGTACTTATCCAGGCGGTTGTTTCATAAAATCCGCCTATGATGTTCTGTCATCACAGGTGGTTACTGTATCATTCGTCATCATAGTCGCATTTTTTTACGGACCGCCCGTGTTTGAAAAATTGAGGCGCTTGTGAAAATTCTTTTTGTAGTAGTGCGTGTAGCCCGGTGAATGGTTTTGAAACTGTTTTGTGTTGTTGTGGATGTTTTGAATGTTTTCTGGATTATTTTGTGATCTGTGTATTGTATAAACTGTTTCTGGGCTATTTTGTGATCTATCTGGAGCTCCCAATCCTACGAGGTAGTCCGTTTTTGTTTTTTAAAAAGAAATAAAAACTTAACTTACGTCGGCTATGGTCAAGCCGACGTAAGTTAGCCCAACTTAACTTACATCGGTCAGACCATACCGACGTAAGTTATACCACTTACGTCGACCGGTAGCCGCCGACGTAAGTACTCCGGCCCAGCCCGCGGCCCATTCCGATAAATAACTTACGTCGGTTGCCGGATACCGACATAATTAAGTAACTTACGTCGGCGGTCGACGTAAGTTATCTTAATTATGTCCAAACTGCTTCGTCGGCCGATAACCGATGTAATTAAGGTAAAACTGACATAATTAAGTAACTTATATCGGTTTAGGCCTTAATTATGTCGGTCCTGGCCGAAGTAATTGATCGAGATTCCTGTAGTGAATCAGGGGTGGGGGCACCTAATAGGAGACCCTGCCTGTAAATAATTTGCGATGAGCTATAACAGAGAACGTCTCGGATTACCTAATAAAGGAGACAGGCTTCCATGAAGCATGTCTCAGATCAGTAAATAAATCTACAACATGGTACAATAAAGCACGTCTCGGATCAGCCAATAAATCTGTGACAGACTTTGTTAGTGTTTGTCTCGCATGTATGCTGACGGGCGACGCGCACCACTCACGTCTCCAATGACCCTGTAAAGGACGTCTGTTATGACACAAAGAAAGGAGACACACTTTCTTTGAGCATGTCTCGTACTTAGAATGATCGGTGATACGTCAGACGCACGTCTCTGATGACAACGTAATGCGAGACGCAATGACGGCGACGCACAGTTTGTTCGTCTCCCTTCTTCGTTGGAGCTCGTCTTGGACTTACGTAGTGTTCATTTTAATATAGCATTCTTTGTGAGCTAAGCATAAACAACCCACCCTCAAAGTCTCAATGTCAGCAACACACTTTGGGGTTGAGATACTGTTTTTTGAGCTGGAGATGACATGCAATTTTAAGTAGACAAGTTTGCTGACTTTTTTTTTCCTTATTCAGCAGCAATCGAACTCACTAGCAGTCCTACTATGATTGGATGGCACATATCGTGTGGTTTATGTATGTGCAAAGTTGTCCCATGTTTAATGTGAATAACACATTTTTAGATAATTAATGTGACTATCACATATGTCAAAGTGTCAAACTATTTATTGCCGCTCTCTCCCTCTACATATATATATATATAGAGAGAGAGGACAATGTTTTGTACTAACTTATAATGTTTCAACGGTGTCAAAATAAACCAATGTGCAAACTCAAAGACTCGGTGATCACATAAGGAAGAAGTAAAGCAAAACATCGGTAGTACAATGTGCGAGAATGGAGCCGAGCCAAGAGCCAAGAGCCACGTGCCACCAGCCGAGCTGAGCTTGCGGCGAGGCTCCAGTGAAGAATTGGAGGCAGTTTGACTGGTCCATTTCAAGGACCCTCACCCTGGCAGCGTCCACGTATCGGATCTAATCTGATCCATACATCAGGTCCACTAGCAGTATGTTGGCTTGGCATGCCGTCCGTTCCAGCTGCTTTTGACATGGTTTGCTCACGCAGAGACAAACATAAACACAGACAAACAGATCTCCTCCTTGACAGCAACTTAGAGTGATTGTTATGCACTTTATGAAGAGTAATCGAGCCAGACAAATGATGCTCATTATCACCTGCGGACTGCGGTGGCCCCCACCCTTAGGACGCAATTATTTTTGTCGCTGGTCTCGCCTTCGCTCTTTGCCGAGCGTTGCAAGTCAGAGGCGAGAGCTGGAGCAGCCTACCTAACCACATTGGGGCAGCATCGGTGTCAGTGTCCGCGGCAGTGTGCTGAGTCAACATCTTGCTGGACCAGCTCCGCTCGCCGCCATCGGATCAGTGCACGCACCTCTAGCACTGTGTTCATCGCAGCAGTCTCCAGCTTGCTGATATAAGTGGTGCGAGAGAACAGAGAAGATCGGGGGCATATTAGTTGTTGGTAAAAAAAAGGACGATGATCGTGATGTTTTTGGGTAGTGACGGGTCAAATTATGTGGGCCGGGCGCCTGGTAAGTTAGTTTTTGTTCGCCGATTAGTTAGGACGACCTAGTTAACGCCGATTAGCTGTATGGTAGGCCACTAAATTATTAAACCATAGGTTGCATTGCATTAGTAAATAAACATGTTCATGCTTTGCTTCGTTTGTTGTATCAAAGGTTCTGTGACAGTTTGATCAATTGAATCAGATGTATAGTTCTATGTTGATTCACAGAAAGAATCATATGGTTCTGGAATATATGTTCTCGTACCAAAAGGCTACAGTGTGATTAAGACGATAAGTTTGACTGTATGCGTCTTGTGAGTGTGGGATTAGTTTGCATCTATTTCCCGGGCATGCTGACCTTGGCAAGAACCAACACTTGTGTGCGCCGTGCAACGTACGTACATACTAAACGTGCGGCCGCAAACTCAGCGGTACTCGTTGGCGCGCGCCCGGCCGCTGGTGCGTACCAACACCCCGCAGGCCGCAGCGCGACGAACGAGCACCTGTCAAGCAATTTTCACGAACGAAAGCAATAGACGCGCGAGCGAGAGGGCAACCTGTTCGTTTGTGCACTCTGAAATTAAACGGCAGCGAAACCGAGCAGACCGGGGATTGGCCACTTTACACCGACGGGACGTTGCCATCGACGAGATATATGGTAGAATGGCTGGCGAGCACCAGCCAGGTGCAGGCGTTCTCCTCGGAATTTTTTTTATTAATATACATTTTAAAAAATCATTTATAATAAATAACCCACGGATTCGAAAATTGGCTAAAATGACCCACTGTCGTATGTGCCTCATACGAAATTCGAATTTCGTATGAGACACATACGAAATGCCCATCTGGTCAATGCCACGTCATTTGGTGTCTGTCACGGTGGAGTTAAGGCTTGCCACGGTGGAAGAAATAGGCACACACGAATTTTGTACGTGCCCTATATGACGTGATTAGTACCGTCGTATGAGGCACGTACGACATTCGTGCGTGCCCCAGTTTGACCCTGCTTTTAATAGATTTTAGGCAAAATTTTTGAAACATTTGTAGACCGATTTGCTAAAAATTTATAAAGTATAAAACAGAGAATACATTGTGAAGTTTTGAATTCAATGAACTTCCTCTATGTTTAGTATGTAGAAACTAGAGTAATTGTATGTGTTATTAGGCAATACGATCACGTTTCTGCACATTTGCAAATTGTATTCAGTCTTGTTTTTTGTTTAGAAATATTTGGAGTCAGAATCCACAGAAACATTCATAAAGGTTATTGTAATGTAAGTTTTGTTGATTATATAAAATAAGTAATGAATATAATTTACAGGAGTTTAACGGGAGTTTCAAAAATTTTAAAATCATATAGCGATAACAAATGCATAGTTTGGAAAATTATACAATAAAAGTATTAATTTATACAAATGCATATTACTTAAAGGTAATTAATTGTAAGCTCAGCGGCGATTACATCAAATGAAATTACATAGTTCTGAAAATATGTGCATGTTGTTTGCCACTCTACTACTACGTTACATGAGGCAAAACATAAGTACACATATTTGTGGAAAAAAATATAAAATAGGTAATACAAATGGCGTGTGTACGACGCACAGTGCGTCGATCTAATCCTAACATGCCTTAGTTGAATTAAACGACGAGCATAGTCTACCCAAATTGCTACTGAGTGCAATGGGGGTATTTTCCCTTATGCAAAGCATCCGGACCGACTTCTTTTGTGTGACGAGCTCTTTCGCGCATGCTTTCTCGCTCAGCCTCTCATGCTTGTGCTGCGACACGTTCCTCCTCTGCAGCTTTACGATCACAATGTGCTCTCTGTCGAATTTCTTCTTGCCTCTTGCGACGACGCTCCTCCTGTGCAGCTCTATTCCTCCTCTCTTGCTCTATCCTTTCATCCCACTCTATTTCTTCCTTGAACTTCCAATATGCAAGTCGAGCCATTCTCTCAACCTCCTCGTCATCTTCTGCCGATTGTTTCTGGTCGATGTAGTTCCTGAAGTCACAAAGAGGTGGTGGCGACTGCATAAGTGTTTGTACAAAAGATTATATTCTATTGCATTCATAAAATAGAAATAATGTTGTATATTACGTGTTTGTTACCACCTGGAAGAAATGGGCACATCCTGTGAGGAGGATCGTACTCGTAGTTGTCGCACATCCAAAGCCGACAACCATACGAGTAACCAGGTCGAAGACCTCTTACAAATCTACAATCAGTGCCACAAAAACACATTGGAGGTTGTAATCCCTTAGGGATTGGAACCTTTTCTATATTTGTGGGTTGTGAGTTCTCGTCCATGGTAGTGAAGTATATGGAATGATTGTAGCAAGTGTGTGGTGAAGCTGTTACCGGGGTGGGTGCTATATAGACGAGCGGGTGATGGTGTATGGACCTAGTCTACGAGAAATTTCATCCCTGAGATGTATAAGTGTGAACTGACATTTCATGTGGTCTGGCATGGAGCAGTGCAATTTCGTATGTCTCTTGTACGAGATTCGCCTGACATGGAGTACGAGATTTGTCTGACATGGAGCAATGCAATTTCGTATTTCTCTTGTACGAGATTCACCTGCCATGTCGTGGATAAGTTTCATGTCATTTTTTGTTGTATTTTATGTAGATAAGATTCGTCTTACAAGATTCGTCTGAAAAGGTTGAAAGTGGTATGGCAAGTCGCAAAGTACGAAGATGACAAAGTAAATTTAACAAAATTCTCATTCGAAACATAGTTGTCATACATGGGAACCATACTTCTGATACATATGAAACATACTTCTGATACATTTTGAAACATATTTCGCTAATTTGCTACTACTTGTGATGCGGACAGTTGCAAGACATGTTATTGCAAACGCCGTTTTCATAGTTATCATTCGTCTGACTTGTAACAAGATAAAGTTCCATTTGTTGAAGTTCCATTTTCGCTAGTTTGCCTACCAAATCTTGATTGTGACGTTGTACATGTTTAATGTACTCTCGAGTAGCCTTAATAGGTGGTGGATCAACCCAGAGTGTATATCCACAGTCGTCATCATCATAGTAAGCCTAAAACCAAAGTATTGTCATAAAAATTGCATATATGAAATATGTTTTGGAAATGATATGTAGTACTTACTCCACCAACAGCACAACGAAAGAATCGATGACCGATGTCATCTCCTTCGTCCATCATTTGGACAATACAATCAAGGTCACAACGACACTTAGGCCACACTTGTTTGCTGCCATCGTATGGCTGGAGTGGATTAAACGGGCTAAAATCACTCTTACTAAAAAGCGGGAATTCATCTAATGGTGGTTCATACCAAGTTGGACCTCCCATCAAGTAATTTTTAGGCACTACTCTAAAGTTTCTACCTCCTCGCGTAGCACGACTTGTACTCGCCATTGTTTCACCTCCACGCCTACCTCGACCTCTACTCGTCATTGTTGGTGTGATGAACACAAGGATGCATGAGGAGTCGTATTTATATAGGCCGATGAGTGCAGGGTCGTTCTTCTCTCGTACGAGATTCGCTTGCAATGTTGTTCTTTTCATGTACGAGATTTGCCTGCCATGTATCTGTTGACGTCGTGAATAAAATTTGCCGAACACGATAAAGTGCATTGTCACGATGAAAGATATAGTGCATAAAGCAACATAACATAGTTCTTCTACAATATAACACACACATACATGGGTACACGTTACAAATGTCTACCACACTTGTTGTCGAACCTACGCGCTGCATTCACATGAGCCCGATCATAAGACACATGCGTAGGAGCTGCCCTCCTCCATCGCTGCTGCACAGGCGCTGGTGTCTCAAACTACTGTGAAGGCTGAGTCAGAATGGGAGCACCATCCAACTGCGATGCAGGAACAGTGTCCTGCTGCGGCACGTCCACCAGGTAGTCGTCGATCTTGAAAGGTGAAACTGGAGGACTGCCGTGGTGCGACAGCGAGCCGGAAATCATAGTATTGTAGTCTGTTGTGCCGTCTCCTGCATTCGCATATAATATATAGTTAGCAAGTTCATTGTGTCCAATATGTATTTAAGTAGCATAATTGTTACACGTCATACCTGCGCCCATGTGTGGCACATGCGTGGCCGGGCCAACCTGGTTTGAAGAAGGAACCCAAGAAGGTATCTGTGCCGACGGGTCTGGTAAATCCCAAGCAGGTACCTGTGTCGACGGCCCTGGAGGCCAAGCAGCAGGTACCTATGTCGACGGCCCTGGAGCTCAAGTAGCAGGTACCTGTGTGGATGGGCCTGGAGCCCAAGATGGCGGTACCTGTGTAGACGGTCCTGGAGCCCAAGCAGGCACCTATGTGGATGGGCCTGGGACCCAAGCAGGTACCTGCGTCGACGGGCCTGCACCAGAAGTAGGTACCTGTGTGGAGGTCCCTGCAGAAGATATATGAACATAAATATTAGTATCGTGCAAATATGTCAAGTTTACTAATAATTACGTACCTGCTGTGCTGGGATGCCTAACATGATGTGCGGTCGGAACAGTAGTGTCTTGTGCACATGATTGTGCACAAGAAGCCAACTTCAGCCCCTCTTTGGCGTGGTTGTATATGTTTTGCATCATGTGCACCATCTCCGACGAAGTCATCGATATCCCCTTCCTGAGTCGTTGGAGTCCAGCAGAGGACTCCGCAAGAACCTGTCGGAACCGACTCATCTTCACAAGTGCGAAGTGATCGGTCATACAACAATTAATTAGTCATGTTTCATAAAAATAACATAGTAAAACTTTGCAAATGTACTTGAACGAATTCGATCATACCGCCATTGAAGCCGCTTCATCTCTATGACGCGAATACGTATCTCTCACCGAGGGTACGTGTGTCTGTCGCTCGCTGGTGTGTGTGCGAGAACAACTCGCATTCGAGGAAGGTACCACTGTAAGTACTCCTGGTAAATGGCCTGTGAGAACGGTCGCGTCTCTTGCACAACCTCGTGTAAGGCAGCCGTCCACTGTAGGAGCCATGGGTGCATGCGCTGCAACCAAAGTCCTGGCACTGAGGTACCCTTACGGCAATACCTACAGGACAAATAAATACATTAATATTTAAGAAATAATAATGTATTAAAGATTCATTAGTGGAATTACTTACGTATGAACTGTAGAAGGCACAATAGAATGTGGAAGCACTGGAAATGTCTGGTGTAGGCCAAACTGACGCAACACTCGGTGTGGAGCGTACTCCTCAACGTAGATATCGTACAATAGCGGCTTCTTTGTAAGCCAGTAATCCGAGTCTCTGTAGCACAGATACGCTAGTCCTCTTGGTGCTCGGCGGTCGTGCTCCTCCATATCGTAGGTGTCCAGCGCACGTCCTCATGCGCATCTAACCGATCAAACTTCTTGACGAACCCTTGGTACACCTTGTGCATCTGCTTGTTACTCCACTCACGCTGCGTAAAGAACAAAATATGTCAGAACACTATATTATTGTAATCGTGAACAATATGAGTGCACTTAAAATAGTACCGTACCTGCCGACGCACCCAAAAAGTACCCATCATAGGGCCATCATCCGGTGTCTCACCATACTCATCCAGATCGTATGGTGCCAGGTGTACTTGCGGCCGACCTATCATGAACCGCTCGTATACCCAGAGCTGCAGAAGTAGAGGACAACCAGCTAGTATTGCATTACCTCGAGCCTTCGTTCAAGCGTCACAAAGTCCTCTGTAAGTGGCCGCCAACACAGCCGAACCCCAACTGTACTGTGGCATCTCTTGTGGTGTGGACTCTGCTATCTGTCGAGCAAACAGAATCAAGTGTCCATCCACGGAGTCACCGTGCGTGTTGGTGAACATTATCGCACCAAACAGCCACAACAAGTATGCCTCCAGGTATCTGGTAACTGTGGCATCATCGGCATGTGGATGCATAGTATCCACCTACAATTTTAAAACAAAAAGTGTAAGTTTCTTTTACATTACATAATAAAATTACAAGGTTCATGTGCATCAAAATTACACTTAAGTAATGTAATAACATTACCTCGTAGTACGTTAACCACTTCTTTGTCGGACCATGGTGCTGGTCATTGTGAAGTGGAGAAACAGGGTCAGCCGCAGAGTGTTGTGCCACATCCTGAAACTGCGCAGACATCTCTGCGCGCCAAGTAGGTGAGTCCTCAGGAGCGCAAACAGGGGCACCTGCAAGAGGAAGACCCAACAAGAACAACACGTCTTCTAGCATGACGGTCATCTCTCCACAAGGCAAGTGAAACATGTGGGTCTCTGGCCTCCAACGATCTGTCAAAGCTGACAGCAGGGCTCTGTCGAGGCTGAAACGGTACTTACGATCATCCCGATCATACGACCTCTCCTCAACCAGCCTACATATCGGATGCAGCCCAGCTGCACTCAACCTGTTTCATACCAAGCAATAAATTAAAATCTACAGAATGATAAAAACAAATTTAGTTTCGTATTAACAAAAGAACGTACCTAGGAATCCATCTATCGTCTATCTTCAAAAACTTGGAAGGCAGCTGAGGACGAAGCACGAGCAAATCCTCACCACGCGATAGTCGGAAAGCTCGGTGAGTTATATCAATCCGAAACTGAAGTAACTCAGGACACTGTCCTTGTTCTGCAGCCATATCTATATATGACAAGGATAACATTAGTAGGACGGAAATTATTAAAAACATATTGAAATGAATGACGTGGACAACATATTGAAATAAGAGACATGCACAACATATTATAACAGAACATATGTCAATGTTCAATACAACACACTTAACTTAACGTACACGTACAAATTCATAGTTCATAATAATAAGATATTACATAATGTAGCACATCTGAATATAACGATGCACATCAAATAGCATTGCCATCCCTAAACATAGATGTGCGGCATGCACGAGGACGCCAGCCATCCTTAGGATTCCCAGAAGGTCCAACTTCAGCCACATTTGCCTCATTGTTTAAAATGCAATTTTTGTAAGTATGTCCAGTTTGGTTGCACTTGCTGCATGTTCCTTGAAATCTGTCAATTTCGGACTCATCCATATCGTTTCTGATATGACGAGTCTTGCGGCGACCTCTTTTCTGTTTCAACCGCGTGGTGTCAGGTCCTCGCAAAGCGTCTGGTCCTGGATCTGTGGTAAATGTGCCTTCCGTAGCAAACCCATATATCTCTGCATTCCAAGTACTCACAAGAACCTCTTTCTGGAAGTAGTAGGATATGTAATTACTTGGTGTTAGCTTGGTATATGAGCAAGCTGCAATAACATGAGAACAAGGCCTATGAAAGAGTTGTGGCTTCATACATGTGCACGTGCAATCATCCTGACGAAGAATGCACTGTTGAAAAACTCTATCACGGTTAGCACCATGACGATTCTTGTCCCTACACTAAATTTCAAACCTGTGCTCCGCAGTTCCCATAGGTCACACACGATGAAATGCGGCCTTTTGGATCTTCTTCTCCATGAACTTGCACATGTAGGGTGAATAAGCCAAAGTGACATCATTCCTTACTGAAATTGCAGTAGCATAGCGCTCACGAAAGTATTTGCATGTCCCATATAAAATGCCCTCGACAATAGCAACCAAAGGTAACCCTCTTAAACCACGTATCACCCAGTTGTATATCTGTATTGAGTACCACTGCATTAGCATATGTAAAATATAGAAGACTAAATAAAAATTAATAGAAGTAATGTAACAGAAGAACCTCACATCAGCTAAATTAGTTGTCATGATGCCATACCTAGCACCATTAGTGTCGTATAATAAAGATCACTTCTCTTTCGGTTCGCGCTGAATTCAACTTGAGAGTTTCGGCTAGATGAACCTACAGTTGGAAGAGATACTTCATTAGGATTGGCTCTGCTTGAGGACTCCTCTGCTTGTGTCGTAGTCAATTTGTCTAGACGTTGCCACAGAGCAATAAACTTCCTCTCTTGATTCTGACTACACAACATCTTGAACAAATTCATAAGTTGTTTGTTCTTGAAGTGACTGAAAAAGTTGGTGCCCAAATGCCTCATGCAATATCTTGATTGAATGTTTGTCTAATAAGGTTGTTGCCCACGCTCGAAGGAACCATGTTTCAAATCAGATATTGCTTTAAGCAGACCAGCATGACGATCGTGTATCAAACAAACATCAGGTCGTTCTTGCACTACAACCATATTTAGCCGACTAAGAAACCAATACCAGCTATCAGTGTTCTCGCTTTCGACAAAAGCAAAAGCTACAGGCAACACCTGTTGGTTCCCATCAACTGCAATAGCTGTTAGAATTTGACCTTTGTACTTTCTAGTTAAAAAAGTACCATCAATGCAGAGAATAGGCCTGCAATGTCTGAATGCAGCAATACATTGACCTAATGCAAAAAATGCATGATGGAGAAACAACTTCCCCAGCATATCTCTGTTCGGCACACCCATAAGTCATAATGAGTACCAACATTCCTCTCCTGGATGGTCTGCAATAACTTCAGAAGATTTTCATAAGAAGCTTCAAATGAACCAAATCTTTGCTCAATCACCTTCTGTTTTGTATTCCACGCTTTGGAGTAACTTATATTGTACTTGAACTCCTCCTCAATAGTGTTTATTATTGATTTTGGCTCAAACTGAATGTTGTCCACAATTCAGGCGTACATATGATTCGCAATAAACTGCAATGTAAGAGCACTATTGCACTTCTCCAATTTATACAACTCGCATGTGTGATCAATCATTTTGGATACTCTCCATAGTTTCGTCCACTTCTCTTCGAAACCATGGACCCGAAAAGGACAACTTGAGAACACACATTTAACATCATAATATTTTTTACTTGACTTGTAAACTATAAATGATCTTTGCACAGCCAGAGACCAATATTTCACAAAATCCTTCAAACTATCTTTGTCTTTAAAGATATCTCCTTGTGTTAACTGATTCTCGTGGTATCCCGATAAGCCACAATACTTTTCTGTAGCTAATAAATTACTCGGGATTGGATTGTTCCACTCTGCCAGAACAATAGTATCATTCTCATTCTCAACATCAGAAGAGTCAACTTCTGGAACATTTTCGTGTTCCATATCTTCGATTCTTATTTGTTCAACTATGTTCTCAATGTGCTCTCCTTCATCTGCCACACCATGTGCTTCTACATGTACCGAGTTCTCTCCAGCTTCTTCTACTCCGACATCATCTTCCACACTATTTGCTTCATCAGCTTCCGCTACAATCTCTACTTCTTTCATTTCCGCTTGCACCAGAAGCGCTAGAGGCCAACCCCGCTCCACAACTAAATATACATATTTCCTCTAATTTTGTGTTCCATTAATAATAATCAAATCCCAATAAATTCCATTTCTTGCCCGATTAATCATTCCTTTCAATGTCAACTGATGTTGTTGTGGATCAAGGTTAAATTTTTTCATTAACCAGTTTATGACACCAGTAAATGTCCTCTCATTTGCTCTTGTTATCCCTCCATCACACGACGCGAAACCAGACAAATCAATCCCATTAGGGCCATAAACTAGTGTGCCTTCTCTATAAAATATCTAAAACACTAACTTCTCTGACATTCCTATTGGAATTTATACACACAAATAAATCATACATAATTACTTCTAAAATGAAAGTAATCGCATGTTAATAATTTACAAAGCTAAACATATCTTAAACTAACATATAAATTTACAAGTCCATTACTTATAAAACTAGAAATTTAGTTTTACTTCTAAAACTAACATGCTAAAAACGTACACCTACTAAAAACTTAACATAAGAATTTACATTAATTATAAAATTAAAAATGTATCACATACTACTACTTCTAAAATAAATAACATTAACTACAAATAATATACTAATACAAATCTACAAATATTACCTAAAAGCTATAAGTCCTATAGCACAATCACTATTAACAAGTCCTATATAAAAACCTATGATATACTAATAAAAACCTAAATTAATATTACCTACTCTACCACATAACACTATTAACAAGTCCTAAAAGAGGCATATATAGGAGTCCTAACAAGTCCAAAACTTATCCATAAATCAATAGTCCATAGCACTACTAACAAATCACTACCTAAAATCACTACCTAACAAGTCCAAAACTTATCCACAAATCAATAGTCCATATCACTATTAACAAATCACTAACTAGAGCGAAATATCTATTGACATGAGAAAGCAACCTAATAATAAAAATTACTTTAACACTAGAGCCAAATAGATAATAGAAATATACCGAGGGGAGTGGGGCGCAGAGGCAGCCGGAGGAGCGACGTCGCAGAGCGGAGCGGCGGCGTGGTGGCGTGGTTAAAGCGGCGGTAGGAGCGGCGTGGTGTGGTGAATGTGTTCCGAGAAGAAGAGGGTGCGTTTTATAGAGGCACGCAACTCATCCGTGCCACATACAACGGTTTCGGTGGGCCCCACGAGGCGGGCGAATTTCGTATGAGCCGCATACGAAATGCGAATGTCGTATGTGGCTCATATGAGATTTGCTCTCCTCGGAAAGGGAACCACCGCCTTGGGAACGCGTGGCGGGCTACGTCAGCTTCGTATGTGCCTCATACGAAATGCATGGTCCACATGTCATTTTGTATGAGGCACATACGAAGCTGGGTCATTTTGGCCAATTTTTGAATCCATGGGTTATTTATTATAAATGATTTTTTAAAAGATATATTAATAAAAAAATTCTTCTCCTCATTTCGCTTAAGCAATCGCAGAACAGTCTGCCTACCGCACGACGGCACGATGACCTACACGTGGCGGCGACAGTGTGTCGCTCGAACTTTCTCACCGCTGATCATGGCGTGGATCGTATGCGCGAAAGCTAAGCCTGTTCGTGCATCAACACTGCCTGTGGCAAAACCGAGTCGATGCGACAGTACCGATGCTACACTGCTATCGGTGGCGCTTGCAACAAGCTTTCTGTTGGAGGTACCCTACCGGATCGCGTGGCTGGCGAGCACTGGTTTTCCTCTTTCCTCGTGAAGAAACATGATTCATGGGGGGACGATGGAATCTGACTTTTATCTCGCTGTTACTGTTCCGTCTCGTGTCACTTCGATCCACTTTACGGTGAAGCTAACACGACGTTTTGTAAAGAGAAGTTTTTTTAATTCAACCGGACTAGTCTTTTTTGTTTGGAAATTGGCGGTACGTTACTCTAGCAACTCTATAGCATCATTTAGGAAACATGCGAGTACAAAGGTCATAGATCGTTACCACTAGACGCGCAGCGCAACGGAACGTAAATGCACGTCGGTGTAGGGGAAGCAGGCGATCTCATTCGTATCCTCCTTGTCCTCGTCATGGTAGCAGGTAGACGATCACGATCGTTGTAGCCGATTAGCGCAGCAGTAGCAGCAGCGCCTCCACGGAGTCCACACGTACGGGGATGAACGCCATGCCCCGGTGTGCTAGCACCGCGTGCACGGCAAGGGTCTCGGCGTGAGGCCTGCGAGGGTGGCGGCTAGGATTGTCACATGGTGGAGTAATTAACCCCTAACCCTACCCCTCGTATTTATAGGCGTACTAATGGGCTTTTACGTCGCAGGCCCATTAGTACCCTAATTGCTTATGGATCAAATATCCAACAGGCCTTAACCTGAATTGTTATGATTGCCTCTTGGACATATCACCAACAATCTCCCGCTTGCATAGACACAATCATCTAGCCAAGCTTTTCAATATTCCAACCCCTTAAGTGTATGACCCGTTAGGTTCATGTGCAGTCGGTTGTGAATGGAAACCGTTTCCAACAACAAGTCAGTAGAGGTACCTAGCAGGACATACTGACTTCCGAATGTACATAAAGATTGTATCAGTCGAACCTAGATACATTCAACATGCTAATCCCTTTGCCTCACGATACCAATCAAGCTCAAGGCGAGATGCGTGCCATCCTTGTAATAGCTCGACCATTCACTTGATCAAATAGTTGATTCATTCCTTGATTAACTTTTAGTCATTGTGATTAACCTTTAATCACTCTGGCATGACCATGCACTTTCGAATCCAACTATCTCGAGAGGCCCAGAGATATCTCACCTTTTATTAAGAAGGGACAAATCTCATCTTGATCCGTGCACATCTCATTCCATGTTTCATTATGTTCCTGAAGACTACTTTTAAGACTACCCAGTTACGGAGTAGCGTTTGGTAGTCGCAAAGTACACAACTACACATAGTGAGAAACAATGGCGATCTCAGGTCTAAGGATCTAGCAGGTGTATCACTCAAGACCAACTGATGGCACATATGGAAATAACAATCCCAGCAGTGTCTTGGAGTGGGTCAATCCAACACAATGTTCACTAACATGTGTTCACATTATTAATTTGATATCTCCATATCTATGATCCGTGAAACGTGATCATCAATTAATACATGTGCTAGTCTGTGTGACATCATTATCTCATATAATGATATAGACTAGGGATCATTTAGAGTAACATTACTATTAACAAAGAGTTCCACAAACAAGTCACATACTTGATGATCAATGTAAATAATGATGACTCATATAACAGTTTATTTAATAGTACATAAACATAGTTGTGACACAAGTCTCTCACTACACACTATGATCACTGATGTGAGTATCTAATACCCATAGATCTCGTGTGCGCCTCATGCTTTGATTGTGGAAGAGGCTTTGTCAAAAGATCTGCAACATTCAAATCTGTGTGCACCTTGTATATCTTCACATCACCTCGGTCGATGATCTCTTGAATGAGGTGATAGTGTCGTAGTATGTGTTTGGATCTTTTGTGTGATCTAGGCTCCTTTACCTGTGCAATGGCACCACTATTGTCACAATAGAGATCCACCGGACTGGACACACTAGGGAGAACACCCAACTTAGAAACAAATTTTCGGATCCAAACAACTTCCTTTGCAGCTTTAAAAGTTGCAATATACTCCGCCTCTGTAGTCGAATCTGCTATTGTATCTTGCTTGGAACTTTTCCAGCTCATTGCCCCTCCATTGAGGTAGAATAAAAAACCGGATCACGATCTAGAATCATCCTTATCAGTTTGGAAGCTGGCATCGGTGTAACCTCTTACAACGAACTCTTCTTCACCTCCAAACACTAAGAATGCATCCTTAGTTCTTCTCAAGTACTTAAGGATGTTTTTGACAATGGTCTAATGAGCATCACCATAATCTGATTGATACCTGCTCGTGATGCTTAGAGCATAAGATACATCTGGGCGTGTACATAGCATGGCATACATGATGGATCCAATAGCCGAAGCATAAGGAATCGCTCTCATCCTCTTTTGCTCATCAGGTGTCGAAGGACACTAATTCTTGCTTAGTGTAATGCCATGTGACATTGTCAAAAAACCTTTCTTGGAATCTTGCATATTGAACCTATTCAATATCTTGTCAATATATGTATCTTGGCTTAATCCAACTAGCCTTTTAGATCTATCTCTATAGATCTTTATGCCCAAAATGTATGCTGCCTCTCCTAAATCCTTCATTGAGAAACTTTTTCTTAATGAGGATTTAACATCATCAAGCATTGGAATGTCATTTCCGATCAATAATATGTCATCTACATATAGGACCAGAAATACATGTGTGCTCCCACTAAACTTCTTGTAAATACAAGATTCTTCTACATTCTTGATGAAACCAAACCCTTTGATCACTTCATCAAAACGTAGATTCCAACTCCGAGATGCTTGCTTCAACCCATAGATGTACTTTTGAAGCTTGCATATTTTACTAGCATTTTCAGGATCGAAAAAACCCTCAGGTTGTGTCATGTACACATCCTCAGTTAGACTTCCATAAAGAAAGGCTATTTTGACATCCATCTGCCATATTTCATAATCAAAATATGCACCAATTGCAAGAAGAATCTGAACAGACTTAAGCATTGCAACGGGTGAGAAAGTTTCATCATAATGAACACCTTGAATTTGTTTGAAAACTTTCGCCACCAATTGCACTTTATAGATGTAAACATTTTCATCCATATCGGTCTTTTTCTTGAAAATCCATTTACAATCAATAGGTCTCACACCTTCGATTGGATCAACCAAGTTCCAAACTTGATTTTCATGCATGGATTCAATTTTGGATTCCATGGCTCCAAGCCACTTCTTAGAGTCGGGTCCCGTCTTTGCTTTGGTATAGGTCGTGGGCTCATTATTGTCCAATAATACCATGTCATGCTGCTCCGTGGTTAGAAACGTTATCTTTTTAGTCGCATGGCGTACCCTCGTAGACCTTCGTGGGGCTGGCGTTTCATCAACCGGTTGTACAACATCTTGTACATCCTGTATAGGATCAGTGGATGCCAAAACATTTTCCGGTGTTTCTTGAATTTCTTCAAGATGCACCTTGCTCCCACTAACCCCTTTTGAGAGAAACTCTTTCTCCAAGAAGACACCATTGCATGCGGTAAACACTTTACCCTCTGTTTTATTATAAAAATAATATCCTTTGGTTTCCCTAGGATATCCCACAACGAAGCATTTGTCTGATTTGGGAGTGAGTTTGTCTGACGTCAAACGTTTGACATAAGTATCACACCCCCAAACTTTGAGGAAAGACAATCTAAGATGTTTCCCGGTCCACATGTCATATGGTGTCTTCTCAACAGACTTAGTTGGGACCTTGTTTAGTGTAAACGTAGCAGTTTCAAGAGCATAACCCTAAAAGGATAGTGGAAGATCTGCTTGGCTCATCATCGACCTAACCATGTCTAACAAGGTTCGGTTCCCCCGTTCAGACACCACCTTCCATTGAGACGTTTCAGGTGGAGTCAACTGTGAAACAATTCCACATTGTTTTAAATGATCATAAAATTCATGGCTCAAATACTCAACCCACGATCTGATCGTAGAAGTTTAATTGTCTTGCCCAATTGATTTTGTACTTCATTCTGAAATTCTTTGAAATTTTCAAAGGATTCAGACTTCTTCCTCATTAGGTAGACATAACCATATCTACAAAAGTCATCGGTAAATGTGATGAAGTACTAAAAACCACCTCTGACAATTGAACTCATTGGTCCACATACATTTGTATATATAAGTCCCAACAAGTTAGTCACCCTCTCACTTTGACCAGTGAAGGGTGCTTTGGTCATCTTCCCAAGCAAACAAGATTCGCATGTGTCAAGTGATTCAAAATCAAATGAGCTTAGTAATCCATCTTTATGGAGTTTTTCAATGCATTTCTCATTTATATGACCTAAGCGACAATGCCTGTCGATACCCTACGTACCGAATACCCCTTGAGATTGCAAAGATCACAAGGAAACTCCATCTACCAGATTTGAAGATCTCCGAAGGCCCCACATGTCAGGCGTAACCGGACCTGCTTCCCCGACTTGGTTAGTCCCAGGGCCGCCACGTGTATCATAAGTCCGGAGCTATCACACACACATGGGAAAGCTCTGGACTAGATACTGGTATGACATCCCCGGACCTAACCCCAGACAAAGGGAAGCTCCGGTGCCGACACGTGTCCAACAGCACCGGACCTACCCGTCCACGACGGTAAGCTCTAGAGCTGCCACGTGGCTGAACTGCCGGATCTTCGACTTCAATGATCAGGCTGGTGGACCCCCCAATGGCTCTGGACCTTCAAGGAGCAATCAAAGACTTCAAGACCTGATTAAGTGTCATTAATGCCATATTAATGACACATGATCGGATGGCCCTTAATACCGATAACGGCACTGCTAAGGCCCATTACCGAGCTACTAAGGGTAATTAACCTCATTAATTGTGTATTAAGGATGTGTAACCGCCAGGGCCACATGTAGGGCCAGGCTAACGATGTAACGACCAGTCCTTGTACTATAAAAGAACTGGTCGACGATACACAAGGGACCTCTCCAGACCTATTCTGGACTCCCTGACCTAGACGAGCTTCTTCTTCTAGAGCTTCTTCTAGACTTACACACTCAATACAACACCAACACACCCCGTGGAGTAGGGTATTATGCTCCGGCGGCCCGAAACACGTAAATATCTGTGTCCACGTGTCATTCACCTTCTTGAATCTCTGCGCGCCCATCACCGAACTACAACTCCGCGATCTACCAACAGTAGTATCGGGAGATCTACTGGATCCAAACACCGACAGTTGGCGCGCAAGGTAGGGGCGCCCGAGATTTCAAGAATGGTGAACTCAGCTGCTGGATCATCCAACGACAATTTTGCTGTTCAACTTGCTGGGGGCAATCCCTCCAACATGCAGCAACCAGCAGGTGCCACGGCTCCAGCAGGAGTCATGCCTCCTCCGCCACCGCCTGCACCAGCAAATCAAGTTGGGCAACATGACAGTGCATCGACGTCGGTCACCGCATCGGTGAATAACAACAACCCTGAACACGCGCTCCATGCAGCGCGTGCTCTCCTCCAACGTCCGCCACCTCCAGGTGCATCTCAGGGTGCAATGGAGCAGTGGAGGGCTGACGTGGAACATCTGGTTGCAGCAGTAGCCGACCGCATCACCAACTAAGGTCCTCCCCCCTCGGGGCGGGCCCCATTGCAGCACCGGATTTTGTCAGGCAGACTTGGTCCGCACGCTTCCCAAAATAGGAGGCGTGCTACGTCCCAACAAGTGACATCGTTGCCTTCCGGGGCGCGACGCACTCATACAGTAACGAGACTTTCAACTCACGACCTCCGAGCGGAGCTTGATCGCCGTTATCGTCAATAGGACGGCCGCATCCATATCGAGCGAGCTCGCGAAAGGCGAGAGGCTCATGACAGTCCTGCTCCTGAGGGAGTAGGAGGAGGCTGTTCTGCCCTGGCCATGCACCTACGCATGGTCAGATGGCCACAAAAGTTCCGTCCTCACCTTCCGGAGAAATTTAACGGGATTGTCAATCCTGCCGAGTTTCTCCAGATTTACTCCATTGTAGTCCTTGCAGCCGGAGGTAATGAGGTCATAATGGCCAACTACTTCCCAGTGGCCTTGACTGGGACCGCCAAGTCCTGGTTCATGAGCCTTCCTCACAACTCCATCAATAGTTAGGAGGAATTGTGCCAACAGTTCACCGCCAATTTTGGGAGTTCCTACACCCGACCAGGCACCGAATTGGACCTTTTTGCTGTCGTGCAGAAGGGGGGAGAATCCCTGCGCTCATTCATCCAGAGGTTCTCCCAAGTGCGAAAAACTATTCCTTCTATTTCCAGCGCCTCTATTATTGTGGAATTTAGACAGGGCGACGAGATAAGAAGATGTTGGAGAAGCTGGCGATCAAGGAGATCACCAGCGTCACGGAACTCTTTAGCTTGGCTGACAAGTGCGCCAAAGCTGCGGAGGGCCATGAAATGCACTCCAAACCACCTCAGGAGGATAACAAAAAACCTTACAAAGGCGAAGCCACTACCTTCGGGAGTGGCAAAAAAGAAGAAAAAGTCCAATGGCAAGAAGAAGCGTTGGCCGGCGCACCTACTGCTGCTGCAGCTGCTGCAGCTCCGGGTGGTCGGGGGGCCACGCCCCGAGAAACGACCTCGACCTTCATCTGAAGACGGCGGTAACTCCAAAATGTGGTGTCCTATTCACAAGTTGAACAGCCACAACATGGAAGACTGCCGGGAGGTCCAAAACCTTGTCGAGCGCTACAACAAGCGCTGGGAAGAAGTTCCTTTCTGTCAAAGGGAAGGAAAACAGAAAGTCGACGAAGCTCCGGCTGAAGAGGAGTTAGGTTTTCTGGACCCTAAAAATATCCTGAAGGCTGTATACACCTCCATCGATGATGATTCCGACGTCACTAACAATGAACGTCGGAAAACCATGAACACCATCTTTGGTGGTTCGTAGGACATCACCTCCCGCCGTGTCCTCAAGACCATGCGGCGGGACATGGCCTCAATAGCTCCTACAGCCAGGGCGGAGCCTCATCGAAAGTGGATGGACACTACTATCACCTTTGATGCTTTGGACTGCCCTTGGAACATGATCAGAGCTGGTCAACTACCTTTGATGGTATCTCCGACCATCAATAACATTCAACTCCACCATGTAATGGTGGACCGAGGTTCGGAGCTGAACCTCATAAGCTTTGAAGCTTTCGTCAAGCTTCAGCTCTGACCTTCGGACCTCTGCCCCTCTCGACCTTTCTCCGGAGTAGGTCCGGGGGCCATAACCCCACTCGGTGCCATTACTCTCCCCGTGACCTTCGGAATTCGGGAGAATTATCGCACTGAGAAGTTGATCTTTGACGTCGCTCAGATCAACTTACCTTTCAACGCCATTCTGGGCAGGCCCGCCTTGTACAAGTTCATGGCTGCTGCTCATTATGGCTACCTGGTGTTGAAGATGCCAACACCAGCTGGTGTTCTCCGGATCCGCAGAGACCACACTGCTGGAGTGACTGCTCTAGAATAACTTCATGTGCTTGCTACAGCACAGGAGGAAGAGTCCAGGCAGGAACAAGCTCTGAAGCCCCCGAGCATTTGTCAACGAGGCTCAACCTCCGCACCTCGCGTGCAACCAAGCGGCGACACCGACATTCCCGTCAAACTCGTCCAAATCGGTTCTGATGCCGCTCAGACCACCCGTATATCGGGGGGTCTGAATGACAAATAGGAACTCGCACTCATCACATTCCTCTGGGCTAACGTTGACATGTTTGCCTGGCAACCGTCGCAAATGCCTGGGATCCCTAGGGAAGTGATCGAGCATAATATGAAGATCTATCCTGACGCTCGACCTGTACATCAGAAGCCTCAGAAGCAATCAGTAGAGCGATAGAACTTCATATGACAAGAAGTGAAGAAGTTGCTTGAAGCTGGATTCATCCGAGAAGTCTTCAACCCAAAATGGCTGGCAAACCCAGTCATTGTACCCAAGGCCGGCGGGAAGCTTCGGATGTGTATCGACTACACAACACTGAATAAGGCATGCCCAAAAGATCCATTCCCACTACCTAGAATAGATCAGATAGTGGATTCCACCATCGGGTGTGAATTATTGTGTTTCCTAGATGCATATTCTGGGTACCATCAAATCAGAATGTCTAGGGAAGATGAAGAACATACTTCTTTTATCACAGTAGATGGATTGTATTGTTATACTGCCATGCCATTTGGTCTCAAGAATGCAGCCTCAACATTTGTACGAGCTATGTTCAAAACCTTTGGAGAGCTCATCAGAGACGTAGTGGAAGTGTATGTTGATGACATCGTCGTCAAGATCAAGGACAAGGAGTCACTTATTGACACCTTGCAAGCTGTCTTCGACAAGCTACGGGTCACCCGCACAAAGCTGAACCCAGACAAGTGTGTCTTCAGGGTTAGCTCCGAAAAGCTTCTTGGTTTCCTGGTAAACCACCGAGGAATAGAGGCAAATCCGGCGAAGATTAAAGCCATTGAGGATATGCGGCCACCATCCCGTATCAAGGACGTCCAGAAACTGACTGGATGTCTAGCCACCCTCAGCCGGTTCATCTCAAGACCGGCAGAACAGGCGCTACCCTTCTTCAAACTATTGAGGAAGACCAGACCATTTCAATGGTTTGAAGAAGCAGAAAAGGCGTTCCAGGAGCTAAAGCAGCACCTCATCACTCTACCAACCTTGGTAGCTCCGAACCCTGGTGAGCCTTTACTGCTTTACATTTTGGCAACCGACGAGCTTGTCAGCATGGTCCTGGTTGCGGAGATACCAGAACCATCCCAAGCTCGGGAATCCAGACCCCTCCGGGAGGGTCCAGAGGTTCCTGAAGGTGAGTCTGGGTCCCAGCCCCCAGACTTGGATCTACAAGGAGTTACTCCAGAAGATCTGGACCCCTCCGAGAGGGTCCGGGTCGCTCCAGTAGAAGCTCCAGGTTCCTCTAGCAAGGACCTAGAGGTCCCCGAAGCAAGTCTGGACCCCTCCGGGAGGGTAGGTCGATGTGGAGGAAGCTCTGGGCCCCTCCGGGAGGGTCCGGGCAGTCCAGTGCCCAGTGTACTTCATCAGCGAAGTACTACATGATGCCAAGACTCGATACCTAGAGGTGCACAAGCTACTCTACGCAGTTCTCATTGCCTCTAGGAAGCTTCGCCATTACTTCCAAGCTCACAAGATCTCAGTAGTGACTTCTTATCCACTGCGTGCGATCTTGCATAATCCCAACTCTACTGGGAACATTGCAAAGTGGGCAGTGGAATTGGCTGAATTTGATCTTGAATTCGTCCCAAGACAAGCGATCAAGAGTCAAGCATTGGCGGACTTCGTGGCGGAATGGACCCCCTCTCCATCAAACCCTGGGGGCCCTAGTGAGCAGAAGTCGGAGCTCAAGGCTCCGGTCTTCATCGAGCCTCACTGGACCCTCTACTTCGACGGCTCCATGCAAAAGCAGGGGGCCGGAGCTGGAGTCCTTCTCGTCGCTCCAAACGGGGCGAAGGTAAAATACATGGTCCACCTTGACTTCAAGGTGACCAACAACATGGCGGAGTATGAAGCACTCATTTACGGACTAAAGGTGGCACTATCATATGGTGTCAAGCAGTTGTTGGTCAAGGGAATGAAAGTGCATCTAGGACTCCCTTGTGGGTCTTGGATGATTTATGACAAGCAATTGGGATCCTAATCCTTTTGTTGAGATGAGTGCAGGCAAATGATGAAAAATGAGCAAAATGCCAAAAAGAAGGGAAATGAGAAGCAAAGTGAATTTGAGCTCAAGAAGAAGAAAATAGTAGATTATTATGTATAGAGTGTGTTAAGGAAACACACCCAAGATCTCAATCACTTTCAAGCACACACATACAATGCACAAAGTTATACAGGACCGGACTAGTCCGATATCAGCCGGACTAGTCCGATATCACATTCTGCACCAGATCGGACAAGTCCGGTCGCCACCGGACTAGTCCGATATCTTTCTGATCCACTTCGGACTAGTCCTCTCCAATGCGGACTAGTCCTTAACACAATGCACAAGTCACACAAATTCGGACAAGTCCGTTGTGACCCGGACTAGTCCGATATTCATTCTGATCCACTTCGGACAAGTCCGGTGTCCACACAGACTAGTCCGATATACACACTGATCTAAATCGGACAAGTCCTCCAAGTGCGGACTTGTCATCCCAAACACTTAGGGTTTCATATGTCCGGACAAGTCCGATGGCAATCGGACTAGTCCGAAGCTTTCCAGTAGCAAAATCGGACAAGTCCGTTTTCAACCGGACTAGTCCGATATTCCTGGACACTTAGGGTTTGCTACACACAGCACACCGGACTAGTCCGGTGACCACCACGGACTAGTCCGATCTTTCTGAACCCTAACGGTCACTTTTAGAAACCCCATATAAATAGAGGTGCACGGCCCACTTTCACCCTCTCTCGAACCCTAGCGCCATCACACCTCCCAAGAGACTCAAAAACCATCTCTCTCCACGAAATTAAGTGCAAAATCAATCAATCCATTGAAGATCACTTCTAGATCATTGGAGAGACACTTGGCACACATCATTGAGCTCTTGGTTTGATTCTCTAACACACTCTTACGTTTCAATTTGTAATTTTCGAGTGTGTTATTGCTGTCATTGTGAGTTGTAATCAAGGGAGCTCTCAACGTGTGAGAACGCCCCTTCAACTTGGTTATTTACCCCTTGTGATTAGTGGAAGAGGATTGGCCTTCGTGGCGATCCGGCGAGGAAAGGGTTGGAGAAGACCCGGTCCTTTTGTGGGCTCCTCAACGTGGATGTAGGTTGCCTTCGTGGTAGCTGAACCACGGGATAAATCGTGTGTCTTGTCTTCTTTGTGTTCTTCATTTAATTTGATCAACTTAATCTAGGGTTTGATTCACTTTGTTCAATCTAAGTCTAATTGTTGATCAAGAGTTTTAACTTCAATAGAATCTGACATACTACTGTTAAATTGACATTCAAGTTTATATTTCCGCTGCAAACATTAACGAATCAATCAAATTTTCTAAACTTGATCAACCTAGCCCGTGAAAACCGGACTAGTCCGCACTTTACCGGACTAGTCCGATATCTCTGGTTTTTGACCTGGTTGCTAAGTGTTACAGGAACTGAGAAAAATCAAAAAGGCCTATTCACCCCCCCCTCTAGGCCTACATTCAATTGGTATCAGAGCGGGTTCTTCAAGAAAGAGTGCAACCACTCGAAGAGATCATGTCGGACATGAAAGATGTTCAGAAAATCAACAACCAGGAAGAAGTAAACAAAGACAAGAACCAAAAGCTAGAAAAGTATCTCGAAGCAATTCAAGACTTCGATGATGATGACGAGGAGACGCTGGAGCTGAAAGCACTACTCCGAAAGAAAGCACTTTCCAAGGGGAAAGCTAAATTTTAAGAAAAGAAGAAGGGGAGTAGTCACACCGACTACTCCCGATATCCTTTCAACTATGATCGTTTAAATTCTAACAACAGCCATTACTTATCTATTCCTCTTGGAAAAGCCCCACACTTCGATGGGAGTGATTACTCCATGTGGAGGCAAAATATGAAGATGCACTTGATTTCCCTTAACCCAAGTTTATTGCATATTGTGTGCACAGGAATAGACATCCCAGATGACGACGAAGAGCTCACTCCAAGTCAAGAGCAAGCCATCCACAGAAACGCTCAAGCCGCAGCCGTGATCACCTCCTCTCTAAGTCGAGATGAATTCACAAAGGTGGACGGACTGGAGATTGCCAAGGAAATATGGGACACACTACAAACAGCCCATGAAGGTGACTGGCATGTGCGGGAGGCCAAAATTGAAATGATTGAGGGCGAACTAGGAAGGTTCGCAATTGAGGAAGACGAGTCTCCCCAGGACATGTACAACCGCTTGAAGACACTTGTAAACAAGGTTCGATCATATGGGAGCAAGAAGTGGAATGACCACGAGGTTGTAAAGCTCATCCTTAGAGCCTTTATGCCTCGCAATGTCACACTATGCTCTATGATCAGAGAAAGTCCCGGGTACAAGAGGATGACTCCAGATGAATTGCTTGGCAAAATCATCAATTTTGAAATGATGGATAAACAAGCCAAGCACGTCAAAGAAATAGCCGACCTCACATCGGCCAAGAAGAAGGGAGTTGCCTTAAAATCCACACTCAAACCTCTATCCAAAGAAGCAAGAGAAGCTCAGTTTGAGGAGGATAGCGATGACGAAAGCAGTGAGCTGGACGAAGAGGATATGATTTTGTTCATGAAAAAGTTCAAAAGAATAATGAAGAAAAGACAAGGAAAAAATCTGGTGAAGGCAAGTACAAGGAAAGGACAAAGCCAAAGATGAGGCAGGCATGCTATAATTGTGGTGAGTATAACCACTTTATAGTCGATTGCCCGTATGAGGACAACAATAAGAAGAATAAAGAAACCAAGCCTCAACCGAAGAAATTCTTCAAAAAGAAGAAACAAGCTGAACAAGCACACATTGGAAAAGAGTGGGACTCAAACGATGAGTCCTCATCATCCGATGAAGAAGTGATGGCTAGCATAGCCATTGAAAGCTCGTCCAAGAAGCCCACACTCTTTCCCACACTAGGTGCAAAGAAGGGACATGGCACTTGCCTCATGGCAAAGGAAGGTAAACGCAAGGTAAACATCAAAACTCCTTCCATGCATTCGTACTCAAGTGATGATGAACTAGATAGTGATGATGAAGATATGTTAACTGGATTAGATAGAAAAACTGCTGCTAAAATGAAATTTTTACTTGACCAACTTGTTGAGAAGGAATCGCTAATTGATCGTCAAGAAGACATGATTATCTCCCAAAAGGAGAGGCATGTCGAACTTGACAATCTTCTAGCTCTTGAAAAGGAGAAAAACAACTCACTAGAGCTTGAGCTAGCTTCAAGCAAGAAAACTTGTTTGGAATTAACCAACTCAACCGTTGCAATCAAGGATCAACTTGATGACCTGATCAAGGTCAACAAGATCCTTGAAGTGCAAGTTGAGTCACTCAAACTAAGTGAACCTTCCTCCTCTTCAAGTCTGCCTTCTCAACACACTTCAACTAATCCTGTTCATATGTGCAAATGTGGCAAAGTCGATATCAGCTTGAAGGAAAAGTCTATCTCCGCAAAGGATAAAAATCCTACCCAATGTGGAATATTTGACAAGGAGAGGATCAACTATGCACGTAGTGCATACTTGGTCCAAAGACCTCCTAACGTCAAGTATGGCATTGGTTACTCTTACGATGGAAATTAAAATGCTGGAAGTTATAAGAATAACAAGGGAAGGATTACCTTTGTGAAGGGAGGACCCTCACAACCTGGTAACTCAAAAATTAAGAATCTGAACTCTCATAAACACCGGACTAGTCCGGTGGAGGCCCGGACAAGTCCGGTCATTTGGACAAGTCCGGTTACCCAGACTAGTCCGATCCATAAACAACAACAACTCTTGTTCAAAACCTTTGATGCCTCTTATGTATTAATGAGAAACAATATTGGTAAAGTTTATGATTACTATGCTGGGCCACGCCATGGGAACACAAAATCCCATGTGTGGGTGCCCAAATGTATTGTAACTAACCTCCAAGGACCCAAGCAAGCTTGGGTACCTAAAACCAAGGCATAATTTGTTTCTGCAGGCCTATTCCTCTGGTGGATCCAAATGGGTGCTAGACAGTGGATGCACCAACCACATGACCGGAGAAAAGAGGATGTTCGTGGAATATGAAGAAAACGAGGACCCAAACGAAGGCATCTACTTCGGAGATAATAGTCAAGGAAGGGTGCTCGGTACCGGTAAAATAGCAATATTCTCTGAACACACTCTTTCTCATGTTCTACATGTTGAATCTTTAGATTATAACCTGCTGTCCATATCTCAATTATGTGACAAAGGTTATAATTGCTTGTTTACTAACGAGGGTGTGATCGTCTCAAGGAGAAGTGATGGTTCCGTTGCATTCAAGGGTATGTTAAAGGGAAAGCTTTACCTTGTTGACTTCAACAAGGATAAAGCCGAACTTGACACATGCTTGATTGCAAAAACCAACATGGGTTGGCTGTGGCATAGACGGCTAGCACATGTCGGTATGAGGAATCTTCAAAAACTCCTCAAGGGCGATCACATCCGAGGTTTGAAAGATGTTGTTTTTGAGAAAGACAGGCCTTGTAGCGCGTGCCAAGCCGGGAAGCAAGTAGGAGCACATCATCCTGCAAAGAACATTATGACTACGACAAGACCGCTCGAACTACTTCATATGGACTTGTTTGGTCCAATTGCTTACATAAGCATCGGCGGTAATAAATACGGTTTAGTCATTATTGATGATTTTTCCCGCTTCACTTGGGTGTTCTTTTTACATGACAAGTCAGAAACACAAGGAACGCTCAAGAAATTATTCAAGTGAGATCAAAACGAGTTCTCACTATCGATCAAAAGTATTCGGAGTGTCAACGGCATGGAGTTCAAGAACATACAAGTGGAGGAGTACCTTGACGAGGAAGGAATCAAGCACGAATTTTCAGCACCATACTCTCCACAACAAAATGGAGTCGCCGAGAGGAAGAACCGAACGCTCATAGAGATGGCAAGAACAATGCTCGATGAATACAAGACTTCGGATCGATTTTGGGCGGAAGCGATTAATACCGCTTGCCACGCCGCAAATCGACTCTACCTTCATCGACAACTCAAGAAGACTCCTTATGAGCTACTCACCGGTAACAAACCCAACATTTCATATTTTCGAGTTTTCGGCTCTCCATGTTATATCTTGAACAAGAAACCCAGGACTTCAAAGTTCGCTTCGAAGTCCGATGAAGGTTTCCTTCTTGGCTATGATTCGAACACTTACGCCTATCGTGTTTTCAACAAGGCCTCCGGACTTGTTGAAGTGGCACGTGACGTAGTGTTCGATGAAACTAATGGCTCCCAAAAGGAGCAAGTTGATCAATGTGAATTAGGTAAAGAAGAAGCTCCTTACCAAGCATTGAAGAGAATGGCTCTAGGTGAAGTTCGTCCACAAGAGTCACCATCACAAATACAAGAGGAAAGTGAACCACAAGAGGAGATCAACAATCAAGGGGGAGTCTCGATACAAGATCAATCACAAGAATATGAATATGATCAACAAATCAACGAGGGCAACCACTCAGAGGGAGAAGAAAATGATCACCAACACTCAACTCCCCAAGTGCCACACCCAAGAGTACACCAACGCACTCAAAAGGATCACCCAATCGACAACATCATCGGTGATATCCAAAAGGGAGTAACCACTAGATCTCGTATAGCTAATTTTTGTGAGCATTACTCGTTTGTCTCCTTTTTGGAACCACGCAGGACTGAGGATGCATTGAAGGATCCGGACTGGGTGGTGGCAATGCAAGAAGAGTTGAACAACTTCAAGAGAAACTAGGTTTGGGAACTTGTGGAAAGACCCAATGCAAACATAGTGGGCACCAAGTGGGTCTTCCGCAACAAACAAGACGAACACGGGGTGGTGACAAGAAACAAGGCACGACTTGTGGCCAAAGGTTACTCACAAGTCGAAGGTTTGGATTTCGATGAGACTTTTGCTCCAGTAGCTAGGCTTGAATCAATTAGAATATTACTTGCATATGCTACTCACCATGATTTCAAGCTGTACCAAATGGACGTGAAAAGCGCCTTCCTCAACGGACCGATCAAGGAAGAGGTGTACGTGGAGCAACCACCCGGATTTGAAGACGAAGAGTTCCCCGACCACGTGTATAAACTGCGTAAGGCTCTCTATGGCCTCAAACAAGCTCCTAGAGCTTGGTATGAGTGTCTTAGAGATTTTTTAATTGATAATGGCTTTCAGATTGGCAAAGTAGATTATACACTATTCACGAAAAACCTAGATAATGATCTTTTTATTTGCCAAATCTATGTTGATGACATAATTTTTGGGTCAACTAACCAATCTTTCTGTGAAGAATTTAGTAGAATTATGACAGACAGGTTTAAAATGTCAATGATGGGAGAATTGAAGTACTTCTTGGGATTCCAAGTGCGGCAACAAAAGGAGGGAACATTCATAAGCCAAACCAAGTACACGCAGGACATACTCAAGAAGTTTGGCATGGACAAGGCAAAGCCCATAAAGACTCCCATGGCTACGAATGGCCACTTGGATCTCAATGAAGATGGACCGAGCGTCGACCAAAAGGTATATC
Organism: Tuctoria greenei; assembly: GCA_036927565.1. Taxonomy (NCBI): domain Eukaryota; kingdom Viridiplantae; phylum Streptophyta; class Magnoliopsida; order Poales; family Poaceae; genus Tuctoria; species Tuctoria greenei. The sequence continues at coordinate 16,358,900 of JAYESD010000005.1, forward strand.
GCTCCATGATTGGATCTTTACTTTACTTATGTGCATCTAGGACAGATATTATGTTGAGTGTATGTTTGTGTGCAAGATTTCAAGCCAACCCTAAGGAATGTCACTTGACAGCCGTAAAAAGAATCTTGAGATATTTAGTTCATACACCCAACCTTGGTCTGTGGTACCCAAAAGGATCCAAATTCAATCTCATTGGTTACTCCGATGCAGATTATGCCGGGTGCAAAGTTGATAGAAAAAGCACCTCTGGCACATGCCAATTCCTAGGAAGATCTTTAGTTTCTTGGTCATCTAAGAAACAAAATTACATTGCTTTATCCACAGCCGAAGCGGAGTATGTTGCAGCCGGGAGTTGTTGTGCACAACTTCTTTGGATGCGACAAACTCTAAGGGATTACGGTTACAATATGAACCATATTCCTCTCCTTTGTGACAATGAGAGTGCCATTAAAATAGCCCACAATCCAGTTGAGCACTCTAGGACTAAACACATAGACATAAGACATCATTTCTTGAGAGACCATTCCATGAAAGGAGACATAACCATCTCACATGTCAACACACAAAAACAATTGGCCGACATATTCACCAAGCCACTTGATGAAAAGCGTTTTTGCGAACTCCGAAATGAGCTAAATATTCTTGATTCTCAGAGTGTGGCTTGAAAAGTTGCATACCTGTATGCTTACTTCAAAATGTTGATTGATTTGTGAAAATTACCCCTCCCCATTTTTCTCTCGAAAAACTATGTCAATTATTAGATCTTGATGAATTTTGATCATTGTATGATTGTTGTATGCTTACTGGTCAAATTTCTCAAGATTGCTTGAATTGTTTTGCCTCTCTATTCTCTATTATTGAACCTTCAAATATATATGAATGGGCTATGCAATTCTTTCCTGGTAACCACGGACTAGTCCGTGGTTATCCGGACTAGTCCGCCCATGCAGACTAGTCCGCAGAGTGTCGGTTAGGCCAGACTAGTCCGACAGACCACGGACTAGTCCGATATAGGTCTCTGGATGACTTCGGACTAGTCCGGTCGAGTCCGGACTTGTCCGATTTTTCGTGTCCATAACCCTAGCCGCCACCAAACCCTAATCCACTCATCCCCACATTTGCTCACGCCTTTCTCTCTCTTGCGCTCGAGCTCCCAAAGCAATCTCCTGCGTCCTCCGTCGAAAAGCCAAAAGTTTGGGCGGAGATCAAGCTTGAAGACTTGGGGATTGATTCCACCGGACAAGTCCGGCCTCAAACCCCCAACACTTCAAGTCTCTAACGATTTCTTCGATAAAAACCTTCAAAACCCTAGAAATCGTATTTTTCTCAATAATTGATCGTTTGGCCTAGCATCCTGCACTAGTTACATGTTTATCTGATGTACTACGTGTATGCTAGACTAGAATTGCATTAGGGACTGTGTCCAGTTCAATCTGTTAGGTTTTTGCGGATGAACACCGGACTAGTCCGGTCCATGCACGGACAAGTCCGCTACCCCGGACTAGTCCGTGCCCAGGCACCGGACAAGTCCGATGTTTCTGAACCAAAACCTACTTCCTTAATTCCCTAATGCCATTCATAACTATCATGTCTCACCTATGCCTTGCATAACTTGTCATTTTTATTGCTCATTTATTCTCAGATCATGTCGAGCTCCGACAACCAAATCTCCGACTTTGAGGCCGGGTTGGACCACGAGGTGGCATCTCGGTCCTCGGCGGGTCTTGGCAAGAAACGCCAAGAAAGACCTTCCGAGCCTGCTACTTCCCCTCCCCAGGTTCGGAGGAAGGTCTGTGTCAAGAAGCCTACCTCGAAGGCTGCTCCGTCTACAAGCGGCCTTCGCCAAGCAAAAGGAAAAGGCAAGGGAGTAGCAACGGGGCCAATTGGGCCCTTGAAGCTACACGCTCCCAGGGAAGGGGTCCGGGACCCCAATGAAGAGAAATTCAATGGGAAAGGCAGTGATGTGGCAGTGAAGCTCAGGAGCATTGATTGCTATGGGAGGCCAAAGCAGGCAGCTGATGGAAGGTTTTGGACAAACTTCCATGCAGATTTCTACAGGCTGGTCTACCTGCCAATGAAGACTCCGGTGGTGCGCAGTCAGTGGATTGACTGGGCCTACCTAGAGAAGAAGAAGTGCTCAGCTTTTGATGAAGTCATTGCAGCAGCTGAGAGGCATGGGCTGAAGGATATGTTTGCCTTCAGACACAATTGGAATGATGAAGTGATTGCACAATTCTATGCAATGTGCCACTTCTCGAGTGAAGATGAAGAAAGTGTGACTTGGATGACCCATGGATCCAAGTACTCCGTCACTCAGGAGGATTTTGCAAACCTGCTCCATTTAGACTCTGCTGGAAATGACCACCTGATCATCCACAACATAGGGGTCATTGAGAGGGACGGAATGAAGTTCATGTATGAGCCCAACTCTAAGTATGTTCCTCCCTCCACAAAGAACATGAAGCCCTTCTTTGTGGTCCTGAACAGAGTTCTCCGGAAGACCATTGCCCCCAAGGATGGGGATGCAGGGAGTGTACAGGGCTACCTCCGGACTCTAATGAGGGTCATAAGCAAGAAGAGACAGTTTGATGTTGCAGATTACATTTGGAACGACATGGTCAACATCTCAAGCACCCCCAACCGGTCCTGTGGCTATGCTCCCTACCTGATGTTTATGATTGAGAAAGTCACAGGTATTGAGTTCGTGAAGGATGTGGAGCACACTCCTCTGAGGCCTCAGAAGCCTCAGCCTATGAGTGTCCAGGCTGCTCCCTCGCCGGCCTCGAGTCCCGAGGCACCGGCAAGAGGAAGAGATACTGCTAGGGCTGTCCCTACCTCTAGGGAAGCCCCTCAGAGAGGATCAGCCAGTGGGATCCTAAAGTACCTGACCGCCATCTTCTCCTCCTGCAAAAAGACCGAAGTGAAGGTCCACAAACTCAACAAGAAAAGAAAGGAGGACATGAAGTATATAAAGGCCAATGTGGAGCAAATCTGTCGGAAGCTGGAGATCGACCCCATTGGATCTCCAGTGATATCTGAGGAGTCTGACCCGGATTTCACCGAGCTCGGGCCCTTGACCCCTTCCGAGCTTGCCTATTTTGGCATTGGGGGCTCGAGCAGCTCCGCTCCTCCTCCTCCCTCTCCTCCTCGTCAAGCAGAAAGTGAAGAAGATGAAGACGATGACGAGAGGACCGACAGTGAAGAGTGAAGACCCTAGGACCCTCATCTCCTTCTTTTTGGTGTCTTGATGCCAAAGGGGGAGAGATTGAGGGGGAGTCTTAGCTATAGCTGTGTTAGGGTGCGAGGAGAGAGTTTCTCTTTATCTTTTATTTGTGGTTGTAATAGCTTAACTCTGTTTTCATATTAAATCTGGTCCTGTGATGAATTGCTTAATTTATTTGGAGTGTGTGATGAAAACTGTGTTTTTGCCCCCGGAATGTCATATGCATTTGATACCTGTTGGTTAATGCAAATTCTGTCATTCTCAATGTATTCATGCACTTAGTATGCATCCCACCATAAATAATGCACATATGGATAATTCTCTTGTTGCTTGATGTATTTTGGAGTCATATGTGCATACTTTATGAAAATCTCATTTTTTTGCCTTATTTTGTGAAATCTCAATTGGTTGTCATCAATCACCAAAAAGGGGGAGATTGAAAGTGCATCTAGGACTCCCTTGTGGGTTTTGGATGATTTATGACGAGCAATTGGGATCCTAATCCTTTTGTTGAGATGAGTGCAGGCAAATGATGAAAAATGAGCAAAATGCCAAAAAGAAGGGAAATGAGAAGCAAAGTGAATTTGAGCTCAAAAAGAAGAAAATAGTAGATTATTATGTATAGAGTGTGTTAAGGAAACACACCCAAGAGCTCAATCACTTTCAAGCACACACATACAATGCACAAAGTTATACAGGACCGGACTAGTCCGATATCAGCCGGACTAGTCCGATATCACATTCTGCACCAGATCGGACAAGTCCGGTCGCCACCGGACTAGTCCGATATCTTTCTGATCCACTTCGGACTAGTCCTCTCCAATGCGGACTAGTCCTTAACACAATGCACAAGTCACACAAATTCGGACAAGTCCGTTGTGACCCGGACTAGTCCGATATTCATTCTGATCCACTTCGGACAAGTCCGGTGTCCACACGGACTAGTCCGATATACACACTGATCTAAATCGGACAAGTCCTCCAAGTGCGGACTTGTCATCCCAAACACTTAGGGTTTCATATGTCTGGACAAGTCCGATGGCAATCGGACTAGTCCGAAGCTTTCCAGTAGCGAAATCGGACAAGTCCGTTTTCAACCGGACAAGTCCGATATTCCTGGACACTTAGGGTTTGCTACACACAGCACACCGGACTAGTCCAGTGACCACCACGGACTAGTCCGATCTTTCTGAACCCTAACGGTCACTTTTAGAAACCCCATATAAATAGAGGTGCACGGCCCACTTTCACCCTCTCTCGAACCCTAGCGCCGTCACACCTCCCAAGAGACTCAAAAACCATCTCTCTCCACTAAATTAAGTGCAAAATCAATCAATCCATTGAAGATCACTTCTAGATCATTGGAGAGACACTTGGCACACATCATTGAGCTCTTGGTTTGATTCTCTAATACACTCTTACGTTTCAATTTGTAATTTTCGAGTGTGTTATTGCTGTCATTGTGAGTTGTAATCAAGGGAGCTCTCAACGTGTGAGAACGCCCCTTCAACTTGGTTATTTACCCCTTGTGATTAGTGGAAGAGGATTGGCCTTCGTGGCGATCCGACGAGGAAAGGGTTGGAGAAGACCCGGTCCTTTTGTGGGCTCCTCAACGTGGATGTAGGTTGCCTTCGTGGTAGCTGAACCACGGGATAAATCGTGTGTCTTGTCTTCTTTGTGTTCTTCATTTAATTTGATCAACTTAACCTAGGGTTTGATTCACTTTGTTCAATCTAAGTCTAATTGTTGATCAAGAGTTTTAACTTCAATAGAATCTGACATACTACTGTTAAATTGACATTCAAGTTTATATTTCCGCTGCAAACATTAACGAATCAATCAAATTTTCTAAACTTGATCAACCTAGCCCGTGAAAACCGGACTAGTCCGCACTTTACTGGACTAGTCCGATATCTCTGGTTTTTGACCTGGTTGCTAAGTGTTACAGGAACCGAGAAAAATCAAAAAGGCCTATTCACCCCCCCCCCTCTAGGCCTACATTCAGGGAGATTTGCAGTTCATTATTAAACAGGTGAAGGGTGAATGCTCCTGTAACAATCCTCAATTGGCTACTTATCTCCTTGAAGTCCAGAGGCTTCAGAAGGACTTCGAAGTTCTGGACCTCCACCATGTCCAACTTGTCCATAACGCTGAAGCTAACGAACTCTCGACGAAAGCATCAACCAGAGCTCCGGCTCCTGAAGGAACCTTCGTCCAGAGGTTGTTAAAACCCACAGCTCAGCCTGCCGAACTGAGCGAAGGGGGCGAGACCAGCATCCCGAAGCTGGCGGTCCTGATGGCCCTGTTACCATGGCAGGCATCAAGGGTCGTAGGTGCTGCCGAAAGCTCCGAGCAACCCAGCACGCAAGACTCAACTCAAGCTAGCTCCGATGCATGGATCTCGGAGATTCAGAGCTACTTGAAAGACAATATCCTTCCTAACGATGATGTATCCACTGACCGGGTAGTCAAATTGGCTAAAAGATACACGCTGGTAGAAGGGGATCTCTACCGGCGCGGTGCCAACGGCGTCCTAGTGTGGTGCATCACAAGGGAATTAGGCTGCAAGCTCCTCGCAAAAATCCATGGAGTCGAGTGTGGAAACCACGCGTCTTCCCGCATGCTAATCGATAAAGCCTTCCGGCATGGCTTCTACTGGCCTACAGCGCTCCAGGATGCTACTGAGCTGGTGAAGAAATGTGAAGCATGCCAGTTCCATGCAAAGCAAATTCACACACCGACTCAGCCTCTACAAATGATACCTCCTACATGGCCTTTAGCTGTGTGGGGGGTGGACATCTTGGGACCTTTCCCAAGAGCCGTCAGAGGTTACAAGTTCCTATATGTTGCCATTGACAAATTCACCAAATGGTCGGAAGCCACTCAAGTTGTGACAATAAACAACCAATCAGCTATCAACTTCTTGCAGTCCATCATATGCTGATTTGGAGTCCCAAACAAAATCATAACAGATGATGGGACCCAATTCACAAGCTCTACTTTCCATGGATACTGCGAAGACCTCGACATCCAAGTCAGCTACGCTTTCGTAGCTCACCAGGCAAGCAATGGCCAAGCCGAGAGGGCAAATGCTGAAATCCTAAAAGGACTCAAGACGCGCACTTATGAGCGCCTGAAAAAACATGGAGCCAATTGGATCGAAGAGCTTCCGCCCACTCTATGGGCCAACAGGACAACTCCAAACCGGTCAACTGGAGAGACACCCTTCTTCCTGGTGTACAGAGCTGAAGCAGTCCTTCCTCTGGAAATCACCTTGGGGTCGCTCCGGGTCCGGACCTTCAACGAAGCCACGCAGGACCAGCTCCGGCGTGAAGACCTTGACCTCCTTGAAGGGGGAAGGTGCCGAGCAGCTGTTCGAAATGCCCGATACCGCCAAGCTCTTCGGCGCTATCACCAACGGCATGTTCATAGCCGACAGCTCGAGGAAGGCGATCTGGTGCTACGGAGAATACAATCCCGAGAAGGGTTAAACAAACTCTCCCCCAGCTGGGAGGGACCCTTCCGAGTGATCAAAGTATCCTGTCCCGGATGCGTTCGCTTGGCAACTGAGGATGGGACACCTCTCCCAAATCCTTAAAACATTGAGCACCTCCGTAAGTTCTACGCTTAATATCACGGAGGTGAGTCTGTAATTACACGTGATGTATGTTATAGAGTCATTGTACAGAGTTAGGTAGCTCCTCCAGGAGGGCAGCCGGACCTACCCCGTTAGGTCCGCAACGTCCATGCAACACTTGTCACTATCTTAGAACTAAAAGTGTAGCTAGCTACCTTGGGTCAAGGAGAAACGAAACACACTTAGCCTGGTTTCGTACCCTAAGAGTGTACTTGTTTCCCCTATACCCCAGACCTATAATGAAAGACATCATTGTGTGAAAACATACTCCACGTGCATTTACTTTGTACAGGCTCAATATTTTTTATTTTTCTCTTTCTTGTCTATAACAAAGTTGTGCAGTTCTTAAGAAACTTTAGCTCGACCAGTTCATGTACAATTCGAGTTGCATGGTCTATTCTTCCGGGTCCAAACATTGTTGATGGTCTACTCGTCTGAATGCTGCCAAGCCAATCTAGGGTCGGAGTGTGCTATCGACTTAGTCTGGTCATGCACCCTAAGTACACCACTCTACCTACACCCCGGCAGGTCGAAGTAAGGCGAGTCCAGAAATGATCGGACCTGAAGGAAACAAGACGGCGCTCTTGATTGTATTTAGAATTGTGTTCGACCTAAAACTTTCTCGAGAATAGTAAGCCGCAATGAAGTTATAGATAAGAAATGGATTTTACTGTTTTTCTTGACTTCAGTGTGCAGGAAAAATAAATATTTCATGATGATGGTGAATGAAGCCAGAGCTGCCAAAGCTCCGACATCCTCTAGGTGGCTTGTAGTCGATGTTCAAACATTGATATCGAGCGTCGCTGGAGCCACTCAGCTCCGGTAAATCTAGGGGGCAAGCTGTCAACATGAAGAAAAGATGGTGGAAAGACTCTATAGTGGAGTCTACTATCAATACACCACATGTTGACAGAGGTCACTGCCGGAGCTACCAAGCTCCGACACCCTAGAGGGCTAACCATCGATGCTCTACGCGTTGATGGAGACTACTGCCGAAGCTACTAAGCTCCAACGATGGTCAATGCCAGAGCCACTAAGCTCCGACCACCTCAGGGTGCCTACACTATCAAAGACTTTGGACCTACATTCTACAAGTTCGAAGCGCGCAAGTCTTCAACAACTATTACATCCTCTTGGTACATGTTCACAATCAAATAATGTACATCTACCAGGGGGCCAAGTGAGACAAAGGTGTTTAAGACAAAAAATGAAATTCACAAAAAAATTTGGATTTCATTCATCTGGAGACAAGAGATTACAAAATTGGAGAAGAAGAAGAAGAGAGAATACAAGCGGGAGCTACAAAGAGATGGTCCTAGACCCTGTGGAAGAACTGGGCGACCTTCTGGGCAACCTCCGACTCGCTGGCTCGGGCGGCTTCACCCTCTCCTTCGATGGGGCCTTCAAGCACCGGGTCCAGAGGGAATTGAGGGTCCCGACTGGTGTAGCACGTCAGCACAAACTCTGCGATGTTCTTCGCCAGGTACTGTCCCTCAGTTTCTAGCTGGTCCGCGGTGACATCGCCCATCTTGGCGAGCTTGTTGCCTGCCGAACTCAGCGCCTCCAATGCCTGGTCCAGCTCCGGCTCCGGATCATCCGAACGCATAGGACTAAAGCCCATTGGCGTCAGCGCATCGTTGGCTTTGCCCAAGAAGTCCCAAACTTGTTGGGACTCTGCATCCTTTGTGCTTTGCATCTCCTACAAGGATCTTTTGGCTGCTGCAAGCTCCGAGTTCTCCCGTGCAAGATGCTCCACCTCTTTGGCATTCTGCTGAATCTTTTCAGCAACCTGCCTTTTGAGTTTACTGAGCTCTTCCTCTCGGAGATGGATCTCGTTCTGGCGGTTGACCAGATCCTTCTCTCGGCCCTACACTTTCTTCTCCCTTGCGGCGACGACATTCTCCTGCTTGTAGATATCTTTCCCTCACTCCGTGTAGGATCGAAGAGCATGTGAAAAGCTACCAGAGGGGGGTGAATGGTAGATTTAAAAATCTTACGCAGCAGAAACAATTAAACCCCAAACCCTTTCGGCAGAAAAATGATCTATTGAAGAAATCGTGTGTGAGACTAATCTAAATGTGTTTCACCGTGACAAAAGTGATGGATATCAGAGAGAATCTAGTCACGAAGACAACACAAAAAGAATCACTCAAATCCGTCGAGAAAAACTCAAGTTATGATCGAAAGATCAAACAATGGTCAATCTGCCCTACCCGAAAAAAACAGTTCTGGAATGCTGCAAAGAAACTCGTGTACATCAGAAACCAAAAATCCAATGACCGTGAAATTTTGACAGATTATAGACAATCAAGTTGTGAAGACAACCCAAAAAGAATCACGTCAATTGGATCTGTAAAACTCGAGTTATGATAAAACCACCGACAAAAGGTAGTGCTGTCCAGAAACTCGACGAGTAAAACTTGTCTGGAACAAGTCGGACGAACAAGGCACAAAAGTTCTTTAAAACTACGAATTTTATTCAATATAACACAAGAGGAACAGCCCCAAAAGTCGTCTACCACGAGCTCTGGGCTCCCTTGCTTATATAACCAGCCCATAGGCCAACCCAATACCAACTAGGACTCCAATCCTACTCAGATCACGAATCGTAACATTCCATAACTGCTCAAGATTCTTCTATACGCAGATAGAAGCAATCTTAAGACTTCCAAACACCTTAGGAACGTATCCCACATTCCTAAACAACTCAAATTCGTGACACACACGAAATCCTAATGTAACCAACTCGATACTTTCCATACCGAGCCATAACCGACTCCGCCGCAGCCAAAGTCATCAACCGGTACGATCCGATCCTTCCGACCAGATTTTTCCTTCCTTATCCCATCTTCGGAACCATGTTGCCACGTCAAGCACCGCATGCATACGTGCGAACACCTTCCTTCGACGTTCAGTGACCTTCATATGCACTGCCCTTGATTCAATCATCCTGCGCGACCTCCTGATCAGCTCAACCACAGTTCCTCCCGAACTTGGTTGTTGGAACCTCATCTCCTCCCTGAGACTAGTACAATGGATCCCGTCACCAGCCATGACTTGAACTCAAGCAACACCTGCACATGAATAAACAACCAATCCATACGAGCCCAAGTCCTCGACTTGACTCAAGTTAGTTCCGAACACAACACCCTACGTGAGAACCTCACATAAGCATGTTGCAAAACCACAGTAAAACGATATCATCCATATCAACCAAAACACACCAAAAACTTAGCAAATGAATACTAAGCAATCTTTCCAACAATGTAAAGTAAGTACGAAACATTGCAAATGAAAAGTAGAAGCACTGCTGTCAAGTTCCGGACCTTGACAGAGCAACCCGGAGCATGAGCCAGAGCTATCAAAAGCTAGTAGAACCAAGCGCCGGAGCTTACCAAAACTAGTACAATGAAGCACCTGCCGGAGCTTACCAAAACTAGTAGATCCTAGCACCGAAGCTTACCAAAAACTAGTCAAAACTAGTCAACCCAAAACCGGAGCTAGACAAAGTACGTCGGAGCTTAGAAAAAGTATTCCGGAGCTATCAAATATATGCCGAAGCTATCAAAGACATGCCGGAGCTAACAAAGTCATGCCGGAGCTAAAGATAAAGCTCACCGGAGCTGACCAAAGCTAGTCGTACCTAGCATCGAACGTAATCGGAGCTACCCAAACCAAGCCGGACCTACCGTCGGACCTTGCTGTAGCTCAGAGCTAGAGTCGGACCTTGATAAAAAGGTGTTTTGGTGATATTTAAAACTTTTATCATCAAAGCCAAGTGTATTCACTACAAGCCAATGTATTCAGCACACATAGGTCTTACACTCTGAGGCCTTCTTCTCCTCTTCCTCGCAACGCTCCTCCAATTTCTTGGTGCGCTCTTCGAGGATCTTGTCAGCCAGAGCTGTCTTTTGAACAAGCTCTTCCTCCCTCTTCATGAGGTCGTCCCGCAACTCCAGGAGTTTTTGCTCTTCATCTTTGAGCTTTCTCTCCCGCACCTCAAGAGCCTCCCGGCGCTTGACGAGACTAGCGTGGATGGCGGTAGCCTCTCCTGGTGATCATCTGCTGCGCTATTAGCAGCTTTGGCCTGCTCGTAGATGGCCCGAGACTGGTTGTCGAGGGATCACGTCATGCTTTCCCTCTCATCCAGCAGCTTACCCTAGTATTCCAGGCGGACCTTCTCCCTCTGCACCCACTCCTTATCGTCAGCCAGCCTCGACTGCGCCATCTTGGTCTCGAATTGGAGCCAGTTGCACCACCTCCTAAGGGTTTGGCGCTCCTCCTCGAGGGCCTTGCTGTCATGGTAGAAAGCCAGCTGGACCTGGCGAAGACTGGAGGAGGCGTTGTCAATAGACAACGATAGGGGGATCGGGTCCGAACCTGCCGGGGTCCTCTCCGCTGGCTCCATCAGGTCTTCAGTGACAAAAATTGGGTCCCACTCTACAAGAGCGGTCCCCTGAGCTTCCACGGCACTAGGGTCGTCCTCCGGGATAGCCTTGGCAGCCACCGAGGAAGGTCCTGCAGCAGAAGTTCCGACCTCCAGAATTGGCTCTGAAGGTCCCGTCGCCAGGTCATCAACAACTGGCCCCTCAGGCGGGGGGCCAGCAGCTTCATCATGGCACCCTGGCTCAGCAGCGGGCAACTCCGGGATCACCACTTTCGGAGCAGGTGTTGAAGGTTCGGTCGGAGCAGAAGCTACTTCTGGCTCCAACGCAGGCGCTTCCTCCACCGCTGGCTCAGGTGTTGGCGCTTCGACCAGCATGGGCTCAGGCGCTGACACCTCCGCAGCAACTGGCTCGGATGCCAGAACCTCTTCGGCGACCGACTCTACAGACGGAACTTCTATAGCAACTATCTCTACCACCAGAGCTTCCTCGACAACCGGCTCGAGCGCCAGAGCTTCATCAACACCCGTCTCAACCGCCGGGACCTCATCAACCACTGGCTCTATAGCCGGAGCGTCCAACATCTCAACATCCAAGCCTGGAGCTTCAACCTCCGAGGCTGGCACCGCTGGTACATCTTTATTCCCGTGGTCCGGCGCTACCAAAGGAGCTTCTGGGGATGACTAGAGGTCCAAGACCACGACAGCCAGCGCCGGAGCTGCCGCAGCCTCGACCACCTCTTGGGGCGGCGCTGGAATTGGAGCTGGAGCTTCAGCCTGCACAGCCTCAACTACTGCTGCAGGAACCGGAGCTTCAGCCCTTTTCTTAAAATACAGTTATAACAATAAAACAACTGATTGAGGTAAAAAAAATCAAAAATTACCTTGTAAGGCTTCCGCACTAGTTAGCACGGAACCTCTTTTCCGGACGCTCCAGATTGGCCCCAGCCGCCACTGGCGTGGTAGTCCCGGAAGGTCCCCCAGAGCTTGCTGCTGCTATCGGCGTTGCCTTGGTTGAGGCCCCCCTCGACCGGGAAGGACCTCTGGACCCAGAGCCCTCAGCAGGCCCTGGTACTGGAGTCACATGACCAGAGCTAGCACCCCGGGAAGATGCCGCTGCTGGAGTAGATGCTGCCGTTGAAGACCTCCCCCTCCGGGGAGAAGGAGCCGTTGCGGAAGAAGCAGGCTTGACGGACCTTCCGTCGACATGCTTCAGCTTCCTCTTACGGCTCAAGGGATCGGCCAACTCCTTGCCCTTGCCTACGACTTCGGTTCTTGGCTTTGGGGCAGGAACGGAGCCACCTTCAGGAGCTCTGAAGATCGCCAACCCGGTGGTCGAACGCCTCTCAACGACACCAAGGTCATCAAGCACCAACATCGTTCGGCGGAGCTCCCTCCTGAAATCTACCTCCATGTTCAGAGGGAGGAAAGCTACCGGCGGAGCCAAGTCGTCACCCTCGACGTCGATGCCGTGCTGGAACTTCTTGAGGTGGAACTCCAAAGTTGCACCCTCCATGTTGGACTTCAAACCGGTCTTGATCCGGTTGTCGTCCAACACACTGTTGAGAGCCCAAGCAAGATTCTCCCTCTTCTTCAGCGGAGCCCACCTGTTGGTCACGAAGTTGCAAAACACTGCCTGAGGAGTCACCCCTCCTTCCACGCACTGGCAGATCCTGGTCAGAGCAGGGTTGAAGGCGTCTGATAACACCGGAGCTTCACTCCAAACTGCATTGTCGATGTTGGGGAGGCCTTCGGGCAACTCCAGCTTTTCATGCTCCTCCACCCTGATGACAATCCAATCCTTCTTCCAGTCGTCCCACTTCCCAGAAGGGAACGACCACAAGTACTTGTAAGGGCACTTCTTGCACTTCACAAAATAATAGAAGCCAAGGTACTCGTCACTCTTGCTGGTGGTCTCGACAGCGAAGAAGGTGCGGAAGAGCTCAATGCAGGGGGGAATGCCCACCCATATCTCGCAGAAGTGGACAAAGATCGACACCAGGAGAATGGAGTGGGGGCCATGCTGGTACAACTTCAGACCATAGAAGTCTAGTAGCATCAAGAAAAAAGAGGAGAAAGGTGGGATCAGCCCCACCATGGCGTATGCGGAGAAGTACACCATGTCGCCGGCGTGTTCCTTCTCGAACGGAAGCTTGCCGACGCGGACCAAGGGGTTGAAGAAGTCAGGGGACCACCCCATGAGGGCCTGGACCTTCTTCAAATCACCGTCTGTCTTCAGTCGGCTATGGCGGAGACCCAACTCCATCGCGGCACAACGGGGCAAGAGATGGAAAACAAGTGAACAGTCGTCATCATGAAAGGCGGGAAACCCGAAGGCGGCGGCCTGACAGGGCGCGTGGAACCGATACGATTTTCGTATCGGGAACCGGCGACCTTCAATTGTGTGAGATCCGCACGCTAAGATCTCACCTGCCGCATCCAGGATATGCCATGCGGCGGTGGTTTAACTGCGAACTATTGCCAACGGCACGTCTGAATACCCTTGAAGACACGGCTCAAAAACCGAAGAATGGACCCACCTCCGGCAGAATGACTTCATCCAAAAAGTCTCTCCCAGAGGTGGGCCCAGGGGCCACTGTCGGTACCCTACGTACCGGATACCCCTTGAGATTGCAAAGATCACAAGGAAACTCTATCTACCAGATTTGAAGACCTCTGGAGGCCCCACATGTCAGGTGTAACCGGACCTGCTTCCCTGACTTGGTTAGTCCCAGGGCCGCCACGTGTATTATAAGTTCAGAGCTATCGCCCACACATGGGAAAGCTCCAGACTAGATACCGGTATGACATCCCCGGACCTAACCCTATAAAGAGGGAAGCTCTGGTGCCGACATGTGTCCAACAGCACCGGACCTACTCGTCCACGACGGTAAGCTCCGGAGCTGCCATGTGGCTGAACCACCGGACCTTCGACTTCAACGATCACGCTGGTGGACCCCCCAACAGCTTCAGACCTTCAAGGAGCAATCAAAGACTTCAAGACCCGATTAAGTGTCATTAATGCCATATTAATGACACACGATCAGATGGCCCTTAATACTGGTAACGGCACTGTTAAGGCCCATTACCGAGCTATTAAGGGTAATTAACCTCATTAATTGTGTATCAAGCATGTGTAACCGCTGGGGCCACATGTCGGGCCAGGCTAACGATGTAACGACCAATCCTTGTACTATAAAAGGACTGGTCAACGATACACAAGGGACCTCTCCAGACCTATTCTGGACTCCCTGACCTAGACGAGCTTCTTCTCCTGGAGCTTTTTCTAGACTTACACGCTCAATACAACACCAACACACCCCGTGGAGTAGGGTATGACGCTCAGACGGCCCAAACCACGTAAATCTCTGTGTCCACGTGTCATTCACCTTCTTGAATCTCTACGCGCCCATCACCGAACTACAACTCCGCGATCTACCAATAGTAGTATCGGGAGATCTGCCGGATCCAAACACCGACAATGTCAAATAAAAGTGGGATTTAGATCATTTCGTCGAGCCCTTTTGGTATTAATGTTACAGACAGTTTTATCCTCAAGATCAAGAACATATAATCCATTCACCAATGGACGTTGAGCATAGAAAATATTATTGTAATAAATAGAACAACATTTGTTCTTTATTACGATCTCATAACCATCAAATTCTTCTAAACATGAAGAAGAGATAATGTTTTTGCTCAAAGTAGGAATGCAATAAAAATTATTCAATTCCAAAACTAATCATGAGGGTAATGACAAGTGTAAGGTTCCGACAGCTATGATCGCAACCTTTGCTGCATTGCCGACACGAACATCCAACTCGCCTTTTGCAAATCTTCTAGTCTAAATTAGACCCTGCAATGATTTGCAAGTGTGAATCATCGATCCGGTATCAAATACCTATGATTCACTAGAAGATAATGCAATGTTAATTTCTATAACATTTATACCTTAAGTGGAAGTCTCACTTCCCTTCTTCTTCTTCATATCCCCCAAGTACTTCTTGCAGTTCCTAGACCAGTGTCTCTTACCATGACAGTAAAAGCATTCATCATCAGGAGATGGGCCAGATTTGCCATTTGGCTTAGACTTTGATCTTGAAGGCTCATCGGGAACCTTTCCCTTGCCTTTACCTTTAGGATGCGTCACACACTTCCTCTTTTTATTTTCCTTTTGCACCATCATCACATGAGTGATGTTTTTCTTAATGCTTTCTTCGGCTGTTTTAAGCATCCCATGCAATTCAGCCAAAGTTTTCTCCATGCCATTCATTTGAAAATTCAATATGAATGGATCATAGCTCAGTGGGAGCGACAGGAGAACAACGTCAATAGTCAGATCATCCTTGAGTTTAGAACCAAGTTTTTCCAAAGTTTTAATGTAATCAATCATCTTGATTACATGAGGGCTGACTGGGCTACCCTCCGCCAACTTGCTTGAGAACAAGGACTTTGAGATGTTGTATCTCTCAGCCCTTGCTTGATTCTCAAACATTCCACGCAGTCCCTCAATCATAGAATAAGCATATGTATGCTCATACTGTTTTTGTAGATCAGGGGACATAGTGGCGAGCATGAGGCAGCTTACATTAAGTGCATCATTGCAGTGCTTCATATAAGCTCTACGTGCTGTATTAGTTGCATCAGCTGGAAGGTCATCAGGATAAGGCTGCATAAGAACGTACTCGATTTTATCTTGCCTAAGAACGATTCTCAGGTTGCAGTACAAATCGATAAAGTTAGCTCCATTAAGCTTTTCCTTTTCAAGCACAGATCGCAAACTGAAACCGAAATTGTTACTAGCAGACATTATCTACAATAGAAAATAAATATGCAAGGTTTAGCAATATGTTATGTACCAATCTTCTATTAACAATTTAATAAAAGATATCTCCACTATATGATCATCGACTTCCCTCTAACGACATTGTTGGTACCTTGCGTATCGGATACCCCTTGGGACTACAAAGAGTGCAAAGAAACTCCGTCTATCTGAGTTGAAGACCTCTAAAGGCCCCACGTGTCACTCAAAACCGGACCTGCCTCCCTTCTATGGTTAGTCCCAGTGCCGCCACGTGAATCATAAAACCGGAGCTACATTCCATACATGGGAAAGCTCCGAACTAGATACCTGTGTGGCACCCCCGGACCTAACCCCCGATAGAGGGAAGCTCCGGTATTGACACATGTACAACAGTACCAGACCTATCTGTCCAAGACAGTAAGCTCCGAAGCTGCCACACGTCCGACCGCTGGACCTTCAAGCTCAACAAGCAGACTAGTGGACCTCCAACAGCTCGGACCTTCAAGGAACAATTAAAGCTTCAAGACCCGATTATGTGTCATTAATGCTATCTTAATGACACACGATTGGAGGACCCTTAATACCAGTAACACCGCCATCAAGGCGCGTTATCATGCTATTAAGGGTAATTAAGTACCTTAACTGTGTATTAAGCATCAGTAACCACCAGGGCCACATGTCGGGCCAGGCTGACGATGTAACGGTCAGCCCTTGTACTATAAAAGGACTGACCGAGCGATGCACTGGGGGGGGGGGGGCGTCCACACGTGCTCAAGACACTTTAGTCTCTCACACTTAAGCGCTCAGATGCTCAATACAACAGCAACACACCCGTGGATTAGGGTATTACGCTCAGGCGGCCCAAACCACGTAAATACTTGTGTCAAATTGCCACCTTCTTATGAATCTCCGCACGCCCTAACCAAACTACAAAACTCTGCAGGCTACCAACGGTAGTACCGGGAGAATTGTCGGAATCACACTCTGATAGTTGGCGCGCCAGGTAGGGGCGCTTGAGATTCAAAGATGGTGAATTCTGCTGCTGGATCGTCCAACGGTAACCATGTTGTGCAACCTGCTGGTGGTAATCACTCCAACATGCAGCAGCTAGCAGGTACTATGGCTCCAGGAGAAGTCATGCCACCACTGCCACCATCCGCACTAGTGAATCAAGTTGGACAACGAGATGGGGCATCCGCGTCGGTCACTGCATCAGAGAACAACAACCCCGAACACGCGCTTCATGTTGTGCGTGCTCTTCTCCAACGTTCACCGCCTGAGCATCCCAGGGTGCAATGGAGCAGTGGAGAGCTGATGTGGATCATTTGGTTGCAGCAGCAGCCGATTGCATCAGCAATCAAGGTCCTCCCCTCTCAGGGCGGGCCCAATCGCAGCTTTGAACCTTGTCGGGTAGACTCGGTCCGCACGTTTCACAGCACAGGAGGCGTGATGCATCTCAACAGGCAATGTCGCTTCCTTCCGGGGCGCGACTTACTCATACGATAACGAGGCTTTCGACTCATGACCTACGGGCGGAGCTCGATTGCCGTTACCGTCAACAGGACGGCCGTGTCCACATCGAGCTTGCTTGCGAGAGGCGAGAGGCTTGGGACAGCCCTGCTCCTGAGAGAGTAGGAGGAGGCTGTTCTATCTTGGCCATCCACCTACGCATGGTCAGATGGCCGCAAAAGTTCCGGCCTCACCTGCCAGAGAAATTTGATGGGACTGTTAATCCCGCCGAATTTCTTCAAATCTACTCCACCGCTATCCTTGCGGCTGGGGGAAATGAGGTCGTGATGACAACCTATTTCCCTATGGCTTTGACAGGGACCGACAGGTCTTGGATCATGAGCCTTCCGCCTGACTCCATAAACAGTTGTACGGAGTTGTGCCAACAGTTCACCGCCAATTTCGGGAGCTCATACACCCAACCAGGAACAGAACTGGATCTTTTTGCTGTTAAGCAAAAAGGGGGAGAGTCATTGTGATCTTTCATCCAGAGGTTCTCCCAGGTACGAAATACCATTCCTTCTATCTCAAGCGCTTCTGTTATTGTAGCATTCAGACAGGGCGTTCGAGACAAGAAGATGCTGGAGAAGCTGGCAACTAAGGAAGTCACCAGCTTCACGAAACTCTTCAGCTTGGCAGACAAGTGTGCCAAAGCTGCGGAGGGCCGTGAAATGCACTCCCAACCACCTCCTGAGGCCAACAAAAAATCCTCCAAGGGTGAAGCCACTACCTCCGGGAGTGGCAAGAAGAAGAAAAAGACCAACGGCAAGAAGAAGCCATCGGCCAGCACACCTACTGCTGCAGTTGCTGCAACTCCAGGTGGTCGGGGGCCATGCCCTGAGAAATGACCTCGGCCATCGTCCGAAGACGGTGGCAGTTCCAAGATGTGGTATCCCATACACAAGACGGACAACCACAACCTGGAAAACTGCCGAGAAATCCATAACATCGCCGAGCGCTACAACAAGCGTTGGGAAGAAGCTCCTTTCCGTCAAAGGGAAGGAAAACAAAAAGTCGACGAAGCTCCCGCTGAAGAGGAGTTAGGCTTTCAGGACCCCAAAAAGGTCTTGAAGGCTCTTTACACCTCTGTTGACAACGTCGCCGATAACGGGCGTCGAAAGACCATGAACACCATCTTTGGTGGTTCGTGGGACATCACCTCCCGCCATGTCCTCAAGACAATGCGGCGAGACATGGCCTCTGTAGCTCCCACCACCAGGGCGGAGCCTCATCGGAAGTGGATGGATACTACCATCACCTTCGATGCTTCGGACTGACCTTAGAACATGACCGGAGCTGGCCAACTTCCACTGATGGTATTTCCAACCATCAACAACATCCAGCTCCACCACATAATGGTGGATAGGGGTTCGGGGTTGAACCTCATAAGCTTCAAAGCCTTCGTCAAGCTTCAGCTCCGACCTTCGGATCTTTGCCCCTCTCGACCTTTCTCCAGAGTAGGCCCGGGGGCCATCACTCCACTCTGTGCCATTACTCTCCCGGTGACCTTCGGGACTCGAGAGAGTTACAAGACCGAGAAGTTGGTCTTCAACGTGGCACATATCAACTTGCCATTCAACGCCATCTTGGGCAGACCAGCTTTGTACAAATTCATGGCTGCTGCTCATTATGGCTACTTGGTGTTGAAGATGCCAACACCCTCAGGCGTTCTCCAGATCCGCGAAGATCGCACCATCGGAGTTATAGCTCTGGAAGAACTTCACGCGCTTGCTACAGCGCATGAGAAAGAATCCGGAAAGGAGCAAGCTCCGAAGCCCCCAAGCATTCGTCATCGAGGCTCATCCTCTGAACCTCGCGTGCAACCAAGCGGCGACACCGACATTCCTGTCAAAGTCATCCAAATCGGTTTCAATGCTGCTCAGACCACCCTTATATCGGAAGGTCTGAATGACAAATAGGAACTCGCGCTCATCACTTTTCTCCAGGCTAATGTCGACGTGTTTGCCTGGCAACCGTCACAAATGCCTGGGATCCCTAGGGAAGTGATCGAAGGTGAGACGCCAGAGGATCAACCTCCTTCAAGTGAAGGAGTTACTATTGCTGAACAAGAAGATCTGGACCCCCCCCCCCCCCGGGAAGGTCCGGGTCACTTCATAAGAAGCTCCAGGTTCCTCCAGCAGGAACCCAGAGGTCCCCGAAGAAGGTCTGGATCCCTTCGGGAGGGTCCGGGTTGATGAGGAGGAAGCTCCGGGCCCTTCGGGAGGGTCTGGATAGTCTAACGCCCAGTGTACTTCATCAGTGAAGTACTCCATGACGCCAAGACTTGGTACTTGGAGGTGCATAAGCTGCTTTACGCAGTTCTTATTGCTTCTAGGAAGCTTCGACACTACTTCCAAGCTCACAAGATTTTGGTGGTAACTTCTTATCCACTGCGTGCAATCTTGCATAACCCAACTCTACTGGGAACATTGCAAAGCGGGCAGCGGAATTGGCCGAGTTCCGCCTTGAATTTGTCCCAAGACAAGGGATCAAGAGTCAAGCATTGGCGGACTTTGTGGCGGAATGGACCCCTCTCCATCAAATCCTGGGGGGCCCAGTGAGCAAAAGCTGGAACCCAAGGTTCCGGTTTTCACCGAGCCTCACTGGACTCTCTACTTCGACGGCTCCGTGCAGAAGAAGGGGGCCGGAGCTGGAGTCCTTCTCCTCGCTCCGACCGAGGAGAAGGTCAAATACATGGTTCACCTTGACTTCAAAACGACCAACAACATGGCGGAGTATGAAGCAATAATCTATGGGCTCAAGGTGGCACTATCATATGGTGTCAAGCAGCTATTGGTAAAGGGTGACTCGCAACTCGTCATAAAACAAGTCAAAGGTGAATGCTGATGCAACAACCCTCAACTAGCTGCATACCTACTTGAAGTCTAGAAGCTTCAAAAGGACTTCGACGTCCTATATCTTTGCCATGTACAGCGTCTCAACAACGCTTAAGCCAATGAACTCTCGACAAAAGCTTCAACAGGAGCTCCGGCACCCAACGGAACCTTCACTCGGAGATTGTCAAGACCAACAGCTCAGCCTGCCAAACTGAGCGAAGGGAACGAGACCAGCACCTCGAAGCTGGCAGTCTCGATGGCCCTATTACCATGGCGTCCATCAAGGGTTGTAGGTTCTGCGGGAAGCTCCGAGCAACCCACCACGCAAAACTCAAATGTTGAAGTTAGCTCCGATGCATGGATCTCGGAGATCTAGAGCTACTTGAAAGACAATTTCCTTCCTGAAGATAATGTATCCGCTGATCGGATAGTCAGATTGGCTAAAAGATGCACACTAGTAGAAGGGGATCTCTACCGGCGTGGTGCCAACGGCGTCCTAATGCGGTGCATTACAAGGGAAGAAGGCCGCGAGCTCCTCGCGGAAATCCATGGAGGCGAGTGCGGGAACCACACGTCTTCCCACACGTTGGTCGGGAAAGCCTTCTGACATGGTTTTTACTAGCCTACAGCACTCCAAGACGCAACCGAGCTAGTGAAGAAATGCGAAGCATGCCAGTTCCATGCAAATAAAATTCACACACCAGCTCAACATCTACAAATGACACCTCCTACATGGCCATTCGCTGTGTGGGGGATGGATATCTTGGGACCTTTCCCAAGAGCCGTCAGAGGTTATAAGTTCCTGTATGTTGCCATCGACAAGTTCACCAAATGGCCGGAAGCAACTCCAGTTCTGACAATAAACAAGCAATCAACTATCAATTTCTTGCAGTCCATAGTATGCAGATTTGGAGTCCCAAATAAGATCATAACAGACAACGGGATCCAATTCACAAGCTCTGCATTCCAAGGATATTGCGAAGACCTCAGCATTCAAGTCAGCTACGCTTCTGTAGCTCACCCGGCAAGCAATGGCCAAGCTGAGAGAGCAAATGCAGAAATCCTAAAAGGACTCAAGACGCGCACATATGAGCGCCTGAAAAAACATGGAGCCAACTGGATTGAAGAGCTTCCGCCCACACTGTGGGCCAACAGAACAACTCCAAACTGATCAACTGGAGAGACACCCTTCTTCCTGGTGTATGGAGCTGAAGCAGTCCTTCCCCCAGAAATCACCTTGGGGTCACTCCGGGTCCGGACCTTCAATGATGCCACGCAGGACCAGCTCCGGCGTGAAGACCTTGACCTCAACGAAGAGGGAAGGTGCCGAGCAGCTGTTCGGAATGCCCGCTACCGCCAAGCTCTTCGGCGCTATCACTAAAGGCATGTTCATAGCCGACAGCTCGAGGAAGGTGATCTGGTGCTACGGAGAATACAAACTCGAGAAGGGTTAAACAAACTCTCCCCCAGATGGGAAGGACCCTTTTGAGTGATCAAAGTATCCCATCCCGGATGCGTTCGCTTGGCAACCGAGGATGGGACACCTCTTCCTAATCCTTGGAACATTGAGCACCTCCGTAAGTTCTACGCTTAATATCACGGAGATGAGTCTGTAGTTACATGTGATGTATGTTATAGAGTCATTGTACAGAGTCGGGTAGCTCCTCCGGGAGAACAGCCGGACCTTCCCCGGAAGGTTCGCAAAGTTCAGGCGACACTTGTCACAGTCTTAGAACTAAAAGTGTAGCTAGCTACCTTGGGTCAAACGAGAAACGCAACACACTTAGCCTGGTTCCGTACCCTAAGAGTGTACTTGTTTCCCCTGTACACCGGACCTATAATGAAAGACCTCATTGTGTGAAAACAGACTCCACGTGCATTTATTTTGTACAGGATCAATCCTTTTTATTTTTCTCTTTCTTTTCTATAACAAAGTTTTGCAATTCTCAAGAAAATTTAGCTCGACCTATTCATATATAACTCAAGTCGCTCTGTTAATTCCTTCGGGTATTAACATTGTTGAATGGTCTACTCGCCTGAATGCTGCCAAGCCAATCTAGGTCTAGAGTGTGCTATCGACTTAGCCTGGTCCTGCACTCTAAGTACGCCACTCTACCTACACACCGGCAGGCCGATGTAAGGTGAGTCTAGGATACGATTGGACCTGAAGAACATTAGAAAATGCACTTGATTGTATATAGAATTGCATTCGACCTAAAAATTTTCCTTTGGGAATAGTAAGCCGCAATTAAGTAATAGATAGGAAATGGATTATTGTTTTTCTTGACTTCAGTGTGCAGGAAAAATAAGGATCTCATGATGATGGTGGATGAAGCCGGAGCTATCAAAGCTCCGACAGCCCCTAAGGTGGCCGCTGTCAATGTTTCAAGCATTGATAGTAGGCGTCACCGGAGCTATCAAGTTCTGGCAAATCCGGGGGCCAGCCGTCAAGGTGAAGAAAAAATGGTGGGAAGACTCCCCAGTGGGGTCTGCTGTTGACGCACCGCGTGTTGACAGTGGTCGCTGTCGGAGCTACCAAGCTCCGACAACCCCAGAGGACTAATTGTCGACACTCTATGTGTTGACAAGGGTCACTGCCGGAGCTACTAAGCTCCGACAACCTCAGGGGGCCCCTACTATCGACGATTTTGGACCTACAAACTACAAGTTTGAAGCGTGCAAGTCTTCAACAAAATTCTACATCCTCTTGGTACATGTTCACAATCAAATTGTGTACATCTACCAGGGGGCCAAGTGGGACAAAGGTGTTGAATACAAAAAATAAAATTCATAAAATTCTTGGATTTCATTAATCTGGAGACAAGAGATTACAAAATTGGAGAAAAAGAAGAGAAGATACAAGCGGGAGCTACAAAGAGAAAGTCCTAAACCCTATGGAAGAATGAGGTGACCTTCTGGGCAACCTCCGACACGCTGGCCTTGGCGGCATCTCCCTCTCCGTCGACGGGACCTTCAAGCACCGGGTCAAGTGGGAAGTGAGGATCCCGGCTTGTGTAGCACATCAGCATGTACTCTGTGACATTCTTTGCCATGGATTGTCCTTCGGTTTCCAACTGGTCCACGATGACATCGCCCATCTTGTTGAGTTTGCTGCTTGCCGAGCTCAACGCCTTCAACGCCAGGTCCAGCTCCGGCTCCGGATCATCCGGGCGCACCGGACTGAAGCCCAGTGGCATCAGTGTGTCATTGGCTTTGCCCAAGAAGTCCCAAACTTGTTGGGACTCCGCAGCCCTTGAGCCTCACACCTCTTCCAAGGATCTCTTGGTCGCCGCAAGCTCCGAATTCTCCCGGGCAAGGATCTTGTTTCGGCGGTCGACCAAGTCTTTCTCCCGGTTCCTGCAGCACACTATTCCCGGAGGTGGATCTTGTTTCGGCGGTCGACCAAGTCTTTCTCCCGGCCCCGCACTTTCTGCTCCCTGGCAGCAATTTCATTCTCCCTCATTGTAAGGTCTTGTCCCCTTGCCAGACCTTCTTCTCCTCTTTCTCGCAGCGCTCCTCCAACTTCTTGGTGCGCTCCGCGAGACTCACCCAGAGCCAGCCTCTAAGTAAGCTCCTCCTCCCTCTTCACAAGGTCATCCCGCAGCTCCAGGAGTTTTTGCTCTTCATCTTCGAGCTTTTTCTCCCGCTCCTCAAGAGCCTCCCGGCGCTTGATGAGGCTGTCGTGGATGGCACTGAGCTTCTCTTGGCGGTCATTCGCTACTTCATTAGCAGCCACGGCCTGTTCGTGGATGGCCCGGGACTGGTTGTCAACGGATCGCGTCATACTTTCCCTCTCATCCAGCAGCTGACCCCAGTACTCCAACCAGACCTTCTCCCTTTTCACCCACTCTTTGTCGTCGGCCAGCCTTGACTGCGCCAGCTTGGTCTCGAATTGGAGCCGGTTGCGCCACCTCCTAAGGGTTTGGTGCTCCTCCTCGAGGGCCTTGCTGTCGTGGTAAAAGGCTAGTTGGACCTGACAAAGGCTGGAGCAGGCGTTGTCAATAGACAGCGACAAAGGGATTGGCTCCGGACCTGCTGGGGTCTTCACTGCTGGCTCCAGCGGGTTCTCCGTAACAAAAATCGGGTCCCACTCTACAAGAGCAGTCCCCTGAGCTTCCGCGGCACTAGGGCCGCCTTTCGGGATAGCCTCGGCCGCCGCTGAGGAAGGTCCTGCACCAGAAGTTTCTACCTCTGGAGTCAGCTCCGAAGGTCCTGCTGCCAGGTCATCAGCAACTGGTCCCTCAGGCGCGGGACCGGCAGCTTCATCTTGACACCCTGGCTCAGGCACGGGTACCTCCGGAACCACCACCTCCGGGGCAGGTGTTGAAGGTTCAACCGGAGCTGAGGCCACTCTCGGCTCCGACGCTGGTACCTCCTCCACCACCGGCTCGGGCGCCAGCACTTCTGTGACAACCGGCTCAGGCGGTGGAACTTCATCAAGACCGGGCTCCACCGCCGGAACTTCATCAACACCTGACTCCACCATCGGGGCTTCATCAACACCCGGCTCTGTCGCCGAGGCTTCAACAACATCCGGCTCTAGGGCCGGAACTGCAGCTACCTCTGGCTCTGAGGCCGGAGCGTCCATCATCTCAGCATCCAAAACCGGAGCTTCAACCTCCAAAGCTGGTGCCGCTGGTACATCTTCAATCCCATGGTCCGACGCTACCATGGGAGCTTCAAGGGATGAATCGAGGTCAAGGACCACAACAGCTGGCGCCAGAGTTGTCGCGACCTCAGCCACTTCTCGGGGCAGCGCTAGAACTGGAGCTGGAGCTTCCGTCTGCGCAGCATCAGTTGCTGCTGCAGAACCGGAGCTTGATCCCCTTTCTTGGGTACCCTGTGGATGAAGGACGAAGAAACTCAAAATATTATTACAACAAAAAACAATCAACTGAGGTAAAAAATCAAATTTACCTCGGAAGGCTTCCGCTCCAGCTAGCGCGGAACCTCTTCACCGGACGCTCAGGACCGGACCCTGTCACCACTGGTGTAGTAGCTCCAGAAGGCTCCCCGGAGCTTGCTGCCGCCGTTGGCGTCGTCTTGGTTGAGGCCCCCCTCGACTGAGAAGGACCTTCGGACCTAGAGCCCTCAGCTGGCCCTGGTATTGGAGCCACATGGTCGGAGCTAGCGTCCTAAGGAGATGCCGATGCTGGAGTGGTTGCCGCCGTCGAAGACCTCCTTCGCCGGGGAGAAGGAGCTGTCGTGGAAGGAGCAGGTCTGACGGACCTCCCGTCAGAATGCTTCAACGCTGAGGGCTCGGTCAACTCCTTGCCCTTGCCTATGACTTCAGCTCTTGGCTTCAGGACGGGAGCGGAGCCAACTTCAGAAGCTCTGGGGATTGCCACCTCGGAGGTTGATCGCCTCTCCATCAGGCCCAAGTCGTCCAACAGCGGCATCTTCCTCCGGAGCTCTCTGCACTCCTCTGGTATCATATTCAGAGGAAGGAAGGCCACTGGTGGAGACACGTCGCCAGGGCCAATGTTCCCAGGCTGGAACTTCTTGAGATGCGTCTTCAAGGCTTCACCAGTCAAGTTGGTGCCCGAACCAACCTCAATGCGGTTGGTATCCATCTCACTGTTGAAGGCCCAGGCAGGTCGCCCCCTAGCCCTCAATGGGGCCCACCTGTTCGTCAAGAAGTTGTCGAAGACCATCTGAGGGGTCACCCCACCTTCGACACACTCCTGGATTTTGTCCAAAATGGGTTTGTACTCCATCAACAGCTCCGGCACGTCACTCCAAATGTCGGTGTCGACGCGGGGGAGGCCTTCAGGCAGTTCCAGCCTCTCGTGTCCCTCGACGGTGATGACCACCCAGTCTTTCTTCCAGTCGTCCCACTTGGAGTTTTTTCGCTTCACGAAGTAGTAGAAGCCGATGAACTCATCACTCTTCCCGATGGGGTGGACAGTGAAGGAAGTCCGGAACAGCTCCACACAAGGGGGCACTCCCACCCACATCTCGCAAAAGTGAACGAAAGTCGCCACCAGCAAGATTGAGTGAGGGCCGAGATGGTGGAGCTGCAGACCATAGAAATCAAGCAGCATCAGAAAGGAAGTGGAGAAAGGCGGGATCAAACCCGCCATGGCGTACCCAAGGAAGTACACCATATCTCCAGCTCGCTCCATCTCCAAGGGAAGCTTGCCACAGCAAATGTTGTTGTTGAAGAAGTCACTGGACCAACCCATGTAGGTCCAGACCCTAGACAACTCCTTCTTGCTCCCAATGCGGCTCCTGGGGAGTCCCAACTTCATCGCAGCACAGTAGGGCAAGAGATGAAAAGCAAGCAAAATTTGGAGGATTCGAGAGCAAGTTCGAATGAAGGCGTAAAGAATCCCCAAACGATGCGCCCTTTCCTTCTTAAGTAAGCCCCCACAACGCTTGGATGGAAACCGCAGAGGAGTCGACGATACAGTTCAAAAAGTTCACCCTGCCAATGACAAGGGGGCTCGGGGCCACCTCGACGATCAAGTCGAGGTCCTTACCCCAGGCGAACAGTTGTCATCATGAGAAGTGGGAAGCCTGAGGGCGGCGGCCTGACAGGGCATGCGGAACCGATACAGTTTTCGTATTGGGAACTGGCGACCTTCAATTGCGTGAGATCCGCACGCTCAAATCTCACCTGCCGCATCCTGGATATGCCACGCGACGATGGTTTAACTGCGAACTACCGCCAACGGCACATCAAAATACCCTTGAAGACACGGCTCAAAAACCGAAAGATGGACCCACCTTCGGCAGAACGACTTCATTCGAAAGGTCTCTCCCAAAGGTGGGCCCAGGGGGCCACTATCGGTACCCTGCGTACCGAATATCCCTTGGGACTGCAAAAAGAGCAAAGGAACTTCACCTGTCTGAGTTGAAGGCCTCCGAAGGCCCCACATGTCATACGGAACTGGACCTACCTCCCTTCTATGGTTAGTCCCAGTGCTGCCATGTGTATCCTGCAACCGGAGCTACATCACACACATGGGATAGCTCCGGGCTAAATACCTGTGTGGCACCCTCGGACCTAACCCCCGACAGAGGGAAGCTCCGGTACTGACACGTGTACAACAGCATCGGACCTACCCGTCCCAGACGTAAAACTCCGGAAGCTACCACGCGTCTAACCGCCGGACCTTCAACTTCAACAAGCTGACTGGTGGACCCCCAACGACTCGGACCTTCAAGGGGCAATTAAATACTTCAAGACTCGATTAAGTGTCATTAATACCATCTTAATGACACACGATCGGAGGGCCCTTAATACCAGTAACAGCACTGTCAAGGCGTGTTACCACACTATTAAGGGTAATTAAGCTCATTAATTGTGTATTAAGCATTAGTAACTGCCAGGGCCACATGTCGGGCAAGGCTAACGTTGTAACGACCAGTCCTTATACTATAAAAGGATTGGCCGAGCGATACACAGGGGAGGCTCTTCCAGACTCTGCACTGACACAAGCCAACAAGCTCTTAGACGCTCAATACAACAACTACACACCCCGTGGAGTAGGGTATGACGCTTAGGCGGCCCGAACCACGTTCCTCATGTCAACTTGCCATCGTGTTCTGAATTTCTACGCGCCCACAACCGAACTACAAACTCCGCGGTCTGCCAACGGTAGTACTAGGAGAATTGTCGGAACCAAACTCCGACAACACTGTTAAGGGTAATTAAGTACCTTAACTGTGTATTAAGCATCAGTAACCGCCAGGGACACATGTCGGGCCAGGCTGACGATGTAATGGCCAGCCCTTATACTATAAAAGGACTGACCGAGCGATACACTGGGGGGACGTCCACACGCGCTCAAGACACTTTAGTCTCTCACACTTAAGCGCTCAGACGCTCAATACAACAGCAACACACCCGTGGAGTAGGGTATTATGCTTAGGCGGCCCAAACCACGTAAATACTTGTGTCAAATCGCCACCTTCTTTTGAATATTCGCGCGCCCTAACCCAACTACAAAACTCTGTGGGGTACCAACGGTAGTACCGGGAGAATTACCGAAATTACACTTCGACAGACATATAGTGGTTCAAGACCCATGTCACTAATTTCTAGTGAGCTTTGGCTTCACTGCTAGGAAATTAGTGACATAGGTAAACAACCATTGTTAATCATATCCCAATATGACTCTTGTTTGTTGGGTGACATCCAATGCCCCGACTCCCAACTCTATGTCATAAAGCCCAAAACTGTTTTAATAGCTCTGTTGAGTAAACTAACACTATGCATGTGAATGTCCAACATTCACCCTATAAATTATGATAGATGATGGTACTTTGCTTTGGCAAACCTACCACACAACGATCAAAATAACATAGGTGCAGCTATTGTAAATGGCATCAAATGCTCAACTTTTGTGAGAGAAGCTATTCTATCATGACAAAACATCCACTATATGAAAAGCATGAAAAGAATAGTAATAAGCATCACAGGCATATAACCATATCACATTGTGAATAGTATGGCCTTTAGAATCATAATGGTCTCCATCGTCATGGTTCCATCAAGATCTGAGTTGCCATGCCTCTCCCTTCTTGTGGTGATCTCCATATCCATCATACTTGAAGACATCTCCATGATAATAAAAGAAGCTAATACAACTAATAGCTACCAAATAAATTACATGAGAGATCAAGCATCACAGGTCGACACGCAAGTCGTTATACAATTATGTGACAACCTCAACCCGGTTGTGTTAAATTTGCAACACGCAGGCTGCATGAATTTACACACAGATCATCACATCACATTAAGGCCATACCATTCACATCATTCCCTACAAAAACGAGTTAAGCGTAGGATGATTTCTTGTGTGAAACTATATTATGTAATCGCTATAGCAGACAGCAAAACGGCGGTCCCGAATTCGAGCCATTCATAATGCCTCAATTTTCAATGTGACCGGTTATTCATGAGTAGATCATGACTCATGACCGTGGTCTATTGGATCAATTGTTAGCTATGTACGCGATTAGTCCCGATGGTGATTCCAACCGGTAGGGACAGGTTCTGCACACAGCAGAGAAGGAGCACAAACTGACCTTTTAGTCATATACGATCACAATCTACTCTAACCAATTCCAAACCCCAAAAACTGTGCGATAAAACTCATCGTATGAACATGTCTGCAGTAGATCCCATCTACTAACAAGATTCAGACCAAAAACTACGCAAGTCGGCTCTGATGCAACTGTTAGTAAATTGGCGGTACGCTACTCTAGCAACTCTACCACATCACCCATGAAACATGCGAGTATAGAGGTCATAGATCGTTACCACTAGACGTGCAGCGCAGCGGAATGTAGACGCGCGTCGGTGTAGGGGAAGCAGACAATATCGTTGGTCTCCTTATCGTCTTCGTCACGACAGTAGGTAGACGATCACGATCATTGTAGCCGATCAGCGCAGCAGTAGCAGCAGCGCCTCTACGGAGTTCATACGTACGGGGAGGAACGTCGCGTGCCGGTATGCTAGCACCGCGTGCACGGCAAGGGTCTCGACGTGAGGCCTGCGAGAGGTGGCAGCTAGGGCTGTCACGTGGTGGAGTAATTAGTCCCTAACCCTACCCCTCGTATTTATAGGCGTACTAATGGGCTTTTAGGTCGCAAGCCCATTGGTACCCTAATTTCTTATGGATCAAATATCCAACAGGCCTTAACCCGAATTGTTATGATTGCCTCTTGGGCATATCACCAACACTTTCTAAGATCGGACTAATTTGGTGCAGTCCTATTTTAATGATCGGACTAGTCCAGATTTTGACCGGACGAGTCCAGATTTTGATCGGACTAGTCTGGTCAGTTCAACAACTGTCAGTTTGAACTTGAAATTGACATGTGTCATAATTGAAACACACAAGCCTCCGAATATTTTGTACTTGATTGGAGGACACAAGGTGGGAGGTCCCCTCTTGTGTCTCTTGATCAAATATAAGAAGAGTGTCAAGTGTATGATCAATATATGCTCATGCATGCATATATATACACTCTACACATTCGAACTCTCTTAGTTCTCAGAATCCGACCAACACACCAAGAGCAGAACGAGGAGAAATGCCTCACGTCATCGTTCTTCTTGCGGTCTTGCCTTGTTGACTCGATGACCGCATCATCAAGTAACAACACGGATAGAGGAGAAGATATTAGAGGTGTTCTTGTGCTATTCAAGAGATAGCACTTGATGTTGATGTTGTATTCAGTTTTCTTCCATGTAATTCAAAATGGTTTAGTGACTATTTGATCCTTTTGGGCTCTTCATGATTCTATCAATGGTATTAGAGCCGTTTAGACTACTAATCATTTTGAATTTGTTTCGATCAAAGTTTTTTGCTGCAAGAGTTGAAAGTCCGAAATTGTCAGGTCTATGGACGGACTAGTCCAGTATGCCACAATAAGTCTGATAGTTTTTTTTCGGATCGATGCGTTTTTGACGATCCGATCGAAAACATATTAAGCACTTTGGATTGCAATCCATTGTGAAAGTTAAGTTGATTTTGTAATATGTTAACTTAAGATTGCCTTTTTGGTATTTTGCCTTTTTGACTTTTTATATGAAACTTTTCCGGGGTTGGCTGGACTAGTCTGGAAAAGTCCGAACCAAACTCGAAAAGTTCAATAAAAAACAGATCAAATGTTTTCAAACACTATATCAGACTTGTCCGCCCTAAAGATCGTACTAGTCCGAAAACGATATTGTAAGATTTTTGGACTAGTCCGGCCCTATGCGGACTAGTCCGGTCTGTACACTTAAGTCTATTTATTAAACTAAGTTTCCGCTGCGAGTTAAGTTTATATGGTCGTAGCAATTTGGTCAAGTAACCAGAATGAAAGATAAATTGCTATATCATTTTAAGTTGCATGGAATTTTATTGAGTAAACAAAGTGAAAAATAAAATTGTCATGTTTTTAAGTTATATTAGTGTTATTATTGGCCGAGTAACCAAAGCGAAAGACATTAATGACATTATTCTTCTAAGTACATAGTAATTTGACAGAGTAAACAAAACGAAAGATAAATAACTATGTTTTTTCAGTTGTTCGTAAATATTGAGTTTTGGTAAGTAACCAATGTAAAAGATAAAACTCAACATTTTATTATGATTAATATATATGCATTCACTCATGATTTTGTCTTTTGATTATAAAGGTTCCTCCAATACTAATTCAGCACTAAGTTTTATTGCTTCTATTGATCCACTTAATGGAAGTAATTATCGAAGATAGAGAGAAAAATTGGAGATTGCATTAGCAGTCTTCGAAATTGATTTAGCTCTCACAACTCCATATCTAATTGACCTGGTGGAACCAGTAAAAAATGTTGATGAAACTCAGGAGGCCTTTGCTGTGACTACAGAGAACTATACTAATGAGCTATTGGCTTGTGACATAGCCAAAGTTAAGTGGAAATAATCAAACAAGAAATATTTGATTGTTATTAAGGGCACTATCACTGAGACTATTCCGAGAGCAATCCCTGAATGTGAGACTGCCACTGAGTACCTCCAAAAGATTAGGAATTAGTATCATGCTTAGATGATAATGGTTATGTATACCAATTTAGAAAAGATAGATGTGTTATGAAATTTGATAATAAGATTGTTGGTGTTGCCATAAGACAAGGCATGCTATAATTATTATCTATGCATGATGATATTAATATTATAAGTGACATCAGTTTTCCTCACATCAGAGTAAGCGTAAGAGAACCGATTCTGAAATGTCTTTGAAATTATGACATTGTCTCTTAGGCCATGTTTCGAGGGGGAGAATTGAACAATTGATCTCACAATTGATTCTTCCTCATTTGAATTTTTTGGATTAAGAAGAATGCATAGATTGCATTAAGAGAAAATTTGTTAAGAAAATTAAGAAAGGTGCCATACGCAGTACGGAAATTTTAGAATTAATTCATACGGACATTTGTGGTCCATTTCATGTTGTATCCGTTGATGGTTTTGATTCGTTCATAACTTTCACGGATGACTATTCTCGTTGTGGCTATATTTATCCAATTAAAGAACGCTCGGAAGTGTTAGATAAACTTAAGATATTTAAGGCTGAAGTTGAAAAACAACACAACACTAAGATAAAAGTGGTAAGATTTGATCGTAGTGGTGAGTACTACAGCCGTCATACTCCGTATGGCCAAGTTTATTGACCATTTGCTCGGTTCCTACAGGAAAATGGCATAGTCGTCAAGTATTCCACACCGGATGAGCCTTAGCAAAATGGAGTAGCGGAACGGCGCAATCGTACGCTAATGGATATGGTAAGATTTATGTTAAGTTAATTAAATTTGCCGGTTAGCTTATGGATGAAGGCATTAAAAATCACCATTCATGTGCTAGATCGGGTTCCTACTAACTCAGTGCCTAAAACACCGTATGAGTTGTGAACATGACATAAGCCTTCATTAAGTTATATGCATATATGTGGCTGTCCCGCTGAGGCAAAAATATTTAACACAAACATTGGTAAGTTGGATGCTAAGACAATAAGTTGCCATTTTATTGGCTACGCAGAAAAGATTAAGATGTATTGTTTCGACTGTCCAGAACGATATACTAAGTTTGTATAAACAAGACATGCCATCTTTTTAGAGGATGCCATGATCAGGAGGAGTACAGTAAGATGAGAAAATAATCTTGAAGAGAAGCGGATTTATGTACCCACTTCTATGATGCAAGAACCATATTTCTTATTACCTATTGTTGTTGAATCATTGATGCTTATTCGTGAAGATTCAACACTTGTTGTTAGTTCTCCATTGACAACAAAATTATTAAGAGAGATTGAGCATTCTCAACCTGTTGTCATTAATAATGAAGAGCAACAACAACCTCAAAATGAGGATAATGTGCAATTAAGAAGATCTCAACGAGAAAGAAAATCAGCCATTTCAGACGATTATGACATCTATATGAGTGAGACAATTGAAATGAAGGGTGATCCCACCACATTTGAAGAGGCTATGAGAAGTCCTCAATCATCTGAATGGCGTAAAGCCATGAAGGATGAAATGGGATCTATGGAAGCTAACAAAGTCTGGGATTTAGTTGAGATTCTTAATGGAGCCAAAATAGTATGTTGTAAATGGGTCTACTAAACTAAACGTGACTCCAAAGGGAATATTAATAAGTTTAAGGTCAGACTTGTTGCGAAGGGCTACACCCAAAGAGAAGAGATTGATTATAATTATACATTGTCACCCGTATCAGGTAAGGATTCGTTCAGAATCATTATGGCACTTGTTGCACATTACAATTTAGAATTACATCAGATAGATGTAAAAATAGTGCTCCTCAATGACGATCTGTATGAGAACATTTATATGACACAACCGAAAGATTTTGTTGTTAAAGGTAGGAACATATGTGATGCCACTTAAGAAAGTCCATTTATGGACTTAAACAAGCATCAAGGCAGTGGTATCTCAGGTTCGATGAGACAGTAAGAAAGTTTGGGTTTAAAGAAAATCAGAAGGACAATTGTATTTATGCTAAGTTTAAGAACAAGAAATTTATTTTCCTCGTGCTTTATGTAGATGATATACTACTTACAAGTAGTGATGTCAATCTAATATCAGAAACTAATAAGTTGTTATCCTCTAATTTTGATATGAAATATTTTGGTGAAGCGTCCTATGTATTGGGCATAGAAATTCACCGAGATAGAAATAATGAGGTATTAGACTTATCACAAAAGGCATACTTAGAGAATATACTAAAAAAGTACAGTGTACATAAGAGTAAGCCTTCACCTGCTTCGATTTTTAAGCGTGATAAGTTTGGAAACTTTCAGTGTCCCAGGAACCAATATGAGATCGATCAATTGAAATCGGATTCATATGCTTCTGTTGTCGAAAGACTTATGTATGCTCGAGTTTGTACTCACCCTGACTTAGCTTATGTGACTAGAATGCTTGGTAGATATCAGGCCAATCCAGGGGTTGATCACTGGAAGACAGTTAAGAAAGCATTAAGATATGTGCAAGGTACAAAAGGCCTTATGCTAACGTATAGTAAGTCAGACCCACTTGAAGTAGTAGGATATTCATATTCAGATTTCGCGAGTTGTGTGGATACTAAGTAATCCACGTCAGACTATATATTCACCCTCGCGAATGGAGCAATTTCGTGGAAAAACTCCAAACAAACTGTCACTGCATCGTTCACAATGCATGCCGAGTTTGTTGCATGTTATGGGCCACCAGGCAGGTAATTTGGCTTAAGAAATTTTCACCCGGTCTTAGGGTGGTCGAGTATTGAAAAATCACTTAAGTTATACTGCAATAATGAACTCGCAATATTTTACTCTCACAACAACAAGTCAAGTGGTGCTACCAAACACATTGAAATTAAGTTATATATTGTGAAAGATCGAATCTAGGATCATACCATAAGTCTTGAGCATATAAGTATCAAGCGTATGCTTGCTGATCCATTAACAAAAGGTCTTCCACCCAGTGTGTTTAGTGAACACGTAGCCGACATGAGTTTAAGGGAGAGCCTATGATTGCAGGATATTTAGGGGCCAGGTAAGAGTAAGGTTCATTTTTAAGTGTGAGATGTATTGTGTTCTTCGATTCCAACAATAAGTAAATGGTTGTTGTGATGCGACGTGCTCTATATGTCAAACATGAGAAAATGGACACTAAGTTTAGTATTAAGTAAGTTTGGTAAGTATTAGATTCAAGTTCAAGGGGGAGAATGTTAGTCCAACCGGGCTAGTCCTCCCTAAGACCGGACTAGTCCGGTGCAGTCCAGTTTCAATGACCGGACTAGTCCGGTCAGTTCAGAAACTGTTAGTTTGAATTCAAAATTGACATGTGTCTTAAGACACAACTCACCGTATGTTTTATCCCTGATCGGGGGACACAACTATTCCTAAGGTTTGGGAGGTCCCCTCTTGTGTCTCTTGATCAAATATAAGAAGAGTGTCAAGTGTATGATCAAAATATGCTCATGCATGCACTTACATACACTCCACACTTGAACTCTCTTAGTTCTCAGAATCCGATCAACACACCAAGATAATAACAAGGGGAAATGCCTCCCATCATCGTTCTTCTTGCAGCCTCACCATGTTGGCTCGATGGCCGCATCATCAAGTAACAACAGAGATTGATGAGGAAGTATTAGAGGTGTTCTTGTGCTATTCAAGAGATAGCACTTGATGCTGATGTTGTATTCAATTTTCTCTCATGTAATTCGAAATGATTTAGTGGCTATTTGATCCTTTGGGGCTCTTTATGATTCTATCAGTTTTGGCACAATAATATTGGTAGTAGTGTCTCAGATCCTTTTATTTGTCATTGGCTACTTAAAAAAGTGACTAGCCGGTGACAAATAAAAAGATCCGAAGAGAGTATTCCGTATGGTCAATTTGTACATATGGTTATGGAATCATAATGGAATGACATGAAGCGTTACGCAATAGATACGACGCTCCCATTTCTATAAATTTCCAAATGGGTCGGGCCCATCTGGCAGTTCGAGGCTCGGCAAGATAAAGCATGGCCCGAGCACGGGCTCGACCCGAGGCGAATTGTGTCGGGCCGGACCAAGCATGATAGTCCAACCGTGCCTGGGCCAGCTCCCAGCACGTTGGGCCAGCACGATCCATGAAGGTTTTTTGGGCCAGCCCGATACTGGCCTGACTGCTCATAAAAACTAAGTCTCTCCTCCAAGAGAGCGACTAGAATGCAATCGGATGTTTGGTGCAATCGTGCAATCAACAATTCTCTATCATTGGATATTGTCGGTACCCTACAGAGCAGGTACCCCACGAACAAGCAAGAAGAAGCTCTGGACCGGGCCTTCCCGCTGAGGCGGGCTTCGGGGCTGCCATGCGTCCTCCGACTCCGGACCCTTGCTCCCACCGAGGAGGGCTTTAGAGTTGCCACACGTCCTCTGGCTCCAGACCTCTACTCCCACTGAGGAGGGCTCCAGGACTGACACGCGTCCTTTGGCTCCAGACCCTTGCTCCCACCAAGGAGGGCTCTGGGGCTGCCACATGTCCTCTGGCTCTGGATCCTTGCTCCCATCGAGGAGGGCTACGGGGCTGCCATGCGTCCTCCAGCTCCGGACCCTTGCTCCCACCGAGGAGGGCTCCGAAGATACTACATGTCCTTCGTCTCTGGAACCTTGGTCCCCCCGAGGAGGGCTCCAAAGCTGTTGTGCTTCCATGACCTGCAATGGGTCATGGGCCCCAAAGAGTAAAGGGCGGTGTGTCCTTTCCACTCGCGCATTAAAAACAGGAGCCTTACCCAGGCGGACAGGTGCGACACGAGCGCCTGTCAGGTGCCACTGTACCCAATCACATGATAGTGAAGATGTTGCGGTGCTACCCATGCTGCAGACAGGGCGTCTATATGATAGACAAGACGATCCCTTCCATCATCAGTGACTACGCCTAGCCACTAGCGTCCGACGCAGAAAGACGTCGGGTCTTCCAGCCACGGTCGGAGGCAGCATACACAAGAAGTCTTAGATCTTGTACAGGATAAGATCACCCCAGGGCCACTTGTCGGGCCCTGAACCCTACTTGTAAGGTGCCCGATCTTACTATAAAGGATCAGGCAGCCACCATTACAAAGCATCCAATCTTAGATTCACATAAGCCACTCAAGCACTCACAAGCATCTAGCTCTAGTTCTTCCCAGGGGCCCCCCGTCGATGTTCTTAGCGTTGATGATGGGCACCATCAAAGCATCTAGCTCCGGCACCTCCCAGGGTGCCATTCCCCGCTTCCGATCCAACCAAGCAGGCGGCCACACGGCTGCCACTCATGTGGCAGCTATTGCTACCACCACACGACAGCGTCCTGTCGCTACGACAACAATGACGCCGTCGGCTATGAACGTGCACAGCATGCGAGTCTTCTTAAGGTACTTGTGGCGTATACGAGGTCTTTCGATCGTAATCTTGTTTGGGGTCCTGTGTTGCTAGACGGTCTTCCCCATGAAAGGCTTATGCCAAGCGGGAGGTCCAGAGTGTGCAGCCTTCTTAGCTTGGTTTGTACCCTAAGCGTGTGCACTCTGCATCCCTAGTGCTACAGCTAAGTATTGGGGTCTAGATGGCATACATCCGGAACAAGGCGGGGATGGGGAATCCAGAGTCTTTTGGTTATTTTCTTGCTCGGGGCCTCATGGTGTTGAATGGTCCCTCCCTTGAAAAGCCAACGCCAGCGGGAGGTCTAGAGTGGACAACCGGCTTAGCCTGGTCCTGCACCCTAAGCAAGTACACTTTGCCTCCACAATGCAACATCTGCGTACTAGGGGCCAGTCGGCTCATACTCTTGCTAAGGCTAGCGGGAGGTCTAGAGTGGGTAGCCTGCTTAGCCTGGTCCTACACTCTAAGCGTGTACACTCTGCCTCCTCAGCGTTGCGGCTATGTTCTAGGGGGCCGGACAATCCATACTCCTGAGCAAGAAAATAACCATGACCTAGATATTGTCGCACGATATTATCATGTTCATTACATTATGCTTTAATTTTAAGCTTACTTTCGCATATCATTTGTCATATGCCCGATTACATTTCCACTGTCTCTCCCCTAGTTGGAGTTGTGCTATCCTACTACAGACGGGCTTGCTTGAGGTACCTGCAACGTGTTTGAGGTCTCCCGACCACCCCCTTGTTTGGGGTCCTGTGGCGCTAGATGATCTCCTCCATGAATGGCCTACGCCGAGTCGGAGGTCTAGGGTGTATAGCCTGCTTAGCTTGGTTCCATATCCTAAGCGTGCACACCCTGCCTCCCAACACTATGGCTAATTACTGGGGGCTAGACGGCTCACACCTTGGGTAAGGAGGGGACCAGGATCGAATACTGTCGCACTGAATTACCCATGCACCGTAAGCCCAACTCAAGACTGTAAGACATAACAAAACTAGGAATGGGGGAAATGTGACCGGTGAGTGCAATTATTTCTTGTCTATACGCCTATGCAGGTCCCAACCAGATACGAGTTTGGAACAACCACGCGGGACGATATGATTGTGGCCCCACCTGCAGGTTCGTCACCTCTACCGAGGTGGGCTCGGAGGCCACTGTCGGTACCCTGCAGATCGGGTACCCCACGCACAAGCAAGAAGAAGCTCGGGACCTGGCCTCCCCGCTGAGGTGGGCTCCGGGGCTTCCACACGTCCTTCGGCTCCGGACCTTTGCTCCCACCGAGGAGGGCTCCGGGGATACCACGTGTCCTCTGGTTCCAGACCCTTGCTCCCACCAAAGAGGGCTCCGGGGCTGCCACGCATCCTTTAGCTCTGAACCCTTGCTCCCACCGAGGAGGGCTTCGGGGCTGCCACGCGTCCTTTGGCTCCAGACCCTTGCTCCCAACAAGGAGGGCTCCAGAGCTTCCACGCGTCCCACGGCTCCGTACCCTTGCTCCCACCGAGGAGGACTCCAGGGCTGGTGTGTGTCCCACAACCTGTAATGGGTTGTGGGCCCCGAAGAGTAAAGGGCGGCATGTTCTGTCCAGTCGCGCATGAAAGGCACGTGCCTTCCCCAAGCGGATAGGTGCGGCAAGCGCGCCTGTCTGGTGCCACTGTGCCCAATCACATCACAGTGAAGATGTCGTAGTGCTACCCACACTGCACACGGGGTAGCTTATGGTGATATGATAGACAAGACGTTCCCTTCCATCATCAACGATTACGCCTGGCCACTGGTGTTCGACGTGGTAAGACGGTGGGTCTTCAAGTCACGATCAGAGGCAGTGTATACCAGAAGTCTTAAACCATGTATAGGATAAGATCACCCCGAGGCTAACTGTCGGGCCCAGGACCCCACTGGTAAGGTGCCCGACCTTACTATAAAAGTATCGGGTAGTCACCGTTACGAAGCATCCAATCTTAGATGTACACAAGCTACTCAAGCACTAACAAGCAATACAACTCTCACCGTGGAGTAGGGTGTTATGCTCAAGCAGCCCGAACCACGTTAAACCACCGCCTCGCCATACCTCATACGCACGGCCTCACTAGAGACTAAGCTCCCACCTAAAAAAAAAAACCTCCGCGAGCTGCTCTCAAAGCAGGTCCGGGGGAAGTGTCGTTCACATACTTCAACAAATATGTATCCTACAATCAGTGCATCTTTCTATTTAACCTCTTCCACCACCCCTCCACCTGGTGAAGGGGTTAAATAAAAACATGCAACAAATGTAGGATGCAGATCTAACAGTTGTAGATATTTGATTGCACGATTGTACCAAAACTCTGATTGCATTGTAGTCATTGCCCTCCTCCAAACCCTAGAATATCTTTCTCTCCCTCTCCCCTACACTCTCGGCGGCCGCCCTATGCCCCTCTCCCCCAAACCCTAGTCGTCGCTCGCACCTAGCATTTCTTCCTCTCCCTCTCCCCTGGCTTCCTCTCCCCAATCGCCGTCGCCTGTGCCCTCCCTCTTCCCAATCGCTTGCGCCACCGCCGGCCGCATCCAAGCCATCGGTCACATTCGCTCTTCCGTCGCCGCCGGTCGCGTCCGAAGCAGCCTCCATACCGCTGTTTTTCAGGCATCTCTCGCGACAAGATTCAATCTCTGTCTCCATTCCAACGGATGCAAGTCATGTTGTGCATCCGCTATGATCTCATTTCTCCATGGAACCAATCCGCCAGGAGACTCGCTTTTCTTGATGCGACCAATCATCGCGCTTGCGTCGTGCTCGT
The DNA here is from genome assembly GCA_036927565.1 of Tuctoria greenei. Taxonomy (NCBI): domain Eukaryota; kingdom Viridiplantae; phylum Streptophyta; class Magnoliopsida; order Poales; family Poaceae; genus Tuctoria; species Tuctoria greenei. The sequence continues at coordinate 16,398,957 of JAYESD010000005.1, forward strand.
GCTATTGTGCCGACTCGACACTGTGCGGCCCGACACGATAAATGGGCCTATGTACCATGCTTGGGCTGCATGTTGAGCACGGCATCATGGCCCGACACGGAAGATGGATCGGGCCAGTTTATGTCGGGTCCCATCATGCCCGGCCGTATCGGAGTTGAGTCGGGCTCGGGCCGGGCGACATTGGAAATCTACAGCCATTTCCCTGGTCACGCAGTCTGCTGCAAATGCGAGACGCCATGTCGGGTGACCCATTTGAAAAACTATAACCATGCAAACACGTCCGATCAATCTTCCCCAGTTCCACCCTCATTTGCCGCCCGTGCCTGGCGTCGGTCGCCCTTCGCCGCGTCCACTATCCATTGCAGCAACTACGCTGGCCAGGGTGAAGCCACGAAGGTCATCTAGGCGGAGTGGCGGGGGTCGACGAACGACGACAAAGAGAAGCAGCAGAGCGTGCAGGCCAGGAGCTAGGTGGTCGTTCGTGAGGACGGACCATCGCGTGCGTCCTCCACGGCGGCCGTTTAGCATGTTTAGCCTACTTCAGCTATCGATTATATCTATAATGGTGGCGTCTCGGAGGCAGTGGGTTTCAAGGGGAATTTGAAAGTTGTGGGCATCTCATGCTCAAAAAACGTTTTCATCATTGACAACCTTGTGATGTGTCTTTTTGAGCGTGCAAAACAATTTTAACTCTCGATGCGTGATATGACATTTCAATTTCTGTTAAATTGGAAATGAATGTATGGGACTACAAAACACAAAGAAAACAATTTTGTCTTGCGTGCCTCGTCACAGACAAGACATCGACCCTCTCGATCAGCCGATACATCACACGCGAGGGCCAGGCACAAGGAGGCGCAGGCCAGGAAGCACGCCGCCGCACACGTGCCTCACGTAGAGCTCGTGGAACGGGGACACGGGCACCCGGAAACACCGGTCGCCAATCGCCTGGAGTGCGACGCAGCATTCAGCAAGCCTTGATGTCGGCACGGATGGCGTCTTCGTTGGGGGACGACGACGCGAGGGGCCGAAGGACGTCGACGACATAACTCTCTATCTGGTACACAATGTTTAAGCAGTCCAGGTTGTCGCCGGGGAACGGGAATGGGAGACGGGGCTCACCGTTGCCGGGGAATGGGAGTTTGGGCAGTCCGCTAGCACCGACTTCGGTCGTTGGTGCCGCTGATGGCGAGGCGCCATTGTTGACGAAGGTGAGGATGCCGGGGAGAGTTACTGTGTCAGTGGCGGCCGCGATGGAGAGGAGTAGCAGGAGGTGGAACGCGAGGAGGCCTGTCACGATCATATCGCTGCCATACTGCTACTTGCGTGTTTCTGGATCTTGCGCTCGGAGGATTGACAGTTGTTATGCTAGATAGTGTGTGCGGCGATGTCGTGCTGTTCTTGCGGTGGTAGGTAGATGCGATGTTATTATATAGTGTGGGATCAGAGGTTACAAGAACCAATAAACTGATTAAGTGAATAGTGACGCTGGAATTAACTTGTCAAATTGCACTGTAGTTAATGGGAGTTTTTTCTGTCCTCAATGAATGTACTGTGCTATGTACTACCTTTACATGCACTTGAAATTTTACTTGAATGCATTGGACGTTACCATGAGTTCATGACCGTACATAGAGCTGGGACTCGGGCGGTGCTGGCCCGGGACCAAAAGCACGTCAGGCCAGGCTAGCGGCCGAAAATCCAGACCCAATTCACTTATTTAAGCCCACAAACAGTTAAAATTTTAATAAAAAACAAGCTTTTATGAAATAAATGGATAAAAATGCAAAAAAAATATGTAAAAATGCTGGAGTGATAGAGATTATTTTTTGAATAATTTAGGGAAAATCATCGAATTTGAACCAAATTGAAAAAATTATACAAGTTTGAACTTTCAAATTTGAACAAAATAAAAAAAAATCTCAGCCCAGCAGGAGCAGCCCAGCACTACTGGGCTGACCCAACAACATTTAAAAACTGATTTGAGAACAAATTTTTTTGAATACATAGCCAAAAAGCCTTCAAAAAATATGATAAATTTGTGAACATTGAGAGAGTTGAATTACATGTTCTTATAAAAATTTACATTCAAAATAATATATTGCAGAGAATAAAAAAACAAAGAAAAATGAATTTTGAGTTTTTTTATGCAATACATGGACAAAAAATTCGAAAAACTCTGAAAAAAATACTGAAGTCTAAGGATGTTGTATTTCATGTGTCCTCTGAACTTGAGTTTGAGAAACATAATAAATTGATCAGAACAAAAAACAAATAAAAAAGGGATTTGGGGGAGTTTTGTCATTTTTATATCTTGCATAATACATCGATTTAATGAGTGAAATTTGTTGCGAGGCTTTTTAATGATGACACCAACCTTCATGATTTTTTAAAGAATTTTTGAACTTTGTTTGAATGAAAGTGTGGTTGAATTTGAATATTGCCTCATATGCTTATTAGCTTTTGAGTGAGAAGAGAGAAAATGTGAATCTTCACATGTTGAAGTACCTCAAAAAAATTATAAAAAAAATATATACATGTAGAATAGAACATACACATACAAAACAAAATTTGATACAACATCTTCATTTTTTTGGAGATTTACAAAATAGTGAAGAATATGTACATATGATTTGTTTTGATTGTTTATAAAAATGTACAAAAATACCTATATAAGTTTGAAAACAATTGTTCCAAGTTGTAGAGAGTATTTTTTAAGAATATAGAAAAAAGAATCATCGAATTTGGACTTAATTTGCAGAATCTATACAAGTTTGAATATTTAAATAGGAATCAAAATAAAAAACCTGCAAACTCAAGAATAGACGTGTCGGGCTGCCGGGCCGCTTCGGGCCCTCAGACTGCTTTGGGCCGTTGGGCCAGTTCGGGCCATTTTCGGGTTGTGCTGGCCCGGGCACAGCCCACATTGTCGTGCCAGGCCGGGCCGCCCGCAGTGCCCAAAACCCAGGCCCGGCACGGCCCGAACAGCCTTCATGTCAGGCAGGGCCTTGGGCCGCGACGTCGTGCTTTGGGCGCCTGGGTTTGGCCCATCCCAATTCCCACCTCTAACCGTACATTAAGTGAGTTTACATCTCCTTCCAACGAATACATCTCACATCAGTTATGATGTTGCACTACAAGAATCGGGCAAAGAAGTGTCGGTCAAACTATAATCGTCGGCACCGACATTTTAAATCTATGTAAATTCGTCAATTTAGAGAAGCCGACACTTATATATTTATGGCCGTCGGCTAGGCGACGAAGGCCGACGGCTTCAAATATGGCTGTCGGTTTCTGCACAGAGGCCGACGGCTTTATCTATTGCATTGGGTTGTTTTCTCAACGCATAACTTTCTCAACCATGATTATTTGTCTTTGCTATCGGATACATCAACGCAAAAAAATTATTATCTACATATGCTACTTATAGGTTTTATTCTAGTCACATCGTCTGCACCATCACGATGCTGCAACTATGGGAGGTTCAAGAGGGATGTTATAATTTGTCTCGTAGGCTAGATATTCATATCCTATATGTTAGAAATATATTTGGTAGGCCAAATAAACTGCTAGAAATATCAGAAAGATATTTAGTAGATATTTAGTATCATATGTTGCCATATATATCAATCTCATATACACTATATATATTACTGAGTAGGGGAATGAACCGTTCAACAATCAGACACTCATTTCATTATACAATTCTATGAGTCGGTTTTATTAATTTCTATAAACTGATTTTACTTTTGCGTCAATTATAAATTTTGGAATAGTCTATCAATTTCTCTTTCTTTTTATCTAACATGGTTACGATAAAAGAACCAAATAGAGCATAAACATTATTTAATATTTAATAAATAGTTAAGCTTCACATTTTTAGAGAGAGAACTCACCTATATACAATGCATCATGAATATTTTTTAGAAAGATATATGCATAATTAAACTAAAGAGTGACAAAACTTAATTTATACTAAACCATAATAGAGATTACACATTTAGTATATTACTTTCAAATTAAGATGTTAACTAAGTATTTCAATTTTGCTACAAATGATTGTCAGACTGGCTAGTTCATTTGAAAGTTGAGATCCCAAATTCATAAATCACCCATGAGACTAGAAAAATTATACTAATAACATTATTTATACATATTCGTTCCCAAAACCTTTTCTAAGGTATTTAATTTCACCACTCGATGCGGATGGGCTTGGCCCGCATTTTTGGGACAATGACGAAAAGCTCTCGAAGCTAACCAACCATGTTGTGGCCGCCATCACGTTTCCCCACTTCACAACGCGCCTGATGTTGTTCCACACCTTTATGATGAATCAGCAGGTCGGGCGGGGAATGAATTTGTTGGAGCCCCCTCCGGTGATGACACGAAGGAGACTGTAGTCGTCGAAGTCAGTCGGCACCCTTGTGACTCCGATGGGATGGGGGGCAAAATCAACAACGTCGAAGTCAGCTAGGTCCTCCGCATCTTGCAGGTACTCCACAATGTAGCAGGATGATTTAGGTTAAGACGGCTTGCTTTATAGCCACCGCTCGGGGGAGCATGCCTTAACTTTCACGAGTCCCAAAACATTCGCAGCGAGGCTCCAATGAGCAGCGCCGACTTGCCCAAGTCAGCATAGCTGGGAAATCAATCATAAAATATATACCTTAGTTCATATATCATATGTATTGGAGATGTGTCTTGTCCATTAAATCTTCTATACTTTATTTAAAATGGTTGACCACACATTACATCCAACAGACAATACTAGCCACTCAACAAGGGACATTGTTGGATTGTCTGTGCAAACTAATCCCACGCCTACAGGACCACACGATCAAACATATTGAACATCCTAATCACTCTGTATCTGCTAATGTAGCCCTTTGACACCGTATCATATATTGCAGAATTATCTTTGAATAAACATAGGGCCATACATCTGATACCAGTGGCGGACCTAAGATTTTAATTACATGTGATTTGATAAAACTTTTTACCAGTTAAATAAAAAATGTTATTTTATAACATAATTCGGCATAAAATATAAATAATACAAGAAGTCTGGAATTGAATAAATTAAAATATAATTAATTTATATGTAATAATGATAGTACAAAAATATAGGCATAAGATGAACTTATGGTACTGATTGTCTGTTTTGTTAGCCGTTGCTTTTTAAATAATATGAATGTATTGATTATATCATCTTCGTTCACTGAGATTAGTTAAGGTATAATTACCTGACGCATTGTTCAAGGCATACTTGTTCACTTCTTCACATTTTTCTACCAAAAACTTCAATAGTTTAATAAAGTTTCTTCTATTACTAAACTCTTAAACTTTTATCATGTCCATAGGATATTAAGTCGATGTAAAAGAATTTTGATACATCTAAGTGAATAAGTTAATCTCTTTTTAAAGACAGTCAACTTCTCAATGGGTTAATCATTTGCTACTACCTTTAGATTTTTAAGCCAATGTATCTCTTGTTACTATTTGAAAGATATTGTTTGCCGTGGATGAGATAGAACTACGTTGGACACAATCGTGAGATGCCACCACAATTCTACTAAATGTGATCAGTAAGTAAAGTTGCAGAGATGTCTATCACGAGGAGACAGGACGACGTGGACACGCCATTATGGTCTAGGCATATGCCACTCAGGTGGTATGCTTTCAGATCCCAGGCACATGTTCTTTGCTCGCGGCCAGGCGATGTATTTGATGGTGGATGTGTTTCCCGACTTCCGTTCCTTGGCAGATTTGCAAGCTATCCTTGCCTAATTAACCTGAGGAGTTGACGAGTTGTGCTTAAAAAAAAACAGAGGAGCTGTGACTAGATTGGACTGGGCTTAGGTAGGGCTGGTGATGGGCTCGGCTCAAAGGGTCCTTTCACAAATTATTTTTGTCCTTATTAAAATCTAAGCTAAAAATGAATAAAAATCTGGCCTGATCCAAATCCGGTCTGACCCTTTCACTTTTTGTTCATTTCTTGGACCCTTTACCACCCCTAGCCTCAGGGTATGCTGGGACTCACCCGGCATACCTTTTGGGTCCGCCCATGCCTGATTCAAGTGATTAAACTTCCACAGAAATCATGAAGGCGCATAATAGCAAGTCAGCCAGGGGCATATATATACTCGCTGATCATTCTCGTTTGCTGTATCATCTGGAATGAGAGGACCATGTGAAATTGATGCGCAGGAAAAGGAATTCCCTCTCTTCTACTATGTACGGTAGACGATGCTCGAGGCGTGTGCGCTCATCTGACTGTGGACAAGAACTAACTGGTGTGTGCTCGTCGCTGTGCAATGTTCTTACTAAAGGTGCGGCTGCAAATTCCTCAGCGCTGCTCGTTGGTGCCCGCGTTGGAACGTTCTTACTAAAGGTTCAGGCAATTTTCAAGAACAAAAGCAACAAATGCACGATAGGGCATCTTGACGCGCGTCATAATGAATTATAATGGGTGGTTGGAGAAAACCGGCATAGACATATCACTACAGAAACCCAATCATTTGTGATAGCTAAAAAAATTTGCGAAGACCGGCCATCGCAAATAGTGTAACTTGCACGGCCCGCAGTCTGCCATCGCAAAATTGAAAGGCCGTCGCAAATAGTTTCTTAATTTGCGATGGCCGGCCCAAATACTATCGCACATAACTTGGCCATCGCAAATTAGTGCTAATTTGCGACGGCTAACACTAAAATCGTCGCAAGTTAACTAAATTGCGACGGCCAACCCTAAGACCGTCGCAATTTAACCGATCATCGCAATTAAAAGGCATATACCCCCGGCCCACACGGCCCGACTCTCCTCTCTCTATCTCTCACTCGCTCCCGATGCCGCCACGTCCCTCGCTCCCGCCGTCGGATGTCGCTGCTCGACGTCGCCGGACGCTGGTGTTGACGGTCGTTATATACAAATTTCGACCGTCATTATAACACAAATATGTGGAGGAATAAATAGTTTTTACACACATCATAGGTAGAATTAACATAATTACACTTGTACATGGAGAAATGGTGCATTCAGAAGTTTCTATGTCGAAATGATGGAGATTGAAGAGAGCAATCCTAAAGTGTGCCACCCCAACCAATCATGCGACAACACGTGGCACCACATGGATCCATGACTCATTCTCAGACGTATCTGAGGATATCTAATGGTGTATCAAACAGAAAAGGGGAAAGGGCCCACCTGGAAGTCACCTCGAGGAAGCACACCCGAAGAGGGGCAGGACTAGGTCGGTTGACCCCCCTAGTCGACCGACTTGGCCCTAGCGTCAAACCCGGTCTTCCTCCACGTGTTGGCTCTTCATGGCTCCCTAAAGGCGGTGAAGACTGATTCGCATGCTAATTGTGGCAGAACCGCCTCTACTCCGTGTATAAATAGAGGAGATGCCTCACTTCTCACACACACCACTCAAGCATTCTCTCTTGTATTACACAAGTGCTCTTAGTTTCTGAGTGGAGGTTAGGCTGTAGAGAGGAGCCTCTAGTACCAAGTCCAAATTGAGAAAGGTATGGTTCATGTATCTTCTCTTGTATTTGTGACATTATGTATTATAATATTATTATTAGTCTTTGTTTATTCATGTACTTGGATGAATCGTTCCTTGTTTGGTTGTGGTTCCATGCAAGTGATAGGTATAGATGTATTATGGTCTAGTTATAATGTTCTTATTATTATATCATAAACATCTTGTACCTCCACTATAGTCTAAGTAGGTATTAATATGGTCATGTTAAGATGAGTAATATAGCGCTTAGTTCCAACATTGGTTTCAACGATGTTTAGGTTAGTCATTGCCTTAGGATGATGCTTGTACCTAGGCTCTTAAGGTATTTACTTATTATGTAAGCATGATGCTTAGATAATTAAGTAGCATTGGATGTCTCGTGGACCCACCATTTGTAGGGGTAGGCGGCAGGTGGTGACAGCCCAGTTCATCCTTCATAATCCCCCACGTTTGGCTACGCCGCAGGCTCGTGGCTGGAATCATCATGATACTCTCAGATGTAAACCCGTGCCCGATGTGTTGAACCACTAAGCTCTAGTACTCATAGTTAGCATAGTCATGTGTATACTAGTTAACTATGTATATGAATAGCTAAAGCACAGTAGGAGTAGCTCTCTCTATTATTAACTTATCCTCCACTAGGACACTCTTACCCCTTAAAGTAGTTTGCTTAGGTGTGTGTCACACTACCCCATCAACTCATTTATCCATTATATCGGATTCTTTAATTGAACACCCTCTTCTACCCCTGACCTTGTCTCTATTCTACCTTGCCTTCCTTTGGGATACACAAATACGATACCTTAGGGAATACTCTTAGATGAAATGCTACAATGGTAGTTCACGTGCACTTGTAGAATTCATCTTGCTTTGGATTAGATTAGCCTAGTGCCTCTGCAGAAATAGCCTTGATGCTAGGATAACCTGTAGACGATAAGAAATACCAACAAACAATTCTAGGGCCATTACCGAGGATAGCTTTGATTGGTTAACCGTTGTCAACAGCCGGACGCCCCCAACGCCAGCCGCCCCATCGCCGCCTCCCCGAGCTTAGTGCCGCCTGATGCCGCCGCCTCCAGTCCCTGACGCCGCCACCCCACCGCCGCCTAACACCGCCGCCCCGGTGCTGCCACCCACGTCGCTCCTCGAGCCGACTCCGACGCCCTCACCTCCTGTCTTCGACACCGACGCCCTCCACGCCAGCGCCAAGCTGCCAACCGATGCCCTCCAAGCCTAGGTTAATTTTTTGTTTATTAGCTAGGTTTAATCATGGTTGTTTAGGTAAATTGATATGTTAATCATGCTTAGGTTAATCATGTTTGTTTAGCTTGGTTAATAAGTTTAGGTTTAATTATGTTTAGGTTGAATTATGTTTATTAGGAATGTTTGGATAAATTTAATTATGTTTATTAGGAATTTTTAGGTTGAATTAGGTTTAGATAAATTGAATTGTGTTTAGGTTAATTATGTTTAGGTCTAATTATTCCTAGGTTTAATTATGGTTTTTAAGTTTGTTTATTATGCCTAGGTAATTTTTTATTTAGTTGAGATTAAGTTTGTCAACTATTTTTTTAGTTGTTTTATGATTAATGCATATTAATTTAGTTTAGTAATTTAATTAATTATTGTTTAATGTATCGTCGAGATGGGCACGAATGCAAAAAGCGACGTTGACGACGGCAAGCTCCCGCGCATGGACGGCGGGCCCCGACGAGGCGGTTTCGTTATCAACGAATGATAAGGTGTGGTGCCCATGTACGGAATGCCGAAATATCAAGTTTTTGGATAGAATGGAACTTTCGATACACTTGTGTCGAAATGGTTACACGCCACATTATGAGGTGTGGATCTGCCATGACGAGACTAAATCTCGAGTCATAGAAGAAGTGGATGAGGATGATGATAGCACAAGGGTTGATAGGATGGATGAGATGCTATAAGCTATAGAAACGGAGGATCCTCCTACAATGGATTCAGACGAGTTCTTCAAGCTTATCGATGCATCAGAACAACTCTTGCATGAACACACAGATGTGACCCTCCTTGCTTTCATGACCAGATCTAACAATTAAGTCTAAGTACTTCTTTTGCAACAACTGATACAACAGTCTCATTACATTGATCGGCGATATTCTTCCACAACCTCACAATGTGCCTAAAGATATGTATCAGTCGAAGAAATTGATATCTGGTCTCGGTATGAAATATGTGAAAATTCATGTGTGTCCAGACAACTGCATGCTATTCTGAAAAGAGCACGCCAACAAGAACAAAAGTTTGAAATGTGATAAACCGAGGCATGTCGAAGTTGGTAATGGCGATGGCGATAATATGATGATAGATGTCGCACATAAGGAGCTTCATTACTTGACCGTGACACCTCGGTTGAATTGGTTGTTTTTTCAAAAAGAATTGCAAGACACATGAGATGGCACAAAGAAGGTGTACGTGAGAACAAAGAATTCTTGACGCACCCGTCCGACGGTGATGCATGGAAGGCGCTAGACCGTTTCGATCCAGATTTTGCTCGTGGTGCAAGAATTGTTCGCATCAGGTTAGCGACAGATGGATTCTCAATGTTCAGTACAAACACCACGCAATACTCCTATTGGTTCGTCTTTGTCATTCCGTACAACCTGCCAGCAGCTTTTTGTATGAACTATGAGTTCATGTTCCTCAACCTCATTGTGCTTGGGCCGAATCATCATGGGTCATGTCTGAACATGATGTTGACATCGTTGATCGAAGAATTGAAAATACCGTGGACAGGAGTCAAAGCGTACGACAGTTACAATAAGCAGAAATTCAACCTTCGAGTTGCTTATTTGTGGTCCGTTCATGATTTACTAGCATACGACATGTTTCCTGGATGGAGCACTCACAGTCATCTGACGTGTCTGATATGTGCTTCATACATGATTGCTTTTGACCTACTCATGGAGGAAAGATATCTTACTTCGATTGTCACAGACGGTTGCTGCCTCTGAATCACATGTTTAGGAAACAGAAGGATTTTTTCAGAAAGGATAACGTTGTCACTAAAGGACCACCAAAATGTCTAAAAGGGTCAGAAATTCCTGATCTGTTGGACAAACTGGTGCAAGATGAAGGTCGTCCTGGATATTTCATAGGTTACAGAAAGGAACACAATTGGACTCACATATGCGGACTTTGGAAGCTACCGTATGTGAAGCCATTGATTCTACTGCACAACATTAATGTCATGCATCAGGAGCGTAACATGGGGAGAGTATCATAAGCATATGCATTGATATGACAGGTAAAACGAAAGACAATATAAAAGCTAGACAGAATTTGGTAGAGATTTGTAACCGCCCAACTCTTGAAATCTCTAAAAGTGGTGGTAAGACACATGCTTCTTTCTATCTTTGACCTAAAGAAAAGAAAGAAGCCTTGAAATGGTTGAAAACTTTGAATTTCCCATATGGATCACAACAAATCTAATGAAGCTCGCGAGCTCGAGATGAAGCTCGAGTTCGGCTCGTTTATTTGTCGAGTCGAGCTCGAATCGAGCTTTTAACGAGCCGAACTCGAGTAGCTCATGAGCCTCGAGCTTCATTAACAACCCTAGTCATAGGCGCTGCCACCTCTAAGACCTCCATCATTGGAGGTTGCACTCTAGACCCAGAGCCATCAGCTTGCATCGGGGTGGGAGTTAACTTACCAGAGCCAGCGCCCTCTGCGGGCACTGGAGCCGAAGAACCAGCCGGAGTAGGAGGAACGATCACCATGGACCTAAGTCGAGGTTGAGGGGTCACTTCTGTCGGAGCTTCCCTCACTCTGCTCCCATCGCTCCTCGTCAGCTTCCGCTTGCGACACAAAACCTCGACGGGAGCCTTGTCCTTGCCTCGGTCGGAGGTTGACTTCTTTGGAGGGGAAGCTGCGGGACCTTTGCCTTTGCCGCTGACAGGCACATGTCTGGAGCCTTCATGAGGGCAAGGAGCCTCGGGGATAACAATTCCCGCTGGAGGAGCACTCCGAAGCCTATCCAAAAGACCTAGATCATCAAGTGTTGGCATCTTCTTCCACAGCTCCCTCCTGAACTCTGGCACTATGTTTAGGGGCAGGAAATTTGTCGGAGGAGTTAGATCATTGGGGCGAATGACTCTGTGCTGCAGCTTTTGGAGATGAAGCTTCAAAGCTTCTTCATTCAAATTGGACCTGAAGTCCGTCTCAATCCGGTTGTGATCATGCTCTCCACCGAACGCCCATGCAGGCCACTCCCTTGTCTTCAGCGGAGCCCACTGATTAGTCAGGAAGTTGATGATGACCATCAGAGGAGTCACTCCTCCTTCGACGCACTCCCGGATCCTTGTTAAGATAAGGTTGTACTCCTCTGATAGCGTTGGAACCACCTCCCAAGCATCAGTATCGACAGCCGAAAGGTTGTCAGGCAGCTCCAGCATATCGTGGCAATGCATCGTGATGGCAACCTAGTATTTCTTCTAGTTGTCCCACTTCCCGGAAGGGAATGACTTCAGGTACTTGAGGGGTGAGTTCTTGCGCTTCATAGAGTAGTAGAAGCCAAGATACTCGTTGCTCTTTCCAGTTGTGTGGACCGTGAAGAAGGTCCAGAAAAGCTCGATACAGGGTGGCAAATGCACCTACATCTCGCAAAAGTGGGCAAAAGTCACCACTAGCAAGGAGTGGGGGTCGAGGTGATGAAGTTGTAGGCTGTAGAAGTCCAGCAGCATCAGCAGAAATCTTGAAAATGGCATATGACAAGAAGTATACGATCTCATCGGGGTTCTCCTTCTTGAAGGGGAACTTGCTGATGCGGATCAGGATGTTGAAGGAGTCAGTTGACCACCCCATGTAGGTGCGGACCTCCGACAAGTCTTCAATTTTCTTGATCTGGCTCCGAGAAAGTCCCAACTCCATCGCCGCAAAGTGGAGCAGGGGAAGAAGAAAGGGTGCAAGGGAAGAGAGCTCTAAGCGCAATGTCAGATGAGGGCATAAAGAGTTCTCTCCCTCTTCGGACATTCTTCCTTTAGTAAGCCTCTGCAATGCTTGGATGGAAACTACCTACGGACCCGAATCACAGATGACTTCGTCAATGACAAGGGGGCTCGGGTCCACTTTGCTTAAAAAGTTACACTAGGCGAACCATTGTCATGATGAGAAGTTGGAAGCCGAGGGCGGTTGCCTGATAGGGCTACAAAGATTACGCTGAGAATTGATACAAATTTCGTATTGAGGACCGGCAACCTTCAATTGTGTGAGATCCGCACGCCAGGATCCCACGCGCCGTGTCAAAAAGGGCCACATGGCGATGTCATAACTCTTTGCCATCGCATCAACCGCCCGAAAAAAGACTTTGAAGCCACAACGCGGGAATCGAAGATGCCCCCACCTCTAGTAGTATAACTTCACACAGAAGGTTTCTCCCAGAGGTGGGACCGGGGGCCACTGTCGGTACCCTGGATACCAGGTACCCCTGATATCGTACTTAAAACCGAGGAGTTCTTATGTTCGAGTTAAGACTTCCGAAGGCAACACACGTCTGACAGCACTAGGCATGCATCCCGCGTTTGAGTAGCTCCGGTGCTACCACGGGTCCTACGGGACCGGACCTACCTCCATTAACTGGGAAGCTCTAGTACCACCATGTGTCGAGCAACCTTGGACCTAACCCCTAGTAGAGGGAAGCTCCAGTGTCGCCACGCGTTAAATAGCTCTGAACCTGCCTCCCCACAGAAAGAAGCTCCAAAGCTGCCACGTGTTGGACCTCCGGACCTAAGCCTGCAACGGGAAAACTACAAGATCTCCAACAGCACGGACATTCAAGAGGCTATTAAACAACCATTACAAGACTTGATTAATGTGTCATCAATTCAGTATTAATGACACACAATCAGAAGACCATCAAGACAGGTAACGCTGCCATTAAGGCGCATTATCACACTGTTAATCACAAATTATACATGTAGATCATGTATAGGTGGTTAATTACAGCCGGGGCCATCTGTCGGGCTAGGCATATACTGTAACAGTCAGTCCTTAGCATATAAAAGGGTTGCATCGCACGGTAGAGAGGATAACTAAGATCACACGCACTCAAGCAACCCCAGACACTCGCTATACGCACATACTCAATCAACAAGCACTCCGTGGAGTTGGGTATTACGCTCGGGCAGCCCGAATCACGTAAAAACTCTCGTGTCACCATCTTGTTCGTGATCTTAGGCACCCCATCCGAATACGAACCTCTGTGGACTATGCTTTAGTAGTAACAGGGGAAGTGTCGTTGCTACACTTCGACATTGTTAAATAAAATTTCTAAGTTTCAACTCTTAAACTATTTTAAATTATTAATGTGCATCTCTTCAATATCTCCTTTATTATAGGAAGGAATATTTTAGAGGACCCAAACGACTCTCGCATGTTTCAGCACGCGAGGGACGTGTTCCACTTCAACACTGCAAAGACGGTTCGACAAGCTTTGTTGAACGCTCGCACTCAAGTGATCAACGAGTACTTGAGGGGAAACCAGCACGATGTGCAACACTTCTAACAGGAGAGCGACGGGCACCTAAAGGAGGAGGAGTACACGCAAGTATGTTGGGTGTAGTAAATATTATTTCTTATAATTTCATTAACGATATTTTAACGACCTACAAATATGTGTAGGGTCACATGAGCTGGTTGCAGGGTCGATCTGATGCATACCAGGCACTTTGTAGGTACTGGGCTAGCGATGAGTTCAAGTCTAAGTCCAACCGGGCTCGAGAGTGCAGAGGGATCGACGGGAAGCACAACCACGGCCAAGATAACTACTTGCATTTAGCTAAACGCATAGTAAGTGTGTCTAACTTATTTTTATATATTCATAATATACTATTCGTACTAGCACGTATTGACACGAGCGCTGCTCAGGTCTGGAAGAGAGGTCATAGGGACCCTTCTCATCCTGAGGGGTGCAGTCAGGTGGAGCCAAGCGCCTGAAAAGTTTAAAAATCATTCAAATTAATTCTAACTACATCGATTGTTGAATTTACATGGTTTTCATGTTTTTCAGGCTAGGTACAGGGAGGAGGCTCTGAGGATACGTGATCCAGAGTTCGATTGGGAAAATGAACCAATCGATCCTCAAGCCGCGTATGCAAGTGGAGGTGGCAAAGCCTACAAAAGGTGAGTTGGTACTTCGCTTTATCGTTTTTAATTCAATATATTTCAATTTCATATTACTATTTTTTTTGTAGGCTCGCCATATTCGACAGAGTTATCGACTCGAGGACGGCGCAACTTTCGAGAGGAAGCTCTACACAGGCTTCTGCGGCGGGCTCGAGTCGTCGTTTCTCACTGGTGGAGACTCTCGCTCGTCGGTTTGAAGAGAGGGGCGAGCAACAGGAGGCGCAAAGGATGGCGATGGAGGTCGCCATCTCGTACTAGCAAGCCTGCATGGCGTAGATGCATCAGGCGATGGAGGCGCAAAGGAAGACGATAGAGGTAAGCTAAAGTAATTTAAATTTATCGCATTCTTAATAATATGTAACCTGTAATGTTTGCAGTGACAAATACTACTTCGAGCCTAGGGAGTCCAGGGGGTGCCAATCGAGCTACCGCCATCGGTGCATCCACCGCGCCGCTGCAGACCATTCAGGTAATAAAAAACGTACTTACTTAGTCTTACTTCATCAAACATAGGCAAATCTAACTCAACTAAGCTATTCTAGTTTTATGTTATTTAGCATAGCCAAATCTAACTTAACTTAGCTAAAGTAAGATAAATATGATCAATTCTAGCTTGTTTAATCAATTGTAGTCAAAAATGAAGTTTCAAAATAATAAATATGTCAAACAATATACATGTATTGCAGAGATCGGCAACAGAGGCTCAAACTCTGTCCCCCTCGATACCGGCGCCTGGAGTGACGCGCGAGGACGACGTTCTAGGCTCCGGAGGTAGTGGAGGGGCTAGTATATAGCTCTCTTGTTTGTTTTGTGTTCTTGTGATGTGATGTGACATTTGTGATGTAAATGAAGCTCGTTATGTGATGTTATGCTATGAAATATTGTGTATATACTGATGTTTTTATGTGTTGTAATCTGCGATTCTAGACATCGAGCCGTGCAACATTTTCTATTTTTTAAATAAAAACCTTATTTGCGACGGCTTTTATGCAGTACTGTCGCAAATAAGACCTCTATTTTTTGCGACGGTTATTGTAGCCGTCGCAAAATAACTTTAATAATTTGCAATGGTTAGAGTAGGCCGTCGCAAACAAAACCTTTAATTGTGACGGCCTGTGCAGCCGTTGCAAATTAACGGGCTCAGTCCACCCGCAGAGCCCGTGCCTTTATTTGCGACGGTCACGGGCCGTCGTTTCAAATTAAGTTAATTTGCGACGATGACCGTCGCAGATAAGCTTATTTATGACAAAAAACGGGCGAAGGTGAGAAACGCAAATAAAGAAAACCACCGCAAATAAGTTATTTGCGATGATGTCGCAAATCATCAGAAACTGTAGTGTATGATTGTGAATTGTGGCAGCTGGTATGGTAAGTGGTGTTTATTCAGGATTGAGGTAGTTGGCATCTGGACCCTACTGTGTGATATATATCCCTGCCTGACCCGATTGATCCGGCTATGCTGACCGGGGGAAGCGAATCCACAGCAGTCGACCAGTAAGTAGTGAGTTGTGATCCCAGCCGTACGTGACAAAACCTACACGCGGCAGTGACCGTGTGTCGCTGGAGCATTTCTCACCGCTGGTCGCGAGTACCATATGCTTTGATATGCATGAAAGCGAAGCATGTTCGTGCATTATCACTGCGTGTGGCGAAACCGAGCCGATGCAACGGTACATACCGATGCTATGTTGCTATCGACGGCGCGCGCGACGAGCTTTTGGTTGGACCCTACCCGATCGCGTGGCCGGCGAGCACCCGTTTTCCTCTTTTCCGCACGATTCACGGGGGAGGGGGACTTGGCGATGCGGGGCGATGGAATCAGACTTTTATCTTGCGGCTACTGTTGTGTCTCGTGTCACTTCGATCCGCGTGAGGCTTCGTTTGGGAAGCCGTGGACTGCTGTGGATCCACGTTCAAAACTCGTCTGTCGTGGAATGTAAAACACGTCGGGTTGAGATCCCCGTCGTCCGCAAAAACGACATTTTGCTGCGGTATGGATAGCAACAAACCTCGTCAAACCACCGGGAAGAGGAAACTCGTCTCTTATCACCGGGAAGAGAAAACTCGTCTATGTGCAGCTTGGGTCGGCAAGGTCGTGAGGGTGCTGAGGCCGCACGGCCATCAGGCGCTGCTGGCAGAGGTGCTAGTATTCATGGCGGGCATCATGTCGACCGCACTCATGCTCCTGGGCTCGACCTTCTCCTCGCGCCACCGCTCGTGCCCAACATCGTCGCCTTCCCCTTCTTCACCCTCCTCTTTCTCTTGTGGTGACCATGTCGGATGGCCCGCGCTTCACAGTCTGGGACACAAAGCGCGGCGCGGTTGGAGTCCCAAGGACTGCACGGCGCGGTGGTGTGTCGGGCACTATGGTGATCGCGGTACCGTCGAGCTGCTCCGTCCATGATGGTGTACTAGCCAAAATCCCCGCCGTGTGCGCCGTGATGCAAGCACAGGAGGCAGGGACGCAAGCACCTGGAGGCAGCGTTGCAAGCACACTACCTGCTTGAAGAAATGCTTCAATTGCAAGAAATTGTATCATCATTTTTTCTTGATTTTTCATTGCTTCTGTCATTTATTTTGCAATGTTTGGACTTAATTCTCATGATTTTTTGTGCTTTGTATCTGATTGGATGTCTGTTTCTCTATTTTTTTTCTTGCCATCTTTTGGAGAGGAACATATGCCAGCAGGACCCAAATGATCTGCAAGGTTAATATTGATTGGTAAACAAACCCAACGTGGATTGGGTGATCTGACGTGGATTGACCCAATCCACGGAGGGGTCAGTCCCACTTGGATTGTATCTCAAATTTGCCAAACGAGCCCTGAGAAGGTGAAGTGAGTGCAGCGTTTTGTAAAGAGAAGTTCTGCGGTGCAATAATATTGGTAGTATTCCAGGGTAGTTTTGTAGATATGGTCATGGAATTATGCGTGATGGAATGGCACGAAGTGTTATACGGTAAATTCGGCGCTGCCGTTTCCCTGGGCAGGCTGCTGCAAACGCGAGACGACATGCCTCCGTCACGCTACTTCGGCGGCGCGGCGCGGCCGGGGCACACGCGTCCCATCAGTCGTCCCAGTTCCACGCCCTCGTCTGCGGCACCAGTGCTAGGCGTCCGTGGCAGACCTTCGCCGGCTCCAGTGCTGCACCGTCGCGAGCCAGGGCGTCCTGGCGGATTGCCTGGGGGTCGATGAACGACGATAAAGAGAAGCAGCGGAGCGCGTGCAGGTCAGGAGCTAGCTAGGTGTTCGTGCGTGAGGACTGATCATCGCCGGCGCCGTCGCATCTTGCATCCTCCACGGCAGCCGTTTAGCACCCATACTCCCATGCTAGTACTCCCTCTTTCCATACTAAAAGTATTTGTTATTATAACAAGAATTGTAATTGGAAAAAACCAAAATTTTCAAAACTCAAAAGTGAACTAAAATTCTTTTCCTAATGATAAATATTTTAGGATGGAAGGAGTTGTACAAACCTTGGTAGTGCAACGCGCCATGATACAACATCAAGGAAGGATCTCTGTTCTCTGATAGTGGTCATTCCTGAGTATTTTTTTGGAGAATTTCATCTGACATCAGGCACGGATACATGGTAATCATAGTCCTGCTCCTGCATTACCATGTCTGATGAAATGCAGGATTTTAATATTATGATAGACATTGATGGACTGAGGCAAAAAGAAAAAAAATATTTTCAGTAGAGCATGTTTCGTCAAGCTATTCACCATCGTTTACTCTAAATCATATTCTATGCTCGACGGACCTAGGGTGAGGCAGGGGGCTCGAGCCTTCTGCTGCCGGTATTACAGTTGAGCCCCCAATGAGGTGAAGAAAAGATTAGTTAAATTTATCTATTCTTGATAGACAAATGACAGGTGATACAGTTGGCTAGTGTGTTTCATATCAGATTCTAGGAATCCTAAGGTCATGGGTTTGATCCCTAGGCTGAGCAACTTCACTTCATTAGGGTTTTTTTCTTTGTCGTTTCATTAGGTTCATCCCTCCCCCTCTATAAGGCTATCTCCAACAAGCAATCTCAAAATAGGAATCCATTTTTAACATTTTCGGATTCCTGATGCCACGAAATTGCATCCTATTTTTTCAGCATCTCCAACATTGGACCGATTCATCCTACAGGCATTTGTTCGCGCCTCCACGAGGAAGAAGAAGCAGCCGTCGCGCTGGGTCACAGCCATCGCCGAGTCGAGCCTAGCCCACCCACTCGCGGCCGCCACGAAAGAAGAAGGTCGTGTTGCCGCCTGCTACCACGCCGCCGCTTGGGCTCAGTCTCGCGCGAGCCCCGTCGTGCTGGACTTGGATGCCGCGCCTGTTGTGTCTTCCTCCTCGCCGTCAAGGTCGGAGTAGGAGCGGATCTCTTCCCGTCGTGCCGCTGTCAGTGCCGCATGGCTACAGCCTCGCCTGCTGACCCACGCCGGTAGCCGCCAATACATGTACAACACGAGTACTCACTCTCTTAATTGTTGGTGACTAGCCGCACAAATGGAGTATTGGAGACTTGGAGTGAGCATTCACGAGCAGGCAAAGAACCTTCGATTCTGTTGTGGTGGGGTGCAGTTCAGACGAAGTCAGCACTGCGGGAATTTTGGGGGAGCGGCGAATATGAAATTGCTCGATCTGCACATACGGGAAGGCTGGCGGGGATGCGGTCAGGCGTGAGAGCGACGGCAGAGCTCCCGAAGCAGCACTACAGATGGTGCTGACGACGAGTAGATTTGCGGAGCGGTTCGCATGGCGGGGGCGGCGAGGGTGTGGGAGGAGCGAGGGTGGCGGAGCGAGGCAGAGGGAGGATCGCGCTCTGCGCAGCGGCCGGCGGGCAAAGGCGAAGAGGTGAAAGAGTTGCGAAGGAAAAGAACGGGCGAGTCGGCAAAAAAAAGAGCGGGGCGGTTGGGAAGGGCGGCGTCCCGTCTACCTTTGGGATATGGGGACGAGCCAGCTTTAAATGGGCTTTATGTATGACTTATCTGTTGTAGGGTATTTTTTATGTTTTAATTAATCATCAAAATAGGTTTAGGCTCTCATTTGAGCTGTTGGAGATAGTCACACTTTTGTCTAGCTCCGCCATTACTATAAATCATACTCTATATTCTATATACTTTCAGTATACTACTTCACACAGTCTTAAACACGTCAAGAGCACAACAGGTAATTAGCTTCATGAAGTCTGATCTGACAGGACATGCATCGATATGCACTACAATACACAAGCATGCAACTCCAGTCCCACGTTGACCCCTAACCCGCATAGCCATGGCTATGGCGTTATTGGCGGCTGCAGTTCATTGCGGGTGCTTTCCCTCAAACTGCATCTATGCAAACGCTCGCCCCGTCTATTGGACGTGATCTTTGGACATCTCAGTCTCCACCATGTGTCCGGCATCCAAGCTCCACATTAAACACACAAACAAACTAAAAGAAAGTTGGAACATTAAAAAAAAAATCATCATTGATACCCCTGTCATTTGTCTTATTGAGCGTGCAAAATAACTTTTAACTTCCACGTCATACTACATCCCAGTAACTCTGAGATTGGAATAATGAATGTTATGGGACTACGAAACATAAAGGAAACATGCAAGTGTTATTCTGTCCGATGTGCCTCGGCACGCAAGACAAGGAGCCTCTCGATCAGCCGATGCATCACACCCGGGCCGGGCACAAGGAGGCCCAGGTCGAGAAGCAGCCCGCCGCACACGTGCCTGACAACACGGGAAGGCGGAAGCACCAATCACAAATCGTTTGGAGCGCGACACAGGAGGCCTTGATGTCGGCACGGATGGCGTCCTCTATGGGGAACAATGATGCGAGGGACCGAAGGACGTAGACAACGGAACTCTCTGCCTGGTGCATCGCTTTCGATTAGTTCGGGTTGTCGCCGAGAAATGAGAACTAAAGTCGGGGTTGGCCGTTGTTAAGGAACGGGAGTTTGCGCAGTCAGTCGTTGGTGCCGCTGATGGCGAGGCGCCATATTGACGATATGCTAGATCATATGTGCAGCGACGTAGTGTTCTTCCGGTGGTAGATAGGTGCATTGTTATTATATAGGATTATCAGACGAGGTTACAAGAACCCATAAACTCCCCAATTGAATAATGACGCTGGAAATTATCTTGCAAAATTGCATTGTAATTAGTGGGAGTTTTTTTTTGTCTTGACTAAATGTACTGTGCTATATACTACCTTTACATGCACTTGAAATTATACTTGAATACACTTGGAGGTTACCATGAGTCCATGAGCGTATATGATGTGAATTTACATCTCCTTCCAACGAATGACATCTCACATTAGTTTGATGTTGGGTTGTTTTCTCAATGCATAACTTTCTTAACCATGATTATTTGTCTTCGTTATCGGGTAAATCAACACAAAAAAGCTATTATTCGCATATGCTACTTATCGATTTCTATTCTCATTATCTAAAAAACCGGTTTCTATTCCAGTCACATCATTTGCACATCGCCATGCTACAACTGCGGGAGGGTTACAAGGGATGTTATAGTTTGTTTGTTAGGCTAGATATTTATATCATATATTATCATATATGTTAGAATATATTTGGTAGGCTATGTAAAAGGCTAGATATATATGAAAGATATTCATTGGATATTTTATATCAAATGTTGTCAGATATATCACTCTAATATACTATATGTACATATATTATTCGAGAAGCAGAAGTGACCCCTCAACAATTAGACAATAATTCCATTACACAATTCTATAAGTCAGTTTTATTAATTTCTATAAACTGACCTTACCTTTGTCATGGTCGACTATAACTTTCAAAATAGTCTATCAATTTCTCTTTTTTTTGACATAGTTACGATAAAAAACAAAAAAGAGTATAATTTTTTAATATTTTATAAAAATGATTAAGCTTCAGATTTTTAGAGAGAGAGAGAGCTCATTGTATATATAATGCATCATGAAACACTCTTTAGAAAGATATATGCATAATTAAATTAAAGAGCGACAAATCTTAGATTAGACTGCATAATAATAAAGGTTGCACATTTAGTGCATTACTGACAAATGAAGAATTTAACTAAGTATTTTAGTTTTGCCAAAACCTATACAAATGAATGTCAAACTGAGTAGTTCATTTGAAAGTTGAGATTTGAAAGTCATATATCACCTATCAGACTAGAAAAACTATACTAATGACATCATCTATACATATTTTGTTTCCAAAACTGATAATTCAGTCGACTCATAATTTAAAAGACATTACTTATTATCAAGTTAATCAACGGTAAAACAACTATTAAGGTAAGACAAAGCATATTATTAGAAATATATTTTTAGCCTAAATAAACAACTAGATATACCACAAAGATATTTAGTATCATATGTTGTAATATAGATCAATCTCATATACAATATATATATATATATATATATATATATATATATATATATATATATATTACTCGAGAAGCAAAATGAATCATTCAACAATCAGACAATCATTCCATTACACAATTCTATGAGTCAGTTTTGTGAATCTCTATGAACCGACTTTACCTTTGTCATAGTCAATTATAACTTTCAAAATAATCTATCGATTTCTCTTTTATTTTCAACCGACACAATTATAATAAAACTAAAGAAAATATAAAATATTTCGTAATATTAATAAAAATGATTAAGATTGATATTTTTATAGATAGAACTCACTGTATGCACATTGCATCATGGAACAATTTTTTTAGAAAGATATATGCATGCTAAACTAAAGAGCGACAAAAGTAAGTTTGGACTGAATCATAATAGAGATTGCACATTTAGAGTGTTACTGATAAAAGAACAATTGAAATAGTTATTTTAATTTTGCCAAATCATATAAAAATGATTGTTAGATGGCTAGTTCATTTGAAAGTTGAGATTTAAAATTCATAAAACACCTATGAGACTAGACAAACTATACTAATAACATCATCTATACATATTCAATTGCTAAAACTTTTTATAACATATTTTCTTTCACAATTCACAGTTGCATTTATAGTAGAACTCAATGTTGAACTGATAGTTTAATCGACTCACAATTCAAAAGTTATTAATTATTATCAAGTTAGTCAACGTTAAAACAACTATTAGGGTAAGGCAACACATATTATTAACTATTTGTTATGAGCGTTGCAATATAAATAAAATGTTACAATGGTGTTGTAGTACAAGATTTTTCATAAAGCATGCTGTCAGAATAACTTCAAAAACTTCACCATCTTCGAGCACTCATCCATGTGATGCACTCCTGTCACTACGATGGGACGGGCGGCGAACTCGGCGGCGTCAAAGGTGACGAGGCGCTCCGCATACCGCAGCGACTTCACGGTGTAGGGGTGGACCAACTGCGTCATCCTGGTTGGGAGTTTGGGGGCTTGGGGCTCCGCATGGTCTACATCCCGCCTCTGCCTTGCAAGTTGCAACGCCCAGCGAGGCAAAGGGGAGACCAGCGGCACAAATAATTGCGTCCCAAGTGTGGGGGCCACCGCAGGTGATAATGACCACCATTTGCCTTGCTTGCATGATTACTCTAATAAAGTGCATAAAAATTACTGTAGTTTAAGTTGCTATCAAGGAGGAGATGTGGTCGTCTGTGTTCATGTTTGTATCTGCGTCTGCGTGACTGCGCCGTGTCAAAAGCAGCTCAAGCGGACGGTACGCCAGGCTGTAGGATCGAAGAGCATGTGAAAAGCTACCAGAGGGGGATGAATGGTAGATTTAAAAATCTTACGCGGCGGAAAATATTAAATCCCAACCCCTTTGGCAGAAAAATAATCTGTTAAAGAAATCATGTGTGAGACTAATTTAAACGTGTTTCACCGTGACAAAAGTGATATATATCAGAGATAATCAAGTCACGAAGAAAACACAAGAAGAATCACTCAAATCCGTTGAGAGAAACTCAAGTTATGATCGAAAGATCGAACAAAGGTCAATCTGTCCTACCCGAGAAAATAGTTCTGGAATGCTGCAAAGAAACTCGTGTAGATCAGAAACCACAAATCCAATGACTGTGAAATTTTGAAAGATGATAGATAATCAAGTTGTGAAGACAACCAAAAAAGAATCACGTCAATTGGATCTGTAAAACTTGAGTTATGATAAAACCACCGACAAAAGGTAGTGTTGTCCAGAAACTCGACGAGTAAAACTTGTCTGGAACAAGTCGGACGAACAAGGCACAAAAGTTCCTTCAAACTACGAATTTTATTCAATAGAACACAAGAGGAACAGCCCCAAAGTCGTGCACCACGATCTCTGGACTCTCTTCTTATATAACCAGCTCGAAAGCCAACTCAACTCAAATCAGGATTCTAATCCTACTCCGTTCACGAATCGAAACTTTCCATAACTGCTTAAGACTCTTCTATAAGCGGATAGAAGCAACCTTAAGACTTCCAAACATCTTATAAACGTATCCACATTCCTAAAACAACTCAAATTCGTGACTCATACAAAATCCTATCATAACCAACTCGATACTTTCCATACCGAGCCATAACCGACTCCGCCGCAGTCAAAGTCATCAACCGATACGATCCGATCCTTCCAACCAGATCTTCCCATCCATAAACCATCTTCAGAACCATGTTGCCATATCATGCACCACATGCACACGTGCAAACACCTTCCTCCGACGTCCAGTAACCTTCATATTCACTGCCCTTGATTCAATCATCCTGCGCGACCTCCTGACCCGCTCAACCACAATTCCTCCTGAATTTGGTTGTTGGAACCTCATCTCCTCCCTGAGACTAGTTCAAAGAATCCTGTCACCAACCATGACTTGAACTCAAGCAACACCTGCACATGAACAAACAACTAATCTGTACGAGCCCAAGTTCGCGACTTGACTCAAGTTAGTTCCGAAACTACAACACCTTACGTGAGCACCTCACATAAGCATGTTGCAAAGCACAACAAAATGATATAAGCCTTAACCACCAAAACACACCAAAAACATAGTATAAGAATACTAAGCAACCTTTCCATAAGTGTAAAGCAAGTTCGAGACATTTCACATGAAAATTTGGAACATTACGATCAAGCTCCAAACCTTGCCAAAGCTAACCGGAGCTTACCAAAGCTTGTACAACCTAGCGCCGGAGCTTACCAAAGCTAGTACAACCTAGCGCCGGAGCCTAGCGCTGTAGCTAACCAAAACTAGTCAGAACTAGTCATCCCAAAAGTCGAAGCTAGAAAAACATGTCGGAGCTAATCAACATAAGTCGGACCTAGCGAAACATATCAGAGCTCAACAAAGACATGCCGGAGCTATCAAAGACATGCTGGAGCTATCAAAGGCATGTCGGAGCTAAAGACAAAGCTCACCGGAGCTACCCAAAAACATCTCGGACCTATACAATGAAAGTCGGGCCTAGACAAAGAAAGTCGGACCTATTGTCGGACCTTGCAGAAGCTCGGAGCTAGAGTTGGACCTTGCTAAAAAGATGTTACCGCAGCATTCAAAACTTTTATTGTCAAAGCCAATGTATTCAATACAAGCTAATGTATTCAACACACATAGGTCTCACAATCTCCCCCTTGATGAATGCATTGGCAACACCATTTAAAATTCGAACATTGGCTTATTCACATTAAAAAATTTGAAGACAATTTCTCCCCCTTTGTAAATCAGAAATAAAATGAGAAGAAAAACAAATTCTTCCCTTGAGAAGAATCGTGCCAAAAACAATTATATTATCTCTCCCCCTTGCATACTTATCTTTAAAAATTCACATTATCTCTCCCCCTTTGACAATGTATTCAACAAGGTTTATAAGACAAATTTTAATTGTTATGAGCATATTATAACATATACATATAAAACAAACCTCATCCAAGTCATACTATCAAGTAACTTACACTATCATATCAATGAGATACATAAAGTAGTGTAAGCCATGCTAGAGATCAAATGTAATTTTCAATTTAAACAAGTCATGATCTCACAAACTTAACTATTTCAATACCTGAAAGCATGACACTTGTTGCTGCATTTTAGTATTTTTCAAGGCACAAATTTAGATCATATGATATTTGCAAGAGATTATATGCGCATCTGTCTTATTCTAACCAACTAAGCCAATCCTATGTCATTTGACAATCAAAAGCTTAAGGACATGGTTTTAGTCATACACAACTTCTTCCAAGTTCATATCTCAGTGCAATGATAAGTCATCTCAAAAGAAGAAGTGCGATGCATGCATATTCTCTTGATCTTTTCTCAACTTATATTTGTTCACAAAAACTCAACATGTGAGTTGATTACTTGATTAATTCTTTATGATTAAAAACACTTGTGAGCATGCAACAAGTCCAAAACAGCAAGAAAGTTCAACCATGACCAGATTTAGTGTAAGTAATTATTCCAATTACTAGACATGACAAAAACTACAAAATGTATAACACGAGTAATATAGTAAGAACTTTTAGCATGTAAAAGGAATCACAAAGTCATATATGTATGAAATTTTATGCTCATATTATTTTAATTTTAGATTCACACATAGACTTCTAGGTTTTGAAAACTCCCCCTCAATGTAAGCCATGGTGATGCATAACCCCTATTTCACTACGAATGTAACAATAACGAGTGAAATCCAAAGGTTTTGTAAAAATGTCAGCCAATTGTTGTTTGGTATCTACATGGTGAAGCAAAATGTTTCCTTTTTCAACATTATCACAGAGAAAGTGATACATAATGTCAATGTGCTTAGTTCTAGAATGTTGCACAGGGTTTTAGCAATGTAAATAGCACTAGTGTTGTCACAAAACAACGGAACACTATCTAGATCAACCCCATAGTCCTTAAGTGTTTGAACAATCCAAAGAATTTGTGAGCAAGAACTAGCAGCAGCTACATATTCAGATTCGGTCGTGGATTGTGCAACTGAATTTTGTTTTCTAGAGGACCAAGCAACAAGTGAATTACCAAGAAAATGACAAGCACCGGAAGTACTTTTCCTATCAATCCTACAACCTCCAAAATCAGCATCGGAAAAAGCTTTCAAAGTAACGGTTGAGGAAGAAGGAAGAAAAATGTTAAATTCTTGAGTTCCATGTAAGTACCTGAGAATCCTTTTGACGGCTTAACGATGTGAAGCACGTGGGGAGGCTTGAAACCGTGCACAAAGACATACACTAAATTGTATGTCCGGTCTTGATGTCGTGAGGTACAAAAGTGATCTGATCATGCTTCTATATTCTTTTTGATCCACGGGTTCACCATCTTCATCAAGTTCAAGTGTTGTTGTTGTTCCCATTGGTGTCCGAAGAGGCTTGCTTTTGTCCATGTTGAAGCTCCTTAGGAGGTCTTTTGTATACTTCGTTTGATGCACAAAGGTACCCTCCTTGGTTTGCTTGATTTGCAGCCCCAAAAAGTACGTGAGTTTGCCCATCATACTCATCTCAAATTCTGAACTCATCATAGCGGAAAACTTGTGATAGGAAAAAGATGATGAGGCCCGATCTTCCGAAAGGTAATGGGTAAGTCGATTGATGGAGATCTCGACGTTGATGATCCGAGGCTCTCGAGTAGAACACGAACAGCCCCTGCAATCACTACACCACCGCTCCGTTGGTTATCAACCGTGCTTCACACGATTGACCTCGCCAAGAAGGCTAATCCCTGCAAGTGCAACCGAGAACACAAGCAAGAACGTAGAAGAAGCAATCTGAAATTGCTGAATTGGGGTATCAATTGGTATCAATTGGTATCAGATTTCCAGGTTACCCGTTAGGTAATTCATCTATCCATTACATTAGTTTTGTTTTTCATACCTAGAGTCCACAAAAAAGCCACAAAAACAACTTGCAGTTTAGTAGATTTATTCATTACTTTGTCCAAACCACATTGAGCCTTTGCAACTTTGTTATTCAGTTTGGTTTTGTTGAGTTTGTGTCCGTTGTTGAGTCATATTGCTGGTTTAGAAAGTGTTTTTGGTCTTAGTTTGAGTTTTGCATTGTGTGATTCATCCTTTTGAATCACGTCATCACGTCCAGATTAGATTCACCTCTGTCCAGTTTGGTATTTTCATCATATCTCGCACATACGAACTCCGATTTTGGTGTTCTTGTACTTTCTGGAAAGCTTAAGAAGTGCTCTATAACTTTCATATTCATCATTTTCCCAGAAAATGTAGTTATGGATGTCTAAATTGCATTAGATCCGAATCTGTTATTGACCTAAAAATTCTGAACAGTCTGTATTTCGGGATCAGTATCTCCTATTGTTCTTTTCCAAAATAGGTCTTCTATATATTGAAATTAAAGAGGAGAGATATATCTACAATCTTTCTGTTCTAATTTTTCCAATTTAGAGCCTATAAGTGTGCCTATTTGTCCTTGGAAGATTGAGCAGAAAATCTGCGACAGACACACGAGATATCTTGGGTTGATTTTCATTGTGTTCTTCCCTTGCAGCACATTCTGAAAAAAAAAGGAAGAAAAAAGAAAAAGGCAAGTGCAAAAAAAGAAAAAAAAAAGCCGCACAAAAAAAGAGGAAAAAAAACAACAAAAAAAACAGAAGTTCTTGCATTCTTTGTGTCGTCTAGTTTTGTCTCATGTCTTGCTAGCTTGAACTACTAGGAACACATTTAGGCCAGCAACTTTGACAAATACTTTGGACACTTATTCAACTTTACTATCTGATTTCATTGTTACTAATCCTTGCTACATAGAAAGTGCCATCCAAACTACACCTTACTCTTGAGCAGAATCGATACACCTTTGCAATCATCCCACGCTTCATTGGTTTCTTCATACCGTCCACCGTTTGCCACCTGCAGAGTCGGTAAGAACACTTGTAAGAACGTGGTAAGATGCTTGAGAGTGTGTGATTCCACTTCCACTTTGCCATTATCCTTTGTAGTTGATAGGGATAACATATTTTTTGTGTTGTCTTCTGTTTGCTACTAACAATGTCAGGTAAAAGCAAGAATCATGCATTATATGCTGAGATGATGGACATGATGAAGACAGCGATAGAGTTGCGCACTAAAAATCAAACATCAACCAAGGATTCACATGACATTCAGACCACCTTTACAACACCTTCCACAAGAAGTAATTACATTCTCCCATCTCTTCCTTCTTATGATGGTTTTGGTTACGATGAATATATTGCTTGGGAAATAGAGTTGGATAAAATTTTTGGACAATGTCATATGTGTGAGAAAAGAAAGATTAGAAATGTTGCAAGTGCATTAGTAGGTTGTGCATTGACTTGGTGGAACAACTTAAGTGATTTAGAAAGACCTCGAACATGGAAAGATATGAAAATTCTTATGCGAGAAACTTTTGCTAATGTATCTAATTGTAAAGATGAAATACATGAACTTGAGAAGAATTTTCTTGTTGTACCTCCTCCTTTGCCTAACCTTTTGCAGGAACATGAACAAATAAATGGAGATGCAAATGAGAGTGAGGTGTTGAACAACTCTTCTGAATTTTTTGATGAATCAACTCATAATGCATTTGAATTTCTTGCTGAAAATGAGAGTAGTGTTAGTGGACAATGCTCTACAGTTAACCACGGTATGACATTTTCAGATGTGCTGAATTTTGCTACCAGTCATACTATCGATGAGCAGCAACAAGATGAACCTTTTCATAATACACATTTACCATTAGTTGATTTTCCTACTGATTCTTACAACAAAAATGAGTTGTGTGCTGATAATTATATTGTACCTATGCTAGAACAACCAAATGAATTTGATACTTTATTACTCACTTGTGCTGAAATTAAGCATTTGATCCCAACTACATGTGAAAGGGATGAGCTGAAATTGTTATCTTCTCTAAATACTTTGGGCTATATTGAATTTGACACTCTTTGTGATCTAGATATCGTAGAGAAGATAATATTTTCTCAGTCTCAATTGCCTTTGTTAAGTAGAAATATTTTTTATGCTATAGGCAAATATGAACATAGTGGTATGTTTATGGTGCATAAAGTTTACATATGTTCAAATGAGGAAGCTCCTTTTGTGCTGCAACAACATGGTCAAGTAAATGAATGTACTAACGCTAATAATATCTTGTCAAGTTTTTCTAGTATTTTTTCCTTGCAGCAGGGACAACAAAAACATTTTTCACTGCGGTTGTGCAATATGGACAGTGCTCACTCGGGCCTAAACTCTACCCCCGCAGCAAGTCTTTTTGCTGGACATACGAGCAAGCCGAGGACGGCTTGTCATAAAGAAGGGGAGAATGATGAGATCATGCATATTATTATTGCACCTACAAATATGACACAATGTTCATTTGTTTGGGATCCTGGCTCAAGTGAATGTGCACTCTTATTTGATGGACAAGATCAAGATGGTGCACTATGCCGTCCACCACCTTGGCCTCCTCCTTTCATGCTTACAAGAAGATTTGATGGCGTTGCACATATGGACCCACACATGATAGAAGATGAACTTGAGTCGAGGACGACTCCAATTCAAGAAGGGGAGGATGATGAGGACATCACTTATATGGATACAAACAACACTCTGCTGAATATACAAGATGCAATCAATAGAGTTCATACACAACAATTAATTTCAGAGGTGAACTCGTTCTTATATATTTCCTTATGTGTTTTTGAGCATAGATTGCTACTTAATGATTTATTTGTG
Organism: Tuctoria greenei; assembly: GCA_036927565.1. Lineage (NCBI taxonomy): Eukaryota > Viridiplantae > Streptophyta > Magnoliopsida > Poales > Poaceae > Tuctoria > Tuctoria greenei. Next base: position 16,429,292 of record JAYESD010000005.1, read on the forward strand.
ATTAGGATCCATGGAAAGGTTCAAGGGGTACTTGGAGGGAGTATTAGGGACGTGGAAGACCAGAGAATTCGTTCAAAGAAGATGGAAACCGAACCAAACTCCAAATCGTAACCAACTCGGAGTCCAGGAGCAGTACGCACTAAAACGGACGCCCAGGACGCATACGAACTCCGTTTTGGACGTTCTACATATGCACGGAAAGAGGAGAGGATAACCTTTCCAATGGCTCCGGTACCATGTCAAAATTCCTTCGGAGTCGACGGGAATCGTCGAAACAAAATCGAGTACAGAATCTGTCAGGGTGCTGCGCCACCGTATTGGGCCATTGGGCCTTGTATCAAGTCTAAGTCCATTATTTTCGTGTCTTAGGGTTAGGTCACGACCCTAACACCCCCTTGGACGTCCTCCCACCTATATATACTCCATAGTAGCCGCCATGAACAATTGGGTTTTGCATAGATTAATAATATCGCTGTTCTACAGTTTGTGAAACCCCAATTCAGCAATTTCAGATTGCTTCTTCTACGTTCTTGCTTGTGTTCTCGGTTGCACTTGCAGAGATTAGCCTTCTTGGCGAGGTCAATCGTGTGAAGCACGGTTGATAACCAACGGAGCGGTGGTGTAGTGATTGCAGGGGCTGTTCGTGTTCTACTCGAGAGCCTCGGATCATCAACGTCGAGATCTCCATCAATCGACTTACCCATTACCTTTCGGAAGATCGGGCCTCATCATCCTCCCCTTCTTGAATTGGAGTCGTCCTCGACTCAAGTTCATCTTCTATCATGTGTGGGTCCATATGTGCAACGCCATCAAATCTTCTTGTAAGCATGAAAGGAGGAGGCCAAGGTGGTGGACGGCATAGTGCACCATCTTGATCTTGTCCATCAAATAAGAGTGCACATTCACTTGAGCCAGGATCCCAAACAAATGAACATTGTGTCATATTTGTAGGTGCAATAATAATATGCATGATCTCATCAACTTGGACACAAGATCATGAGAAGAACAACCAAAGATAATATCATCTACATACACTTGAACGAATAATGAGTCATTGCGATGCTTAAGCACAAAAAGAGTTTTATCAACCTAGCCCATGGTAAACCCCTTTCCAAGTAAGAATGTTTTTAACCTATCATACCATGCTCTAGGGGCTTGTTTGAGACTGTACAAGGCTTTGGACAGTTTGTAAACATGATTAGGAAAATTTGAATTTTCAAAACTCGGTGGTTGTTTGACATAAACCTCCTCATCTATGTAATCATTAAGAAAAGCACTTTTAACATCCATTGATATAGCTTAAAACCTTTAGATGTAGCAAAAGCTAACAAAATTCTTATGGCTTCTAATCTAGCAACAGGAGCAAAAGTTTCATCAAAATCTAGACCTTCAACTTGAGTGAAACCTTGAGCAACCAACCTAGCCTTATTCCTAAACACAACCCCATCCTCACTTTGTTTATTTTTAAACACCCATTTAGTTCCAATTAAAGTGTGACCTTGAGGAGGAGGTACAAGTTTCCAAATATTATTTCTTTCAAAATTTTCTAACTCTTCTTGAATGGCAATAATCCAAGATTCATTAGTGAGTGTGTGTGATATATCTTTGGGTTCAAAAGAAGCAACAAAAGCAGAATGAGCATGAGAGTTTGGATCGCAAAACCTGGACCGTGTAACTCGTTCATGCAAGCATCCAATAATCTGTTGTGGAGGACAAATTTTGAGAACCCGGAGGGGAGTGGACACTTCACAAGCTTCTTCTTCTTCATGTTCATCACAAATCGATGAACTTGTGACTTGAGGACGATCTGGACCAGCAATGGTGGTCGTCGGTGCTGGCTATGAATCAAAATTAGGAGCTCGAACAATGTCATTAGCTGCTAAATTTTCGGGCAGCAGCTCCACCTCTTCCTCATCTTCAACGAAAATGCTCTCCCCCTGCGGATATGAATCTGGACTTGCAATGTTTGAGCTATTACCTGTGCTAGATTCATCAAAAGACACTTAACAAGTCTCCACAATCTTGTTAGTGTCAAGTAAAAGCACACGATAGCCTCTAGTATGAGATGGATAACCAAGAAACATTCCATCAATGGATTTAGGTTCAAATTTATCAAGATTACCGTGTTTCTTAACAAAGCATTTGCAATCAAAGACCCGAAAGTGCGTAACACTAGGCCTATGTCCAAACCAGAGCTCATATGGTGTTTTACCTAGCTTAGCGCACAAGAAAACATGATTTGAGACATAACAAGCGGTTGCAATCGCATCAGCCCAAAATTTCCTAGGAGTTTGATATTCATCAAACATAGTCCTAGCCATCTCAACTAAGGTTCTATTCTTTCTTTCTACATCACCGTTTTTTGAGGTACATATAGTGAAAAAAATTGATGATCTATTCTATTTTCAGCACAAAAGTGATCAAAAGATTGATTTTTAAATTTAGTTCAGTTATCACTTCTAATTACTTTTAAAGATCCTAGGTGATCAATTGATAATCTAAGAAATAAAGTTCTAAAGTGACTAAAAGCTTCATTCTTAGATACCATAAAGTAAATCCAAGAGTATCTAGAATAATCATCAACAATCACAAGAACATATCATTTACCTCCGAAGGATTGAACACGTGAAGGTCCTAAGGTGTCAAGGTACAAAAGTTGACCCGATTCAGTTGTCATGATCATTGTGAGAGGAGTATGTGAACATGCAACCATCTTAGCATGTCTACAAGAAGAACACACAATTTCTTTGTCCCCTTTAAGCCTAGGCAGCCCACGTATGCGATCAAGAGCACTAACACGCGTTAGGTGATCAAAGCCTATGTGACCAAGTCTACGATGCTAAAAATATAAGTCCTTTGAATCATTAGCAACTAGACACCTATGCCTAGAGACATGTTAAAATCAGCTTTAAAAACTCTTCCAAACCGAGACATGTTAAAAATAAGCTCACTATTTTAACCTACAACTTTGCAGCAGTTTTTATTGAAAATAATTTCCAGATTTTCATCAAGCAATTGTGAAACAGAAAGCAAGTTGTATTTCAAATTTTTGACAAGTGCCACAACCTTCAAAGTGTAGTGATCATTTACTCTAACAGAACCCTTTGCAATTATAGGAGTTCAAGAATTATCGGCAAAAGTAACATTCTCTACACATGACACAAAAGAGAGGGAGGAGAACCATTCTTTGTTACCGGTCATGTGGCGTGAGCAACCTGAATCCACAATCCAAATGTTCTCCTTCCTCAAGCATGTAACCTACATAGAAGCACAATACATCGATGACTCAATACTGGGGTTAGTCAAAAGGCATTTAGGTATCTAGTACTGAGTCACACGACGTGCAACAGGAAAAATACGCGAAAGCTGAGATAAAACAGCAGGTTTATGAGTCAAAGTTTGAGGTTTTTTATTCTTAACTACTGACCTATAAGGTGTTACTTGTGTAGCACAAAAATCAGTAGCTCTGGAGGCAAAAACAGAAGGTCTGGAGGTAAGCTTTGTTTATTTTTGACTCATAACAGCAGGTTGCATGTTCCTGGCATTCTGTTTAATATGTGCAACAGGTTTTGCATGAAAGTTATGAGATCTAGCAATCATTCTTTCCATTTTCTATTGTTTAGCTAGTCTATAACAACAATCTATGACATGACCATCTCTATCACAGTAGGTACAATGAAATTTAACTTTGTGTTCATGTCTAGATGAGCAAGCAATATTTTTATTTGAAACCGAATGAGACAACACTTCTGCAGATTTGAAAACCACTTCTTTTTGTTTAGGAGCTGTTTGAAACAAACCACTTCCTAATGACTTTACAATTTTAGGTGGATGTGCCTTAGCATGAGCATGAGAATCAAAACCTAAACCAGTTTTATCATTGCAAGACTTGGAAGAATTCAACAGCAAGTTTAGGTTCTTATTCCCATTACAAAACCGATCTAATGTCCTATGCATGTTATCAAGTTTATTGGACAGATCAAGTCAATTTTCACATGATGTTTTTCCTTTTAATTTGCAATTGGAACAATATTTAACTTCATGAGAATGTAAAACATTATTCAATATTGAAATTTCATTCATAGCATCTTAGTTTCTTTTCAAGATCATCACAACTAGAATAATGCAAATCAATTGTAGAACAAGAAGCATATTTTAAGTTTCCAATGTCAAGTGCAGCAAGCTTTTTGTTCTTTTCAATTTCAAGTTCAAGTCTATCTAGAGTAGAGGAATGTGCAGTTCTTAATGTGGACAATTGTTCATAGATTAAATCACACGAGGGACAAGAATCATCACTAGGAATCAAAGTTTTCAAATGGTTGGTTTCAGATTCTAGTGATTCAATTTTAGCAGCATTATCCCTAAGCTTTTTGTCCTTCTTCTTAACATAGTAGTTGCATGAGAAATTGCATCACACATTTCATTACAGGTAGAACATACCTCATCGTTGTCACTGTTGTGTTCTGCATCCTCCTGACTTGATCTTGATCTTGTTTTGCCCGCCATGAAGCATAAGTTGGCCAAATCATCTTCATCTTCATCACTTCCAATGTCCACGTTGCTTGAGCCAAGTTCCTGGAGTGCAGAGATAAAACTGTTCACCGGTTGGCGACCTGTAAATCCCTTATTATTCTTCTTATCATTTGTTGAGGAGTGCTTCGTCCTTGATTGTTTTTCTTCTCGGGAAGTAGAACCTGAAAGGTTACGGCATTCTGTACGAAAGTGTCCTGTCTTACCACATTCGAAGCATCGTTGAGGTCTGGAGCTTCCTCTCCTTCTAGTTCTCACATTTTGCAATGCTTTTGAGAACCTAGTAGAGAGAAGTGCTAGCTCCTCCTCTGGAAATTCCTCGATCTGCTCCAGGATTAGTGAGGACAACAAAGCAAGAGCATTGCAAGATGATGATTGGCCGGAGCTAGGCATATCACGTTGTGAGACAAATGCAATAGACTTATTTGGGTTCTTACGTGATAAGATGTCAGTTTCATGAGTTTTGAGTTTAGAGTAAAGCACATCTAAAGTAAGTGTACTCATGACAGTAGATTCACGAATAGATGTAACTTTCATCTCCCAGATTGACATGTCTAATGCACTAAGAAGTTGCCTAGCATTTTTAGCATCAGAAAAATTAACGTTGACATTACGCAAGTTACTGAGAATTTTGTTAAAGCAAGCAAAAAGATCATCGATGGACTCACCGGGTTGCATCTCGAAGTGCATGTATTCTTTCTTGAACATGTCTTGCCTTACCTCCTTGATCGTGTTGGATCCTTCGTAATAGTCACAAAGAGCTCTCCATACATCGTATGCTAATCGGAGATGTGCAATGCGGTCTAAGTCGCTCTAAGTGAGTCCTTGGATGATCAAGTTTTGGGATTTGTTGTTTTTGTCGACATCCCGTAGGTTTGTAGCCATAACTTGATCGTTAGGTGGCACTTCGTAAGGCTTGTACACCTTTTCCCATATTGCGAAGCCTTGCGCCTGGATGAAATCCTTCATGCGTGCCTTCCAAACCTGAAAATCAATACCAACAAACACACAAGGTTTGGCGGAGTATTTCTCTATGATGATTAGTCGAAAACACGTGCGAATCACAATGATTGGAGCACCGTGGCTCTGATACCAATTGTAGGATCCAATAACACATGAAAAGCTACCAGAGGGGGGGTGAATGGTAGATTTAAAAATCTTACGTAGCGGAAACAATTAAATCCCAACCCCTTCAGCATAAAAATGATCTGTTAAAGAAATCATATGTAAGACTAATCTAAACGTGTTTCACCGTGACAAAAGTGATATATATCAGATAGAATCAAGTCACGAATAAAACTCAAGAATAATCACTCAAATCCGTCGTGAGAAACTCAAGTTATGATCAAAAGATCGAACAAAGGTCAATCTGTCCTACCTGAGAAAAACAGTTCTGGAACGCTGCAAAGAAACTCGTGTAGATCAGAAACCACAAATACAATGACCGTGACATATTGACATATGATAGATAACCAAGTTGTGAAGACAACCCAAAAAGAATCATGTCAATTGGATCAGTAAAACTTGAGTTATGATAAAACCACCGACAAAAGGTAGTGCTGTCCAGAAACTCGACGAGTAAAACTTGTCTGGAACAAGTCGGACGAACAAGGCACAAAAATTCCTTCAAACTACGAATTTTATTCAATATAACACAAGAGGAACAGACCCAAAGTCGTGCACCACGAGATCTGGACTCCCTTACTTATATAACCAGCTCGAAAGCCAACTCAACTCAAATCAGGACTCTAATCCTACTCCGTTCACGAATCGAAACTTTCCATAACTGCTTAAGACTCTTCTATACTCAGATAGAAGCAATCTTAAGACTTCCAAACATCTTAGAAACGTATCCCACATTCCTAAAACAACTCAAATTCGTGAGCCACACAAAATCCTATCATAACCAACTGAATACTTTCCATACCGAGCTATAACTGACTCTGCCACAGCCAAAGTCATCAACCAATATGATCCAATCCTTTCAACTAGATCTTCCCATCCATAAACCATCCTCAGAACCATCTTGCCACATCATGCACCGCATGCATACGTGCAAACACCTTCCTTTGACGTCCAGTAGCCTTCATGTGCACTTCCCATGATTCAATCATCCTACGCGACCTCCTGACCCGCTCAACCACAATTCCTCCTGAATTTGGTTGTTGGAACCTCATCTCCTCCCTGATACTAGTCCAAAGAATCCTGTCACCAGCCATGACTTGAACTCAAGCAACACCTGCACAGGAACAAACAACCAATCCGTACGAGCCCAAGTCCGCGACTTGACTCAAGTTAGTTCTGAAACTACAACACCTTACGTGAGCACCTCACATAAGCATGTTGCAAAGCACAGCAAAATGATATAAGCCTTAACCACCAAAACACACTAAAAACATAGTATCAGAATACTAAGCAACCTTTCCATAAGTGTAAAGCAAATTCGAAACATTTCACATGAAAATTTGGAACATTACGATCAAGCTCCAAACCTTGCCAAAGCTAACTGGAGCTCGAGCTGGAGCTTACCAAAGCTAGTACAACCTAGAGCCGGAGCTTACCAAAGCTAGTACAACCTAGTGCCGGAGCCTAGCGCCGTAGCTAACCAAAACTAGTCGGAACTAGCCATCCCAAAAGTCGGAGCTAGAAAAACATGTCGGAGCTAACCAACATAAGTTGGACCTAGTAAAACATATTGGAGCTCAACAAAGACATGACGGAGCTATCAAAGACATGTCGGAGCTATCAAAGACATGTCGGAGCTAAAGACAAAGCTCACCGAAGCTACCCAAAAACATATCAGACCTGGAGAAAGAAAGTCGGACCTAGACAAAGAAAGTAAGATCTATTGTCGGACCTTGCAGAAGCTTGGAGCTAGAGTTGGACCTTGTTAAAAAGATGTTACCGCAACATTCAAAACTTTTATTGTCAAAACCAATATATTCAATACAAGACAATGTATTCAGCACACATAGGTCTCACACAGGCCAACATTCTGCTCAATCTACTAAACCTGATGTATGGATTGTGTTGACGCTACCAGATCGGAGTGGGTGGTGGGCTTGAAATGCAACACGGTCAAACTATCTCCAATTCTTCACGGGAACCTCGACAGATGGCTCTTGGCTCGGCTCCATTCTCGCACATGTATGTAGTATTGCTATTTTGCTTCACTTGACTGCCAGTGAGTTCGATTGTTGCTCAAAGATGAAAAAAAAAGTTAAGAGAACATGACTACTCAAAATCGCATGTCACCTTTGGCACAAAGAACGCTACCTCATACTCAAAGTGCTGCTGACATGCATTCGGAGTGCATTGTCTACGTTTTTGGCTAATGAAGTGTACTAAGGCTATCTCCAACAATAAGAGGCAAAACAGGAGCCTCATTTGGACCTTTGCGTCCTGCTACAGTAGCTTTTTGCTAGCTAAAAATTTCTGTTCTCCAACAGTGGAGACATAGTTGAAAGTCAAAGGAAGGTTGAACAAGCAGGGCAGCGTGGGGACATCGCCGGCGGTCAGTGTAAGCGCGCGCAGGCGTCCAGAAGGGTTGACCTTGAGGATGCATGACTCGCCTTTCAAGAGTGCTGGAGGGAAGAGCAGCCTGTAGATTGTGTCCCTGCCGTTGGCGGCAAGGAGGTAGATGCCAGAGACGTTGACGACCATGGAGGCAACGACTTGTCTGGATTCTTGGGCGCCGCGGCCCACTGCAAGAGCGCGTCATTGTTGGTGAGGATGAGGTGGTAGGCGCCGGGAGTGAGGTCCTGCTCCGACGTCGAGGATGTGCGCTGCACACCGAGGCGAAGCGCCTGGCATGAGACCAGCGTGTCAGTGGGGAGCTCATAGGAGGACCAGAGCGTGGCGTTGTCGCCATCGATGAGCCTGAGTTTGCCGGTATCGAGGAGGCGAAGCACGGCGATGGGCTGGCAGAGGCGCGGCGTGGACCAAGTTGGGTCGGTCCGGGCGGCGGAGGGGTCGAAGAGGAAGAGGCCTTGCACCGAGAGGGAGAGGACGAGGGACCCGAGGACGGTGGAGTCGGCGGCAGCGGTGGTCCAGACCGGAGTGCGTGAGGCATGTTAGAACTTATGGTGCTTAGGATCTATACTGGGAACATCTAACCAGAGTACTTAGGTATAATTGAATCATCAACTAATTACTTAGTTTTCTAACAATCTAAACATGAAAATAGATCAAAGAATTGAGGAGAAGAGAATTAGGGGATTAGGGGAGAGATGTGAGTTACCTTCAGAGGATCCACTTGATGCCTTTGGGCTCAAGTGGATGTCAACGAGGGGGAGGCTGGTGCAGTGGCGATCGGCGATGCAGGGAGGTCATGGTGCAGTGGCAGCTCGATGTAGAGACGGCGGCGGCGGGTCTTCCCCTCACTCCGCGGGCTAATAGATCGGGTTAGGGTTGTGGGGAGAGTCTGTGGCACTCAATCAACCGGGTGATTTGAGGATCCAGCCTTTACCCTCTATTTAATATTGCACGGGCAAGAGGGGGCCGCATCAAACGGGAGTCGGTTGTGCCCCCGATCAGGGCGTGTGAGAGGGAGTACGACTCGGGGGCATGGTTGTTGCCCACGTCACCTCCCAGGATAAAAAACAATATAAATTCTCCCCCTTGATCTTGGGACCTTAACTTATTATCTGATTTGCTAAACTAATCTTACATATATTTCTTTTGATTTGACATAAAGGGCACGACGCATCAAAAACAGCCATTTATGCACTGTTTGACTTGACGACCACGATACGTCTCACAATTAGAAATAATCTTACACGTTGGTGGCCCCTTAGAATCCAGGATATTTTCACAGAGTCTCCCTCAAATCCATGTCGGCTACATGTTCTCTGAACACGTTGGGTGGGAGGCCCTTTGTTAGCGGATTCGTAAGCATTTGTTTAGTACTAATATCTCGAGACTAATTATGTGATCCTGGATTTTCTCTTTCACAACATAGTACTTAATGTCGATGTGTTTGGCAGCACCACTCGACTTGTTGTTGTGAGAGTACATCACTGCTGGCTGATTATCGCAATATAACTTAAGTAGTTTATGAATGTTGTCGACCACTTTAAGACCGGGAACAAATTTCTTAAGCCAAGACGCCTGCCCAGTAGCCTCATAACAAGCAACAAACTCAGCATACATTGTTGGACGATGTAGTGATTGCTTGTTTGGAGCTTTTTCACGATATAGCTCCATTCGCGAGGGTGAATATATAACCTGATGTTGATTTCTTAGTATCCACACAACCCGCGTAATCTGAATATGAATAACACACTATTTCTAGTGACTCGGTTTTACTATACGTTAGCATGGGGTGCTTAGTACCCTGTATATATCTTAATGCCTTCTTAATGGCTTTCCAGTGGTCTAATCCTGGATCACTTTGGTATCTACCAAGCATCCCAGTCACAAATGCTAAGTCAGGGCATGTACATACTTGAGCATACATCAAGGTTCCGACAACAGAAGCATAAGGAATTCTTTTCATCTGATCAACCTCATATTGATTCTTAGGCGATTGAGAGTTTGAAAATCTATCGCCCTTAACTATTGGAGCGAGCGAGGGCTTACTAGCATGCATACCATACTTTCTAAGTACGCTTTCTAAGTATGCCTTTTGTGATAGTCCTAAAACCCCCTTAACATAATCTCGGTGTATCTCAACCCCTAAAACATAGTCACTTCACCTAGATCCTTCATATCAAAGTTTGAGGATAATAACTTCTTAGTTTCTAAGAGTAGGTTGACATCACTACTTGCTAATAGTATGTCATCAACATAAAGGACTAAGAAAATGAACTTTCCATTCTTAAACTTAGCATAAAAGCAACTATCCTTATAATTTTCCTTAAACCCAAACCTTCTAATAACCTCATCGAACTTGAGATACCATTCTCTTGAAGCTTGCTTAAGTCCATAAATGAACTTCTTCAAGTGGCATCCCATGTGTTCCTTACCCTTAACGACAAAACCTTTTAGTTGTGTCATATAGACGTCCTTATAAAGGTCCTTATTGATAAACATCATCTTTACATCTATTTGATGCAATTCTAAGTCGTAATGCGCTACTAATGCCATGCATGATTCGAAATGAATCCTTAGACGTACCGGAGAAAATGTCTCATCATAGTCAATACCTTCCCTCTAAGTGAATCCTTTTGCCACAAGTCTGGCCTTATACTTTTCGATCTTCCTTTGGAGTCACATTTGATCTTGTAGACCCACTTACAGCCTACTTTTTTGGCTCCTTTATGAATTTCTACTAAGTCCCATACCTTGTTGGCACTCATAGAACTCATTTCATCTTCCATGAACTTACACCATTCAGATGACTGTGGTCTCCGCATGGCATCTTCGTAGGAGGTGGGATCATTCTCCATCTTAACTTCTTCACTCAAGTAGATTTGATAATCGTCTGGAATGGACGATCATCTTACTCTTCGTGATCTTCTTACTTGAGTATCATCTGAGGGTGGAGGCTGTTGTTGAACTTTATTTTGTTCAACCATATGCTCAACTGCTTTGGAAGGTGGAACCTCACTTATTTCGGTTGTGGTCGTTGAAGGTTCAACAATAGGTGTTGTGTCACTAGTGGCAGGCACCAGTGGCACAACAACAGCAGGTAGGGAGAAATATGGCTCTTGATTCATCGAAGTGGGTAAACTAATCTGCTCCTCCTCAAGGTCTATTTCCTGTCATACCATGCTCCCCCTGATCATAGCATCTTCTAAAAATACAGTGTGTTTCTATGAACTTAGTATGTCGATCTAGACAATAGTACCCAAAACTCTTACTCTTCTCAAGATAGCTAATGAAATGGCAACTAACTGTTCTAGAATCCAGTTTACTAATATTTGGGTTGAAGATCTTAGCCTCAGCTGGACAACCCCAAATATGAAAATAGGTTAGTGAGGGCTTACATCCTGTCCACATCTCATACGATGTCTGAGGTACTGACTTAGTGGGAACCCGATTAAGCACATGAATGGCGGTTTTTAACGCCTCCATATATAGGCTAATCGATAACGTAAAATAACTTAACATATTTCTTACCATGTCCATAAGTGTACGGTTTCTACGTTCCGCAACACCGTTCTGCTCAGGTTTGCTCGGTGTAGAATATTGGGCAACTATACCATGTTCCTGTAGAAACCTTGCAAAGGGTCCAGGAACTTGACCATATGGGGTATGCCGACTGTAGTACTCACCTCCATGATCGGATCTTACTACTTTAATCTTAACATTGTGCAGGTTTTCTACTTCAGCCTTAAATATCTTAAACTTATCCAATGCTTCGGATCGCTCCTTGATTGGATAAATATAACCATAACGAGTGTAGTCATCCGTAAATGTTATGAACAAATCATATCCCTCTATGGAGACTATGGGAAACAAACCATAAATGCCCGTGTGAATTATTTCTAAAATTCTCATGCTGCGTATGACGTTCTTCTTAATAGTCTTAACGAATTTTCATTTAATATAATCAATGCATTCTTCTGAGTATGAAAAGTCTAAATGGGGTAGAATCGATTGAGATACTAAGTGTTTGATCCTCTCCCTTGAAATATGGCATAAACAACAATGTTATAATTTCGACGATGTTTCGAAATCGATTCTTTTGCGCTTGTTTCTTGTATGTCATTCTTAGCGGGAATTTGATCATCACTTAGAACATTCACATTATCATGAGTGGATAACAAATATATCATGTCTTGTATGAAGACAAGACTCACAATCTTATTATTCAAACTAATGAAACATTTGTCATTGCCAAAATGGCATACAAATCCATAATTATCCAAACATGAGACTGATATCAAATTCCTTTCTAAACTAGGAACATAAAGAACATCATGAAGCCTAAGTACAAAACCACTACTAAGTCTAAGTGGATGAACTCCAATAGCTTCTACTTCAGCTTCATGGCCATCAACGACATTGATGGTCCTTCCCCCCTTCTTATAGTCCTCATCATACTTAATCCCTGTATAAAATTACAAACGTGCATAGTTGCACCTGAGTCAATCCACCAAGTAGATCATGAATAAGCTAAATACATAGAATCATTAACAAAAGTAATAGTATCCGTACCATTCTTAGTACACTACTTGATAAAGCCAAAATAGTCCTTCTAGCGATGTCCTTTTTCCTTGCAAAACTTGCATTGGTCTGGCTTTAACTTTTGACCAGAAGACTGAGGAGCTATCCCTTTGCCTTTAGAGGAGAAACCTTGCACTTTGAAAGACGGTGGTTTTGGAGAGGTAAAGTATGTCTTTCCCTTTCCTTTATCATTACCCTTAGCAAGGTTGATGAAGTCTCCACTCTTACCCTTAATGTGTTCCTCTTCCTGAACGCACATAGCATGACCTTGTCTACTATACAGCTATCTTCCTTAGAGTTATAATTGATTACAAAAGCCTCAAACTCCTTAGGCAAAGACATGAAGATGAAATGCACAAGCATCTCATCAAGCATGGCTAAGTTCAGAGTCTTGAGGTTTGCATTCAAGTTACTCATATTAAGGATGTGATTTCTCACACCCCCACCAGTGTATTTCTCATTAACAAGTCTCTTGAGAATATTGCTTGCTAATGTCTTAGTAGAGCCCGTGTACTAAATTTTGATTTGGGCAAGATAATCAGTAGCCAACTCACAGTCAGGTATGACTCCTCAAATAGACTCAGAAATGGTAGCCTTAATGACCATGAGGCATTTTCTATTGGATTCCTCCCAAGCCTCAAGGTCCTTAGTGTATTTCTCCTTAAACTTAATGTACTCCTCTTTTCTTATTCCAAATTGCTCATTATTTTCCAGGTTGAGCAATAGGTACTTCAGGATCAACAGGGTGATCCTTCCTTAGGCAAATTCAAGATTTCCAATGGCTAAGTTCATGTGTAGCCTCTCATTCCATGTTCCATAGTTATAACTCGTGAGAGTCTCTATGGAGGTAATGAGACTTACTACATTGGAGGCACCTTAATAAAATAAACATAGGGGTTAGAAAATAACTAAAAACAACATATAATGCCGCACATACTTAAAATTATACTTAAACAATTAGAAATGTCATAAAATTGTCTTTCACGTTGGTTACTCAACAAAACCATTTCACTTGAACAACTTAAACTACATGGAAATATTTCAAGTTGGTTACTTTGAATTCCATGTAAACATACTCAAAATTTAAACTTTCACGTTGGTTAGTGAAAGTGCATCTAGGCATCCCCGTGGGTTTTGGATAATTGATGACGACAATTAAGAGGCTAATGAGCTTAGTTGATCTTAAGCACATGTACAAGGATTGAAATGAGATGAAAACCCTCAAAAAGGAAAAAGGAGAAAACGGGTGTCAAAGACTCAAGCGTAGAAATCAGGGTTTCTATGGTATTGAGCTTATATGAGTCGTATCATGTGAGAGGGTGGTTGTATCATGTGCATTGAGATCATACCAAGGGGCTCAAAGTGGTGGTTTAGAGAAAAATCTAAGTAAAAAGTCTAAAATGAGAAAAACCTTAGGAGGCCAGACTAGTTTGGGCCTCAGAGCCGTACTAGTTCGGCCATGGCAAACAAGTCCATTTTGAGATGGACCAAACATCTCTGGAGTGAACCTGAGTGAATTTGGAGCTAATTACGAGAAGTCCGGACTTGTCCGTTTTTGGACGGAACAAAGCTCTTTGGAGAAGCTCAGACTTGTCCGTTTGGGTACGTACTTGTCCGTTTGAGACTTAGTGTGACAGAACGAGAGAAACCCTAGGGGGCCAGACTATTCCTCCCCTGTGGTCGGACTAATCCGGGCCAACCCAGAAAAGTCCGTTTTGGAACGGACCAAGTGGTTCTGTTCCACTTCGTACTAGTTCGTTGTTGACCGGACTAGTCCGTTGTCTAGTGACTGTTTGAATTTGGAAATTTGGCAGGTAGCGTGACGATCGTTGCTCAGTGTGGTAGTTGTCGGGAACTGACCAGGGGTTAGTGGTCCCATAGGGCCAGACTAGTCCGGGGTCTGAGACTGGACAAGTCTGCCACTTTGCTGATGTAAGCAAAAGGAGCTCGGGACCCCTATAAAAAGGGGACCCCCGGGCTCATTTGAATATGTTTTGAACCCTAACTCCGCCGCAAGCATCCTAGAGCCTTCCAAATCCTTCTACTCGTCCTACTAACACCCTAAGAGCAAATCTTGAAGAGATTAGGGTTTGGGGAGGAGAGTAAAGGAAGATCATCACGCTTTGAATCTCGGTTTGATCTCTTGCACATTGTGTTGTGTTGTGTAGCTTGTGTGAGTTGAGCTTCGTGTGCTCCTCATTGTATTGATTTGTGGGAGCCTCAAGTTGTGAGCATCCCCATCAAACTTGGTTATTACCCATTGATATAGTGGAATCCAAGCCAGCCATCGTGGTGGCTTGGTGAGAGAAGGGTCAAGTGAGACTCGGTCCTTGTGTGGACTTCTCAACGTGGAGGTAGGCTTCTTCGTGGAGCTGAACCACGGGATAAATCTCGTTTCACTTGTCTTTCGCTTTTTGTGATCACTAGTATTGCTATTAGGGTTCACTTCGCTATTATTGACTTACACTTTGATCATAATTGTGAACTTGCAATCTAAGTGTTTAAACTTCACAATCTGAGCTTCACAAGTTTACTACACATTGATCATATCTTTTGTGAACTTTAATTCCGCAAATAACTTGTAGAAATCAAGTTTTAGGGTTTCCACCCTGTGCTGAGCGGACTAGTCCGGCCCTGTGCAGACTAGTCCGTCCATAGGAATTTAATATTGTTTGATTAAGTGATTTCATGTATTATTGCCTATTCAACCCCCCCCCCCCCCCCATCTAGGCGACTTTCAATTGGTATCAGAGCAGGCTTCTCCCCAAGAGTCTAACAACTCGGAGAAGTAATGGCTGGAAGGGGTGACAACGAGGTTTCGGTGGTCGTCAATGACACCAAGACAAAGAGCGTCGATGTTCTTCAAGATGGTTCGAATGACGACGAAGAAGTTCAGATGCTCAAAGCACGGCTTCGTGAGAAGCTCAACGTGCCGAAGAAGGAGATCAAGTCAATTGCTCCGGTCAACATCGACAACGGGAGTAGTTCACAAAACTACTCCCGGTATCCTTACAATTATGAGCAACTTACCGCTAGCAACCATTATTTGTCTATTCTAATTGGCAAACCTCCTCAATTTGACGGAAATGATTATTCCATGTGGAAGCATAATATGAAGATGCACCTCATTTCCTTAAACCCTATCTTGTGGCAAATTGTGATGACAGGTGTTCATCTTTCGAAGAATGAGGAAGACATCACTCCGGAGCAAGCCATCCTTCTACATCACAATGTATAAGCCGTTGGAGTGATTACCTCCTCATTGACCCGTGAGGAGTTCAACCGCATTGAAGGGTTGGAGGTTGCCAAGAAGATTTGGAATACCCTCAAGACGGCGCACGAAGGCAACCGCGTCATAAGGGAAGCAAAGATCGAGACAATCGAAGGAGAGCTTGGGAGCTTCACCATCATGGAGGGTGAATCTCCGCATGATATGTATGAACGCCTCAAGACTCTCATCAACAAGAGTCGGTCATATAGAAGCACCCGGTGGACCGACCACGAGGTAGTAAAGAGGATGATTCGAGCATTCATGCCTCGAAACGTCACTCTTTGCTCACTAATTTGTGAAAGTCTGGGCTTCCACAAGATGACTCCCGAAGAAGTGCTAGGGAGAATCATCAACCATGAGATGATGGAGCAAGAAGCGATGTTCTACAATGATCTACAAAATATTTCCTCCTCCAAGAAAAGGGATGTTGCATTCAAAGCAACGTCCTCAAAATCTCAAGAAAAGGAAGAGAGTGATGAAGAGAGTCCCGACACCGATGAGGAACAAGCTCTCTTCATCAACAACTTTAAGAGGATGTTTAGAAGGAGGAGGGGGAGCTACCAAAATGAGAGAAGAAGCAAAGAAAATCCAAAGACAAGATCAAAAAGGGCTTGTTACAATTGCGGAGAATATGACCACTTCATTGTGGATTGTCCACATGAAGAAAACAAGAAGAAGAAGGAGGGCAAGTCCAAAGAGAAGAAGTACTTCAAGAAGAAGAAGCAATCTGGACATGCCCACCTTGGAAAGGAGTGGGATTCAAATGAGGAATCCTCCTCCGATGAAGATGAGAAGGTAGCAACTATTGCTATGAAGAAGACAACAATGGAGAACAAGCTCTTCCCCAACTTGGAGATTTCAAGGCCAACATGTCTCATGGCCAAGGAGGGAAAAACGAAGGTTAAATCTAAATGCTCCTCTTCAATTTCTTCTCATGATGATTTTGATAGTAGTAGTGAAAATGAACACATGCTTAAAGACATGATTAAAAGCACTTTGAAAAGATTAAGATTGCTAACGGAGGAAATATTTGAGAAGGAAGAACTCATCAACCGTCAAGAGGACATGCTCATCCAACAAAAGGAGAGATGTCAAGAGGTTGAGGAGCTCTTGGAGCTTGAAAGAGAAAGAAGCAATGCGCTTGAGCGTGAACTCGCTTTGAGCAAGGAAACTTGCTCAAACCTTGAGAACACTACAATTGTTCTCAAGGATGAACTTGTTAGTCTGACACAAGCTAACAAGATCCTTGAGACGCAAGTGAAGTCTCTCAAGGTCAATGCACCTTCTTCCTCTACAAGCTCACCTTCCACAAATGTTAAATACAAAGCATCTCAATCCTGTAAATGCTCAAACTTAATTATAAAGCTTAAAGATGAGCTAATGTTGGCGCAAACCAATCAAGCACCCAAGGGTGGCATCTTTGACAAGGAGAAAGTGGCATATGCACGTAGTGCATATACCAACACAAGATATCCCCTTGTCAAGGATGGTCTTGGTTACTCTAGGGGGATGAGGTAAAACGCCAAAGCTCCCAAGAATGGCAAAGACTTGATTGTTTTTTGTCAAAGGAGACTCATACAACAATAAAGGAAAGAACATTGCCACTACACCTAAAAGGTCTAAGAAAGAACCTCATCCATTGTTCCATGATTTTGATGCTTCATATGTTTTATTGAAGAACAAGTTTGGAAAGGCATATGCTAGGTATGTTGGGCCACACCGCAAGAGTCCCAAACCTTGTGTGTGGGTGCCCAAGTGCCTCTTGACTAACATCAAAGGACCCAACACCGCTTAGGTACCTAAATCCAAGGCTTAACTCTTTCTTGTAGGCATACTCCTCTGGTGGAACCAAATGAGTTCTTGATAGCGGGTGCACTAATCATATGACCGGAGAGAGGAAGATGTTTGTGGAGTATGAGCTAAATGAAGATCCAAGTGAAGGAATCTACTTTGGGGACAATAGACAAGGAAAAATCATTGGCACCGGTAAAATTGATATATCCCCTAATCATACTCTTTCAAATGTTTTACATGTTGATTCACTTGATTATAACCTCCTGTCCATATCACAACTATGTGACAAAGGTTATAATTGTTTATTCACTGATGAGAGTGTGACCGTCATAAGGAGAAACAATGACTCAATTACCTTTAAGGGCGTGCTCAAGGGAAAGCTCTATCTTGTGGATTTCTCCGAGGATAAAGCCCAACTTGATACATGCTTAATTGCAAAAACTAACATGGGATGGTTTTGACATAGAAGGCTAGCCCATGTTGGGATGAGGAATTTGCAAAAACTCCTAAAGGGCGAGCACATTCGTGGTTTAAAGAATGTTGTGTTTGAATAGGATAGGCCATGTAGCGCATGCCAAGCCGGAAAGCAAGTTGGAGCACCACATCCATCCAAGAACATTATGACAACATCAAGACCATTGGAGCTTCTACACATGAATCTCTTTGGTCCAATCGCCTACATTAGTATTGGTGGTAACAAATATGGTCTTGTTATTATTGATGACTTCTCACGTTTCACTTGGGTATTCTTCTTGCATGATAAGAGCGAGACTCAAGGTGTTCTCAAGAGATACTTGAAGAGAGCTCAAAATGAGTTCTCCTTGAGTACCAAGACCATAAGGAGTGACAATGGCACTAAATTCAAGAATACTCAAGTTGAAGAGTTTTTGTATGAAGAAGGCATCAAGCATGAGTTCTTGGCCCCCTACTCCCCTCAACAAAATGGGGCGGCCAAGAGAAAGAATAGGACCTTGATTGAGATGTCAAGAACCATGCTTGATGAGTACAAGACGTCGGACCGGTTTTGGGCGGAAGCGGTCAACACTGCTTGCCATGCCATAAGCCGGTTGTACATTCACCGCATACTTAAGAAGATGTCATATGAGCTCCTAACCGGTAACAAGCCCAACATCTCTTACTTTTGTATTTTTGGGAGTAAATGCTACATTCTTAACAAGAATCCTAGGACTTCGAAGTTTGCTTCTATGTCCGATGAGGGTTTCTTGCTTGGTTATGACTCAAACACTTACGCCTATCGTGTCTTTAACAAAACCCTGGAATTGTTGAAGTAGCACGTGACATAGTGTTTGATGAGACTAATGGCTCCCAAGTGGAGCAAGTTGATCGTCATGTGCTAGATCAATAAGAAGCTTCACAATTGGTGATAGGAAGGATGGCACTTGGAGACATACGACCACAAGAACAACCTCAAGATGCAAGTGACCATCCTACACATCAAGCAAGCTCTTCCTCAAATGATGAAGATAAAATTCCCCAAGATGCGCTCCAAGAAGATGAAAACGGAGGCATCAATCAAGGGGGAGACAATGAGGATGAGGAAGACCAAGATGATGAATCAAGACCTCAAGTGCCACACCCAAGAGTTCATCAAAGCGCCCAACGGGACCATCCCGTTGACAATATACTTGGAGACATCTCCAAGGGGGTAACTACTCTTTTGTGAACATTACTCTTTTGTTTCTTCCTTGGAACCCCACAAGGTTGAAGAAGCACTATGAGATCCGGATTTGGTGATGGCCATGCAAGAAGAGCTCAACAACTTCGAGAGAAATCAAGTATGGGAGCTTGTGAAGAGGCCTAATGCAAATGTTGTAGGCACCAAATGGGTGTTTCGCAACAAACAAGATGAACACGGGGTAGTTACAAGGAACAAGGCATGACTTGTGGCCAAAGGGTACTCACAAGTTGAAGGTTTGGATTTCGAAGAAACCTTTGCTCCCATAGCTAGGCTTGAATCAATTCGTATATTACTTGCCTTTGCTACTCACCATGATTTTAAGCTATATCAAATGGACGTCAAGAGCGCATTCCTCAATGGTCCAATCAAGGAAGAAGTGTATGTGGAGCAACACCCCGGATTTGAAGATGAAGAATTCTCAAACCATGTGTACAAATTGCGTAAGGCTCTCTATGGACTCAAACAAGCTCCTAGAGCTTGGTATGAGTGCCTTAGAGACTTTCTAACTCAAAATGGTTTCAAAATTGGGAAGGCGAACTATACTCTATTCATTAAGCACTTTAATGATGATTTGTTTGCTTGCCAAATATATGTCGATGACATTATATTTGGTTCTACTAACAAAGTTTTTTGTGATGGGTTTTCCAAGATAATGACGGAAACATTTGAGATGTCCATGATGTGGGAGTTGAAGTTCTTTCTAGGTTTTCAAGTGAAGCAACTTAAGGAAGGCACGTTCATTAGTCAAACCAAGTACACACAAGATATACTCAAGAAGTTTGACATGGACAAGGCCAAACTCATCAAGACTCCTATGGCAACCAACAGGCATCTCGATCTTAATGAAGATGGTCCAAGTGTGTACCAAAAGTTATATCATTCCATGATAGGATCATTGCTATACTAATGTGCATCTAGGCCCAATATCATGCTTAGTGTGTGTATGTGTGCTAGATTTCGAGCCGCTCCTAAGGTGTGTCATTTGACCGCCGTAAAGAGAATTATCAGATATTTGGTTCACACGCCAAGCCTAGGACTTTGGTACCCCAAAGGCTCTAAGTTTAACCTCATTGGATATTTTGATGCAGACTATGCAGGGTGCAAATTTGATAGAAAGAGTACATCAGGAACTTGCCAATTCCTTGGTAGATCTCTAGTGTCTTGGTCCTCAAAGAAACAAAACTCCATTGCACTTTCCACAGCCGAAGCGGAGTATGTCGCCATCAGAAGTTGTTGTGCACAACTTCTTTGGATGTGACAAACTCTTAGGGACTATGGCATAAACTTGCGCCATATCCCTCTCCTATGTGACAATGAGAGTGCCATCAAAATAGCTCACAATCCAATTTAACACTCAAGGACCAAGCACATCGATATTCGCCACCATTTCTTGAGAGATCACTCCATCAATGGAGACATTGCAATTTCTCATGTGAGAACAATAAACAATTGGCCGATATCTTTACCAAGCCACTAGATGAGAAAAGGTTTTGTGAACTCTGGAGTGAGCTAAATATCCTAGATTCTTGAAATGTGGCTTAAGTCTTGCACAGCTGATTGTTATATTCAAAATTCACACATGCCTGCGAAAAGCTCATCCTCCTTAATTTCTCTACAAATTATTTTGAAATTATTGAATCCTTGTGATCTCCACTAAAAACTCAATATACAGGAGTTTTAGATATTAGGACCGGACTAGTCCGCTCCATTGCACTGGACTAATCTGGTGTCTCAGGCTGTCTAGACCCAGTCTGAATGCTGGACAAGTCCAGATATCTGACCGGACTAGTCCGGCCCTTGGGGACAGAACCTCCCCAGGGAGCCCTCGACCTCTCCACTTCCATTCAAACACTCTCTCTCCAAAAACGCTCGAAAATCGTCTCCCAAACAGCGATTTTCGATTCCCTCCACAAAATCTCGATTCCAATCGGTGGATTGAAGCCCTAAGGTGCTTAGGAACCTTTCCCCAAGCATCGAAGACCAATTCCTCTTCTACATTTCATCGAATCGAAGATTTCAAGAGGTATTCTTGACCTAACTCCAAAATCCTTGAAATTCAATTCTTTTGGATCTATTGATAGAAACTTCTTCACAAATGTTGTTGCGCACATCAATGTGATCATGTACCTAAATTTTCTTGGTGGGATCCGTAGTTTTTGCAAAATTTCTCTAGATTAGAGTTCTTGTTGTGTGAACCGGACTAGTCCGGCCACAGGGCGGACAAGGCCGGCCCCTGGGCGGACAAGTCCGGGTTACACAGTGAAAACCCTAACCTAGGTTGATTTTGTGAATTCTACCAATTTATCTTGACTCCTTGGACTTATACACATTCCCTTGCTTCTCTTGTTAGCAATCATGTCGGACAATGAATTTGTTCCTCCTTCCGACTCCAAAAACAAAGCAGAGAAGCAAGCTCCCTTTCGCCGGAAGCAAAGAGAGGATCAAGAGATGGCGGCTGCGTACTTTGCCTCGCAGAGGGCAAAGAAGACTCAGCGAGAGGAGCACAACTCTGCTGCTACCGAGGCTGCCCCGAAAAGAAAGCGGCTTGTGACCTTGGGTGAGCAAGCTAAGTCGCAGGGGGCAAGGACCTCCAAAGATAAGGGCAAGGCCCCTGTTGATGCTGCACCTAAGAAGAGGGTGATTGTGGCCAAGAAGGATTCAAGCAAAGTCTAGAAGGGTGCCCCACAACCCATTGGCCCCTTGAGGATGTCTTCTCCTGCACGGAACCCAAACCGTGCAGCTGTTTTTGACGCCAACATCTTCAAGGGCAAGGGGGTTGAGAAGGCACGCAAGTTGAGAAAGATCAATGTCTATCAGCGTGACAGGAGCATAGTGGATCCTCGCTTCTGGTGTGACTTCCACTGTGACTACTACATGACGGTCTATATGACCAAGCAGTCCCCTGTCACAGATGCTCAATGGATCGACTGGGACTACATGGCCCAGAAAGATCAACAAGCCTTCAATGCTGTGATTGAGGCTATCGAGAGGCATGGCTTGAAGAAGTTCATGGCCTTCCAGTACGACTGGAATGTGGAAGTCATAACTCAGTTCTACTCCACTTTATACTTCCACACCGATGGGGACAGGAAGATTACGTGGATGACCCATGGCGAGCAGTACTCCACCACCTACTGGGAGTTTGCTCAGTTGCTTGACTTGGAGGATCAACTGGCTAATGAAATCATCATCTCAAATCTGAAGCCAGTTGATCGGGACACCTTGGAGTATATGTACCCAAGTCATGCACAGTATGAGGCCGGACACATCAGAAACATCAAGCCATTCTATAGTGTGCTCAACCGGGTCCTTAGAAAGACCATTGCCCCCAAACATGGAGATGCGGGGATCATACAAGGAAACTTGAAGCACTTGATGGTGCTAATCGATGGAGATGTCCGCCTCAATGTGGTGGACTATATCTTTGATGACATCTTCAACATCTCTCACACCCCCAACCGATCATGTGGATACGCTCCATACATTATGTACATGATCGAGAAGATCTCCGGGCTCACATTCAAGAAAGACATCATTCACCAGAGGCTTCGACCACAACTCCCTCCTCTAGAGCGGCTGCTCCTAGGAGGAAGAATGCGGATCCTCCCGCTTCTTCCTCTCGCTTCGTGCCATCGCCTCCACCACCTCCGCCTTCGACACAATGCGGGAGTCGCTTCTTCAAATGCTTTAAGGCTCTCTTCTCCTCGTGACGGAAGACGGAAATTTGGCAACGTCGCATGGAGTGTCGCAATGAGAAGTATCTCAAGGCAATGTGCGACAAGCTGGACATTCCAATGTGCCCCGCCGAGGAGAGTGATGGTGAGCTCTCTTCCTTTCCCGAGTTCAGTGCCGAGGAGCTTGCTGAATTTGGAGAAGCTGGGACTTCCACCGCGGCCCCGATCGATGATGATGAGGCACATCTTGACCCGGAGGCCACGGAGAGCGACAGCGAGCCCCAAGGCGGCAACGACGACTCCAACTCCAACGATGACTAGTCCTAAGGGCTCTTCCTCTCTTCTTTTCCTTTTTTTTGAACCCAAACTACAAGGGAAAACCCAGCAGTGAATTATATTGATAATAGAAATTGGCTGAGATAGCCATACAACACGACCGTTACAAACTTATATGACCGGTACAAACTGACAAGACCAAACAACTAACAAACGACCAACAACCTCCACCACCTAAACAGGCTACAGAGCTAGCAACTTTCTACCTAGCAGGCGGCAACACATCAGGTGTCGCACCCAAAGAGATGGCAGCTTCAAGGATCATAGGATCCCACCCATCGTACCATCGTTTAATGACCACTGGATGGACCATTTGAGGATCGATGGTCTTACAGCGGGACCACCGAGTTTTCGCTTCCTTAGTATAGGACCCTAGAGCCGGCTTGAGATTCTGCTCATTGTCAAGGTGGATGACCACTCGCCGAACTTTGACAAGAGAGGAAGAGGGCCCCAATGAATCAACCAAAGAAGTTGTAGCTAGAGAAAACGGGCAGTTATGACAATCGCACTCTAGCTTCTTAGAGGTAGTGGTGAGGAAGATGTCCTCTTGGTCTGACGAAGTAGGCACAGGAGTTGATGATGGAGGCGATGAAGCAGTAGGCGAGGTTGATGAAGAGCGGTGATGGGCAAGCACACAGCTGCGTGCTTTGTGACCTTCTCCCTTGCAGCGGAAGCAACGTGTGGCCTCCTTACACATTGCAGCAAAGTGGCCGGTGGAGAAGCAGTTGAAGCACTTACCGATCAAATCTGTTGGGACTGACCGGACAACCTACCGAAGGGAACCACAACCAGATAGGGCGGGTGAGGCAAACCGACACAAAAGAGTGCCCGTTGAGGTTGGGGAGGGCAAGAGGGGAGGGAGAGACGACTTGGGGGGATGCGACCTCTGAGGGGACGGTGGTGGAGAAAGAAGAGGCGGTGACACAGGGCAGCTGAAAGGCAGTGAAAGCGGGGAAGTAGCGGAGCAGAGCTGCAGGTTGGGCTCCAAAGGTAGAGTGAGGAGTGGATCAGAAGCAGCAGCGATGAAACTAAGCGGGGAGGAGACAGGCGCAACTGCCACAGAGGGGGGCAACAATGATGGCGCAGACTTCGACTTGGATGTGGACAGCCAACCCTTCCTCATCCAAGAAAAGCTGGAGGGGGCGGCGGAAGGAGCAAGAAGGGGCGGGTCTAGGGATGACACTGCCGACGGAAGTGCTGCAACCGAAGAAGGAGGGAATGGAGCCGCCTGCACGGCTGCCGAGGAAGCAGAGCCAGAGGGCAAAGATGCCATTGGTGGTTGGGGAGGAGACGACCCATGGAAGAGGGTGGAAGAGGCATTGAGCGGTGGAGAGACTGGATTTGGCCTGCCCAGCACAGGGACAGGCGGGGGCGGGTGAGGTGGAGAGGGGCACTTAGTGGGGGAGGGCGGAGAGAGGTGTAGGGAGTGAACCAACGGGGAGGAGGAAGAATGGAGACGTGCGGGTTGCAGGGGCACAAGGCCAGTCGACGACGGCGAGTGGGGAGGTGGCAGCGCTGGATCTGGTGGTTCCTCCTTCCGTTGCGCGGGATGCAGGGGCAGGGGGCCAGTCAGCAACGGCGAGTGAGGAGGTGGCGGCACTGGATCTAGCAAGGAGGGCACCATATCCGACCCACCCAACGCAGGAGTCGCCGGGGGAGCGGGAGGCCGGGAGGAGCCCCAAGTTGGAGAGGCGACCAGCGGAAAGGAGACTGAGGGACGGCGCGCCGGCCGCAGGGCCAGCACCGGCCTCACCGGAGCAGAGGCGACCGGAACGGAGGCAGTAGTCGGAGCAGCGACCGCTAGGGTTGGAGGCGGCAGCGCCTGCCTCCGCACCCCCCGCCCAAAGCGGAGCGGGTAGGCCGGCGAAGGGACTGGGAGCACGACGGGAGGGGAGGACAACCGTAGAGGAGGCTGTCGGGGGAGGTGGCGCGGTCGCCCTCCGCGTCGCCCCCCACCGAGCAGGCCGGTCCTATCCATTCCACCCTTCTTTTCCTTTTTGGTGTCTTGATGCAAAAGGGAGGGAGATAGCTTGGAGATGATAGTTTGGATGGGCTCTTAGATCTAGGGGGAGAGATATAGGAAGTGAGATGTAGGGGGAGAGATAAGATAGATAGACTATTTTGTGAGAGTATTGATCTATGTTGCACTTATGTTTTAAACCTCATTTGAAGTTGTATTGTAAGACTCAATCTATGTATTCATGTATCTTGCCTAAATTTGTGGTGTGTTGCCTCATTTAAATGTCTATTTTGCATAATCATTGTCTTATCACACTTTATGAACACATCACTTAGGCACCCCACCATAACATGTATATGTATGAGAACTCTCTCAATCTCTCTTACTCATGATGCATACATTGAGGGGGAGTCACTCATGCAAATACATGTTATGAAAACAAATTATTAACCTTATTGTTGAAGTCTTAATGTGTTCTCATCAATTCACCAAAAAGGGGGAGATTGAAAGAGCATCTAGGCATCCCCGTGGGTTTTGGATAATTGATGATGACAATTAAGAGGCTAATGAGCTTAGTTGATCTTAAGCACAGGTACAAGGATTGAAATGAGATGAAAACCCTCAAAAAGGAAAAGGAGAAAACGGGCGTCAAAGAGTCAAGTGTAGAAATTAGGGTTTCTATGGTATTGAGCTTATATGAGTTGTATCATGTGAGAGGGTGGTTGTATCATGTGCATTGAGATCATACCAAGGGGCTCAAAGTGGTGGTTTAGAGAAAAACCTAAGTAAGAAGCCTAAAATGAGAAAAAACCCTAGGAGTCCGGACTAGTCCTAGCCTCAGGGCCGGACTAGTCCGGCCATGGCAGACAAGTCCGTTTTGAGACAGACCAAACGTCTCTGGAGTGAACCTGAGTGAATTTGGAGCTAAGTCCGAGAAGTCCGGAGTTGTCCATTTTTGGACGGACCAAAGCTCTCTGGAGAAGTTCGGACTTGTCCGTTTGAGACTTAGTGTGACAGACCGAGAGAAACCTTAGGGGGCCGGACTAGTCTGCCCCTGTGGCCGGACTAGTTCGGGCCAACCTAGAAAAGTCCGTTTTGGAACGGACCAAGTGGTTCTGTTCCACTTTGTACTATTTCATTGTTGACCGGACTAGTCCGTTGTCTAGTAACGGTTTGAATTTGGAAATTTGGCGGGTAGCATGACGATCGTTGCTCAGTGTGGCAAGTGTCGGGAACTGACCAGGGGTCAGTGGTCCCATAGGGTCAGACTAGTTTGGGGTCTAAGGTCGGACTAGTCTGCCCCTTTGCTGATGTAAGCAAAAGGGGGCTCAGGAGCCCTATAAAAAGGGGACACCCAAGCTCATTTGAATATGTCTTGAACCCTAGCGCCGCCACAAGCATCCTATAGCCTTCCAAAGCCTTCTACTCATCCTACTAACCCCCTAAGAGCAAATCTTGAAGAGATTAGGGTTTGGGGAGGAGAGTAAAGGAAGATCATCGCGCTTTGGCTCTCGGTTTGATCTCTTGCACATTGTGTTGTGTTGTGTGGCTTGTGTGAGTTGAGCTTCGTGTGCTCCTCATTGTATTGATTTGTGGGAGCCTCAAGTTTCGAGCAGCCCCATCAAACTTGGTGATTACCCATTGATAAAGTGGAATCCAAGCCGGCCATCGTGGTGGCTTGGTGAGAGAAGGGTCAAGTGAGACCCAGTGCTTGTGTGGACTTCTCAACGTGGAGGTAGGCTTCTTCGTGGAGCTGAACCGCGGGATAAATCTCGTTTCACTTGTCTTTCGCTTTTTGTGATCACTAGTATTGCTATTAGGGTTCACTTCGCTCTTATTGACTTACACTTTGATCATAATTGTGAATTTGCAATCTAAGTGTTTAAACTTCACAATCTGAGCTTCACAAGTTTACTACACATTGCTCATATCTTTTGTGAACTTTAATTCCACAAATAACTTGTAGAAATCAAGTTTTAGGGTTTCCACCATGTGCTGAGCGAACTAGTCCAGCCCTGTGCAGACTAGTCTGGCCACATGAATTTAATCTTTTTTGATTAAGTGATTTCAGGTATTATTGCCTATTCACCCCCCTCTAGGCGACTTTCAGTTACTTATTCAAATTTACTACTAAATGATAGCGAAAGCTAAATACACTTAATTTCTTAAATATTTGAAATTAATTGCAAAAATCCTCAATAGCAATTAATTAAATTAAATAACTGAGAAAAATCACTTAATAACTATGATTACCAAAAAAATACAGAAATAATGCAATCTGATCACACAAAACATCACACATAAATCTCTTAATTTTTCTCAGTCATTTAATTAATTTTCTAATCATTTCTTAATTTTCTAGAATTATTTTTCCATTCTAAATAAATTCTGAAAATTAAATATGCTGAAAAGTGCTAACATGCCTAAACTTAAAATTTCGGCCCACTACTTAGAACGGCCCAGCAGCCCATCTCTGAGAAACCTGCGCTCGCGACCCAAATGCCAATTCAGCCTGATGCTGAAATCAGCCCAAAGAAAAATGCTGAAAAAATAAAAAATGAAAGGGCAGCCCACTAGCCTATTTAACGTTTCCGCATGGGCTCTGGGCCCGTTAACGCCAGGCGGTGGCCGACGCACGCTGAGGGCCGTCAGATCCTGATCCGACGACTGAGATGTCTGGAGACTTAAAATGTGAGTGAATCACGATCATTGCTTATTGATCTGACGGTTGAGTGCTGAGATAGGGAGGCATAAAAATTTCGCCATCGCGTTTCGCCCAAACCCTAATTCATTTTCACTCTCCCCACTCTCTCTCTTACTCAGAGCGGCGGCGAGGCGAGAGCGAGAGGTGACGGCGGCACGGGACCTCCGACGCCGCTACACCGTCAACTCTGGCGAGGGAGCGCACCGCGAGGTGCTTCTCCGTCGGTGTCGATGGCACCGGTAGGCCGTTGTTGAGGAAAACCGTGAACACTAGATCTGAGCTGTGTGATGCCGCGGCGGGGACTTCCGGCGCCGCCACACCCTCACCACCGACAGGCGAGCACACCGAAAGGTTGCTCGTCGTAGGTCGAGATGGTGTTGGTTGGCCACCATCGAAGGAAACCCGCCAGCTAGGGTTATGGTTGAACCCAAAACCCTAGCGCGTCCTCTGAGTGTTCTGAGTGTCTTCACTTGCAGGTACACAACACCGCTACGACCTCCACCATGGCGCGCAATTGGTGCCGCTGGTCGGAGGTCCTGAGTGGCCGCTGATGAGGTGCTCGACTAAGGTTAGGGTTTTGATCCCAAAACCCTAGAGCAGTGCCTAAGGACCATGGTGCTGCCGCTGTCTCTCCGTTGGGAGATTCAACTGATGGCCGTCGTTGAGGGGAAAAGGCTGCTAGGGTTAGGGTTTCCCCTCACCTTGCACTGAGGAAGACTTGGCGGTCGAAGCCATACTTCCCGGGTCTCCTCAAACGAGGAGTTGTCCGGTGGGGAGGGTGTCACCGACTCCCTCACCTGACACTCAACACCGGTGAGGGGTTCCTGAAGGACCACAGATCGATGCATCAAACTAAGATAAGTTTTCTTTCCCCATCTAATTTTTTCTTAATTCGATTCGGTTTCTTGTTTCTGAGTTCTAGATCTTAGTCGAAATCGAAAACTAAAATTGATTCCCCTCCTTCTAGTTGTTGCAAAAAAATGACTTAATCGGAACTAATCTTAATTAACAAAGACTAAGCATTAACTAAAACATGATTAGAAACTATCTAATCTTAATTAAAACTTGATTATCAGATTAGTGTTCATCAGCACGACTCTAATGCCATTGTTAGAACTTATGGTGCTTAGGATCTATACTGGGAACATCTAACCGGAGTACTTAGGCATAATTGAGTCATCAACTATACTTAGTCTAATATAACAATCTAAACATGCAAATAGATCATAGAATTGAGGAGAAGAGAATTAGGGCATTAGGAAAGATATGAGAGTTACCTTCAGAGGATCCACTTGATGCCATTGGTCTCAAGTGGATGTCGACGAGGGGGAGGTTGGTGCAGTGGCGACCGGCAATGCAGGAAGATCGTGACGCAGTGGCGGCTCGATGCAGAGACGACGACAGCGGACCTTGCCCTTGCTCCGCGGGCTAATAGATCGGGTTAGGGTTGTGAGGATAATATGTGGCACTCAATCAACCGGGTGATTTGAGGCCCTGACCTCTGCCCTCTATTTAAAATTGCGCGGGCGAGAGGGGTCCACACCGAACGGGAGTAAGTTAGGCCCTCGATCAGGGTGCGTGAGAGGGAGTACTACCCTAGGGGGGTGGGGGCGTGGTTGTTACCCACGTCACCCCCCGGGATCAAAAACAACTAACAAGGCGTTGTGGAGGACGGAGAAGAAGAAACGGGACTAGGTTTCAGAGGCCGCCATGGAACCGGTATCCTCAAGGTGCTTTGTGTGTCGAGGCAACCGCCGACGAGCTGTTGTCCGCGTTAGTGTGGTAGACAGCAGAGCGACGGCGAAGTGAGTGGAGATGGCGCCGTGGGATGCTAGATCTGGGAAGCAGAGTGGCAGGTGTCGGCTGCAGTGCCGTGCGAGGAAGACGAAGCCGCTCCTCCCCAGACCATCGAGGAAGACGTAGGCACGAAGCCACGCTCGGCGGGGAGGGAGGAGGGGCGGAGCGACAAAGACGATGGAGGATGATGTGTTGCTTGGTCGAGGGTCGGCATATTTGCGGGTGGAGAAGGCTCGGAGGCAAAATGAAAAGTGCGGATGGATCATCTGTTGGAGGATGAAAAGTGGGATGGAAAGAGGCATTTGGTTGATAATTTTGCCTTTGCGTCTCCTGTTGGAGACAGCCTAAAATGAAGTAACATTGGATCCAACATTACTTAATTTTTTTTACAACTAGGGCACCTGAAAAATACTTTTGTACCTGTATTTAAGTCCAACAACAATTTTAAGGCTTAATTTTAAATAAAACTCTAGCAGCAATGAGAACCTTAGAGCCAATCGTGCTGCCTTTAATCTCCACCTACTCAAATTCAATAAAATCTTTCAACATGATCAAGGTTTAGAGCCCATCATCGGACGAAGGAGTCGCGTGCTCAGTTGGCTTCTCGGGATGGAATTGATACGGAACAATACAATAACAGGGTTGTGAAGGGAAGGGTATTTTGGCCTCTTTGTATTATAAATATAATTTTTATAACTTTATTAATAATCTAAATTAGTTGGAACTAATGAAAGTGTTAAATCAAGGTCAAACGTTGATTTCACTTTAAAAAGCTAGGGCCAAATTCTAAAAAAAAAGATTCAACATTCAAATAAATATTAAATTGATGTCACTTGTAAATTTAGATTAAAATAGTACTCCATTGACTATGAAAATAAATGGCGTATAACATAGCTAATTCAATCTAAATTGAAATAACTAATTTTTTAAACGTCATTTCTTTTATAATAAAAAGGAATAACTTCCTTCAGATTTTTTTTATTTGTGACCGTTTTGTTTAAAAATGAACTAACCAGTGACAAATAAAAAGATTCAAAGGAGGTATTTTAGAAGGAAAAACTCGCTCGTTTGCATCCCCGCCTCCAGCTGCGTTTATGAACGAGATCAGCTCAACTGATGATTGCATTGATGATGTTGTGGCATTATATAAGCATGGTTACAGGACAGAGGCTGTAGGCCACGATACAAGCGGGACATGTGAACGTTACAGATGTGGAGACGTGACCAGAGGACTCGACCCACAATCTTACTCATAAGGAGTCAGTTGATGACCACGCAACAGCATAACTAACTGATCTCCTAATGGCTCCCCTCAGCCTGAACGTTGCCCAACTTTCAGGCTGCTACGGAAGTCAAAGAACAGAGATGAGGGTAAGCCATTGGTAAAGATATCTGCATATTGGTGAGAGGAAGGAACATGCATAACCTTGATCTGGCAGAGTGAAACCTTGTCCCGAATGAAATGCAGATTAATTTTGACGTCCTTGGTTCACTGATGTTGGACCGGGTTCGATGACAGAAACAGTGTGCTAATGTTGTCGCGGAAAACCGCATTCGCTTTCTTGAGTGGTCGACATAACTCATAGAGGAGCTGACGGAGCCAAGTTGCTTCAGAAACCGAATTAGTAATGTCGCGATACTCGGCTTCTGCACTTGACCTAGAGACTGTGTTTTGCCATTTTGATGACCATGTAATCAAGTTGTCACCGTAAAATATACAGAACCCAGATGTTGATCTCCGTGTGTCCGGGCATCCGGCCCAATCGACATCGAGTAAGCAAGAAGATCTGAAGAACGGGACTTCGAAATGTGGAGGCCATGATCGACTGTTCCTTTCATGTACCGAAGAACTCTCTTGATCAGCTGCATGTGGGGCTCCCTCGGACAGTGCATGAATAAGTACACCTGTCGGACTGCATACGTTACATCGGTACGTTTAATCGTGAGGTAAAGCACTAGCCAAACTGCGATATTCTAATGGATTGGTCAAGAGAGAACCCTCTGAAGCTTAAAGCTTGCACTTGGTGTCAATCGGAGTCTTGACTGAGTTGCAATGTAACATGTTTGCTCTCTCTTATAGGTCGAGCGCATATTGTTCTTGGCAAATAAATAATCCCTGAGCAGTGGGCTGCACATGAATACCAAGAAAATGGTTGATAGTGTCGAGATCTGACATGACAAACTCGTTACAGAGGAGAGCGATGATGTCTGTCAGTAAGTCTTGAGAATTTGCTTTGAGTATAATATCATCCACGTAGAATAGAAAATATGTTGTCCGACATGTGTCATGCAATACAAACCGAGAGGAATCAGCCTTGGACGCCCAAAACCCGATCATAGTGATGAAAGATTTGAAGCACATGAACCAATTTTTTGGTATTTTCTTAAGGCCATATAAATATTTCTGCAGCTTGCAAACATAATCAGGGTGACTGGAATCCGCAAAACCAGCTGGCTAGACACAGTATACTGTTTCAGAGAGATTTCCCTTCAGAAACGCATTTTTAACGTCAAGTTGGTGGATGGGCCAAGAAGAGGCAGTAGCAATACTCAACAAAAGTCTGATCGTTGCCGGCTTGATAACGGGACTGAAAGTCTCATAATAATCAACACCATGTTGTTGAGTAAAACCTCTAACCACCCATATGGCCTTGTGTCGAGCGACTGAACCGTCTGGATTTAATTTGTGTGGAAAGATCCACTTCCCTGAAACTAGATTCACACCTACATGTTTTGGTACAAGAAGTCAAGTATTGTTTTTCATCAAAGCGTTTATTCCCCTTGCATTGCAGAGAACCATATATGGTATTTGATGGCTGATTTGTGTCACACCCGGTTTTATTAAGCATAAAACCAACTGCAAAATACATGTATGCCAGGATCAGTTTCACCATACTTGTATGACAAATAGCGATAAACAGTTCTATATCACATGCAAACAACATTTATACCTTCAAACGAGTTTTGAAGTAGCAACAGAAGAGGAAAAACTTTAAGGCAACCATAGGCAAATCGACTGGCAGCAACGCGACCTATTCACCGTCTTCACTTGTCACTGTCTTGGTTAGATCTTCTCTTCACTGAGCAGCATATCAAAAGTACAACAAAGCAAGTGTGAGTATCATCTCGTGGTACTCAGCAAGTGTGGGAAATAAATGACATGTAGGTCAATCAGAAAGGAAAAGCTGATAATGGTTTAAGCACTAAGCATTAAACCTATCCTTAGCTTTCATTAGCAACCTATATCTAGGTGAATGTTTCCAATCATAACAATAATAATAGTAATGTAATAATATCAATATCATTCCCAACCATCATCTCAACCATCGACTAATTATGAACTGGCCCCAAGCCGCTCTTGTCCGTGAGCACGGCTGTCATGACAGTTTTCCAATCTCTACAGAGAGGGTACCATTTACCCACAAGCAGTGATTTTATCCCCTGTTGCCAGGTGGACTGAGTAAACCTCCCTGATGCCAGTGGCGGCCAACCACATTACACACTACCATAGGTGTGTGGCCAGGAGATCACTACATGGTCTTTACAAAGGTACCCCCGACTAGTGCTAGCCCTCTAAGGTTTCCACCACTGAGGCATTTATGGAGTAACCCTCCACCTTAGAGCCCCCTCTTGAGCCTTGCGGTACGCAGAGCAGTACCCCTGCATCATTCCCCGCACCATCCAACTACTAGCATTTTGTCGGGAGAAACCTAATTAATTGACCAAGCCGCCCCATCTCAGTCTCGTGGTGATACTGTAAAGCTTAGTGGCTTCTTCCATAAACCGGTCCTTAGAATCCAGCGGTACCAAACTCAATCCTGGGTCTCGTGCAAATTGCACCATACCATAACCATCCAACCGCCAGATTCATACCAATTACATCATTGTTTTCAAGGTAACATAATGATCATAATTAATAATATAATCATGTGTCCAGATTTCCATCCCTACTAATAAGCATGGCTAAGCGTGATTGAAATACCCAAAAGTATCCAATTTAACCCGGGCAACAAGGAATTATAAGGAACAGATAAATAAATAGGATTCACATTAATTAAGCATGCAACTAGCTATAATTCCTAAAATGGGCACAAGATGGTCAAGAACACTTGCCTTATATTATTTAGCTGCTCAATCTTCTTGATAGAACTCTTGTCTTCATATCTTCAGGTTGCTTCTTCATCGAGATACGAGTGCGTATAAGCTACCGTCAAAATAGAGATAAAATATTCAAGAACAATACACCAAAACATACACATAAGCATAAAATTAATACGTCCCTACGAAGTATTTATTATTTTTCATAGCCAAAGAAATGTATTTACCATTAATTTTCCATTTTTAGTATTTACTTACAGGCTAAAAACATTTTTAATGAATTTCTCATAGCCAAAATATATTTTATATGCATTTTATAAATTTTATTTTAGCATAGAAGATTTTATAAATATTTTTCCTACTATTTCTACATTTATTCTCCATTTTTATTATTTATTTATTGCTAAAACCATTTTTAATAAATTTTCTATGGTCAAAATATATTTTATATGCACCCACTATTTTATTTCAGCCTAAAAAGATTTATAAATAATTTTCCTACATTTTCTATAATTATTCTATCATTTATAAACATATTATTTTCACTAAATATATTTTTAAACTATATTCTGCAATTAAATAATACCTCAGGGGTTGTTTTGCAATTTTTCTTGACAACCTAGAAGCCTAAATGTAATTTCACAAATTGTCCAGGGTCTACACTATTATTTCCATCTGTTTACAGCATGTTGCATAATTAAAATGAAGTTCAGGGTTATTTTTGTGAAACCAGGGGCTTATGCGCAATTACTTATAAAAGTTCAGGGACCTAGCTGTAAATCTACGAAGGGATATGTGGCTGTTTTATTTGAACTGTTGGATTTTAAGAGGATGGCCTGGATTTAAAATACGAAGGTGTATCCTCCTTTTCTAATCTAGAGCGTTGAAGCAAGATCCAATGGCTAGGACACAAAAGAAGCCATGGGCTTCTTCAACCTCCAGCCAACATGGCTGTACCACCATGGATGGCGTCTAGAGCTCGCCGGAGTACGCCTAGGGGGCTTAATCCATGGTTGCGATCGCTGGAAATGAAGGAGGGAGGCTATGTGAACTCACCTAGGAAGTTTCATGGCCTGAAACGATGCGTAGAGGGAGCAACATCATGAGAGGTCGACGTACGGCGTCAGTCTTCATGGGGATGGCGTCCCGACGGCAGAGCTTCAAGTTCCTTTGGTTAGAGAGCTTCCATGATGCATGGCGAGTCTGTTGGGGCAAGTAGCTTGAGGGGAAAACGGGTGGAGCAGTGAACCGACGGTGAGGGGTGGCAGTCGACGTCAATCTTCATCGAGAGGGCTTTCCGGCAGCGATTCCTTGGCGACAACGTGTCACAAAGATGTTCTAGGGCAAGGCAAACGCGATGGAGAAGTTAGATCAAATAAAAGATGGACGAAGCGACGGGAACAACGGTGACACTAGTGGTGGCAGTTGGTTTTTACGATGGAGAGAATATGGGAAGAGGAGTGAACGAGTATTTGAAGGAGAAACGGTTGCTTGATGTTGTGCGGTTGCCATGGGACATGGGATATGTGGGCAAAGGCGCGGGATGGGCAAGAGTCGACGCAACGGTTGGTGGAGCGCGGCTCGCACACGATCTGTTCGATGAAATACCTGCAAGGCGTGCAGTTGGAGGAAGAAAGGAATGTGTAAGGATCAAAATGCCCAAGAGGGGGGGTGAATTGGGCTTTCTTTCAAATTTAAGGCAATTAAAAAAACGAACTACTTAAGCCCAATTCCCAATGCGGTTCTAACTATGCAATCAACGTAGATATAACTTGTGAAGCAAAGATTGCATAATGTAAAGAGAGGGAGAGAAATGCAAACGCTAGGGGACACGAAGGTTTATCCCGTGGTTTGGCAAGATCACAAGGATCTTCCTACATCCACGTTGTGGCACCCACGGAAGGGTTTTGCCACTTCCAATGTCACCGAGACAATGGAGTCTTCACTAATCTTCTCCGTTCACCATCTCCGGCAAGGTGGAGCTCAAGCCTTGTACAAACTTCGATGTTCCGGGCTTCCACACACACCTTGGCAAGCTCCGGAACGATCTTCTTCAACTTCTCACTAGCCTAGAGAGTTCAATCACAGAGAAAGAACACACACAAGCTTCTCTCTAGCCTATTACAAATGATCTAAAAGTGTGGAAATGTATGCTCTATAGTCTTGAATGCTCTTGGATGTGTAGTGGGCTTCAGGTGATCAAGACTTGCCGAAATGACTGGGTTAGAGGGGTTTTATAGCCAGCTTAACTGAAATAGCCGTTGGAAAAGTAGGCTGACAGAACTTTTCTATGAACACCGGATGATCCGATGTCTCCCCTCTAGTTATCATCGGTGTAATTACTTTGGCTGACGTCATTGTGTCAGATATTACCGTTATTAGACCGATGTTGCCCCCAGTCTTCTCATCGGATGATCTGGTGGCTCTTCCTCCAGAATTTGCTTGATCTTGATGCTTACTGGAGTGATCAACCGATGTGTGTAAGTCTGCACATCGGATGATCCGGTGCTTCACTTGTTCCAATTGTACTGCAAACTATACTGATGCACCGATGTTGTTGAGCCCTTCACATCGGATGATCCGGTGAGTTCATTTTTCTGAGGTCTTTTTCTTCAGTTGAATCAACTCGACCGATGTGTTCATATTGGAAATCATCGGTTGATCCGGTGAGTTGATTTTGTTTGCTACGAGTTGTCTTGAGTGAATCTTTTGTGTCTTGCTCGAATGACCTCTTAGACATTTCTTCCACGCGGCTCTCTGATGATTCTTAAGCATTGTATGTTGTCAATTTTTGATTGAGTGACTTAGACATAGAGCCTTCACATCTTGTCTTTATCTCATGAGTTTGATCTCGAAAGTTGAGTATCTATGGGTCTCCAATGACATGATCATTTCATCTTATTGAGTGTTTATGGGGACCTTGCATTCACAAATTCATTAGTAAAGTTCAATGGTTGTCATTAATCACCAAAACCATACTACATGAGGGGGGCCTAGATGCTTTCAATCTCCCCCTTTTTGGTGATTGATGACAATACAATAATCAAAGCGTAATAGTAATGAATTTGATAGAATGAACCTTAAAAGAATATGCAATGAATACGGATGTTACACTTGAAGCTTTAAACATCAATTAATAACACAAGTGTGAATTCAAAGAGATCATAATCATAGATAAACATCAAATGAGTTCAAATGATTAACAACTCATGGAAATAGGTTCATTACACACCAAGAAGTAGCAAATACGCAAATACAATAAAGATAAGCAAAGGTAAGCTGGACTCGACTCCCCCTAACACTAGGACTCCCCCTGACTCTCTAACTCTTCTCCCCCTTTGGCATCAAGACACCAAAAAGGGATCCGAGCACCTATGGACCCTGAGAGCTGCGCGCGATGACGAACTGGTCACCGTCGCTGTCGTCGGAGCTGCTCGCCGGAGTAGCGGAGGAGGGTGCTGCCGGAGCCGAAGGTGCCACCATCGGTGCCTGCTGAGGAGGAGGTGCTGGAGCAGGGACACTGGTGACGGAGGCCGGCGTCTGAAGAAACAGTGACGTGGCCGGCAGTGGGGAGTGAAGAGGAGCACCAGGAGCCAACAGCGGGGACATGCTGAACAAAGGGATCGGAGTGGAGGGAACTGGAGCCACTGGTGCAGCAGCTGGAGCCAAGACGGGAGGCGGAGGAGCTACTCCAGGCAGCTGCGATGGGAGGGCGATCCCGGTCTGGGTGTAGAGGTTGGTGATCAACCCCAGGATCCCCATCATCGCCTGCTGCGTCTGCTGCTGCTGGTCCAGAGTGCGCTGGTGCATCTGGTCGATGAGCCCCGTCAACCGGTCAGTGTCTTCATGCTTCTCACGGGTGATCTGACGTTGCATCTCCTGCTGCTGCTGCTGCTGGAGCTCAAGAAGACGTGCAGCCTGCTCCGCGCGGGCCTGCTCGGCGGCCAACCTGTCTAGCCTCTGCTGCTCGACCATCTGCTGGAGGAGCGAAGTCAGCTCAGACGGCTGTGTGACCTGCGCCTCAGTGACGGGAGGTGGAGTGGGTGGTGGTGCTGTAGAACCTCCAGCCTCCGCGTCGTGCTGTCGGGGAGAGGGGGGAGGAGGGAAATACTCCTCGACACTGTCGTCAGTGTCGCTCTCTGACCAAATGTTGCAGGTCCTCCCCCTGAGCCTCAGCCTCTGCAAGTCTCTCGTCCTCCCGCTCTAGGTCGGACCAATCTTCCTCTGACAAACGGGCCCTGACCTGGCGATCAACTGGACGACCAAGGCGGCGGTCTCCAGGAGCCGGGGCACGGTAGTGACCAAAGCGAGTCACACTCTCGTCAGCAAGTATGGCCTATGCTGCATCCCCCTCAGGCACCATCATAGAGCATAGGTAACTGATCCAGTGCCCGTAGACCATCTGCCTCATCATGCCAACCCCATATGTGATCACGTCTTCCATCTCGCACAGGAGGATGTCCACAATGTCAAAATCCATCCCGTTCATTATGTAGAACAGGAGGGTCTGCTGTAAACTGGTGAAACCCTCCAGGTACCCTGACCTCGGCAGGAGCGTGCGGCGCAAGGCGAGGTGCACAATGCGCGCAGCTGGGGTCAGGAGAGCTGGAACTCTCGGCTGGTCCGGAGAGAACGTGGGGCCGAACAGGGACTGGATCTCCTCAAGCTGTGGTGCCACCCCTCCAGTAAGTGGCCTCCTTGGTGGATCTGCCTGCCCGTATACCCTCTCATGCACGCAGGTGTCGTGCAGGTCCAAACCAAGAAGCTGCCCCAACGTCTGTCTCGAGAGGTGGTAGTGCTGACCCATAAACATGAAGTCGATCGACCTCCTGCCCTCAAAGATGTACAGGGTCGCGTAGAAGACACGGACCCAATCTTCCACATAAGCACTCCTCTCATAAGCAAGCAGCTGCACCAAACCTCTGTACCTCTCAAAGTACGAACGAACCTCAATCTCTGCTGCCAACGCAAGCTGCCCCCAGTCCAGGTAGTTATGCTGAAAAAGCTTGTGCCCCCGACGTCTGTAGATCTCGTAGAGAGACGCCTGGGTGACAGTCCAGAAGCGACTATCCACAAGAGCCTCTCGGGGCTGTGGGTACCACTCCCCAAGCAGCATGTTCCATCGAAGCTTGTGTAGCTGCTTGGCCTTCATCTTCCGGTAGTCCGTGAGACGGACTCCCTCACCGACACGGACGGCCGTGTCCATCTCGTAGATGGCCCTCTCGGCCTCCCTGTCCTCACGACAGTCGGCAACCGTCGGTCTCGGACGAGGAGCAGCCTCGGTGTGACCCCCACGCGTCCGGGCTGAGCGCCGGCGGACGAGAGGCTCAACCGGCTCCTCTTCGGCCTCGGAGTCGTCGATCACGGGAGGCTGCCTGGAACGAGCCTCACAGATCCTTAGTGACCCTCCTCGGCCACGCTCACGCTCCTCGACGGCGCGAGCAGCCATCACAGCCTTCTTCTCCTCTTTCGACAGTTTTTGCTTCTTCGCGGTGGGCTCCGCGATCGCCTTTCCCTTTCCTTTGCGGTCGTGACCCATCTAGATGCAATGAAGAGCTAGGGTTAGCGACGAAGAAAAAAGGACGAAGAAAACAACGATGGACGTCGCACGGCACGGAGCAAACCTTAGCAACGAGCGATCATGAGCACTAGGGGCGTGAAGATCGACGGGCCGGGAAACCCTAGCGAGGTGGAGACGATCGGAGATGGCGCACGTTGATGGTGGAGAGGGTGGTGCGTGCGTGGAGCGGCTTTGGCGGTGTAGAGAGGCGGTGCGGGTGTGCGGCGGCGGCGCTAGGCGGCGGCGCTGCGAGCGGCGGCAGCCGGAGAGGGCGGCAGCGGCGCCTAGGGCGGCGGCGGCTGGGTGCGAGGGAGAGGCGGCGGCGCGGTGGTCGAGTGAGATATCGGGGAGAGAGAAAGACGGCGGTGGCGCACGGGTTTAAATAGTGGGTCCCAAACCCTAGCCGTTTTTTACACACCGGATGGACCGATGCTTAACGATGTGGACATCGGTCGAATAGTACAGTATGGATATTCAAAGAGTCACTAAAGACATTGGATGGACCGATGTTTAGGGTTTTGATCATCGGATGAATGGCACAGTAAGGATATTCAGGAGAGGGAAGTTGACACCGGATGGTCCGACGTTAGATGTAAAAGAATCGGTGGAATTCATCAAGGTTTCAGAATTGTGAACATCAGATGGACCGATGTTTTTCTGTTTGAACTCATCGGTCGATTTTGGGTATTGACTAAACTGGCACTTGGATTTTGAACACCTACTGATCCGATGGGGAAGGACTTAGGCATCGGATAATCCGATGAAAACTAAACACCAACATCCCATATATGTCCTTTGACCAAACAATCAAACAATGGGAAACACATGTCTTAGGACTTTTTGGGCAACCCCTTACCCCTCAAGAAGCTAATATGCCAATAGCTTGGCTAGACCTTAAAGCAAATGGAACACCGAAAAAAATGGGAGGAAAATATCCAAATGAAATGTAAGGCCCATGCTTTGTGAGGTAGAGTATGAAGACTACTATCTCAATGAAGCATGTTCCTCTAGGCATTAACGCACCTAACATTTCGTTCTTTCCACCTTATATGAGTTGAGATATTGCATTTCAAACAAGTCTCCTTCTCACGAGGTGGGTTCCCCTTTGTGACAATCTACCGTATGCAATGCCAAACAAGTTATAGTGCAAGAAATAGAATGAGTGCAAGTCTATATGGCAGAGATCATGCAAGGCATAAAATAAATCTATCTTGCCAAGTTTAAACCTTCCAAAGGCTTCCTCAGGGAAAACTATTTCTAGCTCACCCCTATCCTTTGGGAGTTAGACAAGACATATATGATATGCATCCTTACATGAACATGGCAATTTACATGACATTAGATGCATCTAGCACATTTAATTCATTTCTAAGTCTAGAAAAGGTTTTCTCATCAAGTGGTTTAGTGAAGATATTCGCCAATTGTTCTTCGGATCTAACACCTTGCAAAGAGATGTATCCTTTAGCCTCATGATCACGCAAGAAGTGATGGCGAATATCAATGTGCTTAGTGCGGGAGTGTTGAACGGGGTTTCTAGCTATCTTAACCGCACTTTCATTGTCACAAAGGAGAGGCACACAACCAATTTTAATTCCAAAATCCAAAAGAGTTTGCTTCATATATAGAATTTGGGCACAACATGCACCGGCCGCTATATACTCCGCTTCCGCGGTGGACAAAGCCACGGAATTTTGCTTTTTGCTAGACCAAGACACTAGGGAACGCCCAAGCAAGTGGCACCCACCGGATGTACTTTTGCGATCCACACGGCATCCGGCAAAGTCCGAATCCGAGTATCCCAAGAGTTGGAAGGTTGTACCTTTAGGGTACCACAAGCCCATACTGGGGGTATGCTTAAGATACCTAAGTATCCTAAAGACCGCCTTCTTATGCGATTCTTTAGGAGCCGCTTGAAAGCGAGCACATAAGCATACACTAAACATTATATCGGGCCTAGATGCGGTAAAATAAAGCAATGAACCAATCATAGAGCGGTAGTGAGATTGGTCAATAGGTTTACCATCCTTATCCGCGTCGAGATGGCAATTTGTTGCCATTGGAGTGCTTCTTAAGCTACAATCTCCCATCTCAAATTTCTTCAAGAGGTCCTTGGTGTATTTCTCTTGGTAGACGAAGGTTCCCTATTGAAGTTGCTTGATTTGGAATCCGAGGAAGAAGTTGAGCTCTCCAATCATTGACATCTCGAATTCCCTAGACATCATTTTGCCAAACTCATGGCTAAGAGCTTCGTTAGTTGAACCAAAGATAATATCATCAACATAAATTTGACAAATGAACAAATCTCCGTTGATGTCTTTGGTGAAGAGTGTGGTGTCCACCCTCCCGATCTTAAATCCTTGCATGATGAGGAAGCCCCGTAGTCATTCATACCACGCCCTAGGTGCTTGCTTGAGCCCGTAGAGTGCCTTGTGCAACCTATACACATGGTTAGGATTCCTCGGATCTTCAAACCCGGGAGGTTGTTCAACATAAACAAGCTCATTAATGTAGCCATTAAGAAAGGCACTTTTCACATCCATTTTATAAAGAGTAATATTATGATGTGAAGCAAAAGCAAGGAGAATACGAATTGCCTCTAACCGGGCGACCGGAGCAAAAGTCTCCCCAAAGTCTAGTCCTTCAACTTGCGAGAACTCTTTGGCCACAAGTCTTGCCTTGTTGCGGACCACAACGCCATTCTCGTCTTGTTTGTTGCGGTACACCCACTTTGTTCCAATGACATTCTTGTCCTTGGGTCGCTCCTCCAACACCCAAACTTCATTGCGGATGAAGTTGTTGAGTTCTTCTTGCATAGCCATCACCCAATTTGGGTCTTGGAGCGCTTCCTCAATGTGAGTGGGTTCTACACACGAAACAAACGAGTAGTGCTCACAAAATGAGGCAACGTGGCGGGAACGAGTACTTACGCCCCTTGAAGGACTTCCAATGATTTGGTCCATTGGATGCGCCTTGGAGATGCGTCCATGCCTCATAAGTGGTTGTGAAGCACTTGGCGGTGGTGATGCGTGTTGCTCCTCTTGTGGTTGGTCTTGATCATGGACTTCTTCGTCATCTTGATGTTGTATTGCTTGTGAGTCTTGAGTTGGCAATGGATCTTCTTTCTCCTCTTCGTCTACTTGAGGCGCCATGGAGATGTTGTTGTTGGAACTTGAAGCTCCCCCTTGATCATGGCCCTCTTCAACTTCCGGCTTGATGTCTCCAATGGTCATGTTCTTCATAGCTTCTCGTAGAGGCTCATCATCTATTTCATCATGACCAAAACTCTCCTCTTGGGAGCCGTTAGTCTCATCAAACTCAACATCACAACTTTCTTCAACCAGACCGGAGGTTTGGTTGAATACTCGATATGCTTTTGAGTTTGACGCATAACCAAGAAAAATGCCAATATCACATCTTCTTTCAAACTTACCGAGCCTTTTCTTGCGGTAGATGTAGCATTTGCACCCAAAGACTCTAAAGTAGGAGATGTTGGGCTTTCTCCCAATGAGAAGCTCACATGGGGTC
Source organism: Tuctoria greenei (assembly GCA_036927565.1). Lineage (NCBI taxonomy): Eukaryota > Viridiplantae > Streptophyta > Magnoliopsida > Poales > Poaceae > Tuctoria > Tuctoria greenei. The sequence goes on from JAYESD010000005.1 coordinate 16,472,352, forward strand.
TTTTGGAGTAGTCGGTGAAGATAGACCCTATTTGCGGCATGGCACGCCGTGTTGATTGCTTCGGCCCAAAACTTCTCTGACGTGCCGTAGTCATCAAGCATTGCTCTTGCAATAGTGATGAGGGTTTTGTTCTTCCTCTCAACGACACCGTTTTGTTGAGGAGTGTATGTGGCGGAGAATTCATGCTTCACACCTTCACGGTCACACCACTCCCCAATATTGTAGTTCTTGAATTCGGTGCCGTTGTCACTCCGGACCTTGATAATGGGAAGTTGGAATTCCCTTTGAGCACGGTTGGCGAAGGTCTTGAACACTTCCGGAGTTTCACTCTTGTCACCTAAAAATAGAGTTCAAGCATAGCGAGAGTAGTCATCAACTATAACAAGACAATAGAGGTTACCACCAAGGCTTTGGTATGTGGACGGTCCGAAAAGGTCCATGTGGAGTAGTTCAAGTGACTTGGAGGTTGACACCATTGTCTTCATTGGGTGGTGTGAAGCAACTTGCTTCCCGGCTTGACAAGCGCTACAAAGCTTGTTCTTCTCAAACGTCACATCCTTCACGCCGGTCACCATCCCAAGCTTGAATGACTTCTTGAGTTTGCTCATTCCAATGTGTGCTATGCGTCGGTGCCATAGCCAACCCAAGCTTGTCTTAGTGAAAAGACAAGTGATTAGGCTAGCATTCTTGTTGGAGAAGTCTACTAAGTAGAGATGCCCATGCCGAAACCCTTTGAAAATTAGCTCTTTGCTTGCCTCACTACTCACAACAACATCATTTTTGCTAAATGTGCATGTTAGTCCAAGATCACAAAGTTGTGCAATGGAAAGTAAATTAAAGCTAAGCGACTTAACATACAACACATTAGAAATGGATAAATCATTAGAGATAGCAATTTTACCTAATCCTATTACCTTACCCTTAGAGTTGTCACCAAAAGTAACTTGTTCATGATTACCGGGGTTTTCTATGGCGGTGAACATACCATCATTGCCGGTCATGTGTTGAGTGCACCCGCTATCGAGTACCCAATGCTTTCCTCCGGCTTTGTAGTTCACCTACACACATGAATTTAATTTTTGACTTTAGGCACCCAAGCCAACTTAGGTCCTTGTATGTGAGATACAAGTGTCTTTGGGACCCAAAGTTGCTTGGGGAGCTTCCCCTTCATGCTCTTCATGTCTTTTCCAATGAACCTAGCTTTCACCTTGCCATTCACTTTGCTAAGAAGATAATAGTGATCATTAAAAATAGATTTGTAGTTAATAGGCAGTTTAGGTGAAGGTCGGTTAGGAAGAGGACACTCCCTTGTGTGGTGACCGGTGACCTCACAATGTTGGCAATAAGAACCAACTTCCTTGATGAAGCTTGTTCTAAGCTCCGGTGAGGGCACCTTTCCTTTGTTGGGCACCGGGAAGGATCCAAGTCCTCTTTTGTTGAATGCTTTTGCTTGTTGGAAGAGGATTTCCTTGTGCTTGACTTCACCTTTTAAAAGTCTAGCCACACTAGTGCGGAGACTCTCAATTTCTTCCAACAAGTCCTTCTCCCTAGCATTAGCTTTCAAAGACAAAGACTTGTCCAAGACATTAGAGACATGCGAAGTAATGGATATCTTATCATTAAGAGTTTGTTTCTTTGCATCTTTTAACTCTTGATCAAGCATGTCATGAGCAATGTTAAGTGTTTGGTATTCATGAGTTAGCTTGTTGTGCTCCTCCAAGAGAGTTTGGTGTGCTATGTTGAGCTCATCATTGTCTACCTTGATTTTAGCATTTTCTTCCTCAATTTGCTTGACATGAGATTTGAGCGTGTCATGCTCTTTGAGTATGCTTTCATACTTGTCAAGCAAATCAAGGTTAGCACTCTCAAGTTTAGCACGAATTTCTTCAAGAGTTTTAACCTTACTCTTCTCTCTCTTAATGATAGCATGATATTCATTAATCAAAGAAGTTAAATCATCGGGGGAAAGCTCATCATCACTAGAGTCGTCACATACCTTGGTGTTACCTTTAGCCATGAGGCACATGGGTGGTGGAGGAAGAGGTGAGTCATCATGGTTGGCAATGGCAAGGCCGGCCAAGCTTTCTTCTTCTTCTTCACTCTCTTCATCACTTGTTTCTTCGTCGGTGACCCATTCATTTGCCTCACACATAAACACCTTTTGTGGACCACTTCTCCTCTTTGGGAAGAGTCTTGCCTTCTTGCCCTTGTCTTGCTTCTTCTTCCCAAAGGCTCTTGGTTTCGGCTTGGCTTCTTCTTCATTATCATCACTTTCTTCAAGCTTGCGTTGCTTGCCTTTGTAGTTCTCTATCCTTTTGTCCGGTTTTGGACAATCATAGGAGATGTGGCCTTGATCTCCGCAATTGTAGCATATCTTGCGATCGTCTCTTCTTGGTAGAAATGCCTTCTTCTTGGGATCAAAGGTGTATCCCTTTTTGGTGATCTTGGAGTTCAAGCATGAGAACTTTCTCATCATCAAGGCGAGCTCATCATCGTCATCTTCACTTGACGCTTGCTCTTCTTCACTTGAGCTAGGCTCAACCACCTTCTTCTTCTTGAAGCTTGTCTTCTTGGTGGAGGCCTTTAGAGCAATTGTTTTTGATGATGATTGCTCCATCATCCCAAGTACACTCATCTCATGAGCGTGTATTTCTCCAATGAGCTCCGAAAATTCAATGTTGTCAAGTGATTCCTTTTGGAGCATGGAGTTGATGATGTTGTACTTCGGCTTGGGAAGGAGCATGAGGATCTTGCGTTAATAAGTCCCTTGCCAAGAGACGCAATGTCAAGAGCATTAATTTCCTCAATAAGAACATTTAAGCGTGAAAACATTTCATTAACATTTTCATGCGGAAGCATCTTAAATTCATCATATTTAGCTTTGAGCATGTGATATTTAAGTTCCTTTACACGAGATGAGCCCTCATGGATTTCTATCAAGCAAGCCCAAATTTCACAAGCTTTCTCCTTACTAGCAATCCTAGAGAAGACATCTTGACTTATGCATTCATAAATAGCATTCCTAGCCTTAGCATCCCACTTAACTTGATCACCCACATAGTTAAGTTCTCCAAATCCCGCATGAGTCGCTTCCCAAACTTCGGGGGCAATAGCCTCAAGGTAAGCGCGCATGCGTGCTTTCCAATAGGCAAAATTCTTGCCCTCGAAGATAGGAACCGAACCCCCAACCTTGGCCATTTTTGCTCTCTAGCGGTGAAGCTAGAATGATCCTATGAGCAACCTTGCTCTGATACCAATTGTAAGGATCGAAATGCCCAAGAGGGGGGTGAATTGGTCTTTCTTTCAAATTTTAAGGCAATTAAAAAAACGAACTAGTTAAGCCCAATTCCCAATGCGGTTCTAACTATGCAATCAACGTAGATATAACTTGTGAAGCAAAGATTGCATAATGTAAAGAGAGGGAGAGAAATGCAAACGCTAGGGGACACGAAGGTTTATCCCGTGGTTCGGCAAGATCGCAAGGATCTTCCTACATCCACGTTGTGGCACCCACGGAAGGGTTTTGCCACTTCCAATGTCACCGAGACAATGGAGTCTTCACTAATCTTCTCCGTTCGCCATCTCCGGCAAGGTGGAGCTCAAGCCTTGTACAACCTTCGATGTTCCGAGCTTCCACACACACCTTGGCAAGCTCCGGAACGATCTTCTTCAACTTCTCACTAGCCTAGAGAGTTCAATCACAGAGAAAGAACGCACACAAGCTTCTCTCTAGCCTATTACAAATGATCTAAAAGTGTGGAAATGTATGCTCTATAGTCTTGAATGCTCTTGGATGTGTAGTGGGCTTCAGGTGATCAAGACTTGCCGAAATGACTGGGTTAGAGGGGTTTTATAGCCAGCTTAACTGAAATAGCCGTTGGAAAAGTAGGCTGGCAGAACTTTTCTGTGAACACCGGATGATCCGATGTCTCCCCTCTAGTTATCATCGGTGTAATTACTTTGGCTGACGTCATTGTGTCAGATATTACCGTTATTAGACCGATGTTACCCCCAGTCTTCTCATCGGATGATCCGGTGGCTCTTCCTCCAGAATTTGCTTGATCTTGATGCTTACTGGAGTGATCAACCGATGTGTGTAAGTCTGCACATCGAATGATCCGGTGCTTCACTTGTTCCAATTGTACTGCAAACTGTACTGATGCACCGATGTTGTTGAGCCCTTCACATCGGATGATCCGGTGAGTTCATTTGTCTGAGGTCTTTTTCTTCAGTTGAATCAACTCGACCGATGTGTTCATATTGGAAATCATCGGTTGATCCGGTGAGTTGATTTTGTTTGCTACGAGTTGTCTTGAGTGAATCTTTTGTGTCTTGCTCGAATGACCTCTTAGACATTTGTTCCACACGGCTCTCTGATGATTCTTAAGCATTGTATGTTGTCAATTTTTGATTGAGTGACTTAGACATAGAGCCTTCACATCTTGTCTTTATCTCATGAGTTTGATCTCGAAAGTTGAGTATGTATGGGTCTCCAATGACATGATCATTTCATCTTATTGAGTGTTTATGGGGACCTTACATTCACAAATTCATTAGTAAAGTTCAATGGTTGTCATTAATCACCAAAACCATACTACATGAGGGGGGCCTAGATGCTTTCAGAATGACAGGTGGGGACCGCACACAGTGAGAGAGAGAGGGGGGGAAGGGGAAAATAACGGGTGTTACAATTTGTAGGTTCTAGGAATAGGAGAATAAGATTTTGTGGAGCTGAGGTTCAGAATATGTTTAGGCATGAAAATGCCATGCTTGGCCCGGGTCAGCATTTGATGTTTAGGGGTTAAAGGGGGTGGAAGAGGTATAGGTGAACCTGCTGAATCGGAGCATGCAGAAGGCAATGAAACGTGGTTGCGAGGGGTAAATTCGCTGAGTTTTGCTATGGCGATCCTTGAAGTCAGAGGTAGGATGACGTCCATTGTTACTTGAAAAAGATGAATTAATTAGAGGAGCATAGACTGGAGGTCCTGGAACAAGAACAGGCACTGAAGGTGAGATAGTTACTCGAGATGATGATGGAGGGGCAGAAGATGGATATGGAAAAATATCTTCATCAAACACGACTTGGCGTGATATAATGATTTTTCCAGTTGACAGCTCCATGCATTGATAACCTTTATGCTCAGTGGGGTAACCAGGAAAATGCAGGCTGTGGAGCGAGGTTCCAGTTTGTGTTTTGCTGTTGAAGCAAAATTAGGATAACATAGGCAGCCAAAGACCTTCATATGGGAATAATCTAACAGTTGGCCGAAGAGCACTAGGTACGGTGTACGAATGTTAAGAGGCTGAGATGGGCGTCGATTAATGATATAGGTGGCTGTGTTGTGGGCTTCCACACAAAAGCGTGCAGGGAGATTAGCCTGGAATAATAGACAACGAAGCACATTATTAATTGTGTGAAGGGAGCGCTCGGCCTTATCGTTTTGTGGTGAGGTATAAAGACAAGATAGACGATAGGTAATGCCGTGGTTAGTGAAATAAGAACACATGTAGGAATTGGCAAACTCGGTACCATTGTCACATTGAAAGCTTTGAATGCCGAGATGAAACTGATTGAAGAAAAATTTATGAAAGTTTTGTATGGTAGAGGAAACATCGAATTTAGCACGAAGAGGCATGGTCCAAATATAGCAGGAGAAATCATCAATAATAACAAGATAATATTTGTATCCAGTGACAATTTCAACTGGGAAGGTCCAAAGGTCACAATGAAATAACTAAAATGGGAAGTATGTTACACAAATAGAGGTAGAAAATGGCAGCCGAATGTGACGTCCGTGCTGGCGGGCATCACATAAGTGATGCTTATTCACTGGTGTCGAAGTGTGCGATCGACACTTCCCCCGGTACTACTAAAACGTAGTCTGTAGAGGTTCGTATTCGGTTGGAGCGTGCATGAGATCAAGAACGAGACAGTGACACGAGGATCTTTACGTGGTTCGGGCCGCCTGAGCATAATACCCTACTCCACGGGGTGTTGTGGTATGAATGAGTGTGTAATGGCTTGTGTGCGTATGAGCTTGGTCGAGTCGACTTTTTCTCTACCGTGCAGCACAACCCTTTTATATGCCAAGGGTTGGCCGTTACATTGTCAGCCTGGCCCGACATGTGGCCCAGGCAGTATTCAATCACCTAATACACGATTTTCATGTATTGAGTGTAATTAACAGGGTGATAACGTTACTTAATGGCGGCATTACTGGTAGTAACAGTCCTCTGACCGTGTGTCATTAACATGGTATTAATGACACATAATCAGGTCTTGTAACAGATGCTTTAACTACCCCTTGAATGTCTGTGTTGTTGGAGATTCGGCAGTCTTCCTGTTGCAGGCTTGGATCCGAAGGCTCAACACGTGGCAGCTCCGGAGCTTCCCTCTGTGTGGAGGCAGGTCCAGAGCTGCTATACACGTGGCAGCACTAGAGCTTCCCCCTACTGGGGGTTAGATCCAGGGCCACTGAACACGTGGCATGATCAGAGCTTCCCTATACAGGGAGTTAGCTCCGGCCTTGCATTACACGTGTTAGCGCTGGAGCTACCCTAATGAGGGAGGCGGGCCCAGTGCTGCGGTACACGTGGAGCCTTCAGAAGTCTTCAACTCGGACGCGTGAAACTGCGTAGCTTTTCTTGCGGTATCATGGGGTACTCGGTACGCAGGGTACCGACAACTGGAATGCAAAATTCAAAAAGAACAGTCCCTAAGCTGCGCATGCCTGGGTGTCCAAGCCTCCTGTGCCATAGGGTACTGGTCATAGACGAAATAGCAGCAGGTGGTGATGAGTCCCTTGGCCCGAATAACGGATAGAGATCACCAAAGCTATTGGACCTCATGATCTCCTTGTTGCTGAGAAGATCCTTTATGGTGAACCTAAAAGGATCAAAGTAAACAGAGCAAGCATTGTCAGTCATAAATCTTCTTATGGAAATGAGATTTTTGATGAGGTTAGGGATATGTAGGACATGGGATAGACAAAAGTTTGCATGAGGTGTTGGTAAAGTAAGAGAACCAGAACCTTTGACGGGTAAGGTGAAGCCATTCCCTACGACTATGTGAGAGGAATTGTGCTTTGAAGAGGAACCATAATTATGCATCTGTAAGGACCGAATGCCCAAGAGGGGGGTGAATTGGGCTTTCTTCGAAAAATTCTAAGCAATGAAACTTAATTTCTAAAGCCCAATTCCCTACGCAAACTATCTATGCATTCTAGTAGATAGAAACTTCGCGGAATATAAAATGCATAAAAGTAAGGGAGAGGAGAAGGATGCAAACTCCCGAGGAGACAAGGATTTATCCCGTGGTTCGGCAAGATCGTCAAGATCTTCCTACATCCACGTTGTGGCACCCACCAAAGGGTTTTGCCACACCCAAGTTACTGAGACGAGGGATCTTCACTATTCCTCTCTGTTCGCCTCCCTTGGCAAGGTGGAGCTCAAGCCTTGTACAACTTCGACCTTCCGGGCTTCCACAAACGCCTTGGCAAGCTCCGGAAGTCTTCTCACAGTTACAAACACCAAGGGCACTCCCTTGAGGCTCTCACACTATCCTAGAGAGTCCACTCACCCAGAATGGAGGCACACAAGCTCTCTCTCTAGCTAGCTCTAGCCTAATTCTTGGTGTAAAGGTGATCAAAATGATGTGGAGGTGATTGCTCTTGGTCTTGAATGCTTTTGGATTTGTTGATAGTGTCTGGCGATCAAGACTTGACGAAATGACAGGATTAGGGGGTATTTATAGCCAGCCTCCCCGAAATAGCCGTTGGAAATGTAGGCTGACAGAACTTTACTGTGAACACCGGATGGTCCGATGTCTCCCCTTTAGTTATCATCGGTCAAGTTACTTTAGCTGACGTCATTGTGTCAGATATGACCGTTGTTAGACCAATGTTGATCATGTCTTCTCATCGGATGATCCGGTGGCTCTTCCTCCAGAATTTACTCAAACTTGATGCTTACTGGAGTAATCGACCGATGTGTGCTTCTGTGTACATCGGATGATCCGGTGAGTTGATTTTGAGAATTGGTCCAGAAATAATTGCTTCTGTTGAATTAGACCGATGTGCACTTTGCTTCATCATCGGATGCCAGAAATAATTGCTTCTGTTGAATTAGACCGATGTGCACTTTGCTTCATCATCGGATGATCTGGTGTGTACTTCTCCAGAACAGTTGAGAAATTTATCCTTCTGTTGAATTGGACCGATGTACCACTTCCTACACATCGGATGATCCGGTGTGTACTTCAGTTTTGAGGTCTTCTTCTTCTGTTGACACAACTCGACCGATGTAGTCATTTCATAAAACATCGGATGATCTGGTGTGTTGATCTTGTTTGCTTCGAGTTGTTTTAAGTTGATCTTTTGGAATTTGCTTGAGTGACCTCTTTGACATTTGTTGGGAATGTTCTTTTGATGAATATTGAGTTCCTTGTGTTGTCGATTTTGATGGAATTGCGTTAACGTATGAGTTCTTCTTTTAGTCTTCATGAAAATCGATTAACCCCTTAGAATAGTTCGTTGAGGGGTCTCCATTTGTATCCAATGAGCAGTAGATGATATGAATAGATAGTTCATAACGTTTGATGTGTTATACGTGAGACCTCGCATCCACAAACTCATTAGTAATATCTAACGGTTGTCATTAATCACCGAAACCATACCTCATGGGGGCCTAGATGCTTTCAATCTCCCCCTTTTTGGTGATTGATGACAACACAACAAGTAGAGCATAGAGGTAATGAAATTAAGAACGCAATGCTCATAAAAGAATGTAACAAGTACAAAATTCAACACAAGAAGCTCGAAGGCTCAAACAAAGATCAATAAATCATAAGAGCATAAAGTAGCACACACGGATACACAATAATAGCAAATGATAGTAAATATAACAATAAGTCCAAAATAGATAGAACTCCCCCTGCAACTAAGCTAACCTCCCCCTGACTCTAACTCTTCTTCCCCTTTGGCATCAAGACACCAAAAAAGGGAGGTCGAGGGCCTAAGACTCCGGAGCGCTCAGGGCGATGGTGAAGCGGTCGCCGTCGGGGGTGCTGTCGTCGGAGCAGGAGCCAGCGGTCGCTGCTGCTGGAGCGGAGGAAACTGGGGGATCCGCTGACGGTGCTGGGGGCGCCGGTGGAGCTGGAGCAGCTGGAAGAGGTGTACTGGCCATCGAAGTCGGAGTCTGCAGGAAGGTAGTCGGTGCCAGCACTGGAGAGTGAATCGGTGCGCTCTGAGCAAGCAGCGGGGACATGCTGATACTCGGTATCGGCAAAGTCGGCACTGGAGCCGCGACGGGTGCCAGAGAAGGTGCACCTGGAGCCTGACCAAGTCCCGTCTGCTGAGGGGGAAGGGCGATCCCGGTCTGAGTGTAGAGGTTGGTGATCAACCCCAGGATGCCCATCATCGCCTGCTGAGTCTGCTGCTGCTGGTCGAGAGTGCACCGGTGCATCTAATCAACTAGGTTGGTGAGACTGTCAGTGTCCTCTCGCCTCTGACGGGCTATTTCTAGCTGCAACTCCTGCTGCTTCCACTGAAGCTCTGCAAGTTGTGCAGCCTGCTCTGCTCTGGCCTGCTCAGCTGCAAGCCTGTCCTGGCGTTGCTGCTCAATCATCTGCTGAAGTAACGAAGTGAGCTCAGACGGCTGAGATACCTGAGCCTCGGACACGGGCGGTGGTGTAGGTGGTGGAGCAACTGAACCTCCCGCCTCCGCGTCGTGCTGCCACGGTGAGGGAGGAGGAGGTGGGAAGTACTCCTCGACGTTGTCACTCGTGTCGCTGTCCGACCAGACATGCTGAAGGTCTCCTCCCTGAGCCTCTGCCTGTGCAAGCGCCTCGTCCTCCTGAGCCAACTATGTCCAGTCCTCCTCGGAAAGCCGTGCTCGGACCTGACGCTCAACTAGACGACCAAGGCGGCGGTCTCCAGGAGCGGGAACTCGGTAGTGGCTGAACCGAGTAACGTGCAGCTCAATCAGGGGAGCAGTAGCTGGAGAACCCTCTGGAGCTAGCTGGTAGAGCAGACGGCTGATCCAGTGTCCAAACACTAACTGCCTCAGCATCCTGATTCCGTCAGTGATCACGTCCTCCATCTCACAGATAAGGATATTCACAATATCGAACTCCATCCCATTCATGACGTAGAACAGGAGAGTCTGCTGCAGGCTAGTGAATCCCTCCAAGTATCCTGATCTGGGCAGAAGGGTACGCCGAAGGATGTGGTGAACGGTGCGAGCAGTTGGAGTGAGCAAGGCAGGGACCCTCGGCTGGTCAGGTGTGAACGGTGGAGCGAACAGTCCCCTGATCTCCTCAAAAGGCGGTGCCACTCCTCCAGTCAGTGGCCTCCTCGGTGGGGCAGCCCCTCCATAGAAAACCTCGTGCAGACAGGTGGTGTGAAGGTCCACACCTAGCAGCTGAGCCAGTCTCGCTCGCGTCAAGTCGTGACGCTGCCCCAAGAACATGAAGTGGATCGACCTGCGGCCCTCTGAGACATAGAGTGTGGCGTAGAACACTCTGACCCACTCCTCCATGTAAGCACTCCTCTGGTGAGACAACAGCTCCACGATTCCTCTGTATCTCTCGAAGTAAGGTCTGATTTTGTGGCCGACTGCTGCTGCTAACTGATTCCAGTCGATGTAAGTGTGCTGAAATAGCTTATGGCCCCGACGTCTGTAAGTCTCGTACAACGACGCCTGTGTCAGGGTCCAAAAGCGAGGGTCCACTCGAGTGTCCCTGGGCTGCGGGAACCACTCCTCAGGAAAGGCTATCCATCTGAGCTTCCGAAGCTGCTTTGCCTTCATTTTTCTGTAATCTGTCAATCGGACGTCCTCAGCAACTCGGACTGCTGTGTCCATCTCGTACACGGCTCTCTCGGCCGCTCTGTCCTCCTCGCGGTCAGCTGCAGTGGGGCGCTGACTCGCGGCTGGGGTCTGACCTCCTCCATGGGTCCTGACGGTGCGCTGGCGAACGAGTGGCGGCACCTCAGGCTCCTCCTCGTCTGAGTCCTCGGGCGGCACAGGCTGAACCTGTGGCTGCTGCTGCCTCTGCCGAGACTTGTGAATCCGAAGGGATCCGCGATGGCCACGCTCACACTCCTCAGCGGCGCGAGCGGCCAACTCTGCACATCGAGCCTCCTTCGACAATTTCTGCTTCTTCACGGCGGGCTCCTCAATAGCCTTGCCTTTGCCCTTCCTTTCGCGGCCCATAGCGATGAGATTGTCGGCTATGGTTGACAACGACAACGAATCTGCAAGGGCGATGAAACCCTAACGGCGACAGTGGCGATCGACGCGAGAAGAGGTGCGGTGATGGTGAGACGGCGGCGCGGCGAGGGAGGCGGCGGCAGCGACTGCGGTGGAGAGGAGAGGCGGCAGCGCGGCGAGGGAGGCGGCGGCGGCGACTGCGGTGGAGAGGAGAGGCGGCAGCGCGGCGAGGGAGAGGGAGGCGCGGCCTTGGGATGGCGGCGATGGCCGAGCGACGGCGGTGGCGGCCGAAGGACGGCAGCGGCGGGCCGGAAGACGGCGGCGGCGACCGGCGGTGGTGGGTGGAAGGCTCGGAGCGGTGGCGGTGGAGCGGCGGCGGAGAAGAGGTGAGGGCGTCGGGGAGAGAGGAAAAGAAAACTGGGAGGCGGCTGAAACCTTTTAAATAGGTACGGGCAAACCCTAGCCGCGACAAGAACATCGGATGATCTGATGCACACCTGGGTGGAGCATCGGTCGAGTTCAATAGAGAGGTTGTTCCAAAAACCTATTAAGCACCGGATGATCCGACGTTGAAGGGTCGATCATCGGTCGAATTCTGCAGGACTTCAGAAAATTGAACACAGGATGCTCTGATGTTTCTCAGAATGAACTCATCGGTTGATTTCTGATTCTGACTGATCTTATCCTTGAACTGAAGCACAAACTGATCCGATGTTGCTGCTGCCCTAGCATCGGATAATCCGATGACTACAGAAATTCTAAAACTGCCCATATATGTCCTTTGACTTAAACACACAAAGAGAAGCACGAGTCTTAGGACTTTTTGGGCAACCCCTTACCTCTCAAAAATGCTAATATGCCAATAACTTGGCTAATCCTTAAAGTAAACAGAACACCGAAGGAAGAAAATGGGAAGGAAATTATCCAAATAAAATGTAAGGCCCATGCTTTGTGAGCTAGAGTATGAATACTTCTATCTCTTTAAAGCATGTTCCTCTAGGCATTAACGCACCTAACATTTTGTTCTTTCCACCTTATATGAGTTGAGATATTGCACTTCAAACAAGTCTCTTTCTCATGAGGTGGGTTCCCCTTTGTGACAATCTACCGTATGCAATGCCAAACATTTTATAATGCAAGAAATTATAAGTCTATATGGCAGGCATCATGCAAGGCATAAAATAAATCTATCTTGCCAAATTTAAACCTTTCAAAGGCTTCTTTAGGGAGAGCTACTCTCCAAACCTTGGGACAACCCAAAGGAACCTCCATCCCAAGCTAACCCTTGCTCACCCCTATCCTTTGAGAGTTAGGCAAGACCTATATGAAGTGTATTCTTACATGACGTTCGTTGCATCTATCACATTTAATTCACTTCTTAGCCTAGAAAAAGTTTTCTCATCAAGTGGTTTAGTGAAGATATCCACCAATTGTTCTTCGGACCTAACACCTCTCAAGGATATGTCTCCCTTAGCTTCATGGTCCCTTAGAAAATGATGGCGAATATCAATGTGCTTAGTGCGGGAGTGTTGAACGGGTTTTTTAGCTATCTTAACCACACTTTCATTGTCACAAAGGAGAGGCACACAACCAAGTTTAATACCAAAGTCCAAAAGGGTTTGTTTCATATAAAGAATTTGAGCACAACATGCACCAGCTGCAATATACTCCGCTTCCGCCGTGGACAAGGCGGCGGAGTTTTGCTTCTTTCTTGACCAAGATACTAGGGAACGCCCAAGAAAGTGGCACCCACCGGAGGTACTCTTGCGATCCACACGGCATCCGACAAAGTACGAATCCGGGTATCCCACAAGATGGAATTTTGCACCTTTAGAGTACCACAAGCCCACACTAGGGGTATGCTTAAGATACCTAAGTATCCTAAAGAACGCCTTCCTATGCGATTCTTTAGGTGCCGCTTGAAAGCGAGCACACAAGCATACACTAAACATGATATCGGGCCTAGATGCGGTAAGGTAAAGCAATGAACCAATCATAGAACGGTAGTTAGATTGATCAATAGGTTTACCGTCCTTATCCGCGTCGAGATGACAATTGGTTGCCATTGGAGTGCTTCTTGAGCTACAATCTCCCATCTCAAATTTCTTCAAGAGGTCCTTGGTGTACTTCTCTTGATAGACGAAGGTCCCCTCTTGAAGTTGCTTGATTTGAAATCCAAGGAAGAAGTTGAGCTCTCCAATCATTGACATCTCGAATTCCCTAGACATCATTTTTCCAAACTCATGGCTAAGAGCTTCATTAGTTGAACCAAAAATAATATCATCAACATAAATTTGACAAATGAACAAATCTCCGTTGATGTCCTTGGTGAAGAGTGTGGAGTCCACCCTCCCGATCTTGAATCCTTGCATGATGAGGAAGTCTCGTAGTCGTTCGTACCATGTCCTAGGTGCTTGCTTGAGCCCGTAGAGCGCCTTGTGCAACCTATACACATGATTAGGATTCCTCGGATCTTCAAACCCGGGAGGTTGTTCAACATAAACAAGCTCGTTAATGTAACCATTAAGAAAGGCACTTTTCACATCCATTTGATAAAGCCTAATGCTATGATGTGATGCAAAGGCATGAAGTATACGGATGGCTTCTAGCCGGGCGACCGGGGCAAATGTCTCCCCAAAGTCTAGTCCTTCAACTTGCGAGAATCCTTTGGCCACAAGTCTTGCCTTGTTGCGGACCACAACGCCATTCTCATCTTGTTTGTTGCGGTACACCCACTTTGTTCCGATGATGTTCATGTCCTTGGGTCGCTCCTCCAACACCCAAACTTCATTGCGGATGAAGTTGTTGAGTTCTTCTTGCATGGCCCTCACCCAATTTGGGTCTTGGAGTGCTTCCTCGATGTGAGTGGGTTCTACACACGAAACAAACGAGTAGTGCTCACAAAATGAAGCAAAGTGGTGAGAACGTGTGCTTACACCCCTTGACGGACTTCCAATGATTTGGTCCATTGGATGCGCCTTGGAGATGCGTCCATGCCTCATAAGTGGTTGTGAAGCACTTGGCGAAGGTGATGCGTGTTGCTCCTCTTGTGGTTGGACTTCATCATGGACTTCTTCTTCTTGATGTTGTTGTGCTTGTGAGTCTTGAGTCGGCAGTGGATCATCCTTCTCTTCTTTGTCAACTTGAGGTGCCATGGAGGTGTTGTTGTTGGAACTTGAAGCTCCCCCTTGATCATGGCTCTCCTCAACTTCCGGCTTGATGTCTCCAATGGTCATGTTCTTCATGGCTTCTCGTAGAGGCTCATCATCTATTTCATCATGACCAAAAATCTCCTCTTGGGAGCCATTAGATTCATCAAACTCAACATCACAACTTTCCTCAACTAAACCAGAGGTTTGGTTGAATACTCGATATGCTTTTGAGTTTGATGCATAACCAAGAAATATACCAACATCACATCTTCTTTCAAACTTACCGAGCCTTTTCTTGTGGTAGATGTAGCACTTGCATCCAAAGACTCGAAAGTAGGAGATGTTGGGCTTTCTCCCAATGAGAAGCTCGTACGGGGTCTTTTGAAGTAGTCGATGTAGATAGACCCTATTTGCGGCATGGCACGCCGTGTTGATCGCTTCGGCCCAAAACTTCTCCGACGTGTCATAGTCATCAAGCATTGCTCTTGCAAGAGTGATGAGTGTCTTGTTCTTCCTTTCAACGACACTGTTTTGTTGAGGCGTGTATGTGGCCGAAAACTCATGTTTCACGCCTTCGCGGTCACACCACTCCCCAATGTTGTAGTTATTGAATTCGGTGCCATTGTCACTCCGGACCTTTATGATGGGAAGTTGAAATTCCCTTTGAGCGCGGTTGGCGAAGGTCTTGAACACTTCCAGAGTTTGACTCTTGTCTCCTAAAAATAGAGTCCAAGCATAGCAAGAATAGTCATCAACAATAACGATACAATAGAGGTTACCGCCAAGGCTTTGATATGTGGACGGTCCGAAGAGGTCCATGTGGAGTAGTTCAAGTGGCTTGGAGGTTGACACCATTGCCTTCATTGGGTGGTGTGAAGCAACTTGCTTCCCGGCTTGACAAGCGCTATAAAGCTTGTTCTTCTCAAATGTGACATCCTTCACGCCGGTCACCATCCCAAGCTTGAATGACTTCTTGAGTTTGCTCATCCCTATGTGCGCTATGCGTCGGTGCCATAGCCATCCCAAACTTGTCTTAGTGAAAAGGCAAGTGGTCAAGCTAGCATTCTTGTTGGAGAAGTCCACTAGGTAGAGATGTCCATGCCGAAATCCTTTGATGACTATGTCTTGGCTTGTTTCACTACTCACAACAACATCATTTTTGCTAAATGTGCATGTTAGTCCAAGATCACATAGTTGTGCAATAGAAAGTAAATTAAAGCTAAGTGACTTAACGTACAAAACATTAGAAATGGATAAATCATTAGAAATAGCAACTTTACCTAACCCAATTACCTTTCCCTTAGAGTTATCACCAAAGGTGACTTGTTCATGATTGTCGGGGTTTTCTATGGTGGTGAACATACCATCATTGCCGGTCATATGTTGAGTGCACCCGCTATTGAGTACCCAATACTTTCCTCTGGCTTTGTAGTTCACCTACACACATGAATTCAATTTTTGACTTTAGGCACCCAAGCCAACTTAGGTCCTTATATGTGTGATACAAGTGTTTTTGGGACCCAAAGTTGCTTGGGGAGCTTCCCCTTCATGCCCTTCATGTCTTTGCCAATGAACCTTGCCTTCACCTTGCCATGTACTTTACTCAAGAGATAATAATGATCACTGAAAGTAGATTTATAGTTAGTAGGCAATTTTGGAGAAGGTCGGTTAGGAAGAGGACACTCCCTTGTGTGGTGACCGGTGACCTCACAATATTGGCAATAAGAACCAACTTCCTTGATGAAGCTTGTTCTTAGCTCCGGTGAGGGCACCTTTCCTTTGTTAGGCACCGGGAAGGATCCAAGTCCTCTCTTGTTGAAGGCCTTTGCTTGTTGGAAGAGGATTTCCTTGTGTTTGACCTCCCCTTTTGAAAGTCTAGCCACACTAGTGCGGAGACTCTCAATTTCTTTCAACAAGTCCTTCTCCCTAGCATTAGCTTTCAAAGGCAAAGACTTGTGCAAAGCATTAGTGACATGAGAAGTAATGGATATCCTATCATTAAGAGTTTGTTTCTTTGCATTTTTCAACTCTTGATCAAGCATGTCATGAGCAAGGTTAAGTGTTTGATGTTCTTGTACTAACTTGTTGTGCTCTTCCAAGAGTGTTTGGTGTGCTAAGCTAAGCTCATGATTATCTAACTTGAATTTAGCCTTTTCTTCCTCAATTTGCTTGACATGAGATTTGAGCGTGTCATGCTCTTTGAGTATGCTTTCATACTTGTAAAGCAAATCAAGGTTAGCACTCTCAAGTCTAGCACGAGTTTCTTCAAGAGTTTTAACCTTTCTCTTTTCCCTCTTAATGATAGCATGATATTCATTTATCGAAGAAGTTAAATCATCGGGGGAAAGCTCATCATCGCTAGAGTCATCACATACCTTGGTGTTACCTTTTGCCATGAGGCACATGGGCGGTGGATGAAGAGGTGCATCATCATTGTTGGCGATGGTGAGGCCGGCCAAGCTTTCTTCTTCCTCTTCACTCTCTTCATCACTTGTTTCTTCGTTGGTGACCCATTCATTTGCCTCACACATGAACACCTTTTGTGGGTCATTTCTCTTCTTTGGGAAGAGCCTTGCCTTCATGCCCTTGTCATGTTTCTTCTTCCCAAAGGATCTTGGCTTTGGTTTGGCTTCTTCTTCATCATCATCACTTCCTTCAAGCTTGTGATGCTTGCTCTTGTGGTTCTCTCTTCGTTTGTCCGGTCTTGGACAATCATAGGAGATGTGGCCTTGATCACCAAAATTGTAGCATGTCTTGTGATCATCTCTCCTTGGTAGGAATGCTCTCTTCTTGGGATCAAATGTGTATCCCTTCTTAGTGATCTTTGAGTTCAAGCGTGAGAACTTTCTCATCATCAATGCAAGCTCATCATCATCATCTTCACTTGAGGCTTGTTCTTCTTCACTTGAGCTAGGCTCAACCACCTTCTTCTTCTTGAAGCTTGTTTTCTTGGTGGAGGCCTTTAGAGCAATTGTCTTTGAAGATGATTGCTCCATCATCCCAAGCACACTCATCTCATGAGCGTGTATTTCTCCAATTAGCTCCGAAACTTCAATGTGGTCAAGCAACTCTTTTTGGAGCATGGAGTTGATGATGTTGTACTTTGGCTTGGGAAGAAGCATGAGGATCTTGCGGTTGATGAGTCCCTTGCCAAGAGAAGCAATTCCAAGAGCATTGATTTCTTCAATAAGCACATTCAAGCGAGAGAACATTTCATTGACATTTTCATGAGGAAGCATTTTAAATTCATCATACTTGGCTTTAAGCATATGATATTTTAGTTCTTTGACACGAGAAGAACCCTCATGAATCTCTATTAAGCAAGCCCAAGTTTCACAAGCTTTTTCTTTACTAGCAATCCTAGCAAATACATCTTGACTGATACATTCATAGATTGCATTCCTTGCTTTAGCATCCCATTTAATTTGATCACCAACATAATTGTGTTCTCCAAACCCCGCGTGGGTCGCTTCCCATACTTCGGGTGCAATAGCCTCTAGATAAGCGCGTATGCGTGCTTTCCAATAGGCAAAGTTCTTGCCCTCGAAGATAGGAATCGAACCCCCAACCTTGGCCATTTTTAGCTCTCTAGCGGTGAAGCTAGAATGATGCTATGAGCAACCTTGCTCTGATACCAATTGTAAGGACCGAATGCCCAAGAGGGGGGTGAATTGGGCTTTCTTCAAAAAATTCTAAGCAATGAAACTTAATTTCTAAAGCACAATTCCCTACGCAAACTATCTATGCATTCTAGTAGATAGAAACTTCGCGGAATATAAAATGCATAAAAGTAAGGGAGAGGAGAAGGAAGCAAACTCCCGAGGAGACCAGGATTTATCTCGTGGTTCGGCAAGATCGTCAAGATCTTCCTACATCCACGTTGTGGCACCCACCAAAGGGTTTTGCCACACCCAAGTCACCGAGACGAGGGATCTTCACTATTCCTCTCCGTTCGCCTCCCTTGGCAAGGTGGAGCTCAAGCCTTGTACAACTTCGACCTTCCGGGCTTCCACAAACGCCTTGGCAAGCTTCGGAAGTCTTCTCACAGTTACAAACACCAAGGGCACTCCCTTGAGGCTCTCACACTATCCTAGAGAGTCCACTCACCCAGAATGGAGGCACACAAGCTCTCTCTCTAGCTAGCTCTAGCCTAATTCTTGGTGTAAAGGTGATCAAAATGATGTGGAGGTGATTGATCTTGGTCTTGAATGCTTGCGGATGTGTTGATAGTGTCTGGCGATCAAGACTTGACGAAATGACAGGATTAGGGGGTATTTATAGCCAGCTTCCCCGAAATAGCCGTTGGAAAAGTAGGCTGACAGAACTTTACTGTGAACACCGGATGATCCGATGTCTCCCCTTTAGTTATCATTGGTCAAGTTACTTTAGCTGACGTCATTGTGTCAGATATGACCGTTGTTAGACCGATGTTGATCCTGTCTTCTCATCGGATGATCTGGTGGCTCTTCCTCCAGAATTTACTCAGACTTGATGCTTACTGGAGTAATCGATCGATGTGTGCTTCTGTGTACATCGGATGATCCGGTGAGTTGATTTTGAGAATTGGTCCAGAAATAATTGCTTCTGTTGAATTAGACCGATGTGCACTTTGTTTCATCATCGGATGATCTGGTGTGTACTTCTCCAGAACAGTTGAGAAATTTATTCTTCTGTTGAATTGGACCGATGTACCACTTCCTACACATCGGATGATCCGGTGTGTACTTCAGTTTTGAGGTCTTCTTCTTCTGTTGACACAACTCGACCGATGTAGTTATTTCACAAAACATCGGATGATCCGGTGTGTTGATCTTGTTTGCTTCGAGTTGTTTTAAGTTGATCTTTTGGAATTTGCTTGAGTGACCTCTTTGACATTTGTTGGGAATGTTTTTCTTATGAATATTGAGTTCCTTGTGTTGTCAATTTTGATGGAATTGCGTTGACGTATGAGTTCTTCTTTTAGTCTTCATGAAAATCGATTAACCCCTTAGAATAGTTTGTTGAGGGGTCTCCATTTGTATCCAATAAGCAGTAGATGATATGAATAGATAGTTCATAACGTTTGATGTGTTATACATGAGACCTCGCATCCACAAACTCATTAGTAATATCTAACGGTTGTCATTAATCACCGAAACCATACCTCATGAGGGCTTAGATGCTTTCAGCATCATACCTTGATCTGCAGTCATATGGCCACTTTGCACAGATGTCCATGAACCACTTCTGATGGTTGGATCTGGATTGCTTAGCAACAGAGTGCAGCACTTGAAGGAGTCCAGTGGCGTCAAACATGTTGGTGGATGCGGGTGCAAACTGAGTCGATGGTTGAACAAAGTTGGCGTTGTAAAGGATGGCCGAGCACCGAGCACACTTGGACCAGTGGCACCGGTCCAGGGTGCGCGCCACCGTCCGTTGGCTCCAAGCCATGCAGCAAACCAACGTAGAACATATTGTGTCCCCTGCGCCGGTGTGCCACGACCGCCACGTACGCGGCCACGGCCACGAGAAACGCCATGGCCACGTCCACGTGATGAAGAAGGTTGCAAAGCGAGATCATTAGAAGAACGCGAGGCCTGATTGTTGGAGTTGGTGGAGTCTGCAGGAGCCTCGGTTGAGTGAAGTGTCGTGTCTTGGCTCGGCATCGTTGAGGAAGCCAACGTATTCTCGACTACAATGAGATGATCTCTGGCGTCCATGAACGTAGGAAAAGATGGCATCGCTGGCAAAAGTTGATGCAGTACATGGTACTTCAGGTTGAGTCCACGGATCAATTGGTGGACGAGAGCCCGATCAGTGATAGGTTGATCACAATCCGCCAAGGAGTCTGCAAGAGTTTTAAGCTTGTGACAATAATTTGTAGCGGACATGTCACCTTGAACTAGTGCATGCAGTTCCTGCTCGAGTTAGATGACATGACTAGATTTGTTGCTGAGGAAGTAGTTCTCGATATTCACCCACACATCATGAGCGGTGATGTCGTCTTCCATAACAAAGTCGAGGAGGTCGTTGGCAAGCGTTGCATGGATCCACATGAGAACGATGAGGTTCTCTTGGATCCGAATGGCATCGTCTGGATGCGATGGGCTGCCGTCGACGTGATGATGAAGGTTGAATCGCCCAAGAACGACCATGAACAGTACGCCATGGAGTACATGTCCAGCCGGACAGTAACCAAGCTGGTTCTGTTGATAGATTGGATGGCATTTGCTAGTGACGCCATGCTGCTGATGCTAGTGGAATTGGATGTAGAAGAGGAGGAGGTCGACGTAGTTGAGACAGAGGTGTGGGAAGCAGTTGAGGAGAAGGTGTCCGCCATAAGGGGTAAGGTGCGAGGGGAGAAGGGCGAATCGAACGTCGCTCTGATTACCATGAAAGAGATCAGCTCAACTGATGATTGCATTAATGATATTGTGGCCCTATATAGGCATGGTAAAAGGAGAGAGGTCGTAGGCCATGATACAAGTGGAACGTGTGAACCTTACAGATGTGGAGACGTGATCAGAGGACTCGGCCCACGATCCTACTTCTAAGGAGTCAGTTGATGATCACACAACAACATAACTAACTGATCTCCTAATAGTTTATGAGTAGCAGACAAGTCACAATCAGTGAAACGTAGGCGACGCGCTGCATATCACTTAGCACCTACACTGGTGGCGACTGGCTAGCGAGCCGCGAGTGGCATGGAGCCTTTCTTTCCTTTTGAATAGCGAAAACTGGAGCCTTTTAGCTCGACCTGGATTACCGGCGGATCAGGATCGCCTGACTTACAATGTTTTACTGCATCCGTGCAGTGAAGACTTGATCTATAGTTGATTTTCATCCAATGCAGCTGCTGCTTCCCACATGTTACTGGATTTAATTAGGACGAACTACAGTTATCCGGCTTCAGAAAAAAACTAAAGCTCTTCATCCATTCAATGAAGCTCATGCACGCTTAATCAAGCTGGTACGTATAATGCTTTACTACATTCCGATATGATAGTAGACAACAATAAAACAATATGGAAGATAAAAATACCGCTTAAAACAAAAATTTTCGCTTGGTATCTTCGTAGGGGGTAATTCTTACAAAGGATAACCTTGCTAAACGTAATTGGTATGGGAACGTGAAGTGTTGTTTTTGTCATCATGAAGAGACTATCGATCACTTGTTTTTCCAGTGTCAATTTGCCCGTTCTATATAGTCAATCATCCAAGTAGCTTCTAACTTGTTCCCACCAAACAGTGTTGCAAATGTTTTCGGCAATTGGTTGAGTGGGATTGATAACAAGTTTAAAATACATTTGAGGGTGGGAGCGATTGCCATAATTTGGTCACTTTGGCTATGTAGAAATGATAAGGTGTTTAATGGTAAAGATTCATCTTCTTTGCAGGTTATATACAGGTTGCACCATTTGTGGTTACCCTTACAGCGTTCGGAGTACAGAGACCTATATATGAAGGTTTGTACACGGTTGCAGCAAGTGGCGAGGCATATTTTTACCTCACATGGGTGGCAGCGTAGATTGAGAATTTGTCACTCTCCGCATTAGCCGCTGCTAGAAGTAAAGCTTGTAGCAGGACATATTTTTATTTTTCTATGTCTTTTGTATTTGTGCATCTTAGTTATGCAAAAGCAGGGTGTGTAAACTCTTTTGTATCATCTTAATACTATTAGGTTTAATAAAAAGCTCATTATCGAAAAAAAAATCAAGCTGGTACGTTAAGATTGAAAATACCATTGAAGTCCATGCCACGCTCCAGGCTTCAGGCAAAAAAAGAAATTACTCTAAGCCGGCACATATAACAGAGACGACTAAAAAAATGCTCTCGAGTTCTTCTCAACTTTACAAAAAGAAGCATCCACATTCAATTAACATCATTCATCAATAGTTCTTGATATTATTATCAAACTTCACAAAATAAAAAGAACTGGTAAATACTCTTGTTATTATATCAAAACTGAATTTATAAAGATAATATACGAAAAATTGCCATGAACAATCACGTGAAGTAATTGGGTCAAATATTTTTGAAACCCTCTGATGTCTTCAATGGTTAATGTATTTTCAATCTTAAAAATACAAGTCTGATTTATTAAGATGTTTAAAGTCTACATCTTTATACATAAACTCTATCTCAGGTTGAAACAATCGGGCATGAAGAAATGATTTAGTTAAAGCATGACAACTTTATTTGTTTAAGCTGGACAACTTTAGTTGAGCCTAATTCAGTCCAACTAATATCGGCTGGAGCCTTTCTTTCCTTTTGATGAATAGGGGGAACTGGAGCCTTTTAGCTGGACCTGGATACCCAGCACCATACGCTGCCCCACGCACGCGCCGTCGTGCTGCCCGTCTCCCCCCTCACTCCTGGTGCAGATATATAGCGCACGACAGATGCCACCATCCATCGGCGCCTCGCCCGGCCTGTGGTGGGCCGCCTATAACACCGTCTGCAGCACACGCGACCATCCGTCGGCGCCTCGCCCGGCCTGTGGTGAGCTACCTATAAAGCCGTCCGCAGTGGCATACTGTAAAGCATACTGAATACACTGTTTTGCAGTATAATTTAGAGTACGTACTGTAAAAATAGAAGAATAATAGTGTATAGAGTATGCTTTAGAGAGCGCCGGTGCGAATAGGTGTGCCGCCATGCACCTCTTACCTGTTCATGACCACTCCAGCTCCAATGGCAGCATGATCGAGCGCGCAGCAGGCAGGTCATAGATGACCGATGGCGAGCGGCGTCGGCAGCCTCTACACGGTGCTTGGCGTGGCCAGCGACTGCTCCTCAGAGCGTCGCCTACCACAAGCTCGCCAAGGTCCGTTTGTTAATTCTCATGTTGCTCATACATCGTGCTCCATGCACCCTTGCTCTCTGCTCGGTCCTTCCTTGTCTGTCATCGTCCTCGGCCCTCGCGTTGAAAAGCTATGCCCGTGTTCTTGGAAGAAATTCATGGCATCTGGACAAGTGCGCCGCCGAGGGGAGCTCTGACGGCGGCTAAGGCGAGGTTCCAGAAGATCAGGGAGCGTACGCCGGTAATGGCTGGATCGTCCGCACTGGCGTCTGCCAAAGCCTTACGTGACAGTAAATAAAGTGGTGGGACCCAGTAAGATTCCCACAGCGGTATCCGGTAAAAATCCCGGTCAGGAGCCACGGGTCAAAACGTACTGGAGTCACGGGAGGTCCTCCCATCTCGCCCACCCCCCCACACGGCGGGCCCAAGTGGCAACGGGAGGCGGGGACGTAGAAGGGCGGTGACTGACGTTGGTCCACAGAAGTCACCCAGGCTAGCCGGATCTACGCCGGAGAAGAAGACGCCGGCGCGATCCACCGAAGGAACGAAGCGGTGCCGGGTGGATAGGTCGAACTCGCCGGCACTCTCGGAATCGATAGCATCGTCGAACAACAAGTGCACTAGGTATTGCATATTTGCATTTGAGATTCCAACTCGTGGTTAGGGTTAGGGTTCTTTGTTCGATTTGGAGTTGGATGGGCCGGTAGAATCCATCCATTCGATTGGATCTTTGATTTAAAAGGTGTTTTATGGTTAGGGTTGGACTTAGATTTTGATTATTGTCAGTTACTAGGGTTCAGTGGCTAGGAGAAAAAAAAAAGATAAAGATCTTCGTTCATATATGTAGTGTGTTTTGACAGAATGAAATAACCAATCCTAGCAGCCTTCAGTTAACCAATACTCAAATATTGATGCAATGTTGTAAGAACTGCTTTTGCTTTCTCCTAGGATACCTTGCTGTTAATGTATAGTTGATATTGTTTAGAGTTCATAAATCAGTTACATTGCACCTTGTTTGATGGAATTGGTTATGAATAGGTTTATTTTATGGAACAATATGTGTAATCACTTTGATGCAGATTGTTTCTGTAGGATTAACTTCACTTCAATTTTCTTAATTGACTAGTGAAAATGTCACAGGAAGCTGAAAAGCTTCGCAAAGCTTTGCATTCGCTGACCGATGTTGTTGACACGTCGTACCACAAAGTTATTGGTACTATTAAGGACATTATTATGAATCGTCAACATGACCTTCCAACTGACGTGAGGGAGGTACTGCGTATGTACAAGGGTTGCTTGATGACCTACACATCGCCGTGATTGAGTGTGAAGAGGTCGCCAATCAAGCACTGACGCCCTCTTTCTCGGATGACACAAAGGTGTCTGCGGATGATACAATCCCTTATGATTGGTCCCCTCCATGGCCTATGGAACATAGTTCGTCCGATAGTTCGTTCGAGTCTAGTGCGTGCAGGTGGCATCTGTTGTTATTGTATGTCATCTTTTATCTGGTTTATATGTATGAAGAGTACCCGTTATGTGTACTATTGTATCATGTATTGTTCGTGAGATGTACTTGTTTTGTATGAAATTTCAATGAAATGAACTGTTGTTAGATATGTTGTTGGCATAATGAACTGTTTTCATATTATCTAGTTTCGTATGAACCATTTCAATATGAAGCTTTTTTTCTCATAGAAACTGTTATGAACAGCTACTGTTGTACAGGATGGATCCTAGGGACATCAATAATCCAGTACTTAAGGAGTACCTGGGTGCTTTTTACAACTCCGGGCCAATGGAGGAGCAGTCTATGTATGATGCATATGAGGATCTTGGTTATGACTATGTCGCCCTATCCAACATTGCTGCAGGGAGTTCTAAGGGAAAAGGAGAGGCAAATGAGGCACCTAAGAAATTGAAGATGGCCAACTTTTCTCGAGCTGAAGATGTTTTGCTTGTTAACTGCTATCTTCAGATTTATTGTGACCCAGTGATAAACACGGGTCAAAGAAGCAATAGTTTTTGGGACCGTATTCATAAGCAGTACTTACAGAACTAGGGTGAATTTCCGATCCGAACCCTGCAATCCATGCAAAGCCGTTGGGACCACATCAAGACAGAGGTTAACAAGTTTCTTCCTTACTATTCTGCAGAGGTTCGGAAGAAAGCCAGCGGCACGAATGATGAGGACGCGGTGAGTTGTTTCACATTTTTATGATTTCAATTTATTGCTACTTGTTTCCTTTGCTGGAACTGTTGTGAATGATCATGCTATTATTGTTTATGCATGTCATTAACAAAACATTCTCAATTGCTGTGAATTTCAGTTATCAATACTTGTTTCAATTTGCTGCTAAACTAGGATGTTTGGTACCATTACAAGTAACCAATTTGCTGTTGTGTTGACTTTGGACAAATCTAAGCCATGGGTTCTTTCAATATTAGCAGGTGCACATTGATTCGAATACGGTTAATGGAGGCGTCTAGCCGAGCCCGCCGTCCACTGGTGCTAAAAGGCCACTTGGGAGGGACTCCGCAAAGGAAGCAGGCCGCAGGAAGAGCTTCTCCACTTCGTCGTCCAACAATGATTTCCCAGGTACAGCTGCAGCTAGCCCATGCATTGTTCCTTTAGCTTGCAATCTGAATTTTATGCAATCCGAATGTTGCAGTTTTGAATAGAGAACCTGTTAGGATACATGATGTTCGATTCATAAATAGCATTGATTCCTGCTGTATTGTGCAGATGCCTTGTGCTGTCACTTTTTTTATTAAGCATGTCTTGTGCAGATTACTTGTGCTGTCACTTTTTTTGATTAAGCATGTCTTGTGCAGACGCCTTGTGCTGTAACTTTTTTTGATTAAGCATGTCTTGTTCAGATTCCTGCAATCTGAATGTCACTTTTTCTGATTAAGCATGTCTTGTGCTGTCACTTTTTATGATAGATGTCAAATAATTGAGAATTAATTCCTGTTGTCCCTATAGTGCATGCTGTCACTTTACTGATTGCTGTCACTTTAATTATGGTGTTGCTTTTTTCTGCTAGTGCACTTCCAAGACCTGTCAATTAAAAAACTGGATCAGTGAAAAGAAGATACTCAACTGAGGACCGTGCATCAAGAAATTTCAAGAGGAATTGACAAGAAGATGATGGACATGTACAAGGCGGTTCAAATCAATAAAATGAACATTCGGGAGAGACAGGTGGCATAGGTTGAAAGAGAAAGGGCTGCCAAAACAATTGCCGAAGAGGAACGTATTATGAAAATGGACTTGTTTGGGCTAAATGAACAGGCGACAAAATACAATGAAGGTCTCCAAAAGGAAATTATGCGCAATCGTTTTGGTTAGTGAAGTATGTGTGTGTGTTAAGTCACTGTTTTATGTATGCTGAACTATGTGTCTTCAGATTAGAACTTATTTGTATTGCGAAATTGTATGACATTTATTTGTATTCTGCAGTTGTATGACATTTATTTGTATTGTGAATTATGAGAACTTTAATAATTGTGCTTGAACAATGCTTTTGTGATCTGCATGATTCCATTACCTCATTCCAATGCAGCCAAAGCTGCTGGAGTCGGCAACACCATGTTAATAAAGTGAAAGAATGAACATTGCTTGGTCGGCTACACCTTTTTAATAAATTGGCAACGCGTTGCACAAAGGTCTCACCATTCCACACTTCAAGAGCCGGTCAAAGCTGCCTCAACCGTAATGTTTAGATTTTTTATGTCCAGGCGCAAGAAGAGGCAACAAGAGGAAGATGAGGAACAACAATATGAAGACCGCGTTAGGGATATGGAAGAAGACGACGATAATGCCGCCAGATGGTATATTTCAAGTATGGAAGGTGAGAGCTCCCGACGTAGGTCTTGTGCAGATGCAGTACCAAAAACTATTTGCAAAAGATATCACGCCTTCTATGATGCTAAGATTCATCGCGATTACTTCTGTGATAACCCGGTTTACAAAGACAATCAATTTCGTCGAAGGTAAATGCATGACTTAACATTCCAACAGCGTATTATGTGTACTACAAGTAGCAATATATTGACGTATGAATTGTAGGTATCGCATGCGCAAACATGTTTTCCTACGAATTCTAAATGACGTGGAAGCTCATGATCTATACTTCCAACAACGTTAC